>CM038145.1:211223963-211823963 GCA_021437245.1 Aegilops speltoides | reverse complement strand
GCCCAATCGTGGACGGCTTTTGGCTCACCAAAGTACTCATGGACGGTGGAAGCGGGTTAAACTTGATCTATGAAGAAACGCTCAATAAAATGGAAATTGATAAAGGCCGCATTGAGCAAAGCGGAACCACCTTCAGGGGAATCATCCCTACTCGGGAAGCGCGGTGCACGGGAAAAATCACACTCGATGTCGTATTCGGCACCCCGGAGAATTATAGGTCCAAAGAAATCACATTCCAAGTGGCTCCCTTTAGCAGCGGATATCACGCCCTTCTAGGGTGGGACGCTTTTACAAGCTTTCAAGCTATACCCCATTACGGGTACATGAAGCTTAAAATGCCCGGGCCCAACGGAATCATCACTCTAGCCAGTGATCCGGACGTCGCACTTCATGTCGAAAACAAAACCGCAACACTAGCCCTGGAAGCATTATCTGAAGCCCTAGCGTCCGAAGAGTTAACAACACCACGGGCAACCGTGGGCAGGGACGACGTGATACTCGACAAACGACCCAAGTCCACCTCATTTAAACCTGTAGACAAGATAGTCAAATTCCAGGTCCATCCAACGGATCCCATGAAGACAACATCCATTGGGACACAGTTGAGCCCCGTGATGGATGCCGCACTGTGAGATTTCTTACGCGAGAATTGGGACATTTTCGCCTAGCACCCTTCGGACATGCCAGGCATCCCACGCCGGCTGGACGAACACAGCCTCAATATACTAAAGGGATACAAACCGGTCAAACAGACCCTAAGGCGGTTTTCAGAACCCAAACGGCAAGCCATGGGGGAAGAGCTAGCCAAGCTGCTTGAGGCCGGATTCATCAGAGATATTAAACATCCGGATTGGCTGGAAAATTTGGTAATGATACCAAAAAAGGACAAATCTTGGCGCTTATGCATCGACTTCAAAGACCTCAACAAGGCTTGCCCCAAGGATCCCTTTCCCCTCCCTCGCATCGATAAAATCATTGATGCCACAGCTGGACATGACTCGCTGTGTTTTCTCGACGCATACTCTGGATACCATCAAATAAAGATGACAGAGTCAGACCAAGCTGCAACAGCCTTTATAACGCCATATGGCCCTTTTTGCTTCAACACTATGCCCTTCGGGCTCAAGAATGCCGGTGCAACCTATCAACGCATGATTCAAACATGCCTAGAAAAACAAATCGACAAAACAGTGGAAGCATATGTGGACGACGTGGTCATAAAAACTAGACACGTCGAAACCCTAATAGACGACTTGAGGCTCACATCCGATAACCTCCGGACATACGACATCAAGTTGAATCCAGAAAAATGCGTTTTCGGTGTCCCCTCGAGGAAGTTGCTGGGCTTCATCGTTTCCAATAGAGGAATCAAAGGGAATCTAGCAAAAATCCGAGCTCTATCGCAGTTGGCTATACCAACAGACCTCAAGCACATCCAGAAGCTAGCTGGATGCGTGGCCGCTTTGAGCCGCTTTATATCCAGGCTAGGAGAGAAGGCATTGCCTCTTTACCGCCTCCTTCGGCGCACCGAACACTTTGCATGGACGGATGCAGCCGCGGCCGGACTCGATGAGATAAAGACCTTACTGGCCAGTAATCTAGTCCTAACAGCACCAAACATCGGCGAACCTATGCTACTATACATAGCTGCAACACATCAAGTGGTAAGCGTAATGCTCGTCGTTGAACGAGAGGTGGACGGACACAAATTCCCGCTTCAAAAGCCAGTTTATTATGTATCCACGGTCCTCACTCCATGCAAATCCTGATACCCACACTATCAAAAAATAGCATACGCGGTCTTCATGGCATCCCGGAAGCTAAGACACTACTTTCAAGAGTGTTCGATTACTGTCGCCTCCGAAGTACCACTCAACGACATAATTAATAACCGCGACGCTACGGGCCGGATTGCTAAATGGGCTATCGAGATCCTCCCGTTCGACATAATATAAAAATCACGACGGGCCATTAAGTCGCAAGTACTGGCTGACTTTGTCGCCGAATGGACGGAAGCCGAATTCCCTGAAGAGTATGGCGCGTACTCCAATTGGATCATGCACTTTGACTGCTCTAAAATGCTGACCGGACTGGGAGCAGGGGTAGTCCTGACATCTCCCACCGGGGACACGGTCCAGTATGTCCTACAAATATTATACACAGACTCCAACAATGCAGCCGTATATGAGGCCCTGTTGCATGGTCTTCGGATGGCGGTCTCTATGGGAATCCAACGCTTGGAAGTGCGCAGGGATTCGAACCTCGCAATATCACAAATAAATGGAGACTTTGATGCCAAGGATCCGAAAATGGCGGCCTATCATAATGCCGTCCTCAAAATGTCATCTCGGTTTGAGGGGCTTGAATTTCACCATGTGGCCCGAGAAAACAATCAAGCGGCGGACGTCCTGGCCCGCATCGGCGCCAAACGCGACCCTGTCCCACCTAATATATTCCTGGAAAGGTTGTTCAAGCCATCCGTGGTATGGGAAGGGCAGTCCAGCAACACCAGCACGGATTCGAATACACCCCCAGACTCTGAACCATCAGACACAATCGGAGGCTCTGCCACCGAAATAACTTCTTCGGCCCACGAGATCATGGCCGTAATCGCCCTGTGGACCAAGCCTTTCTTGGCCTACCTAAATAGGCAGGAGCTCCCCAAAGACCAAAATGACGCTGCATAGTTCGGCGCTCTAAAGCTTACAAAGTCCACGAAGGGGAACTCTACAAGAAAAGTGCGACCGGAGTGCTCCAAAGGTGCATCTCCGAAGAGGAAGGGCGGCAACTCCGGGCTGAAATCCATGCCGGACTGGGCGGACACCACGCCGCAGCTTGAGCGCTAGTCAGCAAAGCCTTCCGTACATGCTTCTATTGGCCGACGGCCCGAGCAGACGCATAGGACCTTGTCCAACATTGCGTCGGCTGCCAGCTCTTCGCCAATCAAAGTCATATGCCCCCTACCGCTCTCCAAACAATCCCCATAACCTAGACCTTCGTTGTCTAGGGGCTGGATATGGTCGGACCTCTTAAAGGGGGAAGCCATAAGAAAAAATACTTAGTGGTCATGGTGGACAAATTCACCAAATGGATCAAAGCCAAACCAGTTAAAACGGCCAAATCCGGACCAGTAATAGACTTCTTATCCGGGGTTGTACACCGATACGGTGTCCCCCACAACATCATCACTGATAATGGCTCAAATTTCATAGCCGATGAAGTGAAAACTTGGTGCGGCAAAACGGGCATTAAGCTCGACTACGCTTCCGTCTACCACCCTCAAACAAACGGCCAGGTCGAATAGGCAAACGATCTCATTATGAGCGGCATCAAACCCAGACTAGTGCGATCTTTAACAGAATCGGATACACACTGGGTAGAGGAGCTCGACTCCATACTCTGGGGGCTGCGGACCACGCTGAATCGAACCACCGGATATACACCATTCTTTATGGTGTACGGTGCGGAAGCAGTACTACCCTGCGACATAATACATGATTCGCCACGCATACGTATGTACGAAGAGAAGGAAGCCGAGTTAGATCGGCAGGATAACTTGGATGCCCTGGAGGAGGAGTGCGATGTCGCAAAAGCCCGTTCCGCATTCTATCAGCAGCAGGCTCGGTGATATCAAAGCAGAGAAGTGCGGGCCAAAACTTACAATATTGGTGAGCTCATTCTACGCCTACCGGAGAAGAAGAAGGACAAACTCAAACCCAGATGGGAAGGTCCATTCGTCATCATCAAAGTTCTCACCGGAGGAGCGTACCGCCTACGTAATGCATCTGATAACAGACTCGAGCCAAACCCATGGAACGCGGCTAGACTCCGGAGATTCTACGCCTAACGCCGAACGCAGTGTTCGTCTCCTCACCCCTCCTTTTTAATTATGCTCCACCTCTGTTTTTCTCCTTTCTCGACCCTCTTTCTCTTCACACAAAATGTTTACAACAGTGCGGATTCCCGGATCATCCCGGCCGTACCATGTGTGCAAGATGTACCTGGGTGCTTCCTATTCAGAAGCTAGACAAAATTACTTTAATGGCTTTTTGCCCATCGCATATGCGTTCCTTTTCCATATGTGCCTTTTCTTCACCATTGTATGCATCGATATGACTTAAGATGTGGCCAAGCTGGGTTGCCTGGCTCTTGTGTTTATGCCCTACGTTCCCATTAATTCTGCTAGGGCATAAGGGGAGCACCTCTGCAATTGTTACTGCCGGTTAAGCCGGATGTGTACCTCAGACTGGGTGAAGCCGAAAGCTAGTTTCCTTAAGAGAATATATTCGATCGGTGAACAAAGGATGTATTCATTGGTTACAACAAAAAACCCCAGAAGCTTCATATCCCGCGCCATCGCGCGCGGTCCGGACATGTGCATCGACACATGGATACCTAGGGAAAGGAACCCCTAACGGAACTATTCTCCCTGGAAGATGTTTCTTGCTATCCATGCAATATAACATAACTAGTTGGGTACTTGTCTGTTCAAGCATCTATGACCCCTATGCCTAGTCTCCACGCATACCCGGTTTTTGTATAACCGAGCGGGTATTCGGACACACCCCGGACTATAGGATCCGGGGGTTGAAGCGAAAAGGTCCGCCATGACAAATGATTTTAGTCCGGCTAGAGGCTACTTATGCCAATTAAATTACACAGTCACTGAGACTGACTGTATTCCTCCTTTATACCATCTAACAGGCTATCTAGCCTACAATCCTGCTGAGAATACTTAGAAGCTAATGCTACCTGGTCATATACCAGGCTCACGGGAATTTCTTGCCCATCAGGCCCCGCCGGTCCCACTTCGGCCATATGGTTCGGGTCCAGCTTGGTGTAGCGCGTCTTCACCATCGCCCAGGCTTCTCTTGCTCCATGCCAGCAGGCTGATATCTTCCACATACGGAAGCGCTGCCGGGCTCCTTGAAGCAGGTCTGCAAGCCTCCCGATGCCATTCGGCAGAGGGCTTGATGGCCACAAGGCCTGAGCAACGCCGTGCATTACCTGCCGAGCACGTTAGTGCATCTGCGACAGTTCTTGCAGCAAATCACCTACAGATGAGGGCATCTCCTCTTCAGGGCGACCCGTTAACATTCCTGCAAGGAAAATCTTTTCAATAAACTTCCTCACCGAACTATCAAACAGTTCGCTTGAGTTCTTACCATAAATGCCGCATCGAAGCTTTTTGTTCTCCTTCATGGAGTCAGCCAGTTGAGCGCGGACGTCCTTTAATTCCACGTCCAGACGAATATTGGCATCGTGAAGCTTTTTCTTCTCTCGCGTCACCTGTGTAAGGATGCGCTCGCCAGCCTTTAGCTGCCGTTGGAGATGCGAGTCGTCACCCACTACGCCCTCCGGATTAACCCCGGGATTGTCTGCAGAATTTACTGTTAGACTAACCAGACTAGCCATTTACTACCTGGTATATCACCGCATACTTAAGATAAATATTACCGGAGGAGGCCTTCTGGGATTCCTCCAACTTGGCAACCGCGTCAACCAGCTGGGCCTTACATGCCTCCAGCTCCCGAGCCAATTGTTCATTCTTGTCCACGAGGACCTGTACATTAATTGATCCTTCAAACAGTTGTCCCAACTGTTTCAAGTCTCAGGGGCTACTGTTATATATATACTTGTCAAAATGAGTTACCTGTATATCCTTGGTGTACTGGTTCATCGCCTGAGCCAGCCCGCCTCGAGCAGATCGGACGTATGTGTCTGCCGAATTGAAGGCATTAAAGGCCTCTTCGGAAAAGATGTTGTTCTGAAGCACGGACCTCCGGTGCCGGTGATTGATGGCGCTCTCCACCTCGGAGTTCATGGCCGAACACATATCCGCGTCCTCTGTCAGAGAACTGTGTGGTTCTGTCCCCGTGTCTGCCTCCGCCCTCAAAGCCGGTTCTGGAACCTGGCTGGTGGAGGCGTGAATGGTGGGACCCCCGGATATAGTCCGGCTGCTTCTCTTCCTGCCAGACACAAAGGGCGCTGTCATGCTTCAAATTTATAACCACAGGACAGATTATTACTTTACCTCTGCAGCGGAGTGTCCACCCTCACCGCCTTCCTCTTGAGCCTACTCAATCCGGACGCCCGTGGTTGACGAGTCCCTAGGGGCTCGGCCCCTTGCTCCGGCCGTCGCTTCTGCAAATAGAACGATGCCTCAAGGGTAAATTATAAGGCCTAGGGAAAGTCCTCTTCGGAGGACAGGTTTTTTTTTTGCTCGGTTGACACGTGACGCGGGGAGCAGTCTGGGGTAGTCGGCCGTAATGGCCACCAGGGCGCCATCCTAGCTCGCCTGAGAAAATACCCCGTTGACGAGCTCCACAGTAATATCCGGATCTATTTTGAGTCCCGGATCTAGGGCCCTTCCAGGATCCTCTGGTTGTGGGAGGGGCTGAAGATTCCTTCTATGGCCCTCCTCAGTTCCTTCTCAGAAGCATTGATGCAAGTAATCTTAGCAGAAGAATGCTAGAGTAAGTGAAGCAGGGAAAAGAATGGCAACTTACCCACGCTGGGGGGTTATTCATGGAGAATTCGTCCCGCGTTTTTATGCAAAGGAATTCCTCCTCTTCCCCTTTGTACAAATCGGACAATATCCTTGCCAAAGCAGCAGCGGAGTCCGGACCCTTACGGCCGCAGCGGGTGGCATCATCTTTCTCGTTGAAATGCCACATGGTCTTCCCCCGATATTGGAGTGGTTGCACTCCCCGCTTTATGCATATCACCATGACCTCGACTATCGTCAGTCTGGATTTGGCCAGCAACTTTATCCTGTTCATCAGGAGGTATATTTCTCTTGTGTCCTCTTCTTGAGGGCCTCGAGGATGCCAGCTTAAGCGTGCCTTCGGCGGGGCGTTGCTGAACTTGGGGAGACCTATCCGGACTGGATCCGGAAGGGGAACGTCGTTTATACAGAACCACTCTGAAGACCAATTTTCAGGTGCCTTCTCAGGGGTGCCGGACAGGCATCCGGTCTTGGCGATGCGCCATACTTTGGCCCCGCCCACTTGACATAGGGACTCTCCCTGGGTGCGGGGGACGAGGCAGAACAGCTTCCTCCATGATCCGAAGTGTGGTTCACAACCTAATAACAGCTCGCAAAGGGCAACGTACCCCGCTATGTGCAGAATAGAGGCGGGGGTAAGATTGTGTAACTGGAGGCCGTAGAACTCCAGGACCCGCGAAGAAATGGGTGGATAGGAAACCCGACGCCCCTCAGCAAATATGGGATGAGGCATATCCGCTCCTCTAGAGATGGGTTAGGAGATCCCTCAGCTTGTTCCCCTCCGTCGTAAGTGGCTATTCCAGCCCGGACAGGGACCATGAACGCCGGTGGGAGAAGCCCTTGGGTTTGCAACTTTACCAAACAGCTGTGAGGAACTGAGCACTCTCCCCAATCCCCCGACTTAGAGCGAGGAGGGCAAGCAGATGAGCTGCGATGGCTGGCCATGCTGGAATGGTTTTTCGCGGAGCACTCTAGGATGCTAGCTCGAGGGAGGAGAGTGGGGTTTGGATCTGAGAATCCTAGTCCCTTCAAATAGACGGTTGGCCCGGAGGATTGAGGGTGGAAAATGCAAAAATGCCACGACTCCTTGCATTCGCTCGACACGTGGAGATGGTCATTACTAAGGCGCTGAAGCCGAGGAGCACAACATTGATTGGAGGCCGGACACTATTCGTCGTAACAGGTACTTTGGAGTATTCAGAGAAGGAACCTGCCTTGCAATGCCGAAGACAATACTGCGCGCCGGACTCATCATCATTGAAGCCTAGTTCAGGGGCTACTGAGGGAGTCCTGGATTAGGGGGTATCCGGACAGCCAGAATGTGTACAACGTCCGGACTATTGAAGCGAAGACTTCGGTCCGTGTCCGGATGGGACTTTCCTTGGCGTGGAAGGCAAGCTTGGTGATCTAGATATTATATTTCCTTCCTTGTAACCGACTCCATGTAAACCCTAGCCCTCTCCGGTGTCTATATAAACCGGAGAGGTCGATCCTTAGAAGGCCGATCACAATTACAATCATACCATCATAAGCTAGCTCCTAGGGTTTAGCCTCTACGATCTCGTGGTAGATCTACTCTTATACTACCCATATCATCAATATTAATCAAGCAGGAAGTAGGGTTTTACCTCCATTGAGAGGGCCCGAACATGGGTAAACATCTTTGTCCCTTACTTCTTGTTACCATCAGCCTTGACGCACAGATCGGGACCCCCTACCCTAGATCCGCCGGTTTTGACACCAACAGTCGTGCCCTGTAACAGTCCCCACCGCACCTGTCGTCCGTGTCCAAGGAGATTCAAGCCGCCTCTGTCCTCTCCATCTACTCAAGCGAGAGAGACAAGAGTGCACACATGGCGTCACTATGACCATGCCCAACCTCTACCGCGATGCAACCATGGCCTTGTAACTCAGGTGACGATTGCCTTCTCTCGTAGACCACATCGCCCAAAAGAACCACCATGTTCCCACCCCAAGCACTTCACTTCCTCGGGTTCAACCTCTGCAGCCCCTTGCCAGAGTTCATGGTGGACACATTGTCCATGGACACGAAGGTGGAGGTATCCCACCGCTGAGATCCCTTCATCATATCCCACCATCTCATGCAACACCCTCACCTCCGTGCTTTGCCTCAAGTCACCATGGCTTCCCTCACTGAGATGGGCATGTGAGGCGTCTGGTAAGTACTCCACTTGGTCAGCATATGCAACCATGTTTGTAGGCCGCATCCCTGTTTTGGGATCCACTTTTACATGGAAATCTTGAGCCCCACTATGATGCAAGATCTTCTCCTGGCTAGCCCTACGCAACCGATTTTGGACGTCTGACTGTTTAGCCAGGCGAGGTCTACCACATCAAGCTGCATGCCCAACCTCTACCGCATGGACCACCTGATGATCTCATGCTCCTTCGCTAGATCGATTTGGTTCGAGGCCATGACATCTTGGGGCGACCAAATTGGACACCATGTTTAGAGGATCGCCTATTGACATGGTTTACCTCGCTTGACCCGACAACAAACTTACGAAAGGATTTGCACCCCTTTGTCACTTTGACCTTGTGGCCAATTTGGTAGCATCGCAACAATGTCATGTTCGTGAGCATCACCCCCTTGACTCACAGTGTAATCCGGAACATCTTAGAGGAAGGGCCGATATGGTAAACAACAGGTAAGTTTAGAGAAGACCTATGACGCCCCCGACTTAATCTTGCACTAATCATACACGCAAATGTGCATGATCAAGATCAAAGACTCACGGGAAGATATCACAACACAACTCTAGACACAAATTAAAGTCATACAAGCTTTATATTACAAGCCAGGGGCCTCGAGGGCTCAAATACAAACGAGTCAACGGAAGCAACAATATCTGAGTACATACATAAGGAAACAAGTATGCCTTAAGAAGGCTAGCAAAAATAGCATCAGCGATCGAAAAGGCAAGGCCTCCTGCCTGGGGGCCTCCTAACTACTCCTGGTCATCGGCGGTCTCCACGTAGTAGTAGGCTCCGTGGGGGTAATAGTAGTCGTCGACAGGGTCGGCTGGCTCCTGGGCTCTGTCATCTGATTGCAGCAATCGGGTATGGGGGAAAAGAGGTAGCAAAGCAACCATGAGTACTCATCCAAAGCACTCGCAAAACTTACATCAGATATATACTAAGTATGCATTGGTATCAAAGGAATGGGGCTATATCTTTGGACTGAACTACAGAAATGCACGAAGAGAAGGGAAAGCCTAGCCTATCAAGACTAGCATCTTGAAGCATTAGAAGAGTGCATATTAGCATAATATATAAGTATCAAGTATATTGTATTTACGCCCAGTTATCCTTCCTCGACTCCCTACAAGAAAGCAATCCCGGAGCCATCATATCCATCTCATGTCTCTAGAATCCAGTTCTAGTTGTATAGATTGGGATACAACTCCGAGAGTCTGTTACCATGGACATGACTATTCAAATAGATATACTTCCCTGCAGGGCCGCACAAACATCCCCAACACGCTCGATTAACTCCGGCATAACACACTTTCCTGGGTCATGCCCGACCTTGGCTGATCAACACGCCCTAGTCCTACCTAGGCTCAACAGAGAGGCTAGCATGCCGACCTACATCCTAAGCACTCGGGGGTCTTGGGCCCATCGCCCATTGCACTCCTGCGTGTTGCGTACGCGGCATGAAGCAACCCCACCCCCTAATACAAGCGCAGGTGGTTCCCGTCCAACCGGGCACGCGCTGCTCAACCGCTGACGTCCGGAGAGCTTTCGGAGAATCATACGACACCCAGTGCCCATTCTTATTACCGCATGGTGGTTAGTGCAAAAAGGCCAGAGGCCTACTCGGATCACATATCAAAACCGTTAGTGTCTTGGGAGCACGCGGAGACGATCAATGATCCATGATCTATGGTCCCGTCGTCCTGTCTCGCGGACTTACGACAAGGGCTAAGAATGCCCGGCCGTACCGTGTAATTATCTCGTGGGTACCCTCTAGGTCAATCCGACTCCACATCACTCACGTGCACCCTCACGGTCAACCCGACTTCACATTTCTCTCATGGGTACCCCTGGAGGCTGATCCGAACTTCATCATGGTTCTGGGGTAAAGTCAAAGTAACCGTGCGTCCATAACATCAAGGGGGAATCCGAGGAATCACCCTCAATGGATTCCACTCAATGTAACCGTCAAGGTGAACTTGGAGGAATCACCCTCGAAGAGTTCACACTTGAGGTGTTGCACGACAAAGTCGTTATCAGGAGTGGTGAAGGAGGAATTACCCTCCGTAGACCACGACCGGTTAGCCACACTACAAAGATCTCATCAAAAGTGCTATACAAGGTATCACCCTCGGCAGTCGATAGTAACTCCGTAGAGTCATAGAACGAAGGGAGTGTGAGGTGATGTGTCATGCTCAGGACATCGGGCATGTTGATCGAGTCATCGGTGATAAGGCGGGGGAACAGGGACAAGGTGGGGTCATTGATGGATCACTAACCAACCTATACTAAGAATATAGGATAAGCATGTAAGGTAACAATAGCAGGTTACAAAATCAGGCTATGCATTAGAATAAGATCAATCAAATACAATAGCAAATTCCAATGCAAGCATGAGAGAGGAAATGGGTGATATAGGAATGATCAAGGGGGTTTTGCTTGTCTGGGAGCTCTACTATAAGGGGCTGAACATCAGGGGCGTAGCCGTACTCTGGAGCGGCGTCGGTCTCGGGGTCTACCAAAGAGAAACAAGGGAAGAAACAATAAATATAAAGCAAACAAATGCATCACGATGCCTGACATGGCAATATGCAGTACTACGGATGACCTAATGCAATGCTACACGTTACAAACGAAGTGGGAAACATCTGGGAATGTTTTCCCGGTATTAGGCGATTTTCGGATTAATGAATCAGAGGGGAAGGATCCATGTTCATCATGTTAGAGGCATGTGACATATGAATGGATTGCATATTCGGATTTTTCACATTTTTCTGAGCAACTTCCATATATAATTTATTTTCATCCAAGTTATAGACTAATTTATATGATTCTTCAAAGTTTTAAATGATTTTTTGAAATTCTGGGTTTATTATTAATTTCAAAAATTATTAAATACCTAATTTACTTTTCTCACCCAAGGCTACTCTAGCCAGAGTGTAATATAGGTGGGGCTAGGTATAGTCAGCAGTTGACTGAGTCAACAATGAACAATGAAATGGGTCTGCATGTCATTGTCACAAAACCTAATTTAGACTACATGGTCCACGGGTCAGTGACTGTAAGGCAGGGTAGTGGGGGTTGGCTAAGTGGGGAGTTAGCCCCTAATTAAATTAGGCCGGCCCCACCGGTCAGTGGCACAAGCTGGCAGGAGGGATGGCACACGCGGACACAGGCGGTGGCCGGCCACGGCGCGGCCGACGCAGAGAGGGCGATTCTTGGCGGGCTAAGGTGGCGGCGTATCTTGGGCGCGGGCGGATCGCCCTTGGCGTGGCATGGCGCCTGCAGCAGCAGCGGTAGCACCAGCAGCTCATCGAGGCGAGCGGGGGCACGGCCCCGTGCGCAACCGAGGGGGCGCGGCTACTAGCGGCGGATGCGCGGCGTGCGGGGCAGCGGGCACGGCGGATGAGCACTTGACCGCGAACGAAGGCGGGGATGGGCGAGTCCAGAACACGGTGGGAGAGGGTGGCGGCGCTCGCAGACGGGCGCACACGGGATGGCAGCGAGCGAGGGCGCGGGCGGCGCGCTAGGGCACGGGCGGCGCGTTGTGGCACAGCCCGGACGCGACCAGAGGCCCGGGAAGCACGGCCATGGCGCGGACAGGAGAGCCCAGGGCGCACACGGCGTGGGGTGAGCACGAGCGTACTAGTAGTTTGACTCGGTGGCGTGGCGATGACCCATGGCGACTACGACGAGGGATTCGATGGGGAAAAGGGGGAACAGGCGAATGGCCTCACAGTGAGGTCGGGTGCGTGGTCGGAGAGGGTCGGGGACGTTCGGTGGTGCAGATCCACGGCGGTGCCAGTGGCGGCCGTCGGTGAGGAAGACGACGCAGGCGGTGGTGGGTAGCTTTTGGGCCTTGATTCGAGGGTGCAGAAGACGCAAACAACAGCGACAGAGCTGTTGGACGTCCTCCTAGCCGGTGAGGAGCACGTGACTGCAACGACAAAGGGGGCCGTGGCGCGTGGTGCTCGGGTGTGCATGCGTGAGAGGAAAGGGAGCTAGGGAAGGGGAGGAGTGGGGGCTAGGGTTCATCCGCGGAGGCAGAGGGGCGCAAGGTGGGTTTGTAGGGCGCCAAGGGGGTGGATGGCTGCCACGCCCGGCCATCACTGACGGATGGGCGCCACGATCCCCCTGCTCCTATGGGCTAAGGCCCAGGGGGACAGGGGGTTTTGTTCTTTTTTCTGTTTCTCATTTCTTTTATTTTCAAAAGTAATTCAGTTTTATAAAATATAAAACTTGCTCCTTAAATAGTTTTGTAAATTAAGCCATTGCCACAAAAAGTTTGGCATTAAAATAAAATGATTGGAATTATTATAATTTTAAAAGCAATTAAAATATTGTTTTGGCCCCTGTTTTAATTGTTTTAGGGCACTTAACCACTTTATAAAAAGTTGGCTTCACCATGAAAATTATCCATGGATTATTTGCAATATTATGAACATTTTTGTTTTCATGTTTGTGAGTTTATCAATTTCACTTATAATTTGAATTTGATTTCAAAGTGGAATTTGAAATGAGATATGGATCAAAAATGATTAAGACTAGTTAACCAAGATAGCTTAGTTTAATGATGATGATCACTGTAGCTCATTACATAGGTGTGTTACAACTTCCTCATCTAAATGAAATTCTCGTCCCGAGAATTAAGAGGTAGAAGGGAAAAGATCGGGGTAGTCTTCACGAAACTTATCCTCCCATTAGTAAGTGGCTTCATCTTCGGTATGATTCGACCACTACACTTTGAGGAACTTGGTAACCTTCTGGCAGGTTCAACGTTGAGCTTCTTCAAGAATGCGGATTGGATGCCCCTTTTATGTGAGATCATCTTGCACTTCGATCAATTAAGGATCCACTTCACGATGCGGGTCCTTGAAGCAACGACGAAGTTGCGACACATGGAAGACATCATGGACATGAGAGAATTGAGTTGGCAATTCCAATTAATAAGCCACAAGTCCACGAGGAAGGAGAATGCGGAGATGACCAATGTTGCGAGGAGCTAACTTGCCCTTGACTCTGAACCGATGAGTGCCTCTCAAAGGAGTTACACGCAGATAAGCTTGCTCACCAGGTTGATAAGTAGAACCCTAGTGTTTACAGTCATAGTTGCTCTTCTGGCGAGACTAGGCCGCCTTGAGATTATCCCAGGCAATGGGTACTTGCTCTTCAGCTTGTTGGATAATATCTAGACCAAGGAGCGGTCGTTCCCCAGTTTCTAACAAATTCAGAGGGGTTCGACACTTACGTCTGTAAAGTACCTCGAAGGGTGTCATCTTCAAGCTAGCCTGATAGCTTTTATTGTACGAAAATTCAGCATAAGGGAGAGATTCTTCCCATTTCTTGCCAAAAGAGATAACACAAGCACGCAACATATCTTCAAGAATCTAGTTGACTCGTTTGACTTGACCTTGGGACTGGGGTGATAAGCAGTGTTCCAGGTCATATGAGTTCCCATTGCTTCTTGGAAACTATCCTAGAACTTCAAGGTGAATATGTTGCCACGGTCTGAACTGATCTCCTTCAGAATGCCGCTAGTGTCACAATTCTGGAGATATACAAGTTTGCTAATTGACTAGCAGCAATTGTCTCCTTGGCTGGCAGAAAGTGGGCAATTTGGAGAATTGGTCGATGATGACAAATATAGCATTGTTACCCTTTTTTGATTTGGGGAGGCCAGTGATAAAATCCATCTAAGTCTTATCCCATTTCTATTCAGGAATAGGAAGTGGTTGCAGAAGTCCAGCCGGTTTCTTATGTTATGCCTTAACATGATGACAAACTTCACATTCTTCAATATACCGAGCAATGTCTTGCTTAATCTTAGACCACCAGTACCTCTGACGAATGTCTAGATACATCTTAGTACATCCCAGATGAATAGGCAAAGGTGTGTCATGTGCTTCTTTCATAACCTTCTCTGTCATATAGGGGTAACACAATGCAATCTCTGACGTACAAGGTTCCATCTTTAGCAAGCGAGAAATCCCTGCAAGAGCAAGATGCCTTTTCATGTGATCAACGTTAGCATCTTTGGCTTGCGGGGACTTAATAGCCTTCAAGAGAGTTGGTTACAGAACAAGGTGAAGGTTCAACTGGCAAAGTTCTTCATGAAGGCGGGGTTGAGCTTTCTGAACCATGCAGTTGTTGCAATAAGACTTGCGGCTCAGGGCATCGACCATGACATTAGCCTTACCAGGGGTATAAGATATACCGTAGTCATAATCTGTAATAGCTTCCATCCATTGTTGCTGACGGAGGTTCATATCTAGCTGAGTAAACATATACTTAAGACTTTGATGGTCGGTGAAGGTCTTGCAACGGTTACCAAGAAGGTAATGTCGCCACAACTTTAGTGCATAGATAACTACAACAATCTCAAGGTCATGAACTGGGTAGTTCTCTTCGTGAGGGCGCAACTGACGAGAGGCATAAGCAATCACCCTACACTCTTGCATTAGGACACAGCCTAATCCTCGATGGGATGCGTCATAGTAAATGACCAAATTGTTTTGGGAATCTGGAGGAGCAAGTACTGGGGCAGACATTAGTTTGTCCTTGAGTGCTTGAATAATTTCCTAGCATTTATCTGGCCAGTCGAACTTAACTCCCTTCTGAGGCATACTAGTGAGTGGCTTGGCGATCTTGGAGAAGTTCTCGAGAAAACGGCGGCAATAGCTGGCGAGTCCAAGAAAACTTCTGACTTATTTGACATTCTTCGGAGGAGTCTAGTTAAGAATGGCCTCAACTCGTTCTGGGTTGACAACAATACCGTCCTTGGAGATCACATGACCAAGGTAAGTTACTTCGGGTAACCAGAACTCACACTTAGAATACTTGGCATATAGCTGGTGCTCGTGAACCTTTTCTAAAGCAAGACGAAGATGTTCAGTGTGTTCTTCCTTATTCTTGGAATATACAAGATATCATCCAGACAAACCACAACGAACTTGTCGAGGTATTCCATGAATATATAGTTCATCGGACGAGAGAATGTCATTGGAGCATTGGTTAAGCTGAAAGACATGACGGTACTTGTATGAACCATATCGAGTAACGAATGCGGTCTTTGGAATATCCTCTTAATGAACCCGGTCTGATGGCAACCCAACCTTAAGTCAAGTTTAGAGAATACAGAGGAACCAACAAGTTGATCATACAGATCGTTGACCCAAGGAAGAGGATACTTGTTATGAATTGTTGCTTGGTTGATAGGCCGGTAGTCTTGGAGCACACGATTCATTCCATCCTTCTTATTGGCAAAGAGTGAAGGCACTCGATAGTAATTTGTTCACCCACCGTATTATTTTCTTTCAAGAGAGAAGCCTCTAGTGTAACCTATGGCCCCCAGGTATATTTTCCATCTTATATTTTCATATCTATAAACCAAAAAAACCAAAATACCTCACTGAGTTTTATTTAATTTTATTTTGTTTTACGTTTTAGAAATATTTTATATCTATCTTTATCATTTGTCACCTTTGCAAGTGACCGTGAAGGGATTGACAACCCCTTTATCGTGTTGGGTGCAAGTGTTTGATTGTTTGTGCAGGTGCATAGATTGGAGACTTGCTTGTATCTCCTACTGGATTGATACCTTTGTTCTTAACTGAGGGAAATACTTATCTCTACTTTGCTGCATCACCTTTCCTCTTCAAGGGAAAAACCAACGCAAGCTCAAGAAGTAGTAGGGTATGAAAACTGAGTCATGACTGATGTCGGCTTGAACTATGTCGGTATTTCCCCAAAGAGGAAGGGATGAAGCAGCACAACGACGGTAGGTATTTCCCTCAGTGATGAGACCAAGGTTATCGAACTAGTTGGAGAACCACGCAACACCACGTAAACAACTCCTGCACACAAAGAACAAATACTTGCAACCCGACGTGTTAAAGGGGTTATCAATCCCTTTCGGGTAACAGCGCTAGAAATCAGCGCATGGACGGGAGAAAGTTGTAATAAATTGATAGATGCAAATAAAAGCAAATAAAATTCAGTGAGGTATTTTTGTGTTTTTGGAATGATAGATCTGAAAATAGAAGCAAATAAAAATAGATCTCGAAGGCAAATATCATTAAGAAAGACCCGGGGGCCATAGATTTCACTAGTGGCTTCTCTCGAGAAAAATAGCATACAGTGGGTAAACAAATTACTGTTGGTCAATTGATAGAACTTTAAATAATCATGATGATATCCAGGCAATGATCATTATATATGCATCATGTCCAAGATTAGTATACCGACTCCTGCCTGCATCTACTACTATTACTCCACACATCGACCGCTATCCAGCATGCATCTAGTCATGGAAAACGGAGTAATGCAATAACAACATTTACATGATGTAGACAAGATCAATTTCTGTAGAAATAGACCCCATCTTGTTATCCTTAATGGCAATGATACATACATGTCAGTTCCCCTTCTGTCGCTGGGATCAAGCACCCTAAGATCGAACCCATCGCAAAGCACCTCTTCCCATGGCAAGAAAAAATGATCTAGTTGGCCTAACTAAACTAAAGATTCAAAGAACAAATACGAGGCTATAAGTAATCATGCATATAAGAGATCAAAAGACTCAAATAACGTTCATGGATAAAAACATAGATCTGATCATAAACTCAAAGTTCATCGGATCCCAACAAACACATCGCAAGAAGAGTTACATCAAATAGATCTCCAAGAGACCATTGTACTGAGAATCAAATGAGAGAGAGGAAGCCATCTAGCTACTACTACGGACCCGTAGGTCTACAATGAACTACTCACGCATCATCGGAGAGGCACCAATGAGGATGATGAACCCCTCCGTGATGGTGTCTAGATTGGATATGTAGTTTCTAGAACTTGTGGCGGTTGGAATTGATTTTCGTTGACTCCCCTAGGGTTTCTGGAATATTGGGGTATTTATAGAGCAAAGAGGCGGTGTGGAGGCAGTCGAGGTGGGCACAACCTACCTGGGCGCGCCTGGTCCCCCAGGCGCGCCGTGGTGGGTTGTGCTCCCCTCGGAGCCCCCTCAGGTACTTTCTTGGCCCAGCATGTGTCTTCTGGTCCAGAAAAAAATCACCAAAACGTTTTGCTGTGTTTGGACTCCGTTTGGTATTAATTTCCTGCAAAGTAAAAAACAAGCAAAAACAGGAACTGTCCCTGGGCACTGTGTCAATAGGTTAGTCCCAAAAAGTGATATAAAGTTGCTATAAAATTATTATAAAACATCCAAGAATGGTAATATAACAACATGGAACAATAAAAAAAATTATAGATACATTGGAGACGTATCAGCATCCCCAAGCTTAATTCCTACTCGTCCTCGAGTAGGTAAATGATAAAAACAGATTTTTTGATGTGGAATTTTGCCTAACATGTTCATCACATATTCTTTTCTTTGTAGCATGGACATTTGGACTTTTTATGGTTCAAAGCAATAGTCTAGTTTTGACATGAAGATTTCAATACTCAGGCATATCAACAAGCAACCATGTCTTTCAAAATATCAACACTAAAGCAAGTTATCCGTAGCCCATTATGCTTAATCATTGATCCATTCATGAAACACACTCGCATATTAGCTACACCCAATGCTCAAGTATGATCATAGTGCCCCATAGTTGGTGCTTTATAAGAGAAGATGGAGACTCAGCTAAAAATAAAATTGGATAAAGTAAATAGAAAGGCCCTTCGTAGAGGGAACTAGGGATTTGTAGAGGTGTCAGGGCTCAAAGTAAAAAACATAGACATAAAACATTTTGGGTGGCATGCTTTTCCCGTCAACGAAAACGATCGAGTAATTTCCAATACTTTCCATGCTAGATATATCGTAGGCGGTTCCGAAATAGAAAATAAAGTTTATTCTTTTTTCACCATACTTTCACATTCCACGGCTAACTGAATCCACAGGTGTTGTCCATACCAACACTTTCCAAGGAATTTATTATTTGACAACATAAAGTAAATTCATTTTTCATTTCAGAACTAGGCATCCCTAATACCTTTGCCATACTCTCGTGCAATGACAAGTGAATAAATACTCATCTTGAGAATAACACATATAGCATGGAAAAATATCGGCCACCCCCTACCGTTTCATGAGCGGTACGAGCACACAAAAAGGAATTTTATTTTGAAACTGAGAGATGGTGAAAGTGCTAGTTATCAACTAGAGGGGGGGGTGAATAGGCGATTTTTATGAAAGTCTTCAAAACGTGGAAGTTTCGAAGACAAACAATAGAAATGACCTAATTGATATGCAACGGAAGATAAACTACAACAAGCAAACCATAGTCAAGTATGCAATGATGTGAAAGTACAAGACTAATAGCAGATCAGTAGTAAGGATCAAGATAGAAGATAGTATGAAGCCAACCAACAATAGTAGTCAAGCAATGAAGTCAAACAGGTACGACAAGTAGGCAATGACTTCACGAAGACAAACTCTAAGAAAACGGAGGGAGAGGATAGAACCAGTCACTTGTTGAAGACACATGATTTGTTGGACCGGTTCCAGTTGTTGTGACAACTGTACGTCTAGTTAGGGAGGCTGAGATTCAACTCATAAGACCGCGTCTTCACCTTATTCCCCTTGAGCTAAGGACACACAGTCCTCGCCCAATCACTCTGGTAAGTCTTCAAGGTAGACTCCCGAACCTTCACAGACTTCGTTCACCGGCAATCCACAATGACTCTTGGATGCTCAGAACGCGACGCCTAACCGACTGGAGGATTCACAGTCCTCAAGTGTAATAAGTCTTGTGTCACCACAGATGTAAAGACTTGATGATGCCTAACACTCTTTGGCTCTGGGTGTTTGGGCTTGGTCCTCGCAAGGATTTATCTCTCTCAAAGGCTTCGATGTGGGTTGCTCTCAAACGACAAAAGCCGTGCACTAACTCTGAGCAGCCACCAATTTATGGTGTAGGTGGTGGGCTATTTATAGCCACAAGGCAACCCGACCTGATATGTCTGAAATGACCCTGGGTCACTAAGGAACTGACACGTGTTCCAACAGTCAGATTTCAAACACACACGACAACCTTACTTGGGCTACAAGCAAAGCTGACTCATCCAGCTCTGGATAAGATTTGCTCTCATTGTCTTCCCTCGAAGACATAGGATTTGGGTTGAGCATCACTTCAGTCATTCCGACTTTGTTCACTTGGACCCCACTTAACAGTACGGTGGTTCCTATGACTCAACAAAGAGGAAAAAGGAAACAACGAGACGACACAGTCTTCGCGCTCCATAGTCTTCACTCAATGTCTTCTCATGTCATAGTGTTCAATATGAACTTCCCATACCACCATTGTCGTCATTGTCTTCATACATTTTTAGGGGTCATCTCCGGTAGGTAAACCGAATCAATGAGGGACACTACCTGTGTTATCCTGCAATTCTCACAAACGCATTAGTCCCTCAACCAACTTTGTCGTCAATACTCCAAAACCAACTAGGGGTGGCACTAGATGCACTTACAATCTCCCCCTTTTTGGTGATTGATGACAAACTGGTTGAAGTTTTCAACGGGGATAAAGTATGTGAAATTGTAAATGATAGGGTATTGTCTTCATAAGTAGCAAAGGCTCCCCCTGAAGATGTGCATATAAGTAATTTGCTTTTGGAATGCAAATGCACATGGCAGGTTGTACTTGTGGAGATCCTCTTCAACTTATGAAGATAATTCATCATGCATGAAATGATATAACAAGGAGAATGACATGCTTAATGAAAAATGGATGTCTGCAGAATGATCTAAGTGCGGAAGTTATCATCGCACATGTGGAATTTATCATCGCATCACAGAAAAGCAAATAAGTAGCAGACAACCATCGAGTTTAAGTGTTACAACTCAAAGAACCAAATGTATCAAAAAGCGAGAGTTGTAAACACTAGGCAAAATATAAAGCAACCGCCCAAATGAACCCGCTTGAAGACTATCAAACTCATATGCTTCTCCCCCTTTTGTCAGTAAGGACCAAAAAGGTTTGAAGACATAGAGCATCTACTCGTTCTCATGAGTATGTGAAGCAGCAGGGTTGTCGTTGTTGTTTGGCGGCGCAGACGCACTTGGTGCAGTGTCAATGCGTGCAGAAGTGGGGGGCGGTGAAGTAGCATCGTCTTCATCATCGATCACTCTGGCATTCATAGTTGCCACGGAGGAAGAATAGTCAGAGTCTTCAAGGGATGGAGTTCGACGTAGGACAACATTCTGTGGAGGAGTGGAGTCAAACTTGAATTTTTCAGTGAAGCCATCGTCTTGAAGATCTGCTTCAGCACTAAGCAGCGACAAACTCTTCCATGATCGCCGACAGGTCTCGTGAGTGACAAAAGCATTCTTGGTGGCAAGATTTCGAATCCGATTGACGTCCACCAAGAGGCTTTGCATTTGTCGCTTAAGCCAAAAGTGATGCTTGTCTTGTTTCTGATGCAGTGCCACAAGAAGTTCTCGGTCATTTAGAAAACGAGAACGCTTCTTAGGCCTTTGGGAAATTGTGCTATCAGCAGCTTCAGTTTGCGCACGATGAGTGTTCCCAGCCATTGGATAGATACGAGTTACTGCTTGGACTCCTTCCATGGGCTGAGTGAAGCTTTGGTGATTAGCATTTTGAAGACAAAGAGGCTTCTTGGCAGGCTCAGGGTATATGGCTTCAACTGACATATCAACCTCTGGTAGAAAGATCAGATGATTGTGAGCAGAGGGCTGATAGTTGACAGAAGAGTGTAGCTTGATGAGTTGCATGACCCATGGAGCATAAAATTTCAGGCCAAAAAGGTCAGATCCAGACGCAGCAAGTTGCCGGATGAAGAATTCTTGTGTATTGAAGCTGATGCCATTGAGGATGTAAAAGACCAATGTCTTCATGGCTCCTTCAAGTTTGGCCGCTGATGAATGCCCTTTGATAGGCCATAGAGTTCGCCTGATGATGTGATATATTGTGCGAGGTAGATACTCAAGGTCATCAACAAAGAACTCCTTTGGGTATTCAGCGTCACATGGCAGAGGCTTCATCATGCTCAACATCTGGCTCTTGTTGGGCTCTGGCTTATGGAAGATGCTCTCCAGTGCATTGCGGTGGAGTTGACAATCAGGTTCGTACAGCTCTCCGGGAGTGGGTAGGCCAGTAAGCTCAATGACATCAAGAGCTTTGGCTTCATGATGAACATTTCCTGTCATCCACTCGAGAACTCATGTCCTTATATCCCTGTTGTAGCCGCGAATGTGGAGGGTAGCATAGAACTGAAGCAAAAGTTCCTCATTCCAATGTTCTTTGTCTGTCACAAAGCTGAGCAGACCTGCATCACGAAAGCAGTCAAGTGCTTCTTCTAAGCATGGCAGTCCAGCAATTGCTTCAGTGTCGAGGCGCATATGAGGGAAAATGCACCCTTGATCATACAGAACGCAGGAGTAATAGCTTCGTTGCTGATAGCTCCAGAAACGATCAGATGATATTCTTGGCTTTGTGTAAGGATTATTTGCGCTGTCAAAGAAGGTGTTGTGGCTTTTGAAGCCATTTGCATTGAAGGACCCTGTAGAGGTGGCAGTACCGGGGAACCTTGGCAGTCTTGGCTTTGGTTTCTCGACTTGAGGCCTATGCTCAACATGATAATCAAACTGAGGACCAGAGGCAGTAGGCGGAGGGACCAGAACGGGCCATCGGACAGTGGTTAGCTGACCATGATTGTATGCTTGCTCAATTGTATAGGGCCTTGGCGGCGAACAGGAGCAGTGGCAACAACTGAGGCTTCAGGCTGCACAACAGATACTTCAGGAGCAGTTGCATCTTTGGCTTCGGGAACATTGGTTGGTGCAGGCTCCACATTTACTTCAGCCATGACGACATCATTGGCTTCATTTGTGTTGGTGGTGGCAGCCTCAAGATTTTCAACCTCCACTTGATGAGCTGGAGGGTCGGGCACTGGCACGTTCACATCAGGAACAACTTCTTCAGTAATGGGGGGAGTAGGGACATGTTCGTCTTCTTGTTTTTCATCGGCTGATGCAGCAGGATTGTCTTCAGCAGCTTGGGCTTCAGACACGGAGACATTCACAGTTGGAGTGGCTTCAGGAAACACTTGACGTGCAACAGATGGGTGGTGCACTTCTTCTGGAATGCTCGAAAGAGGGACCTGAGGCCTTGGTCCTTTGCGAAGCCTGCATAATGCTGGCGACGCCTTTGGAGATGGAGTTAGCTGGGCCTCAAAGTCTTCTTGTTCTTCTTACACAGGTGGTGTGACTTGTGGTTGTTGTTGGGGAGTACTCAGGGAGTCTTGTTGCTGTGGGTGATCAGCCCATGATGCATCCCTAGCAATTGGCGTCAGAGGACGACCAATGCTGATGAGTTCGATGTTCGTGAGAACAGGCGATGATACCAAGTTGTGTTCGATCTGAGGAAGAACTTCATCATCTTCAACATTGTCATTGTGACCAATGTCTTCAGCAGCGGTGGGATCAACTGCTGGAATGTCTTCAGCTTCATGAGCCTCTGTGGAAGCAGGCTCATGAACTATCATCCATTGTTCTTGGTGTTTAGATGCAGGGCGAACCACTGAGATAGGTTCAACAGCTAAGGGCTCTGTGGGAGCAGCCCGATTCTTCTTGGTTTTGTGCTTCTTCTTGGAGGGAGCAGCATCAGAGGCTTCAGTATTTTTCCTTTTTCTGGCTTCAGCAAAGGCAACCCTCTTCTTCTTCAGTTCTGAAGCGGTTGACATGACTTTTGGCTTCGAGCCAGTCATGCTGCTTGGGAAGACTATGCGAGGTGCTTCCTGCCTTGAAGGTGCAGATTGGGCAGTTGATAGCTTCTTCTTCTTTGCAGCCATTCTGAGGTCAATGCCAGGACGACCAAGAAACTTGCGCTTCTCAGCCTCATTGTAGGCTAGCACACACTTGTCAGCCAAACTCTTCATACGCTCACGAGAGCCTTGAGCTTCTTCGCGCTTCTTGAGAAAGGCTTCTTTAAGCTCGTGCAGCATATCTTGAAGTTTTTGACATCTTGCACGCTGAACTTTGCCACATGCTTCTTGAACTGAGCTTTCTCATAGTCGATCTTGTGCTTCAGTTCAACGATGCGCTGAGCAAGAGCTAGCTCAGAAGCAATGGCGCCATTGAAGGAGACGCTGAGGCCAATGGGAAGTTGCAGATCTTCAAAGCTGAGATTTGGGGTGTCAAACCACTCATCAATGAAGTTATGGATGATTGCCACATCGAAGAGAGGCAAATTATTGAAGATCTCTGCTTCTTCCTTGCTCTTGATCAGTTGCTCAAGGGCATCATCTGCAAGATCTTCATCGCTGGACAGATCAATGTGCTCTTCTCGCAGATTGGCAGCAGGAGTCAAGGTCTGATCAGTATGCTTGACGATTTTGCTTTTCTTCTCCGTCTTCTTGGAGATACGTGATAGATCTTCAGACTGCACACTGTCTTCAGGAGGTCTAGTGGCCAGTGGCTTCGCACGTGAAGCTTTTGGAGGTGCAGCTGATCTTGAAGACTTAAGCTTCTTTAGCTTCTGTGGCTTTGGAGGAGGAGTTGGGGCTTCATCAGTGTCAGCATCATTATCAGAATGATCCACTTTGGCACCTAGGAGTAAGACGTAAGTGATGAGGCCATCAAGGTTGGAGAAGGGGCCGATGACATTGGGTTCTGCATCACGTGAGCCGTCAGCACGGGGAGCAGAGGGACCAGGTTTGAAGTCTAATCCCAATGACTTCTTGTTTTCTTTGGCCGATGCCTTTGGGTGCTGGAAGTTGCGCTTGAAGAGAGTATCATCACGACACCAGAGCAATGATGATGGGTCGACATTTTCAGGCTGAGGTCCACGGACCATATAGGGATAGAAACCTTGTGCAATATCTTCAGCTCTATTCTTGGGTTGAAGGCCTCGATAGAGAATATCACCCCAAGGACTTTTGATAGCATTCTTCTCAGCATATTCCTGGGTCACGAACTTGTATTTGAACCATCGTTCAGCCCAATATCGTCGAATCCATTGGATTCGTGTCTTGCGCTGATGATAATTCTCTTCAGGATCTATCTTGTAAAGTTCTGCGAGGTCATCAGGCAAATCTTTTGATGTTCCCCCACGATGCTGTCTGCCACCCTTCCTTACTGATTTCTCTGCAGCCATGAACTTCAAACTGAATGACTTCAATACATTCAAAGGCTTCAAAGGCTTTTGCTTGCTGGACAAACAGGAACTGGCTTCGGGAGAATAATGTGATGTTGTAAGAATTCTGCAAACGAATGCAGACTATGAGAACCAAGGGATTCTCCCACGGACATGTACCTGTGACAGCATTAGAGATGCGAGGGAAAGGGAGGAGGTCATATGCATTCTCAGAAGATTTTGAAGATAAATCAGTTTGAAGACATTGACCTCATGATGCGAAGACATTCACTTATATGTTGAGAGTTGGTTCCAGATTTGTACGAATCCGTGAATAAGTACAAGTGAGGAATCAAACTAGATATGAAGTTTAAGTGAATATACCAGGCAGTGTAAGATGCAGACAGAATAGATCTAACATTGTATAGGCACAAACTAATTTTGGTAAAAAGGATGAATCTTTGAGGATCAAAAAGATGGTAAAAATAGAGTTATATTTACCACAAGAATAACTGCTAGATGGGATGAATAGGAGACCGAGCAGTTCAATCCACCGTGCACTAACTTGGCGACGGAGGACACCTACGGCGGCGGCGGAGAGAACGATGTCCGCGGCCGGCGTGAGGACGGCGTCGGAGAAGTCGCGGCAGCTAAGCGCTTCGTCGCCGGCATCATCGAGAGCTAGCGGTGGCGCTAGGGTTTTGACGAGGTGGAGAGGTGGCAGAAGGTTTTCTTTACCGCAGGGGACATGTATTTATAAGGAAGTGTGCGGCACAACACAATTACGCAGGTGCCCCTGGCGGTTCACATCTGAGGGGCACGTGGCAAGCATGCAACATACTCAGAGTTGTCCCACGTTCCCACGCCCGCCAGGCATGTCGGATGGTTGTTCCGGCTTCTCCGGATTTCAAACAATAAAGATGAATCATTTAAAACAGACTTAATGTTTGTCTCTGTGTCTTCTGCTGACTAGGACGCAGAGAAGACATTCGACAGTTTCAATAGAATGCATATGATTTGGACAGATAGAGTTTGAGATAGAAAGCATAGAGAGATTAGGGTCCGATCACATTCACTTAGTTCAAAAGATTCAACTAGGCAGACATAGCTATAAGTGAATGCTGTAGAGGACAGAACACTAGTATATATATATATATCAGAAAGCAATCAAATCATCATAGTGAAGAAAATCATGAAGATAAATTGAAATTGAAGACAAACTAAATGCAAAGACATTGCAAAAATAATGCCATGAGTGAAACACTTCAAATAGAGAAATTTGGTGGTGGCGTTTCCCACCGTATAGGAATTATTAGACCCAGACACGGCGCACAATTATCGTGGCACTCCGAAGTCAAATTCCACGTTAATGTATTCACACTCAGAATGTAAGTCTTCATTAATTGAAGATATACTTTACTTCGTGTGTTGCACATCTAAGTCATCAACATGCATAAGTGTTAGGATGTGTGCTTGATCACAGGACATTTGAGGATTCCAAGATATTTAGCTCACACCGTAACTTGCAAAACCTTTTCTCATGCAAGGGCTTTGTGAAGATATCTGCCAGTTGCTCTTCAGTGTTGACGTGAATGATGTCAATATCTTTCTTCATGACATGATCTACGAGAAAGTGATGACGAATTTCAATGTGCTTTGTCTTCGAGTCTGGACTGGATTGTTGGCAATCTTGATGGTGCTTTCCTTGTCGCAGAAGAGAGGCACTTGTTTGAGTTGATGCCATAGTCCTTGAGAGTTTGCTTCATCCATAGAAGTGGCGCAACAAGATCCAAAGACAATGTATTCAAATTCGAAGTTGAGAGTGATACAGTTACGCTTCTTTGAAGACCAACAGACAAGTGATCGACCGTAAAGTGACATGTGCACGATGTATACTTGCGATCCACCTTGTCACCAGCATAATCAGCATCCGAGAATCCAACCAAATCAAATTTTGAGCCCTTTGGATACCATAATCCGAGTGTTGGGGCGTAAGCCAAATATTGAAGAATTCGCTTCACAGCTAAGTGATGTGATTCCTTTGGTGCCGCTTGGAATCGAGCACACATGCAAATACTAAGCATAATATCTGGCCTAGATGCACATAGGTAAAGTAGGGAACCAATCATGGAGCGGTATACCTTTTGATCGAACTCTTTACCATTGTCGTCGGGACCCAGATGGTGTTTGGCTGGCATTGGCGTCGTGTAACCTTTGCAATCTTCCATTCCAAACTTCTTCAGACAATCTTTGAGGTATTTTTCTTGAGATATGAAGATGCCATTCCTTTGCTGACGAATTTGAAGATCAAGGAAGAATTTCAGCTCACCCATCATGGACATCTGATATTGCTCTTGCATCATGTATCCAAACTCATCACTATACTTCTGGTTGGTGCACCGAAGATAATGTCATCCACATATATTTGGCACACAAACAGTTCACCATCATATATCTTCGTGAAGAGTGTGGGATCGAGGATCGAGGTTTGAAGCCTTTGCTCTTGAAGTCTTTGATCGTATCATACCAAGCGCGAGGAGCTTGTTTGAGGCCATACAGTGCTTTGTTTAGCTTGTACACCATATCAGGATGTTTTGGATCTTCAATGCCAGGTGGTTGAGCGACGTACACTTCTTCTTCAATCTTGCCGTTGAGAAATGCACTCTTCACATCCATTTGATGTAACAGAATGTTGTGGTGATTAGTGTAGGCTAGCAGTATGCGAATAGCTTCAAGCCTAGCTATAGGAGCAAATGTTTCATCGAAGTCAATTCCTTCTATTTGAGTATATCCTTGAGCCACAAGGCGTGCTTTGTTTCTAATGAGTTGACCATGCTCATATTGCTTGTTTCGATATATCCATTTTGTGCCAATAATGTTATGCTTGCGAGGGTCAGGACGCTTGACAAGTTCCCAAACATTGTTCAGCTTGAACTATTGAAGTTCCTCTTGCATTGCTTGTATCCATTCAGGTTTCATAAAGGCTTCAACAACTTTCTTGGGTTCTGATATTGACACAAAAGAAAAGTGCCCACAGAAGTTCGCTAACTATGTTGCTCTTGAGCGAGTAAGTGGTCCAGGTGCATTGATGCTATCAATTATCTTCTCAATTTGTACTTCATTTGCAACTCGAGGATGAACTGGACGAAGACTTTGCTCTTGCTGATCATTGTCATCATTGGAAGGATTGTCTTCAGTCTGAGCATTGTCTTCAGGTTGGTTAGGTGCAGAAATGATAAGTTCCTCTTCAGGCTGTGCTTCAGAAGGCATGATTTCACCAGTTCCATCAGCTTGATTGATTCGTTGGGCGGAGCTTCGTCTAGTGTACTTGGCAGGAGCTCTCTTTGTGAACCATTTGTTTCATCAAATCTCACGTCCACAGTTTCGACCATTTTGTAGAAATAGAGATTGAAGACTCTGTATGAGTGCGAATCCTTTCCGTAGCCAAGAAGCCTTCGTGAGCTTTAGGTGCAAATTTTGACTTGTGATGGGGATCCTTGATCCAGCACCTACCTCCAAATACTCTGAAGTAGCTGACATTTGGCTTCTTGCCAGTAAGGAGCTCATAGGATGTTTTGTTCAGAAGCTTATGGATGTAAACACGGTTGATGATGTGACATGCTGTATCAATAGCTTCAGGCCAGAACTTTCTTGGTGTCTTGTATTCGTCGAGCATTGTTCATGCCATCTCAATGAGGGTTCTGTTCTTGTGCTCAACGATGCCATTTTGCTGACGTGTGTATGGAGCAAAGAACTCATGAGTGATTCCCATTGTATCCAGATAAAGATCAAGTCCGGTGTTCTTGAACTCAGTGCCATTGTCACTTCTGATATGCTTGATCTTCACACCATAATTGTTCATTGCTTGATTGGCGGTTGCCCTGAAGACATCTTGCACTTGGTCTTGTAGAGAATTATGTGCACCCATGTATATCTTGAGTAGTCATCAACAATGATGAAGCCATAGAGACAAGCAGTTGTTGTGAGGGTGGAGTAGTGAGTAGGGCCAAATAAGTCCATGTGTAACAGCTCGAATGGTTGAGATGTCGTCATGATTGTCTTCGAGGGGTGCTTTTCCCTGGTCATCTTTCCATCTTCGCAGGCACCACACAAATGATCCTTCTTGAACTTGACACCCTCGATGCCTATGACATGCTTCTTCTTGACGAGTGTGTGTAAGTTCCTCATGCCAGCATGCCCCAGCCTCCGATGCGAGCCAAGATGCGAAGCTTTTGCAAGAAGACATACGGCAAGTGTGGACTCTTGAGAAATCTACCATGTATAGATCATCTTTCCGATACCCTTCAAAGACTAGAGACTTGTCAAATTCCATTAGTACAAGGCAGCGATATTTTCGAATAGCACAATCATGTTCAAGTCACAAAGCATTGAGATGACATTAAGTTGAAACCAAGGGATTCAACAAGCATCACTTTATCCATGTGTTGATCCTTTGAGATTGCAACTCTACCTAGACCCAATACCTTGCTTTTACCAGTGTTAGCAAATGTGATGTGACTCTTGTCTGATGGACGTAAGGTTGAGTCCATGAGAAGACTTCGATCACCAGTCATATGATTTATGCATCCGCTGTCCATAAACTATTCTGAAGCTTTTGGTGTCATACCCTACAGTGCAGTTAAGAGGATAGGCTTCACAAAGAGTGTTGTGAAGCATAAGCATTTGACGCATACAAGGATTATCACAGCTTAGATCAAGGTTAGGACTCATAGTATGTCTGGTAAGCGATTCAGATGTGAAATACATAGTAAGATCATTTTATCATGCATCCCTTAATGTGTTTTAGGTCCCCAGCAATAGCATCGGACGCCTTTGATTTCAGGCTGGAGACCTTTCCCTGCAAAAGAAAGTTAATTCTTCTTCACCACCCACATCTTCAGGGGTGGCTTAGAAGCAATGAGTCTAAGTGCAGCATCTGAGAATTTCGGCTTTGGAGCCCTAGCAAATAGCCTTGCAGGAGATGAATGATACTCATATGAATAAGCAGAAAAGTTCTTAGTTCTATGAACATAGCGGTTTGAAGACACACGCTCATATTCATAAGTCTGAGTATGATTTCCCTGCAAAACATTGGCGTTAGGGTGACTCAGGTGAGTCCTATATCTGTATGAAGCCTTTGGGCCATATGAAGCTATAGGTCTGGGGTTTGTCTTCTTCCTTGGTGGTGTCATGATGACATTCACAGGAAGATTCTCAATGCACTGCTTAGGTACCTAGATCTTCTTCATAGGTGGTCCATTCCTGCAGTTAGTACCAATATACGTGGCAAACACTTCACCATTCTGATTCTTGAACAGTTTATAGTTTGCATCAAAGGATTCATTAATGATGATAGGGTTAGTGCAAGTAAAGCCAGATAAGGTGGACGGATCTACTGAAGGTTCCTTTGCAGCAACCCATGTGGTTTTGGGGTACTGCTCAGGCTTCCAGTACGACCCATCAACATTCATTTTCCTCTCGAACCCAACACCCTCTTTCCTAGGGTTTCGATTCAGAATCTGCTTTTTGAGGACATCGCAGAGTGTCTGATGTCCTTTCAGACTTTTATACATCCCTGTTTCAAGCAATGCCTTCAACCTAGCATTTTCATCAGCAATAGTAGTGGTATCCTCCGCAGAGGGGTTAGTAACCACATCAGTAGTTGAAGACAATGCAACGAGAGCAGCGATGGAACATTGACAGCATGATGTAGCGTTATCACGCTCAATGCATTTTAGACATGGTGGTTCAAATTCATCACGTAACGCTGATTTGTTGAGCAAGTAATGAATCGCGCTCATACGAAGATCTTCATAATCCACTCTTATCTTTTCAAGATCTTGCTTTCTTTGAAGACATTTCAAGAAAGCTTTCGTGATCGAACAACGAGCATTATGTTGATCTTGAAGGCGTCAAACTTGGAAGGAAGTCTCTGAAGACTCTCAGCCAATGCTTTTGACTGATCCATTTCTTCACCCAACATATCATCGCTCTTACTGAAAGTGCTATTTATCGACTAGAGGGGGGTGAATAGGCGATTTTTAGGAAAGTCTTCAATACGTGGAAGTTTTGAAGACAAACAATAGAAATGACCTAATTGATATGCATCGGAAGATAAACAACAACAAGCAAACCATAGTCAAGTATGCAATGATGTGAACGTACAAGACTAATAGCAGCTCAGTAGTAAGGATCAGGATAGAAGATAGTATGAAGCCAATCAACGATAGTAGTCAAGCAATGAAGTCAAACAGGTACGACAAGTAGGCAATGACTTCACGAAGACAAACTCTAAGTAAAGGGCGGGAGAGGATAGAACCAGTCACTTGTTGAAGACACATGATTTGTTGGACCATTTCCAGTTGCTGTGACAACTATACGTCTGGTTAGGGAGGCTGAGATTCAACTCAGAAGACCGCGTCTTCACCTTATTCCCCTTGAGCTAAGGACACACAGTCCTCGCCCAATCACTCTGGTAAGTCTTCAAGGTAGACTCCCGAACCTTCACAGACTTTGTTCACCGGCAATCCACAATGACTCTTGGATGCTCAGAACGCGACGCCTAACCGGCTGGAGGATTCACAGTCCTCAAGTGTAATAAGTCTTCAGGTCACACAGACAGAAACACTTCAGTGATGCCTAACACTCTTTGGCTCTGGGTGTTTGGGCTTGGTCCTCGCAAGGATTTCTCACTCTCAAAGGCTTCGATGTGGGTTGCTCTCAAACGACAAAAGCCGTGCACTAACTCTGAGCAGCCACCAATTTATGGTGTAGGGGGTGGGCTATTTATAGCCACAAGGCAACTCGACCTGATATGTCCGAAATGACCCTGGGTCACTAAGGAACTGACACGTGTTCCAACGGTCAGATTTCAAACACACACGGCAACTTTACTTGGGCTACAAGCAAAGCTGACTCATCCAGCTCTGGATAAGATTTGCTCTCATTGTCTTCGCTCGAAGACATAGGATTTGGGTTGAGCATCACTTCAGTCATTCCGACTTTGTTCACTTGGACCCCACTTAACAGTACGGTGGTTCCTATGACTAAGAAAAAGGAAACAATGAGACGACACAGTCTTCGCACTCCATAGTCTTCACTCAATGTCTTCTCATGTCATAGTCTTCAATATGAATATCTTCACATACCACCATTGTCGTCAATGTCTTCATACATTTTTAGGGGTCATCTCCGGTAGGTTAACCGAATCAATGAGGGACACTACCTACGTTATCCTGCAATTCTCACAAACGCATTAGCCCCTCAACCAACTTTGTCGTCAATACTCCAAAACCAACTAGGGGTGGCACTAGATGCACTTACAGATGGCACATACAAATTTGCTTAGAACGGCATGAAAATACCGCATATAGGTAGGTATAGTTGACTCATGTGGCAAAACTAGTTTTAAGGATATTGGATACACAAGTAGTGATCATACTTAGTGCAAATGAAGGCTAGCAAAAGATTGACGAGCATCCAACCAAGAAACGAAAATCCTCATAAGCGAGCATTAAGCATAACTAACACCGAATAATGCACCACAATTTGGAAATAATTTCATTGCATAACTATTGACTTTCGTGCTTGCATAGGGAATCACAAACCATAACACCAATATTCTCACTAAAGCATAATTACTCATAAACATGACTCATATATTATGTCAACATATCGCAAAACTATTACAAGGAATCAAGTTTATTTTGTCCAATGATCTTCATGAAAGTTTTTATTATATCCCTCTTGAATATCTATGATTTTTGGACTAATTTCATATGTTGCTATTGATAGCTCAAACAAATCTAAGTGAAGAACATGAGCATAAAATTTTTATTCTCTCAAAATAATTTAAGTGAAGCAAGAGAGAATTTCTTAAAAAAACTAACTCTCAAATAAATCTTAATAAGTGAAGCATGAGATCATTTCTTCAAAAATACTAAAGCACACCATGCTCAAAAATATATAAGTGAAGCACTAGAGCAATTCCATAGCTCATAAAGATTTAAGTGAAGCATAGAGAGCAATTCTAACAAGTCATGGCATAATTTTGGCTCCCTCAAATAGGTGTGTCCAGCAAGGATAGATGACTTAAAATAAAAATCAAAATGAGCAAAGACTCATATCATACAAGACGCTCCAAGAAAAACACGTGATATGTGATGAATAAAAATATAGCTCCAAGTAAAATATCTATGGTCGTTAGAAGAAAGAGGGATGCCACTCGGGGAATCCCCAAGCTTAGTTGCTTGCTTCTCTTTTAGATAATAGCTTGGGATGCCATGGGGCATCCCCAAGCTTAGGCTCTTCTTACTCCTTATTCCTTCATCCATCATGATCTCACCCAAAACTTGAAAACTTCAATCACAAAAAACTCAACAAAACCTTCATGAGATCCGTTAGTACAACAAAGCAAATCACTACTCTAACTACTTTTGCAATCTGAAAGTACTAGTTATCGACTAGAGGGGAGTGAATAGGTGATTTTTATGAAAGTCTTCAAAACACGAATGAATTGAAGACAAACAGGTAATCTGAACCTATATGATATGAAGCAGAATGTAAACTACACTAGACAAGCAATAGTCAAGCAAGCAATACGGAGAAAGCACGAAGACTAACAACAGCTAGGTAGAAAGGATCAGAAAGGAAGACAGTATGAAGCCAAACAGTTAGAAGTCTTCACACAGTGAAGTCAAATGAATCAGGCAGGCAAGCAATGACTTCACGAAGACAAACTGAAAAGTAAGGAGGGTAGGGGATAGATCCAGTTGCTTGGTGAAGACAAGGATTTGGTAGACCAGTTCTAGTTGTTGTGACAACTGTACGTCTGATTAAGGAGGCTGAGATTGAACTTAGAAGACTGTGTCTTCACCTTATTCCCTAGATCTAAGAACACATAGTCCTCAGCCTATCACTCAGCTAAGTCTTCAAGGTAGACTTCCAAACCTTCATAGACTTCGTTCACGGGCAATCCACAATGACTCTTGGATTCTCAGAACGTGACGCCTAACCGGTTGGAGGTTGCACAGTCCTCAAGTGTAACAAGTCTTCAGATCACGCGGGCAGAAAGACTTTAGTGATGCCTAACACTCTTTGGCTTTGGGTGTTTTGGGATTTGTCCTCGCAAAGATCTCTCTCTCTCAAAGGCTTCGGAGGTGGGTTGCTCTCAACCAACAAAAGGTGTGCACTAACTCTAAGCAGCCACCAATTTATGGTGTAGGGGGTGGGCTATTTATCGCCAAGTGGCAACCCGACCTGATATATAATGCCCCAAGACCGGAGCTTCAGTTGCCTTCCATATATTTCGGGTTTCGCCGTGTGTTTCATTTGTGCCTGCCTTTTATTTTTGCATTGCATCATGTCATCATGCCATCATCTCATAAATCTTTTGCAACTCAACTAAATAAATGGCATGGATATTTGATCCATTTAAATCGAGGGAATTCACATGGTGATTCTCTTTAAAACATATCCTCTCGATATTTAGGGAGCTATAGTAAATATTCCATTTATTTGGAATTAACCATAACACACTTGCAAATATGCCATGCCTTTTTCCTTCTCAACTATTGGTCTCTAACTTTGTCATATTTTGCTTCTTGCCTCATGTTCATCATTTGATTATATTGCACTGCCATGCCCATCTTTGTCATGTTGCATCTGTGCCTCTTGTCATTTTGCATTCTCATAATCATCATGTGCATTGTCACTTTCATGCATGTTACGTTGTTGCATGCTCCATGTATGATCACGCATCATCACCTCCTCCTTCCTTCTTCTTTCTCTTCTTTTACTTCTTTATGCAAGTGAGTTCTTCCCTGCCCCCATTAATGTTCATTCTTTTTCTGATGGTAGTGCACCATGCTTACACCCTCTCTGTCAAATTTCGTCTCTTTTAAAGTTGTTTTGGTTGGGCGAAGAATTTACTTTAAATATTCTGTCCCTAGTTCTGCCAAACCAATTTTATTAAATCTTGCATGTTCCCAGGAGCATGAGGATATTCTTATATCTTCCAAATTCTCTCCCTAACTCCCCCTTCTTTTCATTTTCTGAAATCTGTTTATTATAAAAAAATAGAGAAAAGGGAACTACCTTTTTCCTTATCTGGGCGCTGCATTTGGGCCTCCTCCTCACCTGCAGCCAGCATCAATGGCCCAACAGCAGCCTCGCAGCGCAGCCCACCAGTCCTCCAGCACAGGGTCGTCCCCTACCCCTGTACGGCACACATCCAGAGGCTCCACGTTGGCAGCCGGCTTGATTTGACGGCCGGGACAGCCTCCCTGCCTCCTATAAACCATGCTCCGGTGCCCTAGTGTCTCTCCTCTTTCCATTCCTCCCTCTTCCTCGTCTAGCCGCCGCAAGGTAAGCTACTCCATGCCATAGCCGTCGCCAACGCCGCACCATGGCCGAGGAGAGCTCAAGCTCTTCTCCGGCTTGATCCTTGCCGTAGCCGTCTTCGTCTTCTTCCACAACCACGTATGCGTCCCTGCCTTCGTCCTCGACCCCGCAGCAAGTCCCGGGAGCCCTGAATCGGCCTCCTCCACGCCACGGCAACTACCTCCCCTGCTTCTTCGTCTTCACGGACAGGGAGCTCCATCGCCGTCTTCAGCGCCTCGTCGCCCTCTCCTTCACCTCCTGACGTCCTCTTCGATCCACTCGAGCCCGTGGTGAGCCAGTGCTCCTTCCCATCTCCTTCCCCTTTCATATTCCGTCGTTGTCGTTGCCGGCCTGCTCGCCGTAGTTCCTGCATCCTCCCTGACCACGAGGCCGTGGCCCTTGTTCCCACGTGCTCGCGCACACACGCAAGCACAAGCATGCCCGGATCCACGCCCAGCACCCACCGCTCGCATTCACACCCACACCCTCATCGTCTTCCGCACCCCCGCCGGCCCTTTGCAGCCGCGGTTGCCGCTGCTGTGCTCGGCTGCGTCGCTGGCAACCACCGTGAGCCAATGCTCCAAAGCTCGTCCGTTTCAGTCATTGGTTAAGAGTTGCTGGCTCCCATGTGTTGCACAAGTAGAGCAGTAGCTGAACTGGTCAGCACTCTGCTCCTCTATCGAGGAGGTCGTGGGATCAAGTCCCAGCCGGCCCCCATTTTGCTCTGTTTTTCCTGTTATTTTTTTTGCACACCCACACCCACTTAGGCCTGCTCATCTCCTGGGCCGCTGCACTAGATGCAATTTGGCCCGTGCATTTTTTCCCACTCTGTGTGTTTTGGCATTTTTCTAGTGCATTCTTATTTTCAGAAATGCCATCATTTTTGCATTGCCTATAACTATTTATCCTTGCATCCAAATAGATCATGTCATATATGAAAAATGCTCAGTTTTTCCTGTACTTTCATAATATGCCACTTTCATCCATGCTTAAAATGTTTAAAATATTGTTTGCATTTATTTTGCATAAATGCCATGCTAAATGGTTTAATTCGTAACTTAATAACCGTAGCTCCAAACTTAATAAACTTTATATGTAAATGGGGTGAAAAAAATGACTAGTTTAACATGGTGTACTTGCTTTGCATGTTTAACAACTCTAAAATTGTGTTTAGGGCAGAACAGTACCAAATCTAATATATGCTCATGAGGTTTTTCCGGACTCGTTGTTCGTTGTTTCCGGCCTCATTTAAACTTGCCTAGGTAGGTAGTTTTGTTGTGATTCACCTCTTGCCATGTTAACCAACATTTAATATTGTTGGGTACGTAAACGGGAGAGAAATAAATAATTGTTGTGGTGTTTAGGCAATATGCACCTTGTTGCATATTGGGCTCCATTTAACTTGTAGCTTTGTTTGTTGCATATTACCATGCCATGCTATTTAAACCGGACATGCATCATACTTGATTGTGCATCATGCCATGATTATGTGGTGGTTGTTTACCATGTTGTTTGTTTCTTTCCGGGTTGCTTCTCTCGTTAGCTTCGGTTTCATTCCGGAGTTGTGAGGATTCGTTCGACTACGTTCGTTTGTCTTCTTCATGGACTCGTTCTTCTTCCTTGCGGGATCTCAGGCAAGATGACCATACCCTCGAAATCACTTCTATCTTCGCTTGCTAGATGCTCGCTCTTTTGCTATGCCTATGTTACGATGCCTACCACTTGCTTATCATGCCTCCCATATTGCCATGTCAAGTCTCTAACCATCCTTTCCTAGCAAACCGTTGTTTGGCTATGTTACCGCTTTGCTCAGCCCCTCTTATAGCGTTGTTAGTTGCAGGTGAAGATGAAGTTTGTTCCTTGTTGGAACATGGAGATGTTGTTCCTTGTTGGAACATGTTTACTTGTTGGGATATCACAATATCTCTTATATTATTAATTCACCTATATACTTGGTAAAGGGTGGAAGACTCGGCCTTATGCCTGGTGTTTTGTTCCACTCTTGCCGCCCTAGTTTCCGTCATACCGGTGTTATGTTCCTTGATTTTGCGTTCCTTACGCGGTTGGGTGATTTATGGGACCCCCTTGACAGATTCGCTTTGAATAAAACTCCTCCAAAGAAGGCCCAAACTTGGTTTTACCATTTGCCACCTAAGCCTTTTTCCCTTGGGTTTCGCGAGCCGAGGGTCATCTTTATTTAACACCCCGGGCCAATGCTCCTCGAGTGTTGGTCCAAACTAAGCGCTTTGCGGCGCCCCTCAAGGAAACTTGGGGTCCGGTTTTAGTTATACGGACTGCTCATCCGGTGTGCCCTGAGAACGAGATATGTGCAGCTCCTATCGGGATTTGTCGGCACATTCGGGCGGCTTTGCTGGTCTACTTTTACCATTGTCGAAATGTCATGCGAACCGAGATTCCGAGACTGATCGGGTCTTCCCGGGAGAAGGTATATCCTTCGTTGACCGTGAGAGCTTATGATGGGCTAAGTTGGGACACCCCTGCAGGGTTTTATCTTTCGAAAGCCGTGCCCGCGGTTATGAGGCAGATGGGAATTTGTTAATGTCCGGTTGTAGAAAACCTGAAGTTGACCTTGTTTAAAACACATCAACCGCGTGTTTAACTGTGATGGTCTCTTCTCGGCGGAGTCCGGGAAGTGAACACGGTGTTGGAGTTATGTTTGACGTAAGTAGTTTCAGGATCACTTCTTGATCGCTACTAGCTTCACGACCGTGCCTTGCTTCTCTTCTCGCTCTCTTTTGCGAATGGAGCCACCCTATATGCTAGTCGCTTGCTACAGCTCCACCTCACCACTCTGTCTTACCTATAAGCTTAAATAGACTTGATCTCGCGGGTGTGAGACTGCTGAGTCCCCGTGACTCACAGATTCTACCAAAACAGTTGCAGGTGCCAACGATGCCAGTGCAGATGACGCAACCGAGCTCAAGTGGGAGTTCGACGAGGAACGTGGTCGTTACTATGTTGCGTTTCCAGATGATCAGTAGTGGAGCCCAGTTGGGACGATCGGGGATCTGTGTAGCTTTTGGGGTAGTCTTCTTTTATTTCGGTTCCGTAGTCGGACCTTGAGTGTAACCTGGATGATGGATGTTTATTTATGTATTGTGTGAAGTGGCGATTGTAAGCCAATTATGTATCTCTTTCCCTTATGTATTACATGGGTTGTGTGAAGATTACCTCACTTGCGACATTGCTTTCAATGCGGTTATGCCTCTAAGTCGTGCTTCGACACGTGGGAGATATAGCCGCATCGAGGGCGTTACATGATATGTCTGAAATGACCCTCGGTCACTAAGGAACCGACACGTGTCCAATGGTCGGATTTCAAACATACGCGACAGCTTGACTTGGGCTACAAGCAAAGCTGACTCATCCAACTCTGGATAAGATTTGCTCTCATTGTCTTTGCTCAAAGACATAGGATTTGGTTGAACATCACTTCAGTCATATCACTTTGTTTACTTGGACCCCACTTAACAGTACGGTGGTTCCTATGACTCAAGAAAGAAGAAAAGGAAACTACGAAAGATACTATGTCTTTGCACTCCATAGTCTTCAAGTGAATATCTTCATCGTCATTATCTTCAACATGAATGTCTTCATGAACCACCATTGTCTTTAATGTCTTCATACATTTTTAGGGGTCATCTCTGGTAGGTAAACCGAATCCATGAGGGACTACTACCTGTGTTATCCTGCAATTCTCACAAACACATTAGTCCCTCAACCACGTTTGTCATCAATACTCCAAAACTAACTAGGGGTGGCACTAGATGCACTTACAATCTCTCCCCTTTTAGGTGATTGATGACAAACTGGTTGAAGTTTACAACGGGGATAAAAGTATGTGAAAGTTTAGATACATAGGCATTGTCTTCATAGGTTAAAAGAAGCCCCCCTGAAGATGTGCACATAAGTAGTTTGCCTTTGAATGCAAATGCACATGGCAGGTTTTGCTTTGTGGAGATCTTCTTCAACCATGAAGACAATTCATCATGCATATATGAAGGTAATGAAGATAATGATATGCATAATGAGAAATGGACGTCTGCAAAATGACTACATGCAGAAATATCATCGCATCACAAGGTAACTATAGAAAGTAACAGACGGCCATCAAGTTTTAAGTGTTACAACTCAAAAGCCAAAAGTTTTAAGAACAAGAGTTGTGAAACTTAGTAAAAATAAGCAACCGACCCATATGGACCCGCTTGGAGACTAACAACTTGTCACACCCTAGCTAGTTCTTGCATTAGAGTGTTGCATCATGTCTATTTTTTTCAACAGAAATCTGAAATGGGAATGACAGAACTCCCAGCCCCCTCTGAAACAAACTAGGGTTTACTAAAAATATTTTCGATGAACCTGAAATGCCCTTCTAAAATGTCCATCATTTTTGTCTTGGTCCAAAACCTCTGCCAAAAGTGATGCACAATTTCCTAGGTCATCCTAAGGTCTTTGAATTAAATCATAAGTATTTGAATTTGGGCATTTAAAATTTATAAAATATTTCAAATGCTCAAAACCTCCCAAACTAAAATGTTCCATGTTGGAAATATTCCAACAATGGACCAGGAGTAGTTTGGTGAATTTTAGAACCTTGTAGGTATTTTAAATAATTCAACAAAGTTGCGAAGAATTAAATAAAGAAAAAGCAGAAAGGAACTTACTGGCTCCACCACCGCCCACCAGCCAGCCCACTGGCCGGCCCAGCCCTGCCGCGCAAGGCCAATGAAGCTGCTTGGCTTGCGAGCAGCAGCCAAGGTGCTCGGCGGCAGCCGCCACACGCCGCCCGCTGCCGCTTCTGCCGCCTCTCGCCGCCCGTTGCCTTGGACGAGCTCCACGTCGCGCCGGACCTCTGGACATCTCCATTCGCCCCATCTCTCTCCCTCGCGCCCCACGCCATGGCCGACGCCACCGCCGCCAAGACCGCCGCCAGTAGCCGCGCTCTTTCGTCGTCTCCACGCCGCGCCACCGTGTCCAGAAGCTCCGCCGCCGTCCACTTCTTCGAGCTAGCCGAGCCCCGAGCGCTCGCGTGCCCTGAAGCCGCCGCACCAACCTCGCCCGAACCGCCACCGCCGGAGATCCTTCGCCGTCGCCCGCGCAGCGATTCGTCTCCGACCCGTCGTCCGTTCCATCGCGACCGCCGTGAGCTGGGCTTCCTTCCTCCCTCTCTTTCGCCAGTGCACCACAGCGAGCGCACCAAGCTCACCGCGCGCCGTCGCGGACCTCGTCGCCGGCGTGCTCCGGCCGCCCTCCGCCATCTCACTATGTCCATCGCGCCACCACGTCGCGTTGGAGCTAACCGCACTCCCGCACTCACAAGACACCCCAGCCCGAGTTCGCTCTCACCGAACTCGGTGGCATAAAAGTCGCCGCGGCCAACTCCGCCACCCGACCCCAACGGACTCCACCAATAGCCGCGGCTCGTCCTCGGCTTCACTCCGGTGGCCTCATGACCCATTTGGTGGCGGAACAGCAAAACCACTTCCGCCGCCGCGTCGCTTCGCCGCTGCTAAACGCCGGCGGGTTTGACTCGACTTTGACCACGGGTGGGCCAGGTTGACCCCGGGGTCTATGACATGTGGGCCCCTCTCGCTAACTAAATCCATTTAGTTAAAACTTAATTTAATTAATTTAATTACCCACCGACATGCGGGACCCATGGTCGGTTTGACCTGACCAGCCCGTTGACCACCGACGTCATCTGACGTAATCTTGATGATAATTTAATTACTGGAATTATTTTTACACAGGAAATTCCAGAAAATGTTTCAAACTTCAAAAATTCATAGAAATTAATCTGTAACTCCAAATGAAACAAATTATATATGAAAAATGATCAGAAAAATCCAACCTATCCATCTGTACTGGTTTCATGAATGTTTAAGCAAGCTAACCTACTGTTTATAGCAGAACAAGTTAAAGCACCCTAAATGGTCATATATGAGTTTGGAAATTGCATCTTTGGTTCAAAATGCTTCAAACTCATCTGATCTTAGTTGCATTAGGCCAACACACTCATATATGCCATGTCTCATGCATGCATCATATTGTTGCATATTGTTTGGTAATGCTTGTGCATCGGTGTTCTCTGCGGCAGGTTCTGCCCCCGAGGAGTACCGTGATAACCCGACGAAGAGCAATACCGTGCATCGACCCGTCGAGCAAGCAACCAACCATTTGATCATACCGATAAAATCCCATGTTCTTGCTCCTGCTCTCATCTGCATTAAGACAACGCGATTCAAGCTGCTTGTGTCTTGCGGTAGTTGAACCCATTTCCTCTGCATGACTGTCATTGCCACGGTAACTAGATGAAACCCACTAGCATGTGTAGGAGTTGATTGAGCCATATGATTGTGTTGTTCCTACCTTGCTATGCCTGCTATGCTTAGAGTCGTGTCAGGTCTGGTTCATCTGGGTGATGGCTAGAGTGAAATGATCGAGTCGGTATGAGAGTAAGGTGTTGAACACGATTTGGTAAAGGTATCGATGAGAGGCCATGTAGGAGTACATGGTGGGTTGTTTCATTGCGGCCGTCCTTAATCGAGATCTGTATGTGTGATTTAAGATTCAGCTACTACCATGCATTGGGCCCGAAACCAATGGACCCTCTTGGCTTCTTATTCACCCTAGTCTTCTGTCCAGGAGTTGCAAGTAGTTTCTGGTGTTTGTAGCCTACTGGAGGCCGTGGACAGCGCTGACCGTAGGGGTGGGCTGTGATGCGGTAGGTACGTGGCCGGGTGTACCGGATGCCCGTTTGGTATCTCGGGAACCCTGTTCACATCGTTTGGGGCTGTGAGCGAAACTTCGGCCGGAACTCCTCATAGATGGAACCCAAATAGGCGATAAACCTGGACTAGAGACTTAGGTGTCTAGGTAGGTCGTGGCCGACACCCACGTTGGGCTTCCGCTTGAAGGTTGCCGAGTACATGTCGTAAACGGCGATAAGTGGTGAGCGTGTATGAAGAAGTACACCCTGCAGGTTAACATCATCTATTGAATAGCGGCGTCATGATAAAGGACTACTTGGTTGCCTATATAGTTCATAGACAAGTAAATGGATACTACTAAAAGCCTCAAGATAGCGTGAGTGCCGAGGATGGCTTTTCCGTAGGGAAGACGGAGGTGGATCCTCGGTGGTGTATTGAGATGATGAGTAGTGGACTCGAGTGCGCAAAACTATTTCAAGTTGGTGTCTCGTAGGATAGCTTAGCCATGAGTCAAAGCTGGCTTGCTGCAATAACCCCACCAACCCTTCTTGATAATATGCATGTATGTAGGATCGATGTAAGTCTTCTTTGAGTACCTTTGTACTCATGTTGCTTTAATTTACATTTTTCGAAGATGCCACCAACCCTTCCGACGGGTTCTTTGTAGACGTTGACATCGATGAGTAGACTAAGGCCCAGGTGGTGATCCTGAGCAAGTGAAGGACCATGTAGTATAGCTAGGCTTACCCAAGCCTCTTTTATTTTACTAAGTTATGCGTACTCGGACAAAACACTTCATTGTTGGCTTGTATGCTTGTATGACTTGTATGTGGGTCGTGTGACCCGTACTTGTGTGTATGCTATGTATGGCTCTCGAGCCTTTAAATAAAATACTTGTGTCGAGAGTCATGTTGTGATGCCTTGTTGTATTTGCACATATCGAGCATATTGTGTGTATGATTGAAATGCTTGGTATGTGTGGGATCGACTATCTAGTTGTTTATCTTTAGTAGCCTCTCTTACGGAAATGTCTCCTAGTGTCTCCATTGAGCCATGGTAGCTTGCTACTTGCTCCGGAACACTTAGGCTGGCGGCATGTGTCCTTCTTCGTTCTCGTGTGCGTCCCTCGGAAATGTCACGCATTGAGTACCGGAGTCTGTTAGCCCGCTTCTGACCGGTTTAACGAGTCTGCTAGCCAGTGCTACAGCCGGAACTTACTTGCGATGACCGACACGTTCGATGTTGGGTCATGGATGCACGTCCCGTAAGTCTGTGCCACTTTGGGTTTACGACTAGCCATGTCGGCCGGGCTCCTTTTCATATGGATGCTAGCGACACTATCATATCGTGTGCCAAAAGGCTAAGCGGTCCCGGGCTAAGGTAAGGCGACACCCGTTGGGTTACCGTGCGTGAGGCCGCAAAGTGATATGATGTGTTACTGAGCTAGATCGATGTGACATTGAGTCGGGTCTGACAGCGTTGGCATCGAGCCGGACTGCTGTAGGTTCTCCAAGCCAAAGCGGTCGATGTTGAGTCTAGAAATGCTTTAGTTATATGTAGGGGAATTGATTGTGGGATGGTACGTAAGGCTCTTTTTACTCCTTTACCTCATGACATTCTGATCTGAGTCAGTCCATTCTTCTACCGGGGGTTAAGGATTAGGATCTCTTCTCTCTATTAGGCTCACGTGTTACTAATCAGTAGTACCTTATAGGTTTGATGGTTACCAGCCTGGTTCAGTTTTACTATCCTGTTATGTTACTAAGTTGGACCCAGAACCTTGGTATGATATTGTTAAGTGGCTATGCAATTCTTTGTAAAATGTCTGAAATCCTTTGAGCATTTACAGTCGTTATGCTGTCCAAATTCTGCCAGAAATTCTAATGTCTCTGCATTGTGGTTATGCTTCCAGATGGCCACTCGTGACCAAAATCAAGTGGTCCGTCTGACCAGATGCATTGGTGTGACCGGCCATACAGCTATGCTAGTTCGGGTTATGATCGAAGCGGGATATCGTTGGTATCCCGAATACACGATTGAAGAAGCGAGATCGAGATTTTAATCAAAGCCAGTATCTACGCCTTTGTCGGTGTTTCCCTCTTATCCTGGTTCCACCGAGGCCCTTCACAGCTCCTATGGGCTTGGTGTTACTATTGATATGGCGGTGCAAGATGCTGCGTATTCTATGATGACCATTATGCGAGTCAGACCGGCTGCTTCGCAACACCGACTTCGGTATATGCCGGTTCACTTCTGGGCGTTTGGTTATCTTGAGCCATCTATCTTGATTCGATCGGGAGGACTCACTAACCCGCACCACCGCCGAAGTTACTCGAGGACAAGGACCGAGAGAGTCGGGCCTTGAGGATGGAGCTCTTCAACGCCCGTGCTGATCACTGGGCCACCTTGACTCGTTTTGCACCGGCTGTTCAAGCTGGATATATGGATATGAGAGACCTGTATCCTGTTAGATCTGCTCTGCCGGACATGATGGATTGGCGTGATGTGGGGGGCATCACCCCACCTCGTGGTCCTCGCAGGCCACCGTTTGTTGGTCCAAGACCTCACCCATGCCCTTATGGTCCACAGGCTCCTCAGGACCGTCTGTTCCCGGACGATCACGTTGAACTTCCAGGCTACGGAGGAGACTTCTACGAGAACTACTACGGAGACGTCTGAGTTAGTAGTAGTTCCACTGGTATTGTAATAGTTGTATTTCCACTGTCCTGCGTGACTCGTGGAATATGACTTAGTGTGTACTAATTCCGGAGGTGTAAGAAAAATAATGTATAGGAGCTTGGTATGCCTCCGACGAGATGTAATCTTACTTTCACCGTAGTAGTACTTTGTTTGGTCTTGTACTAAACCCGGTATGGTGTGTATGATGATGGAATAAAGAAGCAGTTTCTGTATCTACCATGTCATACGGATGATCATCTTGCATTCCAAGTTATCCATTACATTCTACATCTCTATGTTAGAATCTTGCCATCCTGGACTAAATCCTTGTCTTGTTTTTCCTAGGATGGTTAACACCCGCAACAACCCTGCTCCGCCAGAGCAGGCCGAAGGTAGCAGAGTTGGAGAAGCGAACCTGCCTCACCCTCCTTCTCGGCGAAGTTATCTTTGGAGGCTGAGAGAAACAAACGGAGACCAACCGTTTCTTTGGGCGTATCGAACAAAACACAGCACATCATCGAGAAATAATTTGGTGTCGCTCGGTGACTTCATCAAGTTACACCCACCTACCTTCCACCACTCCGCCGAGCCTCTCGACGCCGATGATGGCAACCGCAAAGCATTACTCACAAGCTGCGTTACGACCGGTAGCTGAGGCTGATAAGGTCACCTTTGCTGCATATCATCTCGAAGGCCCCGCCGATCTCGGTGGGAGAACTATATGGCTATCGCCCGATTGGCCATGTCACTACTTGGGCAGAATTCAGCGAGGCTTTCCGTGAACATCACATTCGGAGGGTCTCATGGATAAATGGCGTGAGGAGTTCTGCAGTTTCACCCAAGGTCGTCTCTCCGTGGACGCCTACAGCAGAGAGTTCGGTAATCTCGCACGCTATGCCACCGAAGAGGTCTCCACTGACGCCAAGAAACAGGCAAGGTTCCGCAAGGGACTTAGCCCCAAACTTCGCCGAGATCTCCGTCTGCATGAGTGCACCTCTTTCCAGAAGCTTGTTAACAAAGCCATCAGCGCTGAAACGGGTCAGACTGATTTCGAAGCAACACGCAAGCATGGCCGTGATATGGGTTCCTCATCCGGTCTGCCGACCACGAAGCGCGGGTGTGGGTGCCTAATCTTGCCTCGCCACCCAGATTCACACCGAGGCCATCCTTTCAGCGCCTCGCCCGATTCACGATATGCACCAGCTAAGCCCTATGGTGGGCCAACCAACAATGCTCCTCTACGCGCCAACCCCGTGACGTGCTTCAAATGTGGGGAGTCAGGCCACTACATGCGCGATTGTCCTCAGACCAACCCCAACCAGCCTGCAAAAGCTGTTGGCCGTGGCAAGCCAGCAAGAAAGGTGTTCTATGCCTGCCGCCACCACCGCGCGTGGCCATGTTAATTGTGTCTCAGCTGAAGAGGCCCAAGAGGATCCCAACGTCGTGCTCGGTACGCTTCTTGTTAATTGCCACCCGGCATCCGTTCTTTTTGATACTGGAGCATCTCATTCATTCATATCCGAAAACTATGCACGCTTGCATAACACTGCATTCTGTGACATGCCTTCCACCATGGAAATTTCTACCCCTGGTTCTAGATGGAAAACCTCTAGAGTAAGCCATGGAAATGAAATTCAGGTCGACAGACTTGTTTTCCTTGCATCGTTGATAGCTCTCAAATCTTCGGATATAAATATCATCTTGGGTATGGACTGGATGTCAGCCCATCATGCCAAGATTGATTGTTTCTCTAGGACTGTTCAACTCACGCACCCCTCGGGAAAGATAGTCAATGTCTTGACCCGAATATCCAAGCACCAACTATATTCTCTTAATGCCAGTCCGTTACCAGACCTCGAAGACGTCCCGGTAGTCCGTGACTTTCCGGATGTCTTTCCAGAAGAATTGCCAGGTGTTCCACCCAACAGAGATGTTGAGTTCGTGATAGACCTCATCCCAGGAACCGTCCCAATTTCTAGAAGACCCTATAAGATGGCACCCCTAGAACTAGCCGAACTTAAGAAACAACTCGATGAGTCCTTGAAAAAGGGTTTCATCCGTCCTAGTTCATCTCCTTGGGCTTGCCCCGTCCTCTTCGTCAAGAAGAAGGATGGTACGGACCGGATGGTTGTAGATTATCGACCCGTCAACTTGGTCACAATTAAGAACAAGTATCCGCTTCCGGGATCAACGATCCGTATGATCAGCTCGCAGGATCCTCGGTCTTCTCTAAGATGGATTTGAGGTTAGGCTACCATCAAATCAAAATCCAAACGGGACATTCCCAAAACGGCCTTTGTTACTCGTTACGCCAATACGAGTACACCGTCATGTCCTTCGGTTTAACCAACGCCCACCACCTTCTCGGTTAATGAACTCCATCTTCATGGAGTATTTGGATAAATTCGTCATGGTTTACCTCGATGATATACTCATCTACTCTAAGAACGAGGAAGAACATGCCGAACATCTAAGGCTAGTGTTGATGAAACTTGAGAGCATCGCCTTTATGCCAAGTTTTCTAAGTGCAATTTTGGCTGCCGAAGTGACCTATCTAGGACATGTAATTTCGGTAAAGGTATTGCTGTTAACCCCGAGCGAGTTCAAGTCGTCCTTAATTGGACTCCACCTGAGTCGGTCAAGCAAGTTCGAAGTTTCCTTGGCTTAGCGAGCTATTGTCGCCGCTTTGTCGAGAACTTCTCCAAAGTTGCTAAACCTCTAACTGAACTCCTCAAGAAGGATAAAAAGTTCGAGTGGACTCCACAATGTGAGCACAGTTTTCAGGAACTGAAAAGACGTTTAACTTCTGCTCCCGTACTGGTACCACCAGATTTCTCTAAGGACTTTGTTATCTATTGCGATGCCTCGCGTCAAGGACTAGGCTGTATTCTCATGCAAGATCGGCACGTAATTGCTTATGCTTCACGGCAACTACACCCACATGAGGAAAACTATCCTACTCATGATCTAGAGCTTGCAGCTGTAGTCCATGCACTCAAAACCTGGCGACATTACCTTCTTGGTAATCGTTGCGAAATCTTCACCGATCACCAAAGTCTGAAATATATATTCACCCAACCAGATTTGAATCTCAGGCAAAGACGTTGGGTCGAGTTGATCACAGATTTCGACTTAGGAATAACTTATACCCCAGGAAAAGCCAACGTCATGGCTGATGCGCTAAGTCGTAAATCTTATTGCAACAACCTAATGCTGCAACAAAGTCAACCACTTCTCCACGAGGAATTTCGGAAGCTTAACCTTCACATTGTTCCTCGAGGGTTCCTCTCCACCTTGGTGGCAAAACCTTCCCTTACGGATCAGATCATCAAAGCCCAAAAGGTAGATCCGGGAATTTCCCGCATCAAAAGAAACATCAAGAAAGGAGTTGCGGATTGTTTCTCCGTTGATGATCAAGGAGTCGTATACTTCGGAAACCGCCTAGTGGTTCCCAAAGTACGAAACCTGCGGCGATTGATCCTTAAAGAAGCTCATGAATCTCCTCTCACCATTCATCCCGGTAGCACTAAAATGTATCAGGACCTACGCCAGAGGTTCTGGTGGACTAGGATGAAGAGAGACATTGCTCAATTTGTTGCTAACTGCGACGTTTGTCGTCGTGTAAAAGCAGAGCATCAACGGCCTGCTGGCACCCTTCAACCCTTAGCTATTCCTGAATGGAAATGGGATAAAATCAGTATGGATTTCATCACTGGTTTTCCCAGGACCAAGAGAGGGAATAATGCTATTTTTGTCGTTATCGACCGCCTCTCCAAGGTAGCCCATTTCTTACCTGTTCGCGAGAGTATAACCGCTAGTCAGCTAGCAGACTTGTACATCTCCCGAATAGTGTCTCTTCATGGTGTTCCATTGGAAATTAACTCAGATCGAGGAAGTCTCTTCACCTCTCGATTTTGGGAAAGTTTCCAAAACGCTATGGGAACCCATCTTTCCTTTAGCACTGCTTTTCACCCTCAATCAAGTGGTCAAGTAGACGCGTCAATCAAATCCTAGAAGACATGCTTGAGCTTACATTATCTCGTTCGAATGGATTGGGAGAAATGCCTTCCATTTGCCGAATTTGCTTATAACAACAGCTATCAATCTAGCTTGGGCAAAGCACCTTTTGAAGTTCTCTATGGACGAAGGTGTCGAACACCTCTTAACTGGTCAGAAACCGGGGAGAGACAATTCTTTGGCCCGGATATGATCCAGGAAGCAGAAGAGCAAGTTCGCATCGTTCGTGAAAAGTTGAAAACAGCCCAATCTCGTCAAAAGAGTCAATATGACCGAAAACATAAGGCTATGACTTACGAGGTTGACGAGAAAGCTTACCTTCGGGTTACTCCTCTGAAGGGAACCCATCGTTTCGGTATCAAAGGCAAATTGGCTCCTCGCTACATTGGACCCTTTCGCATCCTTGCCAAACGAGGAGAAGTTGCCTACCAGTTGGAACTACCTCCGCATCTCTCCAAAGTCCATGATGTCTTCCACGTTTCTCAACTCAGGCGTTGCTTCTCGGATCCTATCCGTGGAGTGGACCACGAAACACTTGATCTTCAAGATAATCTCACTTATCGAGAATACCCCGTTCGTATCCTCGATCAAGCCGAGCGTACCACTCGACGGCATAATATCAAGTTTCTCAAGGTTCAATGGTCGCACCATTCCGAGAAGGAAGCTACTTGGGAAAGGGAGGATCGTCTACGACTTGAGTACCCCGCCTTCTTTCCGGAGGAACCTAAATCTCGGGACGAGATTCTTTTGAGTGGGGGTGAGTTGTCACACCCTAGCTAGTTCTTGCATTAGAGTGTTGCATCATGTCTATTTTTTTCAACAGAAATCTGAAATGGGAATGACAGAACTCCCAGCCCCCTCTGAAACAAACTAGGGTTTACTAAAAATATTTTCGATGAACCTGAAATGCCCTTCTAAAATGTCCATCATTTTTGTCTTGGTCCAAAACCTCTGCCAAAAGTGATGCACAATTTCCTAGGTCATCCTAAGGTCTTTGAATTAAATCATAAGTATTTGAATTTGGGCATTTAAAATTTATAAAATATTTCAAATGCTCAAAACCTCCCAAACTAAAATGTTCCATGTTGGAAATATTCCAACAATGGACCAGGAGTAGTTTGGTGAATTTTAGAACCTTGTAGGTATTTTAAATAATTCAACAAAGTTGCAGAAGAATTAAATAAAGAAAAACAGAAAGGAACTTACCTGGCTCCACCACCGGCCCACCAACCAGCCCACCTGGCCGGCCCAGCCCGGCCACCGCGCCAGCGAGCTGCTTGGCTTGCTAGGCAGGCAACCAAGGTGCTCGGCGGCAGCACCGCAGCTCGCCACGCAGCTGCCCGCCGCTCTGCTTCGCCTCTCGCCGCCCCGTTGCCTTGGACGAGCTCCACGTCGCGCCCCGGACCTCCTGGACATCTCCATTCGCCCCCATCTCCTCTCCCTCGCGCTCCCACGCCATGGCCGACGCCACCGCCGCCGCACCGCCGCCGTAGCCGTGCTCTCCGTCGTCTCCACGCCGCGCCACCGTGTCCAGAAGCTCCGCCGCCGTCCACTTCTTCGAGCTAGCCGAGCCCCGAGCGCTCGCGTGCCCTGAAGCCGCCGCACCAACCTCGCCCGAACCGCCACCGCCGGAGATCCCCTTCGCCGTCGCCGCCGCAGCAGTTCGTCTCCGACCCCGCCGTCCGTTCCATCGCGACCGCTGTGAGCTGGGCTTCCTTCCCCTCCCTCTCTTTCTCGCTTTCGTGCACCACAGCGAGCGCACCAAGCTCACCTGCACACGCCGTCGCGGACCTCGTCGCCGACGTGCTCCCGGCCGTCCTCCGGCCATCTCACTATGTCCATCGCGCTCACCACGTCGTGTTGGAGCTAACCGTGCACTCCCCGCACCTCACCGCACACCCCAGCCCGAGTTCGCTCTCACCCGAACTCCGGTGGCCGCCAAAGTCGCCGCCGGCGCCAACTCCGGCCACCCCGACCCCAACGGACTCCACCAATAGCCGCGGCTCGTCCTCAGCTTCACTCCGGTGGCCTCCGCGACCCATTTGGTGGCCGGAACAGCAAAAACCACTTTCGCCGCCGCGTCGGGCTCGCCGGCGGCTAAACGCCGGCGGGTTTGACTCTGACTTTGACCACGGGTGGGCCCAGGTTGACCCCCCAGGGTCTATGACATGTGGGCCCCCTCTGCTAACTAAATCCATTTAGTTAAAACTTAATTTAATTAATTTAATTACCCACTGACATGCGGGACCCACTGGTCAGTTTGACCTGACCAGCCCGTTGACCACTGACGTCATCCTGACGTAATGCTGACGCAGTAATTTAATTACTGGAATTATTTTTACACAGGAAATTCTAGAAAATGTTTCAAACTTCAAAAATTCATAGAAATTAATCTGTAACTCCAAATGAAACAAATTATATATGAAAAATGATCAGAAAAATCCAACCTATCCATCTGTACCGGTTTCATGCATGTTTAAGCAAGCTAACCTACTGTTTATAGCAGAACAAGTTAAAGCACCCTAAATGGTCATATATGAGTTTGGAAATTGCATCTTTGGTTCAAAATGCTTCAAACTCATCTGATCTTAGTTGCATTAGGCCAACACACTCATATATGCCATGTCTCATGCATGCATCATATTGTTGCATATTGTTTGGTAATGCTTGTGCATCGGTGTTCTCTGCGGCAGGTTCTGCCCCCGAGGAGTACCGTGATAACCCCGACGAAGAGCAATACCCGTGCATCGACCCGTCAGGCAAGCAACCAACCATTTGATCATACCGATAAAATCCCATGTTCTTGCTCCTGCTCTCGTTTACTGCATTAAGACAACGCGATTCAAACTGCTGTGTGCCGCGGTAGTTGAACCCATTTCCTCTGCATGACCTGTCATTGCCACAGTAACTAGATGAAACCCACTAGCATGTGTAGGTGTTGATTGAGCCATATGATTGTGTTGTTCCTACCTTGCTATGCCTGCTATGCTTAGAGTCGTGTCAGGTCTGGTTCATCTGGGTGATGGCTAGAGTGAAATGATCGAGTCGGTATGAGAGTAAGGTGTTGAACACGATTTGGTAAAGGTATCGATGAGAGGCCATGTAGGAGTACATGGTGGGTTGTTTCATTGAGGCCGTCCTTAAGCACTGAGATCTGTATGTGTGATTTAAGACTCAGCTACTACCATGCATTGGGCCCGAAACCAATGGACCCTCTCGGCTTCTTATTCACCCTAGTCTTCTGTCCAGGAGTTGCAAGTAGTTTCTGGTGTTTGTAGCCTACTGGAGGCCGTGGACAATGGCTGACCGTAGGGGTGGGCTGTGATGCGGTAGGTACGTGGCCGGGTGTACCGGATGCCCGTTTGGTATCTCGGGAACCCTGTTCACATCGTTTGGGGCTGTGAGCGAAACTTGGCGGAACTCCTCATAGATGGAACCCAAATAGGCGATAAACACGGACTAGAGACTTAGGTGTCTAGGTAGGTCGTGGCCGACACCCACGTTGGGCTTCCGCTTGAAGGTTGCCGAGTACATGTCGTGTAAACGGCGATAAGTGGTGAGAGCGTGTATGAAGAAGTACACCCCTGCAGGGTTAACATCATCTATTCGAATAGCCGCGTCCGCGGTAAAGGACTACTTGGTTGCCTATATAGTTCATAGACAAGTAAATGGATACTACTAAAAGCCTCAAGATAAGCGTGAGTGCCGAGGATGGCTTTTCCGTAGGAAGACGGAGGTGGATCCTCGGTGGTGTATTGAGATGATGAGTAGTGGACTCGAGTGCGCAAAACTATTTCAAGTTGGTGTCTCGTAGGATAGCTTAGCCATGAGTCAAAGCTGGCTTGCTGCAATAACCCCACCAACCCTTCTTGATAATATGCATGTATGTAGGATCTGATGTAAGTCTTGCTGAGTACCTTTGTACTCATGTTGCTTTAATTTACATTTTTCAGAAGATGCCACCAACCCTTCCGACGGGTTCTTTGTAGACGTTGACATCGATGAGTAGACTAAGGCCCAGGTGGTGATCCTGAGCAAGTGAAGGACCATGTAGTATAGCTAGGCTTACCCAAGCCTCTTTTATTTTACTAAGTTGTCTGTACTCAGACAAAACACTTCCGCTGTTGGCTTGTATGCTTGTATGACTTGTATGTGGGTCGTGTGACCCGTACTTGTGTGTATGCTATGTATGGCTCTCTGAGCCTTTAAATAAAGTACTTGTGTCGTAGAGTCATGTTGTGATGCCTTGTTGTATTTGCACATATCGAGCATATTGTGTGTATGATTGAAATGCTTGGTATGTGTGGGATCGACTATCTAGTTGTTTATCTTTAGTAGCCTCTCTTCGGAAATGTCTCCTAGTGTCTCCTTTGAGCCATGGTAGCTTGCTACTTGCTCCGGAACACTTAGGCTGGCCGGCATGTGTCCTTCTTCGTTCTGTATGCGTCCCTATGGGGAAATGTCACGCATTGAGTCTTGGAGTCCTGTTAGCCGCTACAACCCGGTTTATCGGAGTCTGCTAGCCCAGTGCTACAGCCGGAACTTACTTGCGATGACCGACACGTTCGATGTTGGGTCATGGATGCTGTCCCTATAAGTCTGTGCCACTTTGGGTTTACGACTAGCCATGTCAGCCCGGGCTCCTTTTCATATGGATGCTAGCGACACTATCATATACGTGTGCCAAAAGGCGCAAACGGTCCCGGGCTAAGGTAAGGCGACACCCGTTGGGTTACCGTGCGTGAGGCCGCAAAGTGATATGATGTGTTACAGGCTAGATCAATGTGACATTGAGTCGGGGTCCTGACACAACTCATATGGTTCTCCCCCTTTTGTCAGTAAGGACCAAAAAGGTTTGAAGACATAGAGCATCTACTCATTCCCATGTAGAGAAGATGTTGGTGCAGGGTCGACGCTGGAGTTGGGCGGTGCAGAAGGGCCTGGTGCAGAATCCTGATGCAGTGAAGCCAATGCTGGTGAAGTGGCATCTCCTCTTCATCTATGACTCTGGCAACAACAGTTGCAACAGATGATGAGTACTCTGAATCTTCAATGGAAGGAGTTGGATGCCAACTTGCTGATTGTGGTGGCCTGGAATCAAACTTGAAGTGCTCTGTGAAGCCATCTTCGCGAAGATTATCTTCAAAGCAGAGCAGCGTGAGGCTCTTCCAGGACCGCCGACAGGCTTCATGAGCAACGAATGAATCCTTGGTAGACAAATTGCGGATGCGATTGATATCAACAACAAGACTCTGCATCTGTCGCTTCAGCCAATTGTGATGCCTATCTTGTTTCTGATGAAGTGATACAAGAAGCTCTCGGTCATTGAGAACACGAGATCACTTCTTGGGCCTTTGAGCAATTGTGCTGGCAGTTGCATTTGTATCTACAGGTGTAGTGGGCGAAGCTGACCAGCAAGATGACCATCAAGAGCAGGAGGGTTTGGCAGATGAATACCTTCAATTGGCTCAGTGAAGCTTTGAAACTGAACATTCTTGGCAGGCTCTGGGTAGATGGCTTCATATGACATGTCAACATCAGGCAAAAACACCACATGGTTGCATGTTGAAGCGTGATAGTTTATGGAGGAGTGAAGCTTAATAAGCCTCATAACCCATGGAGCATAGAATTTTAGGCCAAATAGATCAATTCCTGAAGCGGCCAACTAACAAATAAAGAAGTCTTGCGAGTTGAATCTGATGCCATTCAAAATTTAGAAAACGAATGTCTTCATTGTGTCTTCAAGCTTTGCACCAGAGGAATTTCCCTTGATAGGCCACAAAGTACGTCTGATGATGTGATAGATAGTGCGAGGCAAGTTCTCAAGGTCTTGGACAAAGAAATCCTTGGGATATTCAGCTTCAACAGGCTTCATCATGCTGAGCATTTTACTCATGTTTGGCTCAGGCCTCTGGAAGATACTTTGCAGCTCACGCTCATAAGGAGGACAACCTGGCTCATATAGATCACCAAGAGTGGTTAGGGAGGTAAGCTCAATGAAGTCTTGAGCTTTGGCTTCGTGATGCACGTCGCCTGTCATCCACTCAAGAACCCAAGTCTTTGGATCCCTGTTGTAGCCTGGGATGAGTAATGTGGCATAGAACTGCAATAGAAGCTCTTCGTTCCAGTGCTCTTTGTTAGTGACAAACAGAAGAAGTCCCATTGCACAAAACCAGTCAAGAGCCTCTTCGAGGCATGGCAGCCCAACAGTGGCTTCGCAGTCAAGACACTGATGGGGAAAAATCCTATCTTGGTTGTACAGTATGCAAGAGTAGTAACTGCGTTGCTGATGGCTCTAGAACCTATCTGAGGAGATCCTTGGCCTCTTGTAGGGGTTTTGGCACTGTCAAAGAATGTGTTGTGCTCTCTGAAGCTTAGCACACTAAAGGAGCCATGAGTTGTTACTGCGCTAGGAAGCCTTGGTAGCCTGGGCTTCGGCTTCTGCGTGTGAGGCATCTGCTCCACATGATAGTCATATTGAGGACCTAGAGCAGTGGGTGGAATCATAATTTGCCATCTCACAATAACAAGCTCACCATGTTTGTAGGCATGTTCCATTGTATGAGGCACTAGAGGAGGAACGACTACATTTGAAGTGGTTGGCTGCACAATAGCTTCCGTGACAGCATTAGCTTCAGGGTCCACATTGTCTTCATCCACGACCTCGTCATTGGCTTCAGTAGAGACACTGATGGCAGCCGTCTGAGCTTCAACTTCTATGGCTTCATGAGCTGGGGGATCGCGCACGATCACATCCTCTTGAACAACTGGATCACTTGTGGGGGGGGGGGGAATAGCTTCACGATTTTCTTCTTGAACTTCATCGACTGATGCAGCCGAAATGTTTTCAACCACTTTGGCTTTGGATTCTTGAGCAGACACAGAAGGGATGGCATCAGGAAACACTTGACGTGCTACTGAGCTTTGTTGTTGCATATCCTCTTCAGGAATGCTGGACATGGAGGCCTGGGGCATGAGACCTTTGCGAAGCCTTTTGAAGGAGGGCGACACTTGAGGTGAAGGCACTATAAAATCCATGTCTTCGGGACTTCCTTGAGTGGTCTCAAGCACTGGAGTGGTGACTTGAGCTGTTGGAGTGTGCGGGATAGCTTCATGTGGAGGTGATTCAGGGTGGTGATCTTGAGTGATTGGCGTCATGGGACGTGGTGTCGAGGGACAGCCAATACCGATCAACTCACTGCTCGTTCGAGCAGGCGGTGATACCACTAGATTGGGCTCGATCTGAGGAAGGACTTCATCATCTTCAACATGGTCCTCATGACAAATGTCTTCAGCTGCGTTGGAGTCGCCAGCTAGAATATCTTCAGACATGAGCCTTTGTGGGAGCAGGCTCATGCACAACGAGACGACGATCACGATTTGCGGAGGCAGGGAGTGCGACTGAGATGGGTTCAACATTCAGCGGTTCTTGGGCAGAACCATGCTCTTTGCGTGAATACTTTGAAGCTTTTGTCTTCCGCTTCTTGGAGGGAGCAGCGTTAGAGGTGTCTTGATGCTTCCTATTCTTGGCTTCAACCTCAACAAGTTTTGTCTTCTTTTGTTCATAAGCAGCTGAGGGGACCTTTGGCTTTGAGCCAGTCACACTAGCAGGGAAGACAATGCTTGGCCTTTCCTGCCTTGGAACTTCGGATTCAGCTTCAATTTGCTTCTTCTTCTTCTTCTTGGCAGCAAGCTTGGGGTCAATGCCTGGACACCCAAGAGCTTTTCGCTTCACTGCCTCATTATGAGCCTGAATGCATTTTTCAGCATAATACTTCATGCGCTCACAAGAGCCTTTAGCTTCCTCACGCTTCCTCTTGAATTGAGCCTTGAGGTCAATCATCATTTGTTTGAACTTTTGCACATCAGCAACACTGAGACTTGCCATCTGCTTCTTGAACTGGGCCTTCTCATAATCAATCTTGTTCTTTAACTCAATAATTTTCTGAGCTATAGCAAGCTCCTTTGCAATGTTGCCTTGGAATGTGACACTGATGTCAATGGGCAGCTACAGATTGTCAATGGTGATGGAAGGATCTTCAAACAATTCATCAAAGAGAGGCAGATCTTTGAAGATTTCAGCTTCTTGCTTGCCCTTGATCGACATCTCTAGAGCATCATTAGCAAGGTCTTCATCGCTAGACAGATCAATAACATTCTCTTCATTTCGCAGAATGATAGCTGGTGTCACATCATGCCCAGAGATCTTCATGGGCTTCTTAGTCCGCTTGGAGATGCGGGGCTGATCTTCAGACTACACACTGGATTCAGGAGGTGCAGTTTTCATAGGCTTCACTCTTGAAGCTTTTGGTGCAGCAGGAGGTTTTGAAGCCTTAGAATTCTTCTTTGGCTTCGGGGACTTGGGAGCATCTTCAGAATCAGCTTCTGCAGTAGATTGTTCAACCATGGCCCTTTGTTCAGCAATATGGGATAGGATCCCATTAAAGTCATTGAAGGGGCCAATCCTATTCTGATTGGCTTCACAACTTCCATCCGGCCTTGGAGCTGATGGGCCTGGATTGAAGTACGCTCCCAGTTCCTTCTTGTCCTGCACAGCTGAGGTTCTTGCAAATTGAAGATTCTGCTCAAATAAATCATCATCACGACACCATCGGAGACTTGAGGCATCGACATTGTCAGGCCGTGGTCCTCTGACCATGCAAGGATAGAATCCCTGTGCAATGGCTTCAGCCTTTGTTCTGGGGTGCATCTTCTTGTGGACAATATCGGCCCATGGTGGCCTAACTGCATTTTTCTTTGCGTACTCCTCAATGAAGAAGTTGTACAGAAACCATGGTTCAGCCCAGTATCTGCGAATCCATTGGACTCGAGTCTTGTGCTCCCCATATGTTTCCTCTGGGTCAGACTTGTATTGCTCATAAATATCTGGAGGCAGGTCCAGAGTAGTATTGCCACGGCGCTGCCTGCCACCCTTCTTTCCAGACTTGCTTGATGCCATTGGACTCAAACAGAAAGGCTTCAAGACAGTGTTTGGCTTCAATTTGCTGGGCAGACAGGAACTGGCTTCAGGTGAGTCAATATGTTGCTGTAATAATTCTGTAAATGATTGCAGACTATGAGAACGAAGGGATTCCCCCACGGACATGTACCTGTGATAGCATTAGAGATGCGAGGGAAGGGGAAGAGGTCATATGCATTCTCAGAAGATTTTGAAGATAAATCAGTTTGAAGACATTAACCTCATGGCGCGAAGACATTCACTTATTTGAAGTGAGTTGGTTCCAGATTTGTATGAATCCATGAATAAGTACAAGTGATGGATCTAACTAGTTTGAGGCATAAGTGAATATACTTCCAAGTTATGAGATGTAGAAACAAAAAGAGTAGATCTAGAAGTGTAGAAATTACTTGTGGAAGATGTTGGCAGATTCAACAGATCAAACAGGTGGTAAAAAGTGAATTTTAATTACCTCACGAAGAGCTGCTGGACGAGGCAATGTGGATGCCGAGCAGCCCAATCTCCTGTGCCCTAACTTGGCAGCGAAAGACACCTACGGCGGCGGTGGAGAAGACGAGGTCCATAGCCAGCGTGAAGACAATGACCGAGTTGTTGCGGTAGCTAAGCGCTTCAATTTCGGCGGCGACAGAAGCTAGCGGTGGCGCTAGGGTTCGAGCGAGATGGCGAGGAGGGAGAAGAGGTAATGACCGCACAGGGTGGTAGTATTTATAAGGAGGAGGGCGGCGCAACGCAATTACACAGGTGCCCCTCGCGGTTCACATCTGGATGACACATGGCAGACATGCAACTTATTGAGAGTTGAGCCATGTTCCCATGAGCACCTGGATTGTCGGGTGGTCGTTCCGGCTTCTCCAGTTTCCAGGCGAAAGAGATAGAGCATTAAAAACTATTTTAAATGTGTCTCTCTGTATCTTCAGCGGATAAGGACACAATGAAGACATTTGACACGAGTCAACATAATGCATATGAAGAGACAGAGAGAATTTGAGGGAGTAGCACAGATGGGGTGTGGGTCTGATCATGTTCACTTAGTTTAGAAAAATAGCAACTTGAAGACATAGCTATAAATGAATGTTGTAGAGGATAGAAAAATATATATATCATTGAAGACAAATCAATATTGTGAATAAAATTTGAAGATAAATCAATGTTGAAGACAATCCAAATATGAAGATAATGCAATCATGACGCCAAATGAAAAATCTTCAAGAAAGTGGGCTGGTGGCGTTACCCACCGTATATGAAATATTAGACCCAGACACGGCGCACAATTATCGTGGCGCTCCGAAGTCAAAATCCACATTAATGTATTCACACTCATAGGATAAGTCTTCATTAATTGAAGATATACGTTACTTTGTGTGTTGCACATCTAAGTCATCAACATGCATAACCGTTAGGATGTGTATCCATTCACTGGACATTCGAGGATCCTAAAATATTTAGCTCACACCGCAGCTTGCAAAACCTTTTCTCATCCAAGGGTTTTGTGAAGATATCTACCAATTGCTCTTCGGTGTTGACGTGAATGATATCAATGTCTTCCTTCATGACATGATCTCTGAGAAAGTGATGATGAACCTCAATGTGCTTTGTCTTCGAGTGCTAAACTTGATTGTTGGCAATCTTGATGGCGTTTTCGTTGTCGTAGAAGAGTGGCACATGCTTCAAGTTGATGCCATAGTCCTTGAGAGTTTGCTTCATCCAGAGAAGCTGAGCACAGCAAGATCCGGCAGCAATATATTTAGATTCAGCAGTGGTGAGAGATACACAGTTCTGCTTCTTTGAAGACCAACAGACAAGAGATCGTCCAAGAAAGTGCATGTGCCTGACGTAGACTTGCGATCAACTTTGTCACCAGCATAATCAACATCTGAGAATCCAACTAGATCACACGTTGAGCCCTTTGGATACCATAATCCTAGTGTTGGGGTGTGAGCCAAATATCGAAGAATTTTGCTTCACGGCGAGGTGATGCGATTCCTTTGGTTCCGCCTAGAATCGGGCTCACATGCAAATGCTAAGCATAACATCTGGCCTAGATGCACATAAGGACAATAAAGAACCAATCATGGAGCGGTATACCTTTTGATCAAACTCTTTACCATTGTCGTTAGGGCCTAAATGGCTTTTGGTTGGCATTGGCGTCGTGAACCCTTTGCAGTTTTGCATTCCAAACTTCTTCAGGCGGTCTTTGAGGTATGTCTGTTGTGATATGAAGATGTCATTTTGCTGTTGACGGATTTGAAGACCAGGAAATAACTTTAACTCTCCCATCATGGACATCTGATATTGCTCTTGCATCATGTGTACAAACTCATCACTGTATTTCTTATCAGTGCAGCCGAAGATAATGTCATCCACATATATCTAGCATACAAACAGTTCACCATCATATGTGTTCGTGAAGAGAGTGGGATCTAGAGAACCAAGTTTGGAGCCTTTGCTCTTTAGGAAGTCTTTGACTGTGTCATACCAAGCGCGAGGTGGTTGTTTGAGGCCATACAGTGCCTTGCTGAGCTTGTATACCATATCAGGATGCTTTGGATCTTCAAAACCAGGTGGTTGAGCAACATACACTTCTTCTTCGAGTTTTCCATTGAGGAAGGCACTCTTCACATCCATTTGGTACAGAAGAATGTTGTCGTGATTGGCATAGGCTAGCAGTATACGAATGGCTTCAATCCTAGCCACGGGATCAAAGGTTTCATCAAAGTCAATTCCTTCCACTTGTGTGTAACCTTGAGTAACGAGGCGAGCTTTCTTTCTGACAACTTATCCATTCTCATCTTGCTTGTTGCGATAGATCCATTTGGTGCCAATGATATTGTGCTTGCATGGATCAGGACATTTGACAAGCTCCCAGACATTATTCAGCTCAAACTGTTTAAGCTCTTCTTGCATAGCTTGAATCCATTTAGGTTCCATGAAGGCTTCGTCAACTTTCTTGGGTTCAGATATAGAGACAAAGGCAAAGTGACCACAGAAGTTTGCTAGTTGCGTAGCTCTTGATCGAGTAAGAGGACCCGGCGCATTGATGCTATCAATGATCTTCTCAATTTGGACTTCATTTGTAACTCGAGGATGAATTGGATGAAGATTTTGCTCAGGCTGACTGTTGTCTTCATCTTTAGCATTGGCTTCAGGCTAATCATTGTCTTCATGTTGATTAGGTGCAGAAATGATGATCTCATCTTCAGCCAGTTCCTCAGTGGGTATGAGTTCTCCAGTACCCATTAGCCTGATAGCTTCACTTGGTGTAGCTTCATCTAGCACATTTGGCAGGTGCTCTCTTTGCGAGCCGTTAGTCTCATCAAACCACACATCTACAGTTTCAACCATTTTATAGTGAAAGAGGTTGAAGACTCTGTAGGCATGTGAATCCTTTCCATAAACAAGCATAAAACCTTCATGTGCTTTTAGTGCGAATTTAGAAGTGTGATGTGGATCCTTGATCCAACACCTAGCACCAAAGACTTTGAAATAACTGAAGTTTGGCTTCTTACCAGTCAGAAGTTCATAAGATGTCTTCTTGAAGAACTTGTGAAGATAAACTCTGTTGATGATGTGGCATGCAGTATCAATGGCTTCAGGCCAAAATTTTCTTAGAGTCTTGTATTCATTGAGCATCGTGCGTGCCATCTCAATGAGTGTTATGTTCTTGCGCTCCATGATGCCATTCTGCGGAGGTGTGTATGGAGCAGAGAACTCATGTGTGATGCCCAATATATCAAGATAACTATCGAGGCCGGTGTTTTTTGAACTCAGTGTCATTGTCACTCCAAATGTGCTTGATGTTGATGCCATAATTTGGCATGGCTCGATTTGCGAAGCGTCTGAAGACATCATGCACCTCATTCTTATAGAGAAATATGTGCACCCAAGTGTATATCGAATAATCATCAACAATAACGAAGCCATAGAGATGTGTAGTGGTAGTAAGGGTAGAGTAGTGAGTAGGGCCAAATAAGTCCATGTGAAGCAACTCGAAGGGACGTGATGTAGTCATGATTATCTTTGAGGGATGCTTGGCTCTAGTCATCTTCCCAGCTTCACAAGCACCACATAGATGATCTTTCTTGAATTTGATGCCCTCGATACCGATGATGTGCTTCTTCTTCACGAGAGTGTGTAAGTTCCTCATGCCCGCATGTCCTAGTCGTCGACGGCAGAGCCAGCACTCTGAAGCTTTTGCTAGAAGACATGCGGCAAGCTGTGGTCCCGCTGAGAAATCTACCATATACAGATCACCTCTTCAATAGCCTTCAAAGACTAAAGATTTGTCAGATTCCATTAGCACAAGACAACGATATTTTCCAAATATCACAATCATATTCATATCACAGAGCATTGAGACAGACATTAAGTTGTATCCAAGGGATTCAACAAGCATCACTTTATCCATGTGTTGATCCTTTGAGATAGCAACTCTACCTAGACCCAATACCTTGCTTTTACCAGTGTCGGCGAATGTGATGTGGCTTTTAGTAGATGGACGTAGGGTTGAATCCATGAGAAGACCTTGATCACCAGTCATGTGGTTAGTGCACTCGTTGTCCATGATCCATTCAGTGGCTTTCGGACTCGTACCTACAATGCAGTTAGCGGGATAGGCTTCACCAAGAGTATTGTGAAGCAGAAACATGGACAAGCATATTATCAAAGTTGAGATTCTGGTTGGGCATGATAGGATGCTCGTCAAGAAACCCTGGGACGAAATACATGGTAAGACCATTCTGGAACTTTATCTTGTGTCCCACAAGATGTTTTAGGTCCCCAACATTGGCGTCAGAAGTCTTTGATTTCTGGCTGGAGACCTTTCCCTGCAAGAGAAATTAATTCTTCTTAACCACCCACGTCTTCAGGGGTGGCTTGTCATCCTCTTCTCCCATCGTTTGGATGGAATACCCACGTGGAGCTGACCTTCACTTTTCAGAGACACGTGCAAGCCGATAATTTGTAGCCTCCCTGGTTGTTTCCTAGAAATTTCAGTAGAAGTGAAGCCCTGTAGGAGCTCCCTAAGGACTCTAGCTAAGACCTTTTTGAGACCCTGGGTGACTCGCGTGGACTTATCCCCTCTCGGGGAAAGAGCTTCATTGTCGATTAGCAATTGAAATAGGGGAAGCTATGATTCTATCGAATGTGTGTATCCATTGGGGCTAGTGAAAGATACTCTTAAGGTTCTCTATGCCCCCAGACATTGATTGCTATATAGAATTTAGCATAAAGTATTTGAATATTGATTATTATTATGAGGCTGGGAGAGCCAGTAACTTAATTAAGCAAGACTTAGAAGAAAAGGAGAGAGATTCTCCACACGAACGAACGACTCGTCAGGTTTGAACTGACATAGGTGAATCAGACCAACACCTATCTTACACCAACAAGGAGCTGGCTATGACCTTCTCCATTACAATGTTCTCATACGCAGGAATACCCCCGTTAGCCGGCTTTTGTAGCAAATTCTATTTGTTCTTCGCTGCTTTGGGTTGTGGGGCTTACTTCTAGAAGCAATAAGTCTAAGTGCAGCATCTGAGAACTTTGGCTTGGGAGCCCTAGCAAATAGATTTGTAGGAGGATAATAATACTCATATGAATATGCAGAAAAGTTCTTAGTTTTGTGAATATAGCGGTTAGAATAAAATGTGATGCCCCCAGTTCAATCGTACACTAATCATGCACGCAAACGTGTACGATCAAGATCAGGGACTCACGGGAAGATATCACAACACAACTCTAAAAACATAAATAAGTCATACAAGCATCATAATACAAGCCAGGGGCCATGAGGGCTCGAATACAAGTGCTCGATCATAGACGAGTCAGCGGAAGCAACAATATCTGAATACAGACATAAGTTAAACAAGTTGCCATAAGATGGCTAGCACAAACTGGAATACAGATCAAAGAGGCGCGGGCCTCCCCGCAGGATCCTCCTAAACTACTCTTGGTCGCCGCCGCCGCCCGCACGTAGTAGTAGGCACCTCCGATGTAGTAGTCATCGCCGACGGTGGCGTCTGGCTCTGGGCTCCGGCATCTGGTTGCGACAACCGTAAAGAAAGGAAAGGGGAAAACGGGGGAGAAAGCAACCGTGAGTACTCATCCAAAGTACTCGCAAGCAAGGAGCTACACTACATATGCATGGGTATATGTGTAAAGGGCCATATTAGTGGACTGAACTGCAGAATGCCAGAATAAGAGGGGGATAGCTAATCATGTCGAAGACTACGCTTCTGGCAGCCTCCGTCTTGCAGCATGTGGAAGAGAGTAGATTGAAGTCCTCCAAGTAGCAACGCATAGCATAATCCTACCCGGCGATCCTCTCCTTGTCGCCCTGTTAGAGAGCGATCACCGGGTTGTATCTGGCACTTGGAAGGGTGTGTTTTATTAAGTATCCGGTTCTAGTTGTCATAAGGTCAAGGTACAACTCCGGGTCGTCCTTTTACCGAGGGACACGGCTATTCGAATAGATAAACTTCCCTGCAGGGGTGCACCACATAACCCAACACCCTCGATCCCATTTGGCCGGACACACTTTCCTGGGTCATGCCCGGCCTCGGAAGATAAACACGTCGCAGCCCCACCTAGGCACAACAGAGAGGTCAGCCCGCCGGTCTAAATCCTATGCGCGCAGGGGTCTGGGCCCATCGGCCATTGCACACCTGCACGTTGCGTACGCGGCCGGAAGCAGACCTAGCAACCTCCATTACAAAGGAAGTTACGTTACGCGGTCCAATCCGGCGCGCGCCGCTCCGTCGCTGACGTCAAGAAGGCGTCGGCTGATACCACGACGTCGAGTGCCCATATCTTTCCCACGTAGTTGGTTAGTGCGTATAGAACAAATGGCCAGACTCAGATCAAATACCAAGATCTCGTTAAGCATGTTATTATGAAGCAACCGCAGACGCCGACCAGGGCCAGGCCCACCTCTCGCCTAGGTGGTCTCAACCTTCCCTGTCGCTCCGCCACAAAGATCCACACAGAGGGCCGTCGGGACAAGGGTCCTTTCAGCCCCCAATCCGTGAATCACTCGCGGGTACTCTTCGAGCCGACCCGACTTTAGTCACCATCTGTAGTATGTATGTATGTATAGTATATACCTGTGATCACCTCCCAAGTGATCACAGCCCGATAGTATAGCAAGGCAGACTGACAAGAATGTAGGGCCAATGATGATAAACTAGCATCCTATACTAAGCATTAGGATTGCAGGTAAGGTATCAACAGATGTAGCAACAGTGTCAGACTATGCATCAGAATAGGATCAACGGAAAGCAGTAACATGCTACACTACTCTAATGCAAGCAGTATAGAGGAGAATAGGCGATATCTGGTGATCAAGGGGGGGGCTTGCCTGGTTGCTCTGGCAAGAGAGAGGGGTCGTCAACACCGTAGTCGTACTGGTTAGCAGCAGCGGCGGTCTCGGTGTCTAGCGGAAGAAGAGGGGGAAGAAACAATGAATACAATGCAAACAGATGCATAACGGTGCATGACAAAGCAATGTGTGATGCTAGGCGTGCCCTAACGCGGTATGAGGTGATACCGGTGAAGGGGGGAAACATCCGGGAAAGTATTCCCGGTGTTTTGCGTTTTCGGGCAGAGGAGCCAGAGGGGGAAAGTTGCGAGTTCGATGGGTTAGGGATGCGTGGCGGACGAACGGGCTGCATTTCCGGATTCGTCTCGTCGTTCTGAGCAACTTTCATGTAGAAAGTATTTTCATCTGAGCTACGGTTTTATTTTATATTAATTTTAAAAGATTTAAATCATTTTAGGATTAATTTAGTTATTTTAATACAACATTATCCAGAACAGTGTTTGCTGACATCATCATGACATCAGCATGATGTCAGCAGTCAACAGAGGTGTTGACTAGTCAAACTGACATGTGGGTCCACTGGGACCCACCTGTCATTCACTGTTAGGCTAATTAGGGATTAGGTTAAACTAATTACTGTTTATTTAAACTAACAGGTTAATTAGCTTAATTAAAGAGGATTAATTAACTTAATTAATTCACTAATTAATTAATTAATTATAAATTTTATTAATACATTTTTACTTATTTTATTTTTATTTTATTAAAAAACATTCTGGGGTCGGGCCCCACATATCAATGGCCCTAGGGGCCTAATGGGCAAATGGGCGTAGGGGCGCACTGGCGCCTGTTAGCTGGCGAGCCTGCACCGGGCTTGCATAGCGCGCCGATGCCTGGCGTCGGGAGAGGCGTCGGTCGCGGCATCGGGAGTGGCCGGAGGCAGGCGTCACGAGAGGGTGGCGCGACGTCGCTGGTGGTCAGCGAGGCGGCGAGGGTCAGCGGGTGCACGACAGGTGCGATCGATGGGGTCGCGGCGCTGTTTCGAAGGCCATGACGAGCTATGGCGGTTGCCGCGTGGATGAGCGCGAGCGCGGTGACCGTTGGAAGGGGAGATGGGGTCGGACGGGGAGGTCCTCACCGGCCCTGTAGTTGTGCAACGGTATGCTCGATGGAGGGGACGAAGATGCGTTTCCGGCGACGGTGCGCCGAGGAGGCAGACCGGTGGGGAGGCTGGCCGTCGTGGTAGCTCGGGGCAGCGGCGGGGTCCGGTGACGGCGTCCCGAACATTGAGCGGCGACGGGGCGCAGCATAGCTTTGGGAGGCCATCTGGGAGGAGGTCCGGCGTAGGGAGGAGATGGGAAGGTGGCGATCGGTCGGTGGCCTTGATCGGCGAGGAGAGCGGCAAGCCGCCCGTCAGGCGTCAGCGAGGGAGAGGAGGGAGTCAGCGGGCGGGCGTGATCGCGCCGATCCCGATCTGGATCGAGGGAGTTGGGGAGAGAGCTAGTGGGGGAGGGAGTGCGTGGTGGGGGTTAGGGTTTCAGGACGTGGGGAATAAGGGAGTGGGCGGTTCGGCCGGTTGGGCCTGGTGGGCTGGCCTGGCCTGTGTGCTGGGCCGCCTGGTCCAGTGGGGGTGGGGTTTTGCCTTTTTTTGTTTTTGTTTTGTTTTCTGTTTTAATTTTTCTTTTCTTTATTTTCTTGTTTCTATTTTCTTTTACTTAATTAATAGTTTATAGTTTTACAAAAAGTGAAACCCACTCCTAAAATTAGATTTGTAAAATCAACCGTTCTCACAAAAAGTTTGGGACAAAAGTAAAGTACCTTGTATTCTTTATTAATTAAAAGCATTTAAGTTATTGTTTCAGTCGCTATTTTATTTATTTTAGCGCATTCAAATACTTTTAAAAGAGTGTTGGTTTCTCCACCATTAATACTTAGGATTTATTTGGCTCACTCCAAACATTTTAGTTTTAATATTTAAAAACTTTTATTGTTTGCTTGATCTTGAATTTGAATTTGAATCCGTTTTGAACTAACGCGAGATTAGCAACAGTAATCGAGGTGGCGTGGCATCATTAGTAGAATGTTACTGTAGCTTAATTATCCGGGCGTCACAATTCTCCTCCACTACAAGAAATCTCGTCCCGAGATTTAAGAGGGGGGTAAGGGGGAAGAATAGGTTACGAAATTCTAATGATTCTTCTTGGTCTTGGTTGCTCTTCTCGAAGAGGTTGATCCATTATATTGACGGCTTCATTTCTTTGCTTCAGGTCAACATGGAGAAGTCGGCATCCTTTCTTGAGGGTCTTCATCATCCTACGAACACGACCACGGGGAAAAACTCCGGAAGAACGCATCTCCACAAAGCTGGGCATCTAACAGTGAACTCAATGGGAAATACACGAGGTACCCCACGAGTTGTATTTCAATGAATTCATTGAGTGCAATATACGACGGTACCAAAGTTTCAAACGGGTAGGAAATCATTTGATGACTAGACAGAAGCTGGAACGGGGGTTTGAACAACGAGACTAACATGGTATTTGATTCTAGGATGAACAATGGCAAAGCATTTAGCTCGTGAATCACATACAAAGCCAGGTGCAAAGATACATTAGAATCCAGGTTGTAAAGAAGAGTCAGGTTTCGATCCTGTGGAACTTGTGGGTTATGGGCCCACCATGTGGGTTAAGGTAGGAAGGGCGGTGACATCTTGCTCGATCATGATAGCAAGACATGTCAGAGGGTAGCCGGTCAGTTATGTTGACTGCATCGTTGGTACCAAGGGCGAGGGACGAAGAGAACCATTTTCCTGTTCGTTGAACGAGGCAGACCAATAGGCAAAGTTCTCGTCCATCTGTGGTTAACGGAATGCTATCGACAAATGCAAAAGGGTCTTACTGACACGGTTGTACACCAAGGTGTTTACAAAAGCAGAAGAACATTACTGCTTAGATCATAGGGATCACAAGGAAGGTTAAACAAATTAATGGAAAGGAAAATGTGTTTAAACACATATTTCAGGGGTATAGCCTTCCCAAGGACAAGTAGAGCATGATATCCATGACATGATATAATGTAGAAAACCCTTTAGGTAAGGGGAGAGAAATTTTATGACATTACCCATGCAACGGTCTTTGGATAATTGAGCAAGAAATATTAAGCATTGGGCTTCAAATGTTCTTGTTGAAAATCGGAGTACCATAGACATGCTTCGAGATAGCATTGACATGGTCATCAAGCAAAGGTCGGACTTTGCATACACAAAGGATTCATCAGGAACAACTGGTAGAATAAGTCTTACAATTTCCTCATGGAAGAGTGTTTAACCTGGCTGAAAAGGAAAACTATAACAATAGAGCCTCCGGCCAGGTGTGCTAGGCTGACATCACCTTACCGGGTCATATAAAGACCAATGATATAACTCTTGGACATATGTTCCAACCATCATATCTAACCGAGATTCAGATCTGATTGGGGTCAGGAAACCTCAGACTCAGGATGCCTGAGAAGAAAAAGGCGCGACATAAATTGATGAGAAGACATCGTAAGATTCTCGGGAAATGTACCATGGAAGCAAGTTCTGAAACAAGAGTTCATCATTAAATCAAGGAGAGGGTTAGGAGGTGGTTGATGGACTCAGTGACAAATCATTGAGATTCCCAAAAGATGGATCTCCACAATTATGTGAACAAGGAGATAACATTTAACAGATCAAATGATATAATGATGTATGCTCGAGGGAAACATACACAATTAATCACTGGTTGAAAGGTGCACCCGAAATATGGGCTTAGGTAACAAGATCAATTTTAGAATGGTGATTTGATAACCAATGGTCTAAGAATGAAATGTCGACCATTAACTTGAAAGCAATAGGGTTGCTAGAAGTACAGAATCCAAGTAGCATGGTTCACGTGTTGGTATCCCGGTTAGAATCAACACGGGGACCAAGAAAGAATGGTGAGGGTGAGAAGTATCACAATACCAAGAATTCCTTAAGAGGTGGAGCAGTCCTCACAACATCCTTGACATAAAAGATGGTAATACTCCAAGGTAAATAAAAACAAATGCTGGATAGCAAGGAACTCAAGGTATAACACAAAACACGGACAAGTTTATGTTGAATGGAAGGCAATAAAGTGGTCGATGATAAGACAAATCATCGAGGGAAAGGATGGTATTTCTCATCATAAATTCTTGATACCCTGGAAGAGCTCAAAATGTTGATGATGATCATGACACATTTGTCGAGAGGTTTCATGAAGATATAATCACTCATCGATGACATCAAGCAAAAGGAAGGATGGAGCGAAAAGTTATTAAAACCACGGATACGACACAAACTCAGAATCAAGCTTGTTGTTCAAGGTGAAATGATATGACGAGGAGAGTCGACCTAAGCTTAGCTCATCGTCGAAAATTGTGCTTCGAAAAGAAGGACCAGATAGCACAGTTAAAAAGTTGCACGATAATGTTATAGCCGATAAGGCTAGGAATGACGTGATCGGGTACAAACTCGTACTTAAAGAAGATTACTAAGAGTTGTTGAACCGTAGTGCGGACTCGGTTCAGTTATCGATGTCTTTGAGTGTTTAATAACTCAGAGCCCATGAAAAATTGTAATCAGTGAGAATGTAGTACTTTATGAAGAACTCATAAGGAGTTATGCAGTCCCAAGATAATCTCGAGATACCAGGGGGTAATACTCGACGACAGTCCAAAGTAGAGCTTGGACTGGGGTATTGCTCTAAAGAAGATAAGTGCTTAAACTTGCACGAGAAATGGTATTTCAAGGAGATCATGGTTGGAACCACGATTGCAAAAGGCCAAATCCCAGATATACGAACTTATACCAAGGGAATAATTAATTTAAGAGAAGCTTTAATGATATGATCTACATCATGTCCATGAGCATGAACACAAAGTTCAAGATCGACTCCCACTTCTTCAATGCATAACCTTTCATTCACTTCTCTAGATAAAAATGATTTCAGTGCCAAAACCTACTTGGTGAATTATCAGAGGAGTATGACCCGTGAAAACTTTCGAGTTCACACAGATTAAGGAAGGCATAGGTTCAACCCATCGGGGCTTCTTAGAACATATACCACAACTTCAGGGGTAAATAACACAAGCTCGAAAGCATAGCATGTTTGACAAAGCAGAGGATACAATTTACCAAAGGCATTATGTATTCGAGAAAAGACTCACAGAGTTATTGAATATGGGGGACGCTGCCGGATAATAATCCAACAAGAGGTCTAGTGGTCTACAATGGAGCTGATGTGAGTATCGGTACCCTATCAAAGGAAGCAGGAATGCAAGTGCATCGGATTATAGAAACAACTGACTAACTCAAAGCTCAAATGCAAAGGAATTATGAATTCCAAGACAAGGGATCAGAAGCAATGCTCTGATTAAGGATGGATAAGTTGAATAGCCTTAGGGGTAAAATCGACTGCAATTTGATTGGTCGAGATCCAGCTCATGTTTAAAATGACGTCTGAGCCGGAATGATAATTTAAAAGGATCAACTGATGATTGTGTGCATTCGCACTCATGTTGAATTAATAGGATCAAAATGACGGTGCCTAAGGATACTAACGAATATTGCCAGACATATGGAAATCATCCATAATGCAAGCAGACAAGTATTGCAGAGCAATAAGCTACTAAGGAATTTTGGAGGATCAAATAGTATTTTGAATACCATTGTGGAACACATGAACAACGGCGAAAGAACGGATACTCGGTAAGTGTGAGGAATTATCCATAGGGGGTATTCATGTGGCAAAGATCTGCAATGCAATGGCTCAAAAGATTCTTAAAAGTCGAAGAACAATTCGATGCATCTTGTTATAACAAGAGAAGCTAGAGATGAATGTAAGAAATGGCAAGGGTAATAAGTTATCCATAAGAATTTATCGGTGGTAGGGAATTGCAAAAGAAGTGGACACAAAGTCTCGAGAGAACTTAAGCGAGTATCTTCGGAATCTTCTGGTGTAGCAAACGATCATCGGGAGTGAGGGGCTCTCCGGGAGAAAGTACTTCCGAGAACCTAAAGTTAGTTTTGTTTTTAGCAAAATCATTTAACCCGAATAAAAGAGAGATAAGAGTCCCAGAGTATAGGTCGAGGAATAAAAGATCCTAATACCACCCAAAGGCGACATGGGCCCGTAAGGCACAAATCCGTGTTAGTAAAAGTTTTTCAATGACTAGACTCAACTTCGGCCAAGGAGTTTGGAAGGGGGATTCCTACAGGCAGTCGGCTCTGATACCAACTTGTGACGCCCCCGATTCAATCGTACACTAATCATGCACGCAAACGTGTATGATCAAGATCAGGGACTCACGGGAAGATATCACAACACAACTCTAAAAACATAAATAAGTCATACAAGCATCATAATACAAGCCAGGTGCCTCGAGGGCTCGAATACAAGTGCTCGATCATAGACGAGTCAGCGGAAGCAACAATATAGTACAGACATAAGTTAAACAAGTTGCCATAAGAGGGCTAGCACAAACTGGGATACAGATCGAAGAGGCGCAAGCCTCTGCTCGATCCTCCTAAACTACTCACAGTAGGTCGCCGCCGCCCGCACGTAGTAGTAGGCACCTCGGTGTAGTAGTCATCATCGACGGTGGCGTCGGCTCTGGCTCCGGCAAGGTTGCGACTACCGTAAAGAAAGGAAAGGAGGAAAAGGGGAGAAAGCAACCGTGAGTACTCATCCAAAGTACTCGCAAGCAAGGAGCTACACTACATATGCATGGGTATATGTGTAAAGGGCCATATCATGGGTGAACTGCGAGAATGCCGAATAAGAGGGGATAGCTAATCACGCCGAAGACTACGCCTCGCAGCCTCCGTCTTCTGACATGTAGAAGAGAGTAGATTGAAGTCCTCCAAGTAGCAACGCATAGCATAATCCTACCGGCGATCCTCTCCTCGTCGCCCTATTAGAGAGCGATCACCGGGTTGTATCTAGCACTTGGAAGGGTGTGTTTTATTAAGTATCCGGTTCTAGTTGTCATAAGGTCAAGGTACAACTCCGGGTCGTCCTTTTCTTGAGGACACGGCTATTGAATAGATAAACTTCCTGCAGGGTGCACCACATAACCCAACACGCTCGATCCCATTTGGCGGACACACTTTCTGGGTCATGCCCGGCCTCGGAAGATCAACACATCGCAGCCCCACCTAGGCTGTGAGAGAGGTCAGCCCGCCGGTCTAAATCCTATCTTGCAGCAGTGCAGGCCCATCGCCCATTGCACACACCGCACGTTGCATACACGGCTAGAAGCATACCTAGCAACCTCCATTACAAAGGAAGTCACGTTCGCGGTCCAATCCGTAGCCGCTCGTCGCTGACGTCAAGAAGGCTTCGGCTGATACCACGACGTCGAGTGCCCATATCTTTCCCACGTAGTTGGTTAGTGCGTATAGACCAAATGGCCAGACTCAGATCAATACCAAGATCTCGTTAAGCGTGTTATTATGAAGCAACCGCGGACACCGACCAGGGCCAGGCCCACCTCTCGCCTAGGTGGTCTCAACCTGCCCTGTTGCTCCGCCACAAAGATCCACACAGAGGGCCGTCGGGACAAGGGTCCTTTCAGCCCCCAATCCGTGAATCACTCGCGGGTACTCTTCGAGCGGACCCGACTTTAGTCACATCTGTAGTATGTATATATGTATAGTATATACCCGTGATCACCTCCCAAGTGATCACGGCCCGATAGTATAGCAAGGCTGACTGACAAGAATGTAGGGCCAATGATGATAAACTAGCATCCTATACTAAGCATTAGGATTGCAGGTAAGGTATCAACAGATGTAGCAACAGTGTCAGGCTATGCATCAGAATAGGATCAACGAAAAGCAGTAACATGCTACACTACTCTAATGCAAGCAGTATAGAGGAGAATAGGCGATATCTGGTGATCAAGGGGGGGCTTGCCTGGTTGCTCTGGCAAGAGAGAGGGGTCGTCAACACCGTAGTCGTACTGGTTAGCAGCAGCGTCGGTCTCGGTGTCTAGCGGAAGAAGAGGGGGAAGAAACAATGAATACAATGCAAACAGATGCATAACGGTGCATGACAAAGCAATGTGTGATGCTAGGCATGCCCTAACGCGGTATGAGGTGATACCGGTGAAGGGGGGAAACATCCGGGAAAGTATTCCCGGTGTTTTGCGTTTTCGGGCAGAGGAGCCGGAGGGGGAAAGTTGCGAGTTCGATGGGTTAGTGATGCGTGGCGGACGAATGGGCTGCGTTTCCGGATTCGTCTCGTCGTTCTGAGCAACTTTCATGTAGAAAGTATTTTCATCTGAGCTGGTTTATTTTATATTAATTTTAAAAGATTTAAATCATTTTAGGATTAATTTAGTTATTTTAATACAACATTATCCAGAACAGTGTTTGCTGACATCATCATGACATCAGCATGGCGTCGTGATCAACAGAGGTGTTGACTAGTCAAGCGGCGTGTGGGTCGATGGGACCCACATCATTCCTTGTTAGGCTAATTAGGGATTAGGTTAAACTAATTCCTGTTTATTTAAACTAACAGGTTAATTAGCTTAATTAAAGAGGATTAATTAACTTAATTAATTCACTAATTAATTAATTAATTATAAATTTTATTAATTCATTTTTACTTATGTTATTTTTATTTTATTAAAAAACGTTCTGGGGTCGGGCCCCACATGTCAATGGCCCTAGGGGCCTAACGGGCAAATGGGCGCAGGGCGCGCTGGGCGCCTGATTAGCAATGAGCCCAGACCCGCGCCAGTGAGCGCCGCGGTAGCCACGGCGTCGGCGGGAGACGTCGGTCGCGCGATCGGGCGGCCGGAGGCGTGGCGTCGTGAGAGAGGGTGGCGACGTCGCGCGGTGGTCAGGCGAGGCGAGCGAGGGCCGCGGGTGCACGCACAGGGTGCGGTCGGCAGGAGGTCGCGGGCGCCGTTTCGAGCGCCGCGATGAGCTGCGGGCGGTTGCCGCGTGGATGAGCGCGAGCGCGGTGACCGTTGGGAGGGGAGATGGGGTCGGATGGGGAGGTCCTCACCGGCCCTGTAGTTGTGCAACGGTATGCTCGATGGAGGGGACGAAGATGCGTTTCCGACGACGGTGCGGGGGGAGGCAGACCGGTGGGGAGGCTGGCCGTCGTGGTGGCTCGGGGCAGCGGCGGGGTCCGGTGACGGCGTCCGGAACGTTGAGCGGCGACGGGGCGCAGCATAGCTTTGGGAGGCCGTCTGGGAGGAGGTCCGGCGTGGGGAGGAGATGGGGAGGTGGCGATCGATCGGTGGCGCTTGATCGGCGAGAGAGCGGCTTCCGTCAGGCGTCGCGAGGGAGAGGAGGGGCGAGGAGTCAACGGGGGCGGGGGCGTGATCGCCCCAATCCCGATATGAATCGAGGGAGTGGGGGAGAGAGCGAGTGGGGGAGGGAGTGCGTGGTGGGGGTTAGGGTTTCAGGACGTGGGGAATAAGGGAGTGGGCGGTTCGGCCGGTTGGGCCTGGTGGGCTGGCCTGGCCTGTGTGCTGGGCCGCCTGGTCCAGTGGGGGTGGGGTTTTGCCCTTTTTTGTTTTTGTTTTGTTTTCTGTTTTTATTTTTCTTTTCTTTATTTTCTTGTTTCTGTTTTCTTTTACTTAATTAATAGTTTATAGTTATACAAAAAGTGAAACCCACTCCTAAATTAGATTTGTAAAATCAACCGTTCTCACAAAAAGTTTGGGACAAAAGTAAAGTACCTTGTATTCTTTATTAATTAAAAGCATTTAAGTTATTGTTTCAGTTGCTATTTTATTTATTTTAGCGCATTCAAATACTTTTAAAAGAGTGTTGGTTTCTCCACCATTAATACTTAGGATTTATTTGGCTCACTCCAAACATTTTAGTTTTAATATTTAAAAACTTTTATTGTTTGCTTGATCTTGAATTTGAATCTGAATCGGTTTTGAACTAATGCAAGATTAGCAACAGTAATTGAGGTGACGTGGCATCATTAGTAGAGTGTTACTGTAGCTTAATTATCCGGGCGTCACATAAAAACACTCATATTCATGAGTCTGTTGATGGTTTTCCTGCAAAACATTGGTGTTAGGGTGACCACGTGTGGTCCTCTGTCTGTATGAAGCCTTTGGGCCATATGATGCCTTTGGTCTTGGGTTTGTCTTCTTCCCTGGTGGTGTCATGACGACATTCACGGGAAGCTTCTCAAGACAACTTTTGGGCACCCAGATCTTCTTCAAGGGTGGCCCATTCCTGCAGTTAATACCAATATACCTCGCAAACACTTCACCATTGTAATTCTTAAACATTTTATAATTGGCTTCAAAAGATTCATCAATGACAATGGGGTTAGCACAAGTGAAGCCAGATAAAGTGGATCGGTCCACTGAATCCTTAGCAACAACCCAGGTGGTTTTGGGGTACTTCTCAGGCGTCCAGTAAGAACCATCAACATTCATTTTCCTCTCGAACCCAACACCCTCTTTCCTAGGGTTTTGGTTCAGAATTTGTTTCTTGAGGACATCACCCAGAGTCTGATGCCCTTTGAGGCTTTTGTACATGCCCGTTTCAAGCAATGTATTCAACCTAGGATTCTCATCAACAATAGTAGTGGCATCCTCAGTAGAGGGGTTAGTTACCACATCAGCAACTGAAGATATTGCAACATTAGAGGCAGTAGAACATTCAACAATAGAGACAACATTATCATGCTCAAGAAATTTTAAACATGGTGGAACAAATTCTTCCTGAGCGGAACTAATCTGTTGAGCGGGTAGTGAATCGTTCTCTTTTTGAAGATCTTCATGAGATGCTCTTAGTTTCTCAAGATCTTGCTTCCTTTGAAGATAATCGTAGGAAAGATTCTCATGAGAGGCTGAGAGAGTTTCATGATGACTCTAAAGTTCCTCGTACTTAACACGAAGATTTTTGATGTCTTCGACTAAGGACTGTGATTGATTCATTTCTGCGTCCAACGGGTCATCACTTTTGTCTAGCAGCTTCTGAATATGTTCCATAGCAGTTTGTTGTTCAGTTGCAATTTTAGCAAGTGTCTTATAGCTAGGTTGGGATTCACATTCAGAGTCATCTTCACTAGAGGTTTGGAAGTAAGCATCGCGTGAGTTTACCTTGGCACCACGTGCCATGACGCAGTAGGTTGGAGCAGAGTCATCCTCATCATCAGCTTCAGCTTCGGTGTTGAAGATGGACTTGGCGAGAATGCCGAAGCAAGAGCCAGGCTTGCCACGCCTGAAACAGACTCCTCATGAGACTCCACCTCCACCTCCTCAGAAGCAGACTCCACCTCTGAATCCATCTCCTCGCCAATAAATGCATGAGCCTTGCTTGATGAGGTCTTCTTGTGAGACGAAGACTTTGACGAATACTTTGACAATTTCTTCTTCTTCTTGTCATCAGAATCATATTGCTTGCTCTTCTTCTTGTTTGATTCCTTGTCCCATTGAGGACACTCAGAGATGTAGTGGCATGTCTTCTTGCGTTTGTGGCATGTTCTCTTCTTGTAGTCACGAGATGAAGACTCATCGTTCTTTGAGTTGGATCTTGAAGACTTGTGGAAACGATTCTTCTTGGAGAACTTCTGGAACTTCCTCACAAGCATTGCAAGCTCTTTGCCAATGTCTTGAGGATCACCAGAACTACAGTCAGATTCTTCTTCAGATGAGGAAACGGCCTTAGCCTTCAAAGCACGAGATTGGCCATAATTGGGACCATAGATATCTCTTTTCTCAGATAGCTGGAACTCATGTGTATTGAGACTCTCAAGTATGTCAGATGGATCGAGATCTTTGAAGTCAGGACGCTCTTGTATCATCAGGGCCAAGGTGTCAAAGGAGCTGTCAAGTGATCTCAGAAGCTTCTTCACTATTTCATGCTTGGTGATCTCATGGGCGCCAAGAGCGCGAAGCTCATTTGTGATATCAGTGAGGCAATCGAACGTGAGCTGGACATTCTCATTGGCATTCCTCTTGAAGCGATTGAAGAAATTGCAAAGAACATCAATCCTTGAGTCTCTCTGAGTTGAGACGCCTTCGTTGACCTTGGATAGCCAGTCCCAGACCAGCTTCGCAGTCTCTAGTGCACTCACACGGCCATACCGCCCTTTGAACAGATGACCACAGATGATGTTCTTGGCAGTTGAGTCTAGTTGCGCAAACCTCTTGACATCAGCAGCGGTGACGCCTTCACCGACCTTGGGAACGCATGTCCTGACGACATACCAGAGGTCAACGTCAATGGCTTCAAGATGCATGCACATCTTATTCTTCCAGTATGGGTGATCAGTGCCATCGAATCCAAGGCACGCAGCGGAGACCTTGATTATCCCTGCAGTCGACATAGCTAAAATTCCAGGTGGTTAAACGGAATCACACAGAACAAGGTAGCACCTTACTCTGATACCAATTGAAAGTGCTAGTTATCGACTAGAGGGGGGTGAATAGGTTATTTTTATGGAAGTCTTCAAAACATGAATGCTTTGAAGATAAACAGGTAATCTAAACCTATATGATATGCAGCTGAATTTAAACTATACTAGACAAGCAATAGTCAAGCAAGCAATATAGTGAAAGCACGAAGACTAACAACAACTAGGTAGAAAGGATCAGAAAGGAAGACAGTATGAAGCCAAATAGTTATAAGTCTTCACACAGTGAAGTCAAATGAATCAGGCAGGCAAGCAATGACTTCAGAAGACAAAATGAAAAGTAAGGAGGGTAGGGGATAGAACCAGTTGCTTGGTGAAGAGAAGGATTTGGTAGACCAGTTCCAGTTGCTGTGACAACTGTATGTCTAGTTAGGGAGGCTGAGATTGAACTTAGAAGACTGTGTCTTCACCTTATTCCCCAAGAGATAAGAACACTTAGTCCTCACCCTATCACTCAGGTAAGTCCTCAAGGTAGACTTCCAAACCTTCACAGACTTCGTTCACGGGCAATTCACGATGACTCCTGGATCCTCAGAACGTGACGCCTAACCGGCTGGAGGATGCACAGTCCTCAAGTGTAACAAGTCTTCAGATCACGCGGACAAAAAGACTTCGGTGATGCCTAACACTCTTTGGCTTTGGGTGTTTTGGGCTTTGTCCTCGCAAGGATCTCTCTCTCAAAGCTTCGGAGGTGGGTTGCTCTCAAACGACAAAAGTCGTGCACTAACTCTTAGTAGCCACCAATTTATGATGTAGGGGTGGGCTATTTATAGCCAAGTGGCAACCCAGCCTGATATGTCTGAAATGCCCCTAGGTCACTAAGGAACCGACACTTGTCCAATGGTTGGATTTCAAACACACGCGACAGCTTGACTTAGGCTACAAGCAAAGCTGACTCATCCAGCTATGGATAAGATTTGCTCTCATTGTCTTCGCTCGAAGACATAGGATTTGGTAGAACATCACTTCAGTCATCTGGCTTTGTTCACTTGGACCCCACTTAACAGTACGGTGGTTCCTATGACTCAAGAAATAATAAAAGGAAACTACGAAAGAAACTATGTCTTCGCACTCCATAGTCTTCAAGTGAATATCTTCATCGTCATTATCTTCAACATGAATGTCTTCATGAACCACCATTTTCTTCAATGTCTTCATACATTTTTAGGGGTCATCTCTGGTAGGTAAACCGAATCAATGAGGGACTACTACCTTTGTTATCCTGCAATTCTCACAAACACATTAGTCCCTCAACCACGTTTTCGTCAATACTCCAAAACCAACTAGGGGTGGCCCTAGATGCACTTCCAAAAACCAATTCATATTTTATTTTTACATTATATATACTGTATTCCAACTTTTCTATAGCTTATACCCTCCAATACAAACCATAGATTCATCAAAATAAGCACACAACACAAAGAAAACAGAATCTGTCAAAACCAGAACAGACTATAGTAATCAGGGAACTTCGTATACTTCTGTAACTCCAAAAATACTGAAAAATTAGGACAACGTGGCCAATTTGTATATCAATCTTGCGTAAGCAAATTCAGAGCAAAAGCACGTTTCTGTGATTTATGAAAACTATTTTTCTGAGCGCAGAAGTTTGTGTTTTTCAACAAGATCAAGACAACTATCACCCAACATTATCCCAAAGGCTTTGCTTGGTACAAACACTAATTAAAACATAAAAACACAATCATAACAGAGCCATAATTGTGCAAACAATCAAGAACAGAAAGAAAAGGACAAAAAATAAAATTTATTCATTGGGTTGCCTCCCAACAAGTGCTACCATTTTATGCCCCTAGCTAGGCATAAGATTTCAATGATGCTCACACGAAAGATAAGAATTGAAACACAAAGAGAGCATCATGAAACATATGGCAAACACATTTAAGTCTAACATACTTCCTATGCATAGGAATTTTATAAGAAAACAAATTATCAAGACAAGAAAAACCTAACATATGCAAAGAAAAGGAATAAAACATTGACGATCTCAGTATAATGAGAGGTAATTTAGTGACATGAAAATTTCTACAACCATATTTTCCTATCTCATAATTATTACATGTAGGATCATAGTCAATTCAACAATATACCTATCATATAAAATATTCTCTTCATGATTGTTGGGGAACGTAGTAATTTAAAAAAAATCTACGCATATGCAAGATCATGGTGATGTATAGCAACGACAGGGGAGAGTGTAGTCCATGTACCCTCGTAGACCGTAAGTGGAAGCATTATGACAACGCGGTTGATGTAATCGTACGTCCTCATGATCCGACCGATCCTAGTACCGAAAGTACGGCACCTCCGCAATCTGCACACGTTCAGCTCGGTGACGTCCCATGAACTCACGATCCAACAGAGTGTCAAGGGAGAGCTTCGTCAGCACGACAGCGTGATGACGGTGATGATGAAGTTACCGGCGCAGGGCTTCGCCTAAGCACTACGACGATATGACCGAGGTGGATTATGGTGGAGGGAGGCACCGCACATGGCTAAGAGATCAATATCAACTTGTGTTTCTATGGGGTGCCCCCTAGCCACGTATATAAAGGAGGGAGGAGGAGGCCGTCCTAGGAGGGGCGCGCTTATAGGGGGAGTCCAACTAGGAGAGGGAGAAGGAAAGAGAGGAGGGCACCGCCCCCTCCCTAGTCCAATTTGGACTTGCCATGGGGGGGGCAAGTGGCCACCCCTTGAGGCCCTTCTCTCCTTTCCCGTATGGCCCATTAAGGCCCACTACTTCCCCCGGCGAATTCTCGTAACTCTCCGGTACTCCAAAAAATACGTGAATCACTCGAAACCTCTCCGATGTACGAATATAGCCTTCCAATATATCGATCTTTACGTCTTGACCATCTCGAGACTCCTAGTCACATCCGACATCTCATCCGGGACTCTGAACAAACTTCGGTCATCAAATCACATAACTCATAATACAAATCATCATTGAACATTAAGCGTGCGGACCCTACGGGTTTGAAAACTATGTTGACATGACCGAGACACGTGTCCGGTCAATAACCAATAGCGGAATCTGGATGCTCATATTGGTTCCTACATATTCTTCGAAGATCATTATCGGTCAAACCGCATAACAACATACGTTGTTCCCTTTGTCATTGGTATGTTACTTGCCTGAGATTCGATCGTCGGTATCTCAATACCTAGTTCAATCTCGTTACTGGCAAGTCTCTTTACTCGTTCCGTAATACTTCATCCCATAACTAACTCATTAGTCACAATGCTTGCAAGTCTTATAGTGATGAGTATTACCGAGAGGGCCCAGAGATACCTCTCCAAAACACAGAGTGACAAATCCTAATCTCTATCTATGCCAACCCAACAAACACCTTGGGAGACATCTATAGAGCATCTTTATAATCACCCAGTTATGTTGTGATGTTTGATAGCACACAAGGTGTTCCTCCGGTATTCGGGAGTTGCATAATCTCATAGTCTGAGGGATATGTATAAGTCATGAAGAAAGCAGTAGCAATGAAACTGTAACGATCATAATGCTAAGCTAACGAATGGGTCATGTCCATCACATCATTCTCCTAATGATGTGATCTCATTCATAAAATGACAACACATGTCTATGGTTAGGAAACATAACCATCTTTGATTAACGAGCTAGTCAAGTAGAGGCATACTAGGGACTATATGTTTTGTCTATGTATTCACACATGTACTAAGTTTCCGGTTAATACAATTCTAGCATGAATAATAAACATTTATCATGAATTAAGGAAATAAATAATAACTTTATTATTGCATCTAGATCATATTTCCTTCAGTCTCCCACTTGCACTAGAGTCAATAATCTAGTTCACATCACCTTGTCATTTAACACCAATATTCACATCTGTATGTGATTAACACCCATTGTTCACATCGTCATGTGACCAAAACCCAAAGGGTTTACTAGAGTCAATAATCTAGTTCACATCGCTATGTGATTAAGACCCACAGAGTGCTAAGGTGTGATCATGTTTTTTTGTGGGAGAAGTTTAGTCAATAGGTTTGTCACATTTAGAGACGTATGTATTTTGCAAATATTCTATGTCTACAATGCTCTGCACGGAGCTACTCTAGCTAATTGCTCCCACTTTCAATATGTATCCAGATTGAGACTTAGAGTCATCTAGATCGGTGTAAAAGCTTGCATCGACGTAACTCTTTACGACCAACTCTTTATCGCCCCCATCACCGGGAAACATTTCCTTAGTCCTCGCTAAGGATAATTTTGACCGCTGTCCAATGATCTACTCTTAGATCACTACCCCTTGCCAAACTCATGGCAAGGTACACAATAGGACTGGTACACAACACAACATACCTTATAGATCCTATGATTGTGGCATAGGGAATGACTTTCATTCTCTTTCTATGTTTTGCCATGGTCGGGCTTTGAGTCTTACTCAACTTTACACCTTGCAATGCAGACAAGAATTCCTTCTTTGACTGATCCATTTTGAACTCTTTCAAAAACTTGTCAAGGTATTTACTCACTGAAAAAAATTATCAAGCGTCTTGATCTCTCTCTATAGATCTTGATGCCCAATATGTAAGCAGCTTCACCGAGGTCTTTCATTGAAAAACTCTTATTCAAGTATCCCTTTATGCTATCAGGAAATTCTATATCATTTCCAATCAGCAATATGTCATCCACATATAATATTAGAAATGCTACAGAGCTCCCACTCACTTTCTTGTAAATACAGGCTTCTCTAAAAGTCTGTATAAAACCATATGCTTTGATCAACTCATCAAAGCATATATTCCAACTCCGAGATGCTTGCACCAGTCCATAGATGGATCGCTGGAGCTTGCACACCTTGTTAGTACCTTTAGGATTGACAAAACCTTCTGGTTGCATCATATACAACTCTTATTTAAGAAATATCCATTTAAGGAATGTAGTTATGACATCCATTTGCAAAATTTCATAAAATATGGCAACTGCTAACATGATTCAGACGGATTTAAGCATCACTACAGTTGAGAAAATCTCATTGTAGTCAACACCTTGAACTTGTTGAAAACCTTTTGCGATAAGTCGAGCTTTGTAGATAGTAAGACTACTATCAGTGTCCGTCTTCCTCTTGAAGATCCATTCATTTAATATGGCTTGCTGACCATCGGGCAAGTCCACCAAAGTCCACACTTTGTTCTCATACATGGATCCGATCTCAGATTTCATGGCCTCAAGCCATTTCGCGGAATCTGGGCTCATCATCGCTTCCTCGTAGTTCATAGGTTCATCATGGTCTAGTAACATAACTTTCATAATAGGATTACCGTACCACTCTAGTGCGGACCGTACTGTGGAAAACCTACGAGGTTCTGTAGTAACTTGATCTGAAGTTTCATGATCATCATCATTAGCTTCCTCACTAATTGGTGTAGGAATCACTAGACTATTTCCGTGATGAACTACTTTCCAATTCGGGAGAAGGTACAATTACCTTATTAAGCTCTACTTTCCTCCCACTCACTTCTTTCGAGAGAAACTCCTTCTCTAGAAAGGATCCGTTCTTAGCAATGAATATCTTGCCTTCGGATCTGCGATAGAAGGTGTACCCAGCAGTTTCCTTTGGGTATCCTATGAAGACGCATTTCTCCGATTTGGGTTCGAGCTTATCAGGTTGAAGCTTTTTCACATAAGCATCGCAGCCCCAAACTTTAAGAAACGACAACTTTGGTTTCTTACCAAATCATAGTTCCATAAGGCGTCATCTCAACAGATTTTGATGGTGCCCTGTTTAACATGAATGTAGCTGTCTCTAATGCATAACCCCAAAACGATAGTGGTAACCTGGTAAGAGACACCATAGATCGCACCATATCCAATAAAGTGCGGTTACGACGTTCGGACACACCATTACGCTGTGGTGTTCCAGGTGGTGTGAGCTGCGAAACTATTCCACATTGTTTTAAATGAAGGCCAAACTCGTAACTCAAATATTCTCCTCCATGATTAGAACGTAGAAACTTTTATTTTCCTGTTACGATGATTCTCCACTTCACTCTGAAATTCTTTGAGCTTTTCAAATGTTTCAGACTTGTGTTTCATTAAGTAGATATACCCATATCTGCTTAAATCATCTGTGAAGGTCAGAAAATAACGATACCCACCACGAGCATCAACACTCATTGGACCACATACATCGGTATGTATTATTTCCAATAAGTCACTAGCTCGTTCCATTGTTTCCGGAGAACGGAGTTTTAGTCATCTTGCCCATAAGGCACAGTTCGCAAGCATCAAATGATTCATAATCAAGTGATTCCAAAATTCCCTCTTTATGGAGTTTCTTCATGCGCTTTACACCAATATGACCCAAACGGCAGTGCCACAAATATGTTGCACTATCATTATCAACTTTGCATCTTTTGGCATCAATATTATGAATATGTGTATCACTACGATCGAGATCCAACAAACTATTTTCATTGGGTGTATGAGCATCGATGGTTTTATTCATGTAAACAAAACAACAATTAATCTCTGACTTTAAATGAATAACCGTATTGCTATAAACATGATCAAATCATATTCATGCTCAATGCAAACGCCAAATAACATTTATTTAGGTTCAACACTAATCCCGAAAGTATAGGGGGTGTGCGATCATGATCATATCAATCTTGGAACCACTTGCAACATACATCGTCACTTCACCCTCAACTAGTCTCTGTTTATTCTGTAACTCCTGTTTTGAGTTACTAATCTGAGCAACCGAACAAGTATAAAATACCCAGGGGCTACTATAAACACTAGTAAGGTACACATCAATAACTTGTATATCAAATACACCCTTGTTCACTTTTCCATCCTTCTTATCCACCAAATATTCGGGGAATTTCCGCTTCCACTAGCCATTTCCTTTGCAGTAGAAGCACTCAGTTTCAGGCTTTGGTCTAGCTTTGGGCTTCTTCATGGGAGTGACAACTTGCTTGCCATTCTACTTGAAGTTCCCTTTCTTTCCCTTTGCCCTTTTCTTGAAACTAGTGGTCTTGTCAATCATCAACACTTGATGCTCTTGCTTGATATCTACCTTCATCGATTTCAGCATCACGAAGAACTCGGGAATCGTTTCGTCATCCCTTGCATACTATAGTTCATCATGAAGTTCCAGTAACTTGGTGATGGTGACTAGAGAACTCTGTCAATCACTATCTTATCTGGAAGATTAACTCCCACTTGATTCAAGCGATTGTAGTACCCAGACAATCTGAGCACATGCTCACTTCTTGAGCTATTCTCCTCCATCTTTTAGCTATAGAACTTGTTGGAGACTTCATATCTCTCAACTCAAGTATTTGCTTGAAATATTAACTTCAACTCTTGGAACATCTCATATGGTCCATGACGTTCAAAACGTCTTTGAAGTCCCGATTCTAAGCCGTAAAGCATGGTGCACTAAACTATCAAGTAGTCATCATACTGAGCTAGCCAAACGTTCATAACGTCTGCATCTGCTCCTGCAATGGGTTCGTCACCTAGCGGTGCATCAAGGACATATTTTTTCTGTGCAGCAATGAGGATAAACCTCAGATCACGGACCCAGTCTGCATCATTGCTACCATCATCTTTCAACTTAGTTTTCTCTAGGAACACATATAAAAACATAGGGAAGCAACAACGCGAGCTATTGATCTACAACATTATTGGCAAAATACTGTCAGGACTAAGTTCATGATAAATTAAAGTTCAATTAATCATATTACTTAAGAACTCCCACTTAGATAGACATCCCTCTAATCATCTAAGTGATCACGTGATCCAAATCAACTAAACCATGTCCGATCATCACGTGAGATGGAGTAGTTTTCAATGGTGACCATATCTACTATATGATTCATGCTCGACCTTTCGGTCTCAGTGTTCCGAGGCCATATCTGCATATGCTAGGCTCATCAAGTTTAACCCGAGTATTTTGCGTGTGCAAAACTGGCTTGCACCGCAGTATGTGAACGTAGAGCTTATCACACTCGATCATCACGTGGTGTCTCGGCACGACGAACTACAGCAACGGTGCATACTTAGGGAGAACACCTGTACCTTGAAATTTAGTAAGGGGTCATCTTATAATGCTACCGACATTCTAAGAAAAATAAGATGCATAAAGGATAAATATCACATGCTTTCAAAATATGGGACATGATAAGGCCATCATCATCTTGTGCTCATGATCTCCATCACCGAAGAATCATCATGATCTTCAACGTCACCGGCGCGACACCTTGGTCTCCATCGTAGCATCGTTGTCGTCTCGCCAACTATTGTTACTACAACTATCGCTACCGTTTAGTGATAAAGTAAAACAATTACATGGCGATTGCATTGCATACAATAAAGCGACAGCCATATGGCTCCTGCCAGTTGTCGATAACTTTGTTACAAAACATGATCATCGCATACAACAATTTGTATCACATCATGCCTTGACCATATCACATCACAGCAAGCCCTGCAAAAACAAGTTAGACGTCCTCTACTTTGTTTTTGCAAGTTTTACGTGGCTGTTATGGGCTTCTAGCAAGAACCGTTCTTACTTACGTATCAAAACCACAACGATTTTTGGTCAAGTGTGTTGTTTTAACCTTCAACAAGGACCGGGCATAGCCACACTCGATTCAACTAAAGTTGGAGAAACAAACACTCACCAGGCACCTATGCGCAAAGCATGTCGATAGAACCAGTCTCGCGTAAGCGTACATGTAATGTCGGTCTGAGCCGCTTCATCCAACAATACCGCCGAATCAAAGTATGACATTCTGGTAAGCAGTATGACTATTATCGCCCACAACTCTTTGTATTCTGCTCGGGCATATAACATCTACGCATAGACCTGGTTCAGATGCCACTGTTGGGGAACGTAGTAATTTCAAAAAAATTCCTACGCACATGCAAGATCATGGTGATGTATAGCAACGAGAGGGGAGAGTGTAGTACACGTACCCTCGTAGACCGTAAGCGGAAGCGTTACGACAACGCGGTTGATGTAGTCGTACGTCTTCACGATCCGGCCGATCCTAGTATCGAAAGTACGGCACCTCCGCGATCTGCACACGTTTAGCTCGATGACGTCCCACGAACTCACAATCCAGCAGAGTGTCGAGGAGAGCTTCGTCAGCACGACGGCGTGATGATGGTGATGATGAAGTTACCGGCGCAGGGCTTTGCCTAAGCACTACCATGATATGACCGAGGTGGATTACGATGGAGGGGCACCGCACATGGCTAAGAGATCAATGATCAACTTGTGTTTCTACGGGGTGCCCCCTGGCCACATATATAAAGGATGGAGGAGGAGTCCGGCCTAGGAGGGGCGCGCCTATAGGGGGAGTCCAATTAGGAGAGGGAGAAGGAAAGAGAGGGGGGCGCCCCCTCCCTAGTCCAATTTGGACTTGCCATGGGGGGGCGCGCGCCCACCTCTTGAGGCCCTTCTCATCTTTCCCGTATGGCCCATTAAGGCCCACTACTCCCCCCGGCGAATTCTCGTAACTCTCCCGTACTCCAAAAAATATCCAAATCACTCGGAACCTTTCCGATGCCCGAATATAACCTTCCAATATATCGATCTTTACATCTCGACCATTTTGAGACTCCTCGTAACATCCGTGATCTCATCCGGGACTCCGAACAAACTTCGATCGTCAAATCACATAATTCGTAGTACAAATCGTCATTGAATGTTAAGCGTGCAGACCCTACGGGTTTGAGAATTATGTAGACATGACCGAGACACGTCTCCAGTCAATAACCAATAGGGTAACCTAGATGCTCATATTGGTTCCTACATATTCTTCGAAGATCTTTATCGGTCAAACCGCATAACAACATACGTTGTTCCCTTTGTCATCGGTATGTTACTTGCCCGAGATTCGATCGTCAGTATCTCAATACCTAGTTCAATATCGTTACCGGAAAGTCTCTTTACTCGTTCCGAAATACTTCATCTCGCAACTAACTCATTAGTCACAATGCTTGCAAGGCATATAGTGATTAGTGTTACCTAGAGGGCCCAGAGATACCTCTCCGAAACACGGAGTGACAAATCCTGATCTCTATCTATGCCAACCCAACAAACACCTTCGGAGACACATGTAGAGCATCTTTATAATCACCCAGTTACGTTGTGACATTTGATAGCACACAAGGTGTTCCTCGGTATTCGGAGTTGCATAATCTCATAGTCGAGGAACATGTATAAGTCATGAAGAAAGCATAGCAATGGCTATAACGATCATAATGCTAAGCTAACGAATGGGTCATGTCCATCACATCATTCTCCTAATGATGTGATCTCATTCATAAAATGACAACACATGTCTATGGTTAGGAAACATAACCATCTTTGATTAACGAGCTAGTCAAGTAGAGGCATACTAGGGACTATATGTTTTGTCTATGTATTCACACATGTACTAAGTTTCCGGTTAATACAATTCTAGCATGAATAATAAACATTCATCATGAATTAATGAAATAAATAATAACTTTATTATTGCCTCTAGGGCATATTTCCTTCAATGATCCCCATGCATGCAAAGTTGGCACTCTTCCAAAATAGTGGGTTTATAATCAAATAAAGTCATGACCTCTCCAAGCCCACTTTTATCAGAAATTTCATAAGATTGAACACTCTCCAAATATGTGGGATTATTTTTAGCTAAAGTTGACACTCTTCCAAACCCACTTTTAATATTATCGCAAGCATATTCATCATGAGGTTAAATAAATTTTCAAGATCATAAGAAACATTATCACCCCAATCATGATCATTGCAATAAGTTGTAGACATATCAAAACAAGCATCCCCAAGCTTGTGGTTTTGCATATCACTAACACAATTGACATTAATAGTATTTTTAATAACATCATTGCAATCATGCTTCTCATTCAATGAGCTATCATGAATCACTTCATAAATTTCTTCCTTTAACACTTCATCACAATTTTCAGATTCATAAATCTCAAGAAAAACTTCATAAATATAATCTAGATTCAATTCACTAACAATTGGTAAGTGGATGAGGATCCATATCAATAGATTTTTAGCAAGCAAAGATGCAAGCAAATAGAAGACACATGGCAACACAAGCCAACAAGAGATCTGACGAGAAAAAGGCAAACGGGAAAGAAGGCGAATAAAACGACAAATTTTTGTGAAGTTGGGAGATGAAAATGAGAGGCAAATGGAAAATAATGTAAATTGCAAGAAGATGAGATTTGTGATTAGGAACCTAGTAGATGTTGATGATGTCTCCTCGGAGATGACGCCAGAAATTCCTTTTGATGTCGGCTTGAACTATGTCGGTATTTCCCCAAAGAGGAAGGGATGATGCAGCACAGCAACGGTAGGTATTTCCCTCAGTGATGACACCAAGTTTATCGAACCAGTAGAAGAACCACGAAACACCATGTAAACAGCTCCTGCACACAAAGAACAAATACTTGCAACCCGACGTGTTAAATGGGTTGTCAATCCCTTTCGGGCAATGGCGCCAGAAATTGGCACGTGGATGGGACAAAGTTGTAATAAATTGATATATGCAAATAAAAGCAAATAAAATTCGGCGAGGTATTTTTGTGTTTTTGGATTAATAGATCTGAAAATAAAAGAAAATAAAAATAGATCTCGAAGGCAAATATAATAAAGAAGAGACCCAGGGGTCTTAGATTTTACTAGTGGCTTCTCTCGAGAAAAATAGCATATGGTGGGTACACAAATTACTGTTGGGCAATTGATAGAACTTCAAATAATCATGATGATATCCAGGCAATGATCATTATATAGGCATCATGCCCAAGATTAGTAGGCCAACTCCTGCCTGCATCTACTACTATTACTCCACACATCGACCACTATCCAGCATGCATCTAGTGTATTAAGTTCATGGAAAAACCGAGTAATGCAATAAGAATGATGACATGATGTAGACAAGATCTATTTATGTGGGAATAGACCCCATCTTGTTATCCTTAATGGCAACAATACATACATGTCGGTTCCCCATATGTCACTGGGATCAAGCACCGTAAGATCGAACCCATCACAAAGCACCTCTTCCCATGGCAAGAAAAATCGATCTAGTTGGCCTAACTAAACCAAAGATTCAAAGAAGAAATATGAGGCTATAAGTAATCATGCATATAAGAGATCAAAATCCTCAAATAACTTTCATGGATAAAAACATAGATCTGATCATAAACTCAAAGTTCATCGGATCCCAATAAACACATCGCAAAAAGAGTTACATCAAACAGATCTCCAAGAGACCATTGTCTTAAGAAGGAGAGAGGAAGCCATCTAGCTAATAACTACGGACCCGTAGGTCTACAATGAACTACCCACGCATCATCGGAGAGGCACCAATGAGGATGATGAACCCCTCCGTGATGGTGTCCAGATTGGATCTGTGGTTTCTGGAACTTACGACGGCTGGAATTGATTTTCGTCGACTCCCCTAGGGTTTCTGGAATGTTGGGGTATTTATAGAGCAAAGAGGCGGTGCGGGAGGCGCTCGAGGTGGGCACAACCCACCTGGGCGCGCCTGGATGGGCCAAGAAAGTACTCGAGGGGGCTCCGAGAGGGGCACAACCCACCTGGGCGCGCCTGGGCCCCTAGGCACGCCCTGGTGGGTGGTGCTCCTCTTGGAGCCCCCCTCGGGTACTTTCTTGGCCCATCATGTGTCTTATGGACCAGAAAAGATCACCAAAAAGTTTCGCTGCATTTGGACTCCATTTGGTATTGATTTCTTGCGAAGTAAAAAACAAGCAAAAAACAATAACTAGCCTTAGGCACTATGTCAATTGGTTTGTCCCGAAAAATGATATAAAGTTGCTATAAATTGATTGTAAAGCATCCAAGAATGATAATATAACAACATGTAACAATCAAAAATTATAGATACGTTGGATACGTATCAATGACCCCTTCCATAAAGTAGCAATTCAGCTCAAACTGTTGTATCATTTCCAACATATATTCGGGCGGTGGTGGATTGTTGGCACCACGACCAGCGGGTCTAACCGTCCTGCTGGAACATAACAGGGATAGTCTAGCATGGAGCAATTGTAGGGACAATGAATCATTCATGATGTAACATGCACAATGAAAAAGAGCACAAAAGATACATCATAGTAGTCAAGCATGACATGCAGATCCATACATAAGTCGGTTACAAGAGACCAGTTCAAGTTCAGAAAATGGAAGCCTAGACCAACTAGGCGGCGCGCAGGCACGCGGTGGAGGGATAAAACAACATGACATAGCGATATGCTACATCAACGTAGGGGAAAACTCTCTGAAGTTAGGCAGCTGCATGTAACGATGAAGAAGTGATACATCTCCAATGTATCTATAATTTGTGATTGTTTCATGCTATTATATTATCTATTTTGGATGTTTTCTATGCATTAATATGCTATTTTATATTCTTTTTGGGACTAACCTATTAACCTAGAGCTAGTATCAGTTTCTATTTTTTTCCTTGTTTTTGAGTTTTACAGAAAAGGAATATCAAACGGAGTCCAAATGGAATAAAACTTTCGTGAAGATTTTTCTTGGACCAAAGACATACATAGGACTTGGAGATGAAGTCAGAGGAGTCCTGAGGAGGCCACAAGCCTCAGAGGCGTGCCCTGAGTGCTTGTGGGCCCCACAGAGCTCCTCCAACCTAATTCTTGGCCTATAAATTCAGAAATATTCCCAAACGACCAGAAGCGTCCACCAAAATATTTTTCTGCCGCCGTAACCTTTTGTACCTGTCAGATCCCAGCTAGGGGCTTTTCCGGCATCCTGCCAGAGGGGGATTCGATCACGTAGGGCTTCTGCATCACCTCTATTGCCCTTCTGATGAAGCGTGAGTAGTTTACCTCAGACCTATGGGTCCATAGCTAGTAGTTAGATGGCTTCTTCTCCTTCGATCTTCAACACAATGTTCTCCTCGATGTTCTTGGTGATCTATCTGATGTAATATTCTTTTGCGGTGTGTTTGTCGAGATCCGATGAATTATGGATTTATGATCAGATTATCTATGAATATTATTTGAATCTTCTCTGAATTCTTATATGCATGATTTGATATCTTTGTATTTCTCTTCAAATTATTGGTTTGGTTTGGCCAACTAGATTGGTTCTTCTTGCAATGCGAGTGCTTAATTTTGGGTTCAATCTTGCAGTGTCCTCACCCAGTGACATAGTAGGGGTAGCGAGGCACGTATTGTATGTTGCCATCAAGGGTACAAAGATGGGGTTTTATCATATTGCTTGAGTTTATCCCTCTAAATCATATCATCTTACTTAAGGCGTTACTCCGTTCTTATGAACTTATTACTCTAGATGCATGCTGGATAGTGGTCGACGTGTGGAGTAATAGTAGTAGATGCAGAATCGTTTCGGTCTACTTGACACGGGCGTGATGCCTATATTCATAATCATTGCCTTGGATATCGTCATAACTTTGCGCTTTTCTATCAATTGCTCGATAGTAATCTATTCACCCACCGTATGCTTTCTTTCAAGAGAGAAGCCTCTAGTGAAACCTATGGCCCCTAGGTCTATTTTCCATCATATATTTTCAGATCTATAAACCAAAGAAAACCAAAAATACCTCACCGAGTTTTATTTACTTTTATTTTGTTTTACATTTTAGTAATCTTTCATATCTATCTCTATCAGATCTCATCCTTGCAAGTGACCATGAAGGGATTGACAACCCCTTTATGGTGTTGGGTGCAAGTGTTTGATTGTTTGTGCAGGTGCATAGATTGGAGACTTGCGTGTACCTCCTACTGGATTGATACGTTGGTTCTCAAACTGAGGAAAATACTTATCTCTACTTTGTTGCATCACCCTTTCCTCTTCAAGGGAAAACCAATGCAAGCTCAAGAAGTAGCAAGGAGCCTGCGCTCGAGATAAGGGTCCTGCGCTCCATGAACACTCTGGTGCAGGATCTGGTCCTGGACTGGAAGAAGAGGTCCACGTGCAGGGGTACTACCTCCAATGTAACATCCCAAAATTCTAAATTTTGAAATATTATATTAAATAAATAACTATGATTGTTGTTTGATTGTTTGGGTGATTGATTGATTGAAATTGAGTGGAATTTGAAACTTTTTGAAAGTTGAATGAGAGGGAATAAAAGGACTTTCCCAAAACTTTCATCTTTGCAACTTGATGTCCATGAATTCAAACTCATTTCATCACAAAACCCTAGAGTGAAGATGATATATTTGAAATGAAAAGGGTTTGAAAAGATTTGAATTCCATGTGAAAATATTTCAAATTCGAAACTTTATGCAACTCAATGATTTTCATGAGAGAAGATAAAATGACTTCTTCAATTATATGAAATACGAGTTGGAAGTTACAAAGAATCAAATTGAAAGTCATTTGGAAGTATTTTTAAACTCACTTTCAATTTGGAATTATTTGGATTTTATTCAAATTATTTTTCTCCTAAAATAAATAATGGAAATAAGGCTAAAATGATTCTCTTCAATGGAAAATTAGGAGAAAATAAATTTGAAATCATTTTGGTATTTTTTAAAATGATTTTGTTGGTTTTTAATGCAATAGTAGCATTGTTTGCTTTATTTATTGAGGATTTTATTTGAACTTTAAAAATAGTTCATGTTTTAGGATGTTTTTCTGAACATTTTGATATATAATATGCTATGTATTAGTTTTATTTTATATTCAGTTTATTTGTTTTCATCGTTGTTTTAAAAAAAGAAGCAGACCCGTCGGGCCTGCCAGGCCACGGCCCAGCCGCTGGCACACCAGCCAGGCCAGCGCCGCATGCACGAGGTCGAGGAGGCCAGCGCCCACGCTCGCCCGATGCGCAGCGCGTCAGTCGCCCGACCCTCTCTCATTTCCCCACAATCGCTGCCAGAAGGGCCCCACCTGTTCTTTCTTCTCCCCCACGAACCCAACAATACAGAAACCTACATGTACCCTCCGCCGCCGCCACGTCCGATCCTCTTGCAAACCCTATCTCCAGTCTTCCCCTCGTCCAAGCAAGTTGTCCTATAAATAGTCACGACCCTCCTCTTCCGATTCCCCTTGAAACCCCTCGCCAAAACTCACCGTATCGCTCACCCTCGTTGTTTGGATCTCGCCGGAGTTCACGCGGTTCACCGGTCGATTCCGACGCGTGTAAGCATCTTCGAAACTTTTCCTTCGGTTCCGACGCATGTAAGCATCTTCGAAACTCACCATATAGTGCACGATCTGTTTTTTTTTTCGTTTCTGTTTTTAGTTTTAGATTCGGTTTTTTTTATATCTTTAGATGCACAACTCCGATTTTGATGATTCTTTTTGCTACGGATTAACAAAAATCCCACCTATCCAAAGAAACCAACGAAAAATATTTTTGACATTTTTAATTTTCGAATTCAAACAGATTTGTTACAAACACTATATTGCTAATAACTTTTATTTTAAAATAGGTTTTTGATTAATTCTCTTTGCTAGTGATCACTTGATCTTTTGTCTAAACAGTAGGCTTTTCAAAGTAGTTTTTGTTTATTTTAATTTAGGGTTTTAGGCAAAATAGTACTGTTTTACATAGTTTAGGGTTATTCTCTTTTCCCTTAGTATTTATTTGTTTTTAACTAAAAACTGTTTTGTATTTTTGACAAATTTAGTTTTGTTTTTCTTGTTGAAGAGTAGACAATTTTATTTTTATTATAAAAATTTATTTTTCTTTAGTTTTGTATGAAAACTTGTAGAGGTCATAGTTAGAGTTTCATAAAAGCTTTTTTTTGTTTCTTTTTGCAAATAAAATTTTATGAAAAATACTTTCTGTTAACTTCGTTGATTTATATTTTTTTTATTTTCTATTTTTTATTAGTTTAGTATTTTTCTTTGGTATTAAGTTTCTACATAAGGCAATACTATGTTAGTTGTTAGGTGTTTGTAGTAAAGTCATAGACTTTCCTTAGTAGTTTTTTTTTGTGGTTTTACTTGAAGTTTCTTTGGAGTTCATTTGAGTTTATTATTGTGTTTTCTTTGTTGACTTAGTTGTTATTTTGATTGCTAGAATTGTTTGCTTATATGAATGCTATGTCTGTTAATATAGATTTTCACCGGAGAGACGAATAGTAACAAGTTATTTTCGAGAGCGTTATTATCTTCATCAACATACCAGGCAAGTTCACTTTGACCATGTTTTTCATACCTATGTTTTATTTTCATGTAGTAGCACGCTTTCAACAATCCCTCCAGTAGAGTTATTGAATTTTTAGTTGAGTAGAATGCATGAGGTAGGAACCCATCTCCCTGTTATCAAGCCCGGGACGTTATATAGTTTTAATGCTACGCTATAGTAGACGGGGTTTGGTATGAGTGCATGAGAGTGGTGTGAACAAGGAGGACTCTACGTCAATGATGAAAACTTCATGATGGCACCTGCAAGGACTGCATCTTCAAGACCTCAAGACTCGAGACAAGAATTCAATACACACTACTAGGTGAAGGACGGTTGACTGGCACCCTGGAGAAACCAGTGGATGGCCGGGATGCATGGAGAAGCGCCATGACATAATATGGAAAGCTTCACCCAGACTCAAAGAGATGGAAGAATACTCCATGCCGGGAAGCTTACCTATGCAACCGCAAGTCACTATGGGCTCTATCTTGGTTGACCTTAGTTGTGACTCTGACCGGGACGGTGCTAGCAGATGTAGAACTACGGTAGGATTGGATGAGCACCGGACAGTGGTCAGGGGAACTCTTCGAAAGACCGTGTTTTGGTCATCTTGTTTTCAAACACCCTGAAGTACGAGAACATAAAAAGAGGGATCGAATCTTGCGGGTAAAGTGTACAAACCTCTTCAGAGGGTTAAAACCTAATCGATTAGCCGTGTCCCCAGTTACGGACAATTCGAGCATCTGAACTTGGATATGTCTCAGAACTCTCAACACCGGACTGCAATCTTAATTGTGGGCAACTTATGATGATTTGGGCTATGAGACATCGGTTGGCGGAACCATGTCATGGTAGGAAACTCCATAGTACAGACTCCAGATATTCCTTTGATGTAGGAAAAATAAAACCAACTTTTATGCAAAACAAAACTCAGACACAGAGCGACAAAGCCATATTGCATATAGAATAGTTTTATCATTTGCTTTCTCTTACTGTGATCTTGCTGGTACATTCAATGTAGTGACCTACACGACTGCAACGTATCATGTTGCAGATACTTTCTTCCGACGAGTAAGAATACGGTACAGGGTTACGGTCTACACTCAACTTGTCGATGGCGTTGATGGGACTCCACACCCAATTGATTGTTTCCGCTGAGACTTATGAGGTTTATAGCAGTTTTACAATATTTATACATGTGATTGCACTTTGATATATACATTGATGTACTGTGTGTGATAGCATACTGATCCAGGGATGGCATGGATACACAGAGGCTTGACCGTCTAAGGTCAGGTTGCTACATCCAACGGTATGCCACTCAATACCTGGTGGCAGCTCTGTCCTACGCGGGTAAAGGATGTACTCTGGCTAAATCCTCGTGCAGACAGTTGGCAGCATCTGTGTCAGAGTGTCATAGCGATGAGCACGAGTGGCGTACAACTCGATGGTAAGAGCTCGAACAGTGTGATCCAGAGCCTCAATGTACCGAACCATAACCTGAGGATCGTAACAACGGCTCACGTATGAGGTACAGACAACAGTGTAGAATCCAGTCACATCCCTGGCCGGGACATAAGGGATGTATCTGAACCCTATCTCCTCCAAGCGGGGGTGCTCTCCATGGAGACGGGCGATACCAACAAAGACAATATCATGGAGTGCCATCTCAACAGTCACTCCAACACCCTCAAAGGTGTGCAACTCGGTGGTGGAGAGGTTCCGCCGATCAAAGATAATAACCACATCATGTTACTTGTCGTGGATTTGTCACGGCAGATGTCCTAGTGTGAGGACTTAGTCGTGAGGCCAGCGCATCTACGTAGTAGCTTGAGAGGTGTTGAGTGGTACAAGAGATGCGAGGTTTTTTACCCAGGTTCCGCCCCTCACGGTGGAGGTAAAAGCCTACATCCTACTTCATTAATATTGATCATGGTGATCACGATTACAAGGGTGCTCTTTGGCTACCTCTCTCGAGAGAGTTATTGACTGTTTGTCTAAAACTTGTCCCTCTTGGGGTGCCCTGCCCGTCCTTATATAAGTTGGAGGGGCGGGTTACATGTGGAGTCCTAGTAGGATTGGGACTATTCTATTACAAGTGGAATCCTAGTCTTGCTTCCTTTGTAAGGGAATATTCCTTATGCCTTTCCTCTTAAGCCAGCCAACAATAACATGAGCTGGTCTTTCTGGGCCTTGGGCCTTGTCATCTATCTGACCCGCCATCAGGGTCATCAGTGAGTTTCCAAACCAATGAGTCGCCAGTCTTCGGGCGGGTTATCGATGAAGCGCCAAGTCTCGTCGGGTCATATATTCGGTCGGGTCATACTGCGGGGTATATCCCCGACATTAGCCCCCAGTTTAATTTGGATTTATCCATGTTAAACTGATCCTGCAAAATAAACACAAGAACAAATTTGATAGGTTGTGCTCCAAATTAAAAGTTTTTCTGAGCCGGCACCTGATCATCTTTAAGTCCTTGTCTTTTCGTTATAATGGAAAGTCCGGGTCAATAGGCCAGCTTCATGGTCAATTTGCTTCTAGAAAAAATATTATAAAAAAGAATCCATTTGAGTCGGCCTTCAATGCTCTGATTTAATAAAAATATTGGACTTAAAATGTCCTTCTAGAGCTGAACCAATTTTTAAATACTCCGGCTTAATGATGCTAGAGCTTGTCAAATTGCGATCCTCAAAATTGTCGAGTTATGGCTGATAATGCCCGGTCATGATTGTTCCTGACACCGGGTCATGTAATTGACTTTCCTGAGTTATCTAGGCCAAAACTGAGAATATGATACCTGGTTTGTTCAAAAAACTAAGAACTTTGAAGATGTTCCTCCCTGATAAGCATATCACCTGTAGCCCCCAAGTCTTAAGAAACGAACATAGTGATAGCTTAAGACTTTCTTTAAAATGCTGCAACTTTGGAAAATCCAGTTTGTTCATCTAAGCCACTAGTTATAGAATGAATATTTTGCACTTCACATGTGTAGCCCCCAAGTGCTGGGTCATTATGCAATAATGAGTAGGGACTTTGTAGATATGATCATGTAGATTTGAGCAGCAACGTGTAGCCCCCAAGGGCCGGCTCAGTAAGATAAAACTGAGCTGGGACTTTACATGCACTTCAAATTATAACACCAAATGATGTAGCTCCCAAGTCTCGGGTTACCTTTACAGGAGCAATTAATAGCCCCCAAGGGCCGGCTCATCACTATGTGATGGGTCGGGTCTTCAATGGGGCGAGTTAAAATTACTTTGCATTAGCCCCCAAGTGCCATGGTGCATACTCGCAGTGAAATGGGACTTGCATACTCGATGTAATCTTGATTTGAATAATGTAGCCCCAAGTATCGGGTCGTATGCCTGTAGTGACTCGGGACTAAATAAAAACATATCCATTGTCCGGATGATGTTGCTGAAAGCCTTTGTAAAAATCAATATTGAACCATGCTCTTCGTTGTAAGCCGATATTTTGGGGTGAAGAAATAACCATTGCTCTGAAGCGGCTTTTGAAAACCTCAATCATAATACTGGTTATTGATAACCATAAGAAAAATCCATCCATGTTGGCTATTAAAGATCTGAATAATATAACCCGATTGGAAAACCTCAATCATTCAATACCATAATGAAAATCCAGCCAGGTTTGGCTATTAAAGATTGGAATAATATAATCTAGTATGAAAACAATCACAAGATCTTATATATTGAAAAGCAAATCTAGAGTTAAATACTCAGTTTCTCTTGGCTAATGGTGACTTAATGCACATTCATTGTAATGTGGGATTTTTGAAACCCGATGGCTTATAGCCTTTGTAAAAATAAAGAATGGTGGACCCTTTTGAAACACCAACTTTATTTTTTGATGACGGGCTTGAACTTAATTATTTATGTAAGCCATAGCTCTCCATGTCCTGCACAAAGTTTAAACAACATATGCCCTGGCGACTTAACATCAAAAGATAGGGCATGTAACAACCCAAACATAATATAGTCTTATGTAAGTACAGAAAAGACCAATATTGTGGCCGTTCAAGCTAAAATATACTGGTGACTTAACGTCAAAAGTCAGGGCGGGCTATCAAACCTCGCATATTTATATAACCAAGAAAACACACATGTAGAATTGACTTATATTGCCTACTTACATTGCCATATCCAGTGAGGGTGACAACCCAAAGATTTTGTAAACGCATGATTCCAATTGCGCAATCCAAATTATACTGGCGACTTAAAGTCCATAGCCAGGGCGGGTTACCAAACCCCAAATATTCATACCATTATTGGAAGACATACCTGTAGCTTGTCACCATGGTGATGCCTTGATAATTATAATCCAGAGCGGGTATTGACCTCTAGGCATGAAATATCATGATTTTGATTGCTCAAGGAAAAATATCCTGGAGACTTAAAGTCCGCTATCAGGGCAGGTTATCAAACCAAAAAATGCTCAAATATGAGTCATACAATCAGGGTTGCATGGCCTGAATTGTGAAAACCATATGTTAATACCATGAATCCAAAATTTTCAGAAAAAACAGAAGTCTAGAAAAAACAAGTCTTTCATAGGCCGCCAAGCCTAAAACTCAAGTGCTTTCATGGGCTGCACAACCACTAAGTTAATCCTTGCACACCTGTAAGCCGGTCCTCGCATGACAAACCGCTGTTTTAACCTTAAAAAGTTTAGGGTCTTATTTAAAAGATTGACTGTCAAGAGTACGACGGGTCATTCCAGGATTACCTGGGCGGAGTAACAACGACATACATGCAGGATAACTCAGAATTTTGGTGTTTACACCGGGCATGTAAGTCGATCAAGAGGGTAAGCATAGCTATGCTCATTGAGCAGGAAGCCCCCAAGTGACCAATAATAAGGCATGTAAGCCCAATCAAGAGGGTAAGCATAGCTATACTCATTGAGCAGGAAGCCCCCAAGTGACCTATAAGACACCATGTAAGCCGGATCAAGAGGGTAAGCATAGCTATGCTCATTGAGTAGGAAGCCCCAGAGTGACCTATAAGACAACGTGTAAGCTGGATCAAGAGGGTAAGCGTAGCTATGCTCATTGATCAGGAAGCCCCCAAGTGACCCATAATGTGATAAGCCAATAAGGCAGGATACCCATGTTTGAACTGCACACTGCAGCAAGTTCTCTTTAACAATCTTTAATTTTTCTTGAAGACTCGAACTTGCGAGAGATGTATTCTTCTTGAACCAGATGTTGAGCCGGATATTTGAAAGCTTGAAACTTTGTGGGAGATTTGCTGAGACTAGCAAGATTTGCTGAGTCATGTCATTGTAGCCCCCGAATCTTAAGATGACTCAAGGAGTTGTCTTGAGATTCTCCATATTTGACCGTGATATAAACCGTCATATAGGTGAACAACATAACATTGTAATATGTTGAAGCTGGAGGCAAGGTGGCGAGTTGATGATCTTCTCAATACTTGTTATATACTCCCGGTATGAGTCATTGATGACCCACAAGTATATGGAGTCAATTGTAGCCTTTTCGATAAGTAAGAGTGTCGAACCCAACAAGGAGCAGAAGGAAATGACAAGTGGTATTTAGCAAGGTAATGTCTGCAAGTGCTAAAATTGTAAGTAGTAGAGTAGTTTGATAGCAATATAATTTGTAACGAGCAAGTAACGGTAGTAGTAACAAAAGTGCAGCAAGGTAGTCCAATCCTTTTGAGGCAAAGGACAAGCGAACACAATCTCTTATGATAAGCAAAGTGTTCTTGAGGGTACATGGGAATTTCATCTAGTCACTTTCATCATGTTGGCTTAATTCGTGTTCGCTACTTTGATAATTTGGTATGTCGGTGGACCGGTGCTTAGGTGCTATTCTTACTTGACAAAACCTCCTACTTATGATTAACCCCCTCGCAAGCATCCGCAACTACGAAAAAAGTATTAAGAATAAATTCTAACCATAGCATTAAACTTTTGGATCCAATCGGTCCCTTACGGAATAGCGCATAAACTAGGGTTTAAGCTTCTGTCACTCTCGCTGTCGTGGTTCTAAGTCTGACAGTAGAAGTAGGGGTAGGTTAAGGAGAGGAGATGTCCTAGTTATGGAGCAGTTGTGGAGACAAAGGATGTACGAGTTCAGGCCCTTCTCGGAGGAAGTAACAGCCCTACGTCTCGGAGCCCTGAGGCGGTCGAGTGGATTATGAGTATGAGTATTACAAGAATCTGCACCTTTCTATCTGTGGAGGGGGGTGGCTTATATAGAGTGCGCCAGGACCCCAGCCAGCCCACATAATGGAGGGATTAAAGTACATTAAGCCAGGGGGGTTACTGGTAACGCCCCTCATAAGGCGCTTTAACTATCATTAAGTCTATTCAATAGCAAACCGTTGCGCTGCGGAGTGCCTTCTGACCTTCTGGTGGTCGAGTGAGTCTTCATGGTCGAGTGAGTCTTCCATGGTCGAGTCCTTCCAGTCTAGTCGAGTGGATTCCTCTTTGGTCGACTGGAAGATGATCTCTTCTACGAGTGCCCTTGGGTAGGACGTTTAGGTCAGGCCTATGACCCTACCCTAGGTACATGAATCCATCATTAGCCCCCGAATGGATTGAGGCTTGAGTGAAGGAGGAGTTGACGTTGTTTCCGACTGCCCTTTGCATTCAGCTACGTGTTGTCTTGGATCAAGATCTTCTCTGTTGATAACAAGAAACTTCTCTTCAGTCGACTTGATCCATTCTTGTTCTTTAGTCGAGTGACTTCCTTTGTTATTCCCGAGCAACCGATCGCAGGAGATCTCGCACTTGACAGGTGATCTCGTCGTCATGGATCTCGCGGGATCTGAAATTTGGGGTAGCGCGCGAAACGGAACGGACTGCTGCGCTAGGATGGGACGTTACAGGGACGCCTCGATCTCCGCGCCGCTTTTTCCGCCACGTATCACGCAGTGCGGCTGCTCGGGATATGATTGGATTGCTTGGGTCCACCTGTCATCCACTCGGAAGGGATGCTATAAATGTAACTCCCGGAGGCTCATGCACAGTACCTTGTTCTTCCTCCTTAGTTCTCTCCGTCTTCGCTCTCCGCCCCCGCTGCTGCTCCCTCGCCATCTCTCCCCTTGCGCATTCCGCCGGCGGCCATGGGCAAAGAGAAGACGACGATGTTGGAGCGCGCGAAGAAGGCGTCGGTGGCGGAGAAGGCGCGGCGGCGAGAAGGCGAAGGGAGATCCACCGGTCGCGGTGGTTCTTCGTCGAGATCAAAGCGCCGAAAGGCTGGGTCCAGGAGATGGATCGATCGACCATCGAGGAGAAGGATCTCCTCGATATGGCTAACGACGGATTGATTCCCCACGGCGCCGCGAGACTTCTGCCGAGTGGCAGCCTCAACCGTAAGAGGGTGAGTCGTGCTTTTGGCCACCCATGTCGACCGAGGTTTTTCGTTGCCACCGAGTGTCTTCTTTCGAGGTTTTCTGAATTTCTTCGGAGCCCAGCTCCACCATTTTACTCCAAACTCCATCGCATACCTTGCCGCGTTTGTGTCTATGTGCGAAAATTTCCTGGGTTGTCGACCGCACTGGGGTTTGTTCAAGTACATCTTCACATGTCGCTCTCAGACTGTGAAGAAGGCAAGCCCCGTGACGAAGACCCAAGTAGTCCAGATGTGTGGTGGTTTAGGGTCCAGTTGAGGAACAAAAGCACCTTCCTAGCTATGCATTTTCCCGAGTCGGTCGGTGGTGGCGATCGACCGAGTTCTATTGCGGAATGAGACGACGCCGGCAGGCGATCGGTAGCCTTCTGAATTCACCATGAGTCGAGTGAATAGACCCTCCTCCGAAGGTTGTTCCAAAAGAGAGGGCTGAAGTGAAGATGTTGATGGACGCGTGGTGCAGCTGGTTAGGGACGGAGTGGTGGCATGGACCTCTGGAGGTTTTTCTTCGAGGCGAATCCAGCCCCTTCGATTCGAGTCATCAGATGTGGTTGTATCGCGGCACGAAGACGAGACTCGCGCCCACCCGGAGGCGGTCGGCGATACCGCTGGAAAGATGGATGGCTTCGACATCGGGAACAAGGACAATCCTCGCGGATCCCGGAGGATTTCTCCGCTTGATCGTGACAGCGTTCCAGATAAGGTACACTTGCTCTGTTTTCCGTTGTATATTTGTCGAGTGCGTTTACAGAACTTGGTCGACTGAACTCTGCTTTGATGCTTCCGGGCCCTCACCGAGCTATACTCAATGCCCAATGGCGCCCAGATTCGGCGAGGAGGGGGAAGCCAAGGAGGCGAGAGCCAGGAAGAGTGGGTTTCAGACGCTGCAGAAGACGACGACGACGATGATGATGATGATGATGATGACGAGGATGATGATGACGAGGATGAAGAGGAGGAAGTCGCACCACCGCGCTCGGAAAGGCGGTCAAAACTTGTGCACGACCCTTCGGCTGAACGCGGTAAAGGAGTTCTGATCGTCTCGATCGACCAAACGCCACCGAACCGCTTCACCAAAGGCCGATCGAGAAGGCGCCAAATGAAGCGAAGGTAGTTCCGCCGAGGACAACCAAGCCTCTCGCCAAAATGAAAGTGTCCATCCCCACCATCTCAGGGTAAACATATTGCTTAAATCTTCTTGTTCTATATAAATTTTGTCTCTGGTTGATACTTGAATCGGTCGACTGATTCTTTGGATTTTCAGCGCTGCGACTTCTGAAACCTCAGCTAAGGCTGACGACCATGAGATGGAAGACGCCGCCACCTCAAATCCTGGTAATATATCCTTAATTTTTGTTCTTAGTCGACTGTCTCAAAATTTCTGACTTTAACTCTTTTCTGAAGCTCCAACCAATGACATCATCACTCTTCCTGACGACGATGATGAGGATGAGGAGCCACTGAGGGCTAGGAGGAGCAGGAAGGCATCTACTGGCAGAGAAGCCCAAGGTGCGACGGCGCCCGAGACCGTCGTGACGGAAGGGGAGGTCGGCACTCGACATACCGTGTCCGCCAGCAGCGTCACCGACCGTGCTCGCCCACTTCGCCGAAAGTGCTGGACAACCTTCGATCTTCACCATGCACCACGCCCCGGAGGACCAGGCCGATCTTTGCTAAGGAGGCGATCCGTCAAGCAGGGATCATGATGGAGCAGGTGAAGATCGTCCGGGATGCGAGCCAAGCCGCTTACGATGCCAGCTCTGCCCTTCAGAGCAATGTTCAGGTTAGTCGACCACCACCTGTTCTGTTAGGATATGCTATCAAAACTTTTCTTTCTGGAATTCATAGCCGTCACCCACTAGGTGTGTTGGTAAAACTCCGCGTTGGCGGGGGCACGCTGAGTGCACCCGCTGGGTGTAGTCCCCAAGGCTAAGGTCGACTGCGGGCAGTCGGTCTTAGGCTTACTAAGTAGATGTTGACCATTATCCGAATGGAACGAATGGGTTTCTGAGATCAGTGGGGGCACGCTGAGTGCACCCACTGGGTGTAGTCCCCGAGACTGTGGTCGACTGCTGGTAGTTGATTACAGTCTAGAGAAGTACTGGTCGACTGGTCGACTCGCTCGCTTTTTTTTTTGGTCGACTGGTCGACTATGTCTTGAATAAGACCAGTGGGGGCACGCTGAGTGCACCCACTGGGTGTAGTCCCCGAGACTACGGTCGAATGCTTGCATTCGACTGTAGTCTTAGAAACGCACAATTCTTCTTTATCCACTCGAAGTGGATTATCTCGATATTTTGCAACTGACTCTTCAGAGAAATCTTGTGATCTTGCAGACGCTATATTGAATGGAGCGAAGCATATTCAGCTGGAATTGGACTTGAAGCTAGTGCGGGAGAATCGACGAAGGCGAAGGAGGAGACCAAAGGTATGTTTGGTGAGATTTCGACGACTCTTTCCTCCCTTCATTTGCTTCAAGTTTGACTTTGCTGCGATTTCTGTGCAAGGTGAAGGAGGCTCAAAGGAAGAAGGAGCTTGAGCTGTGCGAGAAAATCAAGCTTGCGATGAAAAATGGCCTCGGTCGCCAAGCTCGAACAGGACAACGCCAACCTGAAGGCTGCTCTGGCCACTGCCAGCAAGGATGTTGAGCGAATGAAGGCTGACAAGAAGAATCTGACTGAGAAGGTCCTCCAAATGGCTGGGAAGAAGAACGAGCTGGAAAGCTTCTTGGGTGGTCTTGCTAAGAAATTGTTCCTTAAGCTCGAAGGTAACTTTCTTCACTCGACCAATTCTTCCAAGTGTTATGCTTCCATTCGACTGTTTTCCTGATTCGGGGTTTTGTCTTTGCAGAATTCTGCCGTAACTTTGAAGAAGAAACCAGCCAGTTGGAGACGAACCTTGACCCTGTCAATTCTCCGGTGAACGATGAAACTGCCATGAACATCTTCCGACTGGAGTCCCGTGTTGCTGCTGTAGTGGATTATCTCGCAAGACTGAAGGTTGCTACGTCCCGCATTGACTCGACGCTCTGGCCCAATGAGACACTCCAAAATGACCTCGAGTCACCGATGGCTCGATCAACGCCGTCCCCGACCGAGTGCAAGAGTGGAAGAAATCTTCGCTCGGGCGGTGCGACGTTGCCACAATATGGCGCGAGTCCATTGCAAGGAAGCCCGAGAAGATAAGTGGCGGCTCTCCGAGTGGCCAACACCAAAAAGCACGACTTGGGACCTTCATGGAGACTTTCATTGCTGCTGCCACGCGGATTGCCGACGGATTGATCTTGACGAGTTCGTTGCTCCATCCAGCCCTCCACAGGAGGGGTAAAAAACTTTCCTTGACCTTAAATTTGCCTCGGTATGCCGAGTGGAGTTGTAACCGATAAAACTTTAACAGGCTTAGCGCCTGAGCACTCTCGGTTATTTTAGGTGTCGACCTAAATTTAGATTGGATGTTTGGAAATGATTGCTCTCGGCTTGAATTGTTCTTTGCAGGTTAACAGCGAGATGGCTACTGCAGTCGACTTGTTCCTTAGGCGAGCACTGAGCTGCAGCTAAGCCTCCGAGTGGAAGTCTGGCTTACCACTCGGTAGGGTTTTTATAACTTAGGCGAGCACTGGGCTGCAGCTAAGCCCCCGAGTGAGAGGTTTGCTCTCCACTCGGTAGGATTTCTTATATCTTAGGCGAGCGCTGGGCTGCAGCTAAGCCTCCGAGTGGGAGGTTTGCTCTCCGCTCGGTAGGATTTTTATAACTTAGGCGAGCACTGGGCTGCAGCTAAGCCCCCGAGTGAGAGGTTTGCTCTCCACTCGGTAGGATTTCTTATATCTTAGGCGAGCACTGGGCTGCAGCTAATCCCCCGAGTGGGAGGTTTGCTCTCCACTCGGTAGGATTTCTTTTATCTTAGGCGAGCACTGGGCTGCAGCTAAGCCTCCGAGTGGGAGGTTTGCTCTCCACTCGGTAGGATTTCTTTTATCTTAGGCGAGCACTGGGCTGCAGCTAAGCCCCCGAGTGGGAGGTTTGCTCTCCACTCGGTAGAATTTCTGTTGTATTTGTGTCGAAGCTCGGAGAAGAGGGTCACAGTCGACCTGCACTTCGCCTTCCTTGCAATCGCACATCATACTTATGGTGTAGCTCGGAGGAGAGGGTCGCAGTCGACCTGCGCCTCGTTTTCCTTGCTAGTACACTTTATACTTAGGCGAGTTCTTGAACTGCAGCTAAGCCTCCGAGTGGAAGTCTGGCTTATCACTCGGTAGGATTTTCAATAACTTAGGCGAGCACTGAGCTGCAGCTAAGCCTCCGAGTGGAAGTCTGGCTTACCACTCGGTAGGATTTTAATAACTTAGGCGAGCACTGAGCTGCAGCTAAGCCTCCGAGTGGAAGTCTGGCTTACCACTTGGTAGGATTTTAATAACTTAGGCGAGCACTGAGCTGCAGCTAAGCCTCCGAGTGGAAGTCTGGCTTACCACTCGGTAGGATTTTAATAACTTAGGCGAGCACTGAGCTGCAGCTAAGCCTCCGAGTGGAAGTCTGGCTTACCACTCGGTAGGATTTTAATAACTTAGGCGGAACGGATTCGCGCCACCCACTGGGGGAGGTGAAAATTTTACTCGACGAAAAATAAAGAGTGACAAAAATTATGAAGGAATTATGACACTATCACTTCAAAGTTCGTGAGCTACAGGAATACTTTATTACAACTCTTCCGAGTGAAAAACCTTAAGTGTAAAACGGACGGAGCAGATCCGCATTCCAAGCTCGGGGCTCATCGATATCGTGTTCGACATTGTAGAGACGATATGCCCCATTGTGGAGAACCTTTGTGACGATGAAGGGACCTTCCCATGAGGGAGCAAGCTTATGTTGCTTCTGCTGATCCACCCGAAGGACCAGATCTCCTTCCTGGAAGGCTCGACCTCTCACATTTCTGGCGTACAGGCGGAGCAATTCTTGCTGGTAAATGGTCGAGCGGATCAGAGCCATTTCCCTTTCCTCTTCCAGGAGGTCGACTGCATCCTGACGCGCTTGCTCAGCTTCTGCTTCATTATAAAGTTCAATTCGTGGAGCATTGTGAAGGAGATCACTCGGTAAAACTGCTTCTGCCCCATAGACCAGGAAAAAAGGAGTTCTCCCAGTCGACCGATTAGGCGTGGTCCGCAAACCCCAAAGCACTGAAGGAAGTTCGTCGACCCAAGCTCCAGCCGCATGCTTGAGATCTCGCATCAAACGGGGCTTCAGACCCTTGAGGATCAATCCATTGGCTCGTTCTGCCTGTCCGTTCGATTGTGGATGAGCGACTGAAGCGTAGTCGACTCGTGTGCCTTGGGAGTTGCAGAAATCCTTGAATTCTTCCGAGTCAAAATTCGACCCATTGTCCGTGATAATACTGTGCGGGACTCCATACCTGAACGTCAACCCTCTGACAAAGGAAACAGCAGTACCAGCATCAAGTTTTTTGATTGGCTTAGCCTCAATCCACTTGGTGAACTTGTCGACTGCTACCAATACATGCGTGAAACCGCTCCGACCCGTTCGCAAGGGACCGATCATGTCCAACCCCATACCGCGAAAGGCCGACGAGTGGAATGGTCTTCAAGGTCGACGCAGCTTGTGTGACATATTGGAGTAGAACGGCATCCTTCGCACTTGTCCACTATTTCTTTCGCCATCTCATTTGCTCTTGGCGATAAAATCCAGCTCGGTATGCTTTGGCTACAATGGTCCGAGAGGACGCATGGTGACCACAGGTCCCCGAGTGGATATCATTGAGTAGGACTCGACCTTCTTCTGGCGTTATGCATTTTTGTCCGACTCCCGTTGAGCTTTCTCTATATAACTGCCCATTGATAACGGTAAAGGCTTTGGATCGACGGACGATCTGCCGGGCCTCTTCTTCATCCTCTGGGAGTTCCTTTCTCAGAATATATGCAATGTATGGAATTGTCCAATCGGGAGTGACAACTAAAATTTCCGTGACCAAGTCGACCACTGCCGGGACCTCAACCTCAGTCGAGTCCGTGGCACTCTTGGGTTGCGGAGCTTCCTCTGTGAAGGGATCTTCTTTGACTGACGGAGTGTGTATATGTTCCAAAAACACGCCACTCGGAATGGCTTCTCTCTTGGACCCTATCTTCGCCAGATCATCTGCTGCTTGATTTTTCATCGGGGATGTGATGGAGTTCCAACCCTCAAACTTCTTTTCCAGCTTCCTCTTTGCATTGCAGATATCCAATCATAGCCGGGCTTCTCACGCCCCACTCCTTCATCACTTGATTGACCACTAGATCTGAGTCGCCATAAACCATCAAGCGACGGACGCCGAGTGAGATGGCCATGCGCAATCCATATAAAAGGGCCTCATACTCTGCCTCATTGTTGGAGGAATCAAAGTGAATCTGGAGCACATACTTAAGCTTATCTCCTCTGGGGGAAACCAGAACAACCCCAGCACCAGAACCATTCAGCATCTTGGAGCCGTCAAAGAACATGGTCCAATGCTCCGAGTGAACTTCAGTCGGCTGCTGTTGTTCAATCCACTCGGCAAGGAAATCAGCTATAGCCTGGGACTTAATGGCTTTCTTTGCCTCGAATTTGATATCAAGGGGAAGAAGTTCAATCGCCCACTTCGCCACTCGACCGGTTGCGTCTCTGTTATGCAAGATCTCTGATAAAGGAGCGTCGCTGACGACTGTGATGGAATGATCAGAGAAATAGTGAGCAACCTTCTTTGTGGTCATGTATATACCATACACAAGCTTCTGATAATGAGGGTATCTCTGCTTGGATGGAGTCAAAACTTCAGACAAATAATACACCGGGTGCTGAACTTTGAAGGCCTTTCCTTCCTCTTCCCGCTTGACCGTAAGCACAGAACTGACAATTTGTCCAGTGGCTGCAATGTAAAGCAACAGAGGCTCTTTGCTGATTGGAGCAGCAAGCACCGGCTGGGTGGAGAGCAGAGCTTTTAGCTCGCAAACGCTGCATCGACTTCGGAGTCCACTCGAACTTGTCACCTTCTTCATCATCGGTAAAGAGGTAATGCCTTTTCACCGAGTCGTGAGATGAATCGACTTAAAGCGCCAAGCATCCAAGAAGCTTCGACGTCGTGCACTCACACAGGCGTTTCATTGGAGAATAGTGCCGATCTTCTCGGGTTAGCGTCGATTCCTCGTTCGAAACGAAAACCGAGTAATTTTCCACGGGAACTCCGAATGTGCACTTTGACGGATTGAGCTTGATATCGTACCTTCGAGGTTGGCAAATGTTTGGCGAGGTCGCGAGCAGGTCGGAACCTTTTCGCGACTTAACGACGATATCATCCATATACGCTTCCACATTCCGACTGATCTGAGTGAGAAGACACTTCTGAATCATTCGCATAAATGTGGCTCCGGCATTCTTGAGGCCGAATGGCATGGTGATGTAGCAAAAGCACCCGAATGGAGTGATGAAAGCTGTTTTTATTTCGTCGGGTCCATACAGACGGATCTGATGATACCCGGAATATGCATCCTGCTGTCGAGTCGACAATTTGATCGATGCGGGGGAGAGGAAAATGATCCTTCGGGCAGGCCCGATTAATGTGCTTAAAATCAATGCACATGCGGAGTGAGTCATCCTTCTTGGGGACCATGACAACATTAGCGAGCCACTCGGAGTGGTAAATCTCTCGGATAAATCCTGCTGTCAACAGTCGAGCCACTTCTTCACCAATAGCTTTTCTCTTCTGGACGGCGGACCGCCGAAGATGCTCTTTGACTGGTTTCGCTGACTTGTCGACTCGGAGGCGATGCTCAGCCAGTTCCAGGAACACTCGGCATGTCGGCGGGCTTCCATGCAAAATGTCGATTCTCACGGAGGAACCGGATGGCGCTTCTTCCTATTTCGAGTCGAGTGTTGTGGATATGTGGGTCGGAGCTGCATCGGGATCAGTCGGATGAATATGGACGGGCTTTGTCTCACCAGACGACTTGAATGCGGACTCTATGGCTGGCTTCTTAGATCGTAGCAAATCACTCGGATCTGCGTTTTGCATGTACTCGTCGAATTCGACCGCTGTCACTTGGGAGTCGGCAATCTTTGAGCCCTTCTGAAAGCACTCTTCTGCCTTCTTCCGATCGCCGGTGACAGTGATCACACCCTTGGGTCCTGGCATTTTCAGTTTGAGGTACACGTAGCATGGTCGAGCCATGAATCGTATGCGTGGCGGGCCTCCCAAAATGGCATGGTATGCACTCGAAAATCCACAACCTCAAAGGTCAAATTTTCTTTGCGGAAGTGCTTGGAATCACCAAAAACCACGCCCGGGCTATTTGGCCGAGTGAGTTGGCCTTCTTCCTGGTATGACTCGTGGAAACTCATATTCTCGGGCGCTCAATCGGGACATCGGAATGCCCATCCCTTTCAAGGTATCCGCATATAACAAATTCAGCCCACTACCACCATCCATCAGCACTTTTGTCAGTCGAGTGCCTTCGACAACTGGATCGACCACCAACGCTTGCCGCCCAGGGGTGGCAATGTGAGTCGGGTGATCAGATTGGTCGAATGTGATGGGTGTCTGGGACCACTTCACATAACTTGGCTTAACTGGGGCAACCATATTCACTTCTCGGTTGATGACTTTCAGTCGACTTTTGCTTTCCACATCCGCGAAGATCATCGAGTGGAGTTGACATGCGGTATTCCTCCTCACCGTCCTCTTTATCTCCGCCTTGTCGGCTCCTTCTCCTTGTCCTTAGACTGTTTTCTCAAACCTTTGGATCAGAGTCGACCTTTGGCAGTGGTGTGTTTCGGATAAATAATGTTGCCCTCTTCATCTTTCTTCGTGTGAATATGGCATGGCATATCCATCACGCCATTTCCTTTATCTTTCACTTTCTTGATTCCGTGATCCTTTGGGTTTCCCCTTGAACTTCCCCTGAGTGACGGCCAGGGCCTCTCCAGGAGCTGCTGGCTCGGCTTTGCGTTTCTGCTTCCGACTGGAATTGCCCTTCTCCGACTGGCTCGGCTTGTATTTTCCGCTTTGGAGTCGGTCTTCTTCCTCGCCGTTGGCGTATTTGCTAGCAATCTCCATCATTCGACTCAGGGTCATGTCTCCGGTTCGACCGAACTTCAGACTCAATTCTCTGTTTTTGACGCTGTCCTTGAAGGCGCAAACCGCCTGATGGTCAGACACATTTTCCACAGTATTGTGCAAGGTAATCCACCTCTGAATGTACTCTCGGAGAGTTTCATTGGTCTTCTGCACACAAACTTGCAGCTCTGTCAAACCGCCGGTTAAACACAAGTCCCTTCAAAGTCTCGACGAACACTGGGACAAATCTTCCCAAGTATATATGCTCTTTGTGAGGTAATTGACTCAACCATGCTCGCGTAACCTTCCAACATGAGGGCAAATGTTTTATGGCCACCTCATCATTCCCACCACCAATCTGAACAGCCACTCGGTAATCCTCGAGCCAAGTTTGGGCTTAGATTCTCCAAATGAACTTGTCGACTCTGTTGCCAATCTGAAATTGGGGGATCACTGCGGCTCTGATAGCCCTGCTAAAACACTCCGGACCAGAAACATGCACTCGACTGCTGGTGGGTGCATCCCTCTCGGGCCCTCCTCGATGGGCTCTGTTCCGGTCGACCAAGCCTTGCACGATAATGGATCGCGCATCAAAGCCTGGTTCTCTGGGGTCGACTGGAACCCTCCGCCTATCCTGAACGTCGTCATCTTGTCTCCGAGGAGCGTATGACCCTTCCCTCGGAGGGGAAAGGGGCATTCGACGCCTGTCATCTCGGTCGAATCGGTCTCCGAGCTGCTCTCGCCGGTTGTCGTGCCCTTCCCGCCGCGGAGGCGATCTGGGGCTGTGAGCCGACTGGACAGTGTTCGCAGCGACGGATCGACTGTGAATCTGTTTGCGCGATCGCGACACGGCTGAGTTCGTCTTTGCCGCCGGAGTAAATCTCGATCTGCCGCAAGCCTCTTCCACTTCCGACCGACGGCTGGATGGACTCTGCTATCGCGAAGGTAGTGCTAAATTCTGAATTGGCGGCGGTATACCTAAGTCGGCGGAAGAGCCGACGTCGATTGGATTCGTGGAGTCGTTGCTTGCTGCGCCGAGTGCTCGCTGAAGATTCTCCAAGCGAGCGCGCTCAGCCACATTGGCCAAACGTGCTTCCTCCAAGGCACGAGCCTCAGGGGTCTCTCCGGCGATAGGAGTATGTAGTGCATCCATGTTCCTGCGACGAAGCTCTTCTCTCTGCAGAGAGTCGAGTGTCTTGGGCTGGTACTCCTCGTGTTCTTGCACGGGGTCACCTCCTCCGGCAGCTCCACCGCCGTGGGCGAAGCCGGGAGGACTGCGAGGGCCGTCGACCATGAGGATCTCCGCCGCTGGATCACTGCTATCACACTTGGATGCAGTCTCTACGGAGCCAATCGACAGATCGAACAGGCCGTAGAGAGATTCGTCGGGCTCGATGGCCGCGACCTGGGCGGTGGCTGTCTGGCGAGCCACCGCGTGCTTCACCCACCGCTGAAGCCTCGACCGACCAGAGCGCTTGCGCTGGTGGGAGACTGGGCGGGCGACCGATAGGGGAGTCGACCGATACGGAGTCGACGGTTGCCGCAGCAAAACGCCGCGAACACATGCGCGAAAGTGCGTCGCCCCGCGGACGGGGAGCGCCTCGATGTCAAGAGGGGCCTCCTGGAGCCATGCAGAGTCGTCGGCGACAAAAGTGAGAGCGCCAAGACGGATCTCGTGCCCCTCACCAAAAACTCCAGCAGTCATCATGATGAAGGTACTCAGAAGTACTGCAACTCCTCCACAAATCACTAAAACACCTGCCCCACGGTGGGCGCCAACTGTCGTGGTTCTAAGTCTGACAGTAGAAGTAGGGGTAGGTTAAGGAGAGGAGATGTCCTAGTTATGGAGCAGTTGTGGAGACAAAGGATGTACGAGTTCAGGCCCTTCTCGGAGGAAGTAACAGCCCTACGTCTCGGAGCCCTGAGGCGGTCGAGTGGATTATGAGTATGAGTATTACAAGAATCTGCACCTTTCTATCTGTGGAGGGGGGTGGCTTATATAGAGTGCGCCAGGACCCCAGCCAGCCCACATAATGGAGGGATTAAAGTACATTAAGCCACGGGGGTTACTGGTAACGCCCCTCATAAGGCGCTTTAACTATCATTAAGTCTATTCAATAGCAAACCGTTGCGCTGCGGAGTGCCTTCTGACCTTCTGGTGGTCGAGTGAGTCTTCATGGTCGAGTGAGTCTTCCATGGTCGAGTCCTTCCAGTCTAGTCGAGTGGATTCCTCTTTGGTCGACTGGAAGATGATCTCTTCTACGAGTGCCCTTGGGTAGGACGTTTAGGTCAGGCCTATGACCCTACCCTAGGTACATGAATCCATCACTCGCAACCCATCATCTAATAACTACTCCACAATGCATTCCCTTAGGCCCAAATATGGTGAAGTGTCATGTAGTCGACGTTCACATGACACCACTAAGGGAATCACAACATACATATCATCAAAACATCGAACACATATCAAGTTCACATGATCAACATGATTTCTCCCGTGACCTCAAGAACCAATGTAACTACTCACAAATGATAATCATGCACAAGATCAGAGGGGTATTAAATATCATAATGGATCTAAACATATAATCTTCCACCAAATAAACCATATAGTAATCAACTACAAGATGTAATCAACACTACTAGTCACCCACAAGCACCAATCTGTAGTTCCGGTACAAAGATTGAACACAAGAGATGAACTAGGGTTTGAGAGGAGTTGGTGATGTTGAAGATGTTGATGAAGATGGCCCTCCCCAAGATGGAGAGTTGTTGGTGATGATGATGATGATGATTTCCCCCTCCGGGAGGGAAGTTCCCCCGGCGGAATCGCTCCGCCGGAAGGCAAAAGTGCTCCTGCCCAAGTTCCACCTCGAGACGGCGGTGCTTCGTCCCGAAAGTCCTCCCCTTATTTTTTCCAGGTCAAAATGACTTATATACCAGAAGAGGGACATCGGAGGTGGGCCTGGGAGAGCACAACCAGCCAGGGCGCGCCTAGGTTCCCTGGTGCGCACAGGTGGGTTGTGCCACCTGGTGGGCCCCCACTGGTACTTATTTACTCCAATATTCCATAAAAAATCCTCGTAAATTTTCAGCTCATTTGGAGTTGTGCAGAATAGGTAGTCTGACGTAGCTTTTTCACATCTAGATTTCCAGCTGCCAGAATTCTCCCCCTTTGTGTGTACCTTGCATATTATGAGAGAGAAAAGGCATTAGAATTACTCCAAAAAGCATTATTATGCAATAAAACAACATAAACAATAGTAGGTAAACATGGTGCAAAATAGACGTATCAACTCCCCCAAGCTTAGACCTCGCTTGTCCTCAAGCGAAAAATCAAAATCGAAAAACATGTCCAGATGCTTAGAGAGAGAGGTGTTGATAAAAACAAAAATATGGACATAACAACATCATGTAACTTATTATAACAGCAACAAACTTTAACATAAAGCTTTTATCATAGAACTTTTATCATAGACTTCTCATGAACAAGGAACAATTCATCACAACATAGAAATATAAAGCATAAACTCTTTTGGGAACCAACGAACTATGTTCTCAGTCAACTTTGCAACTACAATTCATCATGTTTTCAGGAAGGGTCACGTATCGGAGCCTTTAGGCAAGTCCACGTACTCAACCATCATTTATTCTTCTATGATTGCTAACACTCACTGCGTACACATGAGCAAAACGTTTCAACCAGACACATAGAAAGATAGGGGCTTATAGTTTCGCCTCCCAAGATATTCGCCTCAAGGGTGATGTCCACAGTAATAACTCATGCTATCCATATTCAACTGGATATATGTGCCTATATCTTTCCTCACCACATGATGCTTGCCAAAGGAGAAAATAAAAAGGAATAGAGAGAAAAACTTTGACTCTTGCATGAAAGTAAATACATAAAAGTAAAAGATAGGCCCTTCGCAGAGGGAATCAGAGGTTGCCATGCACTTTTTGTTTGTATGCTCAACCCCTTAATGCAAGAGAACGTCACGTTATATTGGCCCTTATGATCGCAACCTTTATTATGCAGTCTATCGCTTTTATTCTTCGCCATCATAAGTTCGTACAGCGCTCAATTTTCCCTTACACTAAATGATCTCACACTTTTAGAAGCAATTTTTATTGCCTTTTTGCACCGATGACAACTTACTTGAAGGATCTTACTCAATCCATAGGTAGGTATGGTGGACTCTCAAACAAGATTTGGGTTTAAGGGTTTTGGATGCACAAGTAGTATCTCTACTTAGTGTGGAATTTTGGCTAGCAAAGATAGGGGGCAAGCACCACATGTTGAAGGATCTATGACAATATAACTTCTATGTGAATATGAACAAACATAAATCATTACGTTGCCTTCCTTGTCCAACGACAACAATTTTGGCATATAATATTTTGATGGGTGCTCACAATCACAAAACATTTTTAGGATAGTGTATTTGCATGTGAATCTTCTCTTCCCTTATAAATTCTTTCATGAGTTGCATCATTGGCCAATGCTATGTTTGTCAATCTATAGTAAAGTTTACTACTTATAATTTTCCTTATGTGATGTCATTACCTACCATAAGATTAGCATATGATCTTTTCCATTTATTTCCTTTCTTTTTTATTGAAACAATAAATTAAAGAAAGCAAAACTCAAACTAAACTTTATTATATATCTCGCACACGATTATAAAGATTGATCATTAAGAAAACTCTCGAAAAGAAAGGATCGAACTAAATTTTGATTAATCTAAAGCAAATGATAGCTATGGATCGAACTAAGAAAAGTAAAGGCAAAAGATAGTGGAGATGATACGATACCGGGGCACCTCCCCCAAGCTTGCCGGAAGCCAAGGGGAGTGCCCATACCCGATACTCAATTTTCTTTTGGTGATGAAGAAGGAGGTGGTGGTGATGAAGTAGGAGCGATCTTGTCCTCAGGTTTCCATGGCAGAGGCTCACCATCATAAGAGGAAGAGTGAGTCTCCTGGGTCCTGCAACTGGCAACCAAACTCATACCTTTAAACCTTGCCTCATATTCAAAGACTTCGTTTTGGAGGTCGTAGATCTGGCTCTAGAGGAAGTTGATTTGCTTGTTGAAGGAGAAGACGATGTCCTTCATGGACTTGCCATCCACCTTGAGATCACGGGTGTCGTCCACGATCATGAGGTGATTGGCATTGAGTCCACGTTCCACCATCCCCTTGCAGCGGAAGACTTCCTGCTCCATAGCTTCACGCCTAGCCTCCACGGATCCAGTTCCCTTGGGGCCTTGCAAATCGCGGATGTGCAGCACCCCATCGCGCATCTGGATAGCTTGAGGGTGCAGCATCACCTCTCGCAGATATGGGTTGATGACGTTCTCGAATAACTTGTCCTTGGCGGCCATGGTGGATTAGATCTGATAGAAAACAGCAAGAAAAGAAAATAGGAGATTTCTCCATGATACGGAGGTCAACAGGTTCGGGGGGTATATAAAGACTTTTTATCTTGGGAAACAAGCAAAACGGAAGAAAAATGGAGTCCGGAAAATACCCGAGGTGGGCACAACCCACCGGGGCGCGCCTCGCTAGTGTATCGTGCCCACCAGGGTCACTTTCCTGGTACTTTCTTATTTTCCTAATTTTTTAAATATTCCAAAACTGACAAAAAATATTTTTGCGGATTTTTTGGAGTCCGTTTACTTACCGTATCACTTACCTTCCTTTTTTCACGATTCTGGAATGTTCCGGAAGGTTTCTTTTATGTGTTCTTCCGGTGTCATAGTTTGGATAATATTGCTTTCAACATTAATGGGTGTACCTGAGATATAATGTTTTATTCGTTGCCCATTAACAACCTTCGGGTAAGTACCTTCGGCACTATTTATTTTGATAGCTCCAGATTGATAAACCTCCTCGATAACATAGGGTCCTTCCCATTTGGAGAGGAGTTTTCCTACAAAGAATCTGAAACGAGAGTTGTACAAAAGAACATATTCTCCAACTTTGAACTCACGCTTTTGGATTCTTTTATCATGCCCTCTTTTAACTTTTTCTTTAAATGACTTTGCATTTTCATAAGCTTGGGTTCTCCATTCATCTAATGAGATAATATCAAATAATCTCTTTTCACCAGAAAGTTTGAAATCATAGTTGAGTTCTTTGATTACCCAATATGCTTTGTGTTCTAACTCAAGAGGCAAATGACAATCTTCTCCATAAACCATTTTATAAGGAGACATACCCATAGGATTTTTATAAGCTGTTCTATAAGCCCATAGTGCATCATCTAGTTTCTTAGACCAATTCTTATGGGACCTATTAACAGCCTTTTGTAAGATTATTTTTATTTCTCTATTCTTAAGTTCAACTTGACCACTAGACTGATGATGATAAGGTGATGCAATTCTATGGTTAACATCATACTTAGGAAGCATTTTACGGAAAGCACCATGAATAAAGTGTGCACCACCATCAATCATTAAATATCTAGGGACTCCAAACCTCGGGAAAATAACTTCCTTAAGAATTTTAATAGAGGTGTTGTGATCAGCACTACTGGTTGGAATAGCTTCTACCCACTTAGTAACATAATCAACAGCAACCAAAATATGAGTATACCCATTAGAGGAAGGAAAAGGTCCCATGAAATCAAATCCCCAAACATCAAATGGTTCAACAGCAAGTGAATAATTCATAGGCATTTCTTGACGCTTACCAATATTACCTATTCTTTGACATTCATCACAAGATAAGACTAACTTACAGGTATCCTTGAAGAGAGTAGGCCAATAAAAGTCGGATTGCAATACCTTATGAGCGGTTCTGTCTCCCGCGTGATGTCCTCCATAAGCTTCGGAGTGACATTTCCGTAGGATTTGTTCCTGTTCATGCTCAGGTACACAACGTCTAATAATACTATCTACTCCTTTATAAAGATGTGGGTCATCCCAAAAGTAATGTCTTAAATCATAGAAGAATTTTTTTCTTTTGTTGGTATGTAAAGCTAGGTGGTATGTATTTATCAACAATATAATTAGCATAGTCAGCAACCAAGGTGTACTATTAGAAACATTTATTGCTGCCAACTGTTCATCAGGAAAGCTATCATTAATAGGTTGTGGGCCATCAAGAATATTTTCAAGCCTAGACAAGTTTTCAGCTACGGGGTTTGCTACGTCTTGAGCTTGCGTTGGTTTTCCTTGAAGAGGAAAGGGTGATGCATCAATAGTAGCGTAAGTATTTCCCTCAGTTTTTGAGAACCAAGGTATCAATCCAGTAGGAGGCTCCTCAGAAGTCCCACGCACCTACACAAACAAACAAAGAACTCGCAACCAACACAATAAAGGGGTTGTCAATCCCTTCAAGACCACTTGCGGAAGTGAGATCTGATAGAGATAGTATGATAAGATAAATATATTTTTGGTATTTTATAATATAGATTGGAAAAGTAAAGATGCAAATAAAAGTAGGTTGAAAGCTTATATGATAAAAGATAGACCCGGAAGCCATAGGTTTCACTAGTGGCTTCTCTCAAGATAGCATAAGTATTACGGTGGGTGAACAAATTACTGTCGAGGAGTTGATAGAAAAGTGAATAATTATGAGATTATCTAGGCATGATCATGTATATAGGCATCACGTCCGCGACAAGTAGACCAACTCCTGCATGCATCTACTACTATTACTCCACACATCGACCGCTATCCAGCATGCATCTAGAGTATTAAGTTCATAAAGAACAGAGTAACGCATTAAGAAAGATGACATGATGTAGAGGGATAAACTCATGCAATATGATATAAACCCCATCTTTTTATCCTCGATGGCAACAATACAATACGTGCCTTGCGGCCCCTATTGTCACTGGGAAAGGACACCGCAAGATTGAACCCAAAGCTAAGCACTTCTCCCATTGCAAGAAAGATCAATCTAGTAGGCCAAACCAAACTGATAATTCGAAGAGACTTGCAAAGATAACTCAATCATACATAAAAGAATTCAGAGGAGATTCAAATATTTCTCATAGATAAACTTGATCATAAACCCACAATTCATCGGATCTCGACAAACACACCGCAAAAAGAGTTACATCAAATAGATCTCCAAGAAGATTGAGGAGAACATGGTATTGAGATCAAAAAAGAGAGTAGAAGCCATCTAGCTAATAACTATGGACCCGAAGGTCTATGGTAAACTACTCACAACTCATGGGAGGGTCTATGGTGTTGATGTAGAAGCCCTCCGTGGTCGATTCCCCCTCCGGCGGAGAGTCGGCGAAGGCTCCAAGATGGGATCTTGCGGCAGAAGGTTACGGTGGTGGAAAAAGTTTTTCGTTGGCTCCCTGGATGTTCTCGGGGTACGTGGGTATATATAGGAGGAAGAAGTAGGTCGGTGGCCGCCCAAGGGGCCCACGAGATAGGGGGCGCGCCCTGTGCGGGTGGGCGCGCCCTCCACCCTCGTGGCCGCCTCAGCTGCTTCTTGACTTGCACTCCAAGTCCTCTGGATCACGTTCGTTCCAAAAATAACGCTCCCAAAGGTTTCATTCCGTTTGGACCCGTTTGATATTCCTTTTCTTTGAAATGCTGAAATAGGCAAAAAAAACAGCAATACGGGCTGGGCCTCCGGTTAGTAGGTTAGTCCCAAAAATCATATAAATGTGTAAAATAAAGCCCATAAACATCCAAAACGGGTAATATAATAGCATGGAACAATCAAAAAGTATAGATACGTTGGAGACGTATCAAGCATCCCCAAGCTTAATTCCTGCTCGTCCTCGAGTAGGTAAATGATAAAAAAAACAGAATTTTTGATGAGGAATGCTACCTAGCATAATTCTCAATGTAATTTTCTTTATTGTGGCATGAATGTTCAGACCCAAATGATTCAAAATAAAAGTTCATATTGACATAAGAAATAGTAATACTTCAAGCATACTAATCAAAGCAATCATGTCTTCTCAAAATAGCATGGCTAAAGAAAGTTCATCCCTACAAAAATCATATAGTTAGGCTATGCTTCATTTTCGTCACACAAAAATGCTCCCAAATTATACACCCCCGATGACAAGCCAAGCAATTGTTTCGTACTTAAATAATCTCAAACCTTTTCAACTTTCACGCAATACATGAGCGTGAGCCATGGATATAGCACTATGGGGTGGAATAGAATATGATGATGGGGATTGTGTGGAGAAGACAAAAAAGGAGAAAGTCTCACATTGACGAGGATAATCAACGGTTTATGAAGATGCCCATCAACTGATGTCAACATGAGGAGTAGGGATTGCCATGCAACGGATGCACTAGAGCTATAAATGTATGAAAGCTCAACAAAAGAAAACTAGTGGGTGTGCATCCAACTTGCCTGCTCATGAAGACCTAGGGCATTTTGAGGAAGCCCATCGTAGGAATATACAAGCCAAGTTCTATAATGAAAAAATTCTCACTAGTATATGAAAGTGAAAACATATGAGACTCTCTATATGAAGAACATGGTGCTACTTTGAAGCACAAGTGTGCAAAAGAGATAGTAACATTGCCCCCTTTTTATTTTTTTTTATTTTTTTTCTTTTTTTCTTTTTTTAGGGCCTTTCTTTTTTTTTTCTTTTTGGCCTTTCTTTTTTTTCTTTGGCCTTTCTTTTTTTGGCCTTTTTTTTCTTTGGGGACAATGCTCTAATAATGATGATCATCACACTTTTATTGATTTACAACTCATGAATTACAACTCAAAACTAGAACAAGATATGACTCTATATGAATGCCTCCGGTGATGTATGCGGGATGGGCAATGAATCAAGAGTGACATGTATGAAAAATTATGCAAAGTGGCCTTGCCACAAATACGATGTCAACTACATGATCATGCAATGGCAATATGACTAGTAATGCGTGTCATGATGACAAACAGAACGGTGGAAAGTTGTATGGCAATATATCTCGGAATGGCTATGGAAATGCCATAATAGGTAGGTATGGTGGCTGTTTTGAGGAAGATATAAGGAGGTTTATGTGTGATAGAGCGTATCATATCACGGGATTTGGATGCACCGGCGAAGTTTGCACCAACTCTCAACGTGAGAAAGGGCAATGCACGGTACCGAAGAGGCTTGCAATGATGGAAAGGTAAAAGTGCGTATAATCCATGGACTCAACACTAGTCAAAAGAACTCATATACTTATTGCAAAAATCTATAAGTCATCAAAAACCAAGCACTACGTGCATGCTCCTAGAGGTATAGATTGGTAGGAAAAGACCATTGCTCGTCCCCGACCGCCACTCATAAGGATGCACAATCTAAGAACACCTCATGTTTCAAATTTGTTACACAACTTTAACCATACGTGCATGCTACGGGACTTGCTAACTTCAACACAAGCATGCTTTAAATTAATAATCACCCAACTAGCATGACTTTAATATCACTACTTCCATATCTCAAAACAATTATCAAGTATCAAATTGATCATAGCATCCAATTCACTTCCTATGATAGTTTTTATTATACCCAACTTGGATGCCCACCATTCTAGGACCAATTTTATAACCATAGCAAATACCATGCTGTTCTAAAAGACTCTCAAAATAATATAAGTGAAGCATGAGAGACTAGCAATTTCTACAAAATTAAGCCACCGTTGTGCTCTAAAAGATATAAGTGAAGCACTAGAGCAAAAACTATCTAGCTCAAAAGATATAAGTGAAGCACATAGAGTATTCTAATAAATTCCAATCAAGTGGGCTTCTCCCAAAAGGTGTGTACATCAAGGATGATTGTGGAAAACTAAAAAGCAAATACTAATATCATACAAGACGCTCCAAGCAAAATACATATCATGTGGCGAATAAAAATATAGCTCCAAGTAAAGTTACCAATGAACGAAGACGAAAGAGGGGATGCCTTCCGGGGGCATCCTCAAGCTTAGGCTTTTGTCTATTCTTGAATATCTTGGGGTGCCATGGGCATCCCCAAGCTTAGGCTCTTGCCACTCCTTGTTCCATAGTCCATCAAATCTTTACCCAAAACTTGAAAACTTCACAACACAAAACTCAACAGTAAATCTCATAAGCTCCGTTAGTGAAAGAAAGCAAAACAACCACATAATGTACTATAATGAACTCATTATTATTTATATTGGTGTTAAACCTACTGTACTTCAAGTTCTCTATGGTTCATACCACTTAATACTAGCCATAGATGCATCAAAATAAGCAAACAACACACGAAAAACAGAATCTGTAAAAAACAGAACAGTCTGTAGCAATCTGTAACCCTCGAATACTTATGGAACTCTAAAACTCCTACGAAAATAGGAAGTCCTGGGAAATGTATCTATTTATCTACATAAAAAGAATCAACCCAAAATCACGTTTCTGTGATTTAACAAAACTAATTTCGTGCGCGCAAAGTTTCTGTTTTTCAGCATAATCAAATTAACTATCACCATAGGTTCTACTTGGCACAAAAACTAATTAAAACATAAGAACACATCTAAACAGAGGGTATATGCAAAATTTATTACTAAACAGAAACAAAAACAAAAAAACACAAATAAAATTGGGTTGCCTCCCAACTAGCGCTATCGTTTAACGCCCCTAGCTAGGCATAAAAGCGAGGATAGATCTAAGTAGCGCCATCTTTGGCACTCAATTCATAAGTAGCCCGCATGATAGATTCATAAGGTAATTTGACTTTCTTTCTTGTAAAGTGCTCCGTGTCTTTCCTTAATGGAAATTGGAATCTAATATTCCCTTCCTTCATATCAATAATCGCGCCAATCGTTCTAAGGAAAGGTCTACCAAGAATAATAGGGCAAGAAAGATTGCAATCTATATCAATAACGATAAAATCTACGAGCACCAAATTTCTATTTGCAATAATGAGAACATCATTGATCCTTCCCATTGGATTTTTAATGGTGGAATCCGCAAGGTGCAAATTTCAAGAGCAATCATTAAGATCATGGAAACCTAGAATATCACATAAAGTTTTCGGAATCGTGGAAACACTAGCACCCAAATCACACAAAGCATAACACTCATGATCGTTAATTTTAATCTTTATAGTAGGTTCCCACTCATCATTAAGTTTTCTAGGTATAGAAACTTCCAAATTAAGTTTTTCATCAAAAGATTGTGTCAAGGCATCAACAATATGTTTGGTAATAGCTTTATTTTGACTATAAGCATGATGAGAATTCACAACGGAGTTCAACAAGGAAATACAACCTTCTAAAGAACAATTATCATAATCAAATTCCTTGAAATCCAAGATAGTGGGTTCAATGCTATTTAAAGTCTTGACCTCTCCAATCCCACTTTTACCAAATTTAGCATCAAGATCTAAAAACTCCGAATTATTGGGATGCCTTTTAACTACAGTTGACTCATCTCCAGTCCCATCATTGTTAAGATTCATAGTGCAAAACAAAGATCTAATAGGTGACACAGCAATAACTTTAAGATCTTCATCATTACTTTCATGGAAACTAGAAGAACACGCCTTTACAAAGCAATCCTTTTTAGCACACAATCTAGCGGTTCTTTCCTTGCACTCATCAATGGAAACTCTCATACTTTGAGAGACTCATTGAGATCATGCTTAGGAGGAGTAGATCTAAGTTTCAGAGATTCAACATCAAGCGAAAGTTTATCAACATTCCTAGCCAAATCATCAACTTTGAGCAATTTTTCTTCAAGCAAGGAATTAAAATTCTTTTGAGAGATCATAAATTCTTTCACACTATTCTCAAGATCAGAGGGCATCCTATTAAAATTACCATAAGAATTATTGTAGGAATTTCCATAATTATTAGAGGAATTACTAGGGAACGGTCTAGGATTAAAGTTTCCTCTATAAGCATTGTTTCCAAAACTATTCCTACCAACAAAATTCACATCCATATATTCATTATTATTCTCAATCAAAGTAGACAAAGGCATATCATTGGGATCAATAGGAGCACTCTTAGTGGCAAACATTTTCATAAGTTCATCCATCTTTCCACTCAAAACATTAATTTCTTCTATAGCATACACTTTTTTACTAGTAGATCTTTCGGTGTGCCATTGAGAATAATTAGCCATAATATTATCAAGAAGTTTTGTAGCATCTCCTAAAGTGATTTCCATAAACGTGCCTCCCGCAGCCGAATCTAAAAGATTTCTAGAAGCAAAATTTAATCCAGCGTAAAACATTTGTATGATCATCCATAAATTCAAATTCATAATATCGTTCCTAAGAGTGATGATCTTAGCGGGAGGAGATAAAAGCATCTTTTCACTTGTTCCATGAATCAATACTATTCTTAGGCAAAGACGAAAACCAAACTTTAGCACGATCTCTAAGTGAAAACGGAAATAACTTCAATTTAACAATATCATTATCCGTATCTTTCTTCTTTTGCATATCACACAAATCAACAAAGTTGTTTAGATGAGTAGCGACATCTTCACTAGGAAGGTCGGTGAATTGATCTTTCATAACAAGATTCAGCAAAGAAATATTGATTTCACAAGACTCAACATCATTAAGAGGAGCAATCGGAGTACTAAGGAAATCATTATTATTGGTATTGGAGAAATCACACAATTTGGTACTATCTTGTGCCATGGCGACAAGTAATCCAACACACAAGCAAACAGAAAAGGGCAAGTGAAAGAGAGGAGAAGATTGGGAAAGAGAGGGCGAATAAAACGGCAAGGGTGAAGTGGGGGAGAGGAAAATAAGAGGCAAATGGCAAATAATGTAAATGTGAGGGAGATGAGTTTGTGATGAGTACTTGGTATGTCTTGACTTGAGCGAAGACCTCCCCGGCAACGGCTCTAGAAATCCTTCTTGCTACGTCTTGAGCTTGCGTTGGTTTTCCTTGAAGAGGAAAGGGTGATGCAGCAATAGTAGCGTAAGTATTTCCCTCAGTTTTTGAGAACCAAGGTATCAATCCAGTAGGAGGCTCCTCAAAAGTCCCACACACCTACACAAACAAACAAAGAACTCGCAACCAACGCAATAAAGGGGTTGTCAATCCCTTCACGGCCACTTCATGAAAGTGAGATCGATAGAGATAGTATGATAAGATAAATATATTTTTGGTATTTTATAATATAGATTGGAAAAGTAAAGATGCAAATAAAAGTAGATTGAAATCTTATATGATAAAAGATAGACTCGGGGGCCATAGGTTTCACTAGTGGCTTCTCTCAAGATAGCATAAGTATTACGGTGGGTGAACAAATTACTGTCGAGCAATTGATAGAAAAGCGAATAATTATGAGATTATCTAGGCATGATTATGTATGTAGGCATCACGTCCGCGACAAGTAGACCGACTCCTGCCTGTATCTACTACTATTACTCCACACATTGATCGCTATCCAGCATGCATCTAGAGTATTAAGTTCATAAAGAACATAGTAACACATTAAGAAAGATGACAAGTTGTAGAGGGATAAACTCATGCAATATGATATAAACCCCATCTTTTTATCCTCGATGGCAACAATACAATAGTGCCTTGCTCCCCCTATTGTCACTGGGAAAGGACACCGCAAGATTGAACCCAAAGCTAAGCACTTCTCCCATTGCAAGAAAGATCAATCTAGTAGGCCAAACCAAACTGATAATACGAAGAGACTTGCAAAGATAACTCAATCGTACATAAAAGAATTCAGAGGAGATTCAAATATTTCTCATAGATAAACTTGATCATAAACCCAGAATTCATCGGATCTCGACAAACACACCGCAAAAAGAGTTACATCGAATAGATCTCCAAGAAGATCGAGGAGAACATGGTATTGAGATCCAAAAGGAGAGAATAAGCCATCTAGCTAATAACTATGGACCCGAAGGTCTGTGGTAAACTACTGACAACTCATCGGAGGGGCTATGGTGTTGATGTAGAAGCCCTCCATGGTCGATGCCCCCTTTGGCGGAGCGCGGACGAAGGTTCCAAGATGGGATCTCACGGATACAGAAGGTTACGGTGGTGGAAATATGTTTTCGTTGGCTCCTTGGATATTCTCGGGGTACGTGGGTATATGTAGGAGGAAGAAGTAGGTCGGTGGCTGCCCGGGGGGCCCACAAGATAGGGGGCGTGCCCTGTAGGGTTGGGCGCGCCCTCCACCCTCGTGGCCGCCTCGGCTGCTTCTTGACTTGCACTCCAAGTCCTCTGGATCACGTTCATTCCAAAAATCACGCTCCCGAAGGTTTCATTCCATTTTGACTCCGTTTGATATTCCTTTTCTTCGAAATATTGAAATAGGCAAAAAAAAGCAATACGGGCTGGGCTCCGGTTAGTAGGTTACTCCCAAAAATGATATAAATGTGTAAAATAAAGCCCATAAACATCCGAAACGGGTAATATAACAGCATGGAACAATCAAAAATTATAGATACGTTGGAGACGTATCAGGGTTCTCTGCTCCTTTTCTATCAGTGATATGCAAATGAAATTCTTGTAGCAGAAGAACCCACCTAATGAGTCTAGGTTTAGCATCTTTGTTTCCCATAAAATATTTTATAGCAGCATGATCAGTGTGAACAATCATTTTAGAATCAACAATGTAAGATCTAAATTTATCACAAGCAAACACCACTCTTAAGAATTCTTTTTCAATAGTAGCATAATTTTGTTGAGCACTATCTAGAGCTTTACTAATGTAATGGATAACATTTAATTTCTTAACAACTCTTTGTCCTAGAACAGCACCAATAGCATAATCATTAGCATCACACATAATCTCAAAAGGCAAGTTCATATCAGGTGGTTGAACAACAGGTGCAGTAATTAAGGCTTTCTTTAGTGTTTCGAAGGCTTCCAAACAATCATCATCAAAAACAAAAGGAATATCCTTTTGCAAAAGATTTGTAAGAGGCCTAGACATTTTAGAAAAGTTTTTGATAAACCTCCTATAGAAACCAGCGTGACCAAGGAAACTAAGAATACCTTTGATATCTTTAGGACATGGCATTTTCTCAATTGCATCAACCTTGGCTTTTTCCACCTCAATGCCTCTTTCAGAAATTTTATGGCCCAAAACAATACCTTCGTTTACCATGAAGTGGCACTCCTCCCAATTCAAGACAAGATTTTTTTTGTTCACATCTCTGCAAAACTCGATCAAGATTGATTAAACAATCATCAAAAGACTTCCCATAAACAGAGAAGTCATCCATGAAAACCTCAACAATCTTTTCATAAAAATCAGAGAATATAGCAGTCATACATCTTTGAAAGGTAGCAGGTGCATTACATATACCAAAAGGCATACGTCTATAAGCATAAGTTCCAAAAGGACAAGTAAAAGTGGTCTTTTCTTGATCAGGTTGTGAAACAGGTATTTGTGAAAAAACAAAATATCCATCAAGGAAGCAGAAATGTGTGTGCTTAGACAGTCTTTCTAGCATTTGATCAATAAAAGGCAGAGGTAATGATCTTTTCTTGTTCCTTTATTTAATTTTCTATAATCAATTACCATTCTGTAGCCTGTGATAATTCTTTGTGGAATGAGTTCATTCTTATCATTAGGAACAACAGTTATACCTCCCTTCTTAGGGACACAATGAACAGGACTTACCCATGTACTATCACCATAGGATAGATTATACCTCCTTCCAGAAGTTTCACTATTTCTGTTCTTACCACCTCTTTCATTTTCGGATCTAACCAACGTTGGTGATCAACAACGGGTTTAGCATTAGGTTCCATATTAATCTTGTGCTGACATAGAGTGGGACTAATGCCCTTAATATCATCAAGAGTATATCCAATAGCAGCTATGTGCTTACTTAGAACTTTCAGTAATCTTTCTTCTTCATGTTCTGAAAGGTTAACACTAATAATAATAGGATATATCTTTTTATCATCAAGATAAGCATATTTCAAAGTGTCTGGCAATTGTTTTAATTCAAACACAGGATCACCTTTAGGTGGAGGAGGACCTCCTAGAATTTCAATAGGTATATTGTGTTTAACCAGAGGTTGTTGTTCGAAAAAGATTCTATCTATTTCATTTCTTTCACGCATATGCAAATCATTTTCATGGTCTAGCAAATACTGTTCTAGAGGATCAATAGGAGGCACATCAATAGAAGCAAGACCAATAATTTCATCCTTACTACGCAAATCTTCCTTATGAGGTTTTCTACTAAACTTTGAAAAATTAAATTCATGAGATTCATCACCAGAGCTAACACCGACAGTTCGTTTCTCACAATCTATTCTAGCATTGACGGTGTTCAAGAACGGTCTACCAAAGATAATGGGACAAAAGTCATCTTGTAGGGAACCAAGAACAAGAAAATCAGTAGGGTATTTTATTTTCCCACACAAGACATCAACATCTCTAAGAATCCCAATTGGTGATATAGTATCTCTGTTGGCAAGTTTAATAGTAACATCTATGTCTTCTATTTCAGCAGGTGCTATTTCATTGTTAATTTCTTCATGTAAGGAAAAGGGAATAGCACTTGTGCTAGGACCAATGTCACATAAACCATGATACCAGTCATCTCCTATCTTAACTGAGACAACAGGCATGCCACCAACTGGTCTATGTTTACCCTTTTCATCGGGTTTGGCAATTCTAGAAGCTTCATCACAGAAGTAAATAACATGCCCATCAATATTATCGACCAAGATATCTTTAATCATAGCAACAATAGGTTCAACTCTAATTTGTTTAGCTCGTTGGGGTGTTCTAATATAAATTTTGTTGACCAGAGTTGAAACTTTAGCATGTTCCTTTATCCTAACACGGAAAGGTGGTTTTTCAATATAAGCAGTGGGGACAACTGGATCAACATTGTAAATGATAGTTTCTTCTTTAGCTTTCACCGGTTCTTTAATTTCTTCTTTAATAGGGTGATATTTAAACCACTTCTCCTTAGGGAGATCAACATGAGTAGCAAAAGATTCACAAAAGGAAGCTACTATCTCAGAGTCAAGTCCATATTTTTAGTGCTAAACTTTTGAAAAGCATCGGTATTCATAAAAGATTTAACACAATCAAACTTAGGTTCAATACCTGACTCTTTACCTTCACCGACTTCACAATCTTCAGAGTTGCGTTTAATTCTTTCTAAAAGATCCCACAGGAATTCAATAGTCTTCTTCATAAAAGAACTAGTACAAGAAGTATCGAGCATGGATTGATCATTACGAGAAAGTCGAGCATAAAAATTCTGAATAATTATTTCTTTTGAGAGCTCATGATTGGGGCATGAATATAACATTGAATTAAGCCTCCCCCAAGCTAGAGTGGTACTTTCTCCTTCACGAGGCCAAAAATTATATATATAATCCCGATCACAATGAACTACATGCATAGTATAATTTTTTTGATGGAATTCCAATTCCAGATCCAATATCATCGCATAGCCTATACCATGTCAATGCTTTTACCTTCAAAGTGTTCGCACACGAACACGCCACCGTGTACCCTCGACGCCGTGGGTGATGCACCGCAGCTCACGTCAAAGTAGACCCGCCGGAAGCGCGGTACGCAAGACAATCCGACGGGCGCTGTTGTACACCCGAAACCCCACACGCCCGGGAGGGACCCCGTCAGGGCGCGCGGCGACTATGGGCTGCCCTAGGTTGGCCTGACCGCCCCTAGGGCCTCGAGGTTCGCCGCCCTGTAAAAGAAGAACGAACGAAGAACGAGGAAGAAGAAGAACTAGGGTTAAGGAGAAAAGATAAAAGATAAAAAGTGGTAGATGAATTGATCGATTGTGTGTTGTTCAATCGGCCGTCACCCCCAACATATATAAGAGGCGGCTGGACTTCCCGTACAAGAAAACGATTCATCTAGGCTTTCCTTACAATAAAATTGCATCAATTCACGTCCAAAAACCTAGTCAAATTCGGACTGGTTTTATCCGAACTTTCCAAAACGGTTCGGTTTACAACCTGGCTGCACCTTGCGGGTCATGTTTAAGGCAGTAAACGACATCGGATGGAAACGAGTCCAAAAGCAATCTTGACCGTTGCGACGAGACGAAAAACTTTCATGTTGAACGATTTTTCATCAGAGGTCATCTTGAGGGTCAAATAGCTCGCGCAAAACGGACTGTGACGCAAAACATCCTTCCCTCGCGCTACCCATCGACATGGCGTCGGTGGGCGCGCATAAACTTCGCCTCCTGGCAGGGCTACATTCCGATGGCTCTAACTTTTGCCTACGAACTCGGATTTGAACGATTTTTATATCGAAATCGATCGTTTCGACGAGACGAAGAACATCCGTGTAGATCATTTTTCTATACGAGGCTGTCTTGAGGTCGTAATGAGCTGAATAGTGTTTTGAATACAAAATCTCAGTATTTCAAACACAACTTCGGCCTTCGAGATGAGATCGGATGGCGATGAGCCAAAGTTTAAAGATGCTCATATCGACAATACGGAACTCTTTCATGAAGATCACTTCTCCATTTGAGGCCATCTTAAATAAGTTATTGACCGTGCCAAAATCTGGTGTCAACACATGCCCCCTTTTTTCGGCAAAGTTTGTGTGCGAAAAATAACTTCCGTGATAGCTTGTTCTAAGGGCGATGTCAACATTCCATCGGCCATTTTGCATGTTCTTAGGACGACAAGTATATATCGGCCATTGCTTGTTTGAACCTCTTGATGCAAACTTGGGTGAAAACTTCTCAGCTTCTATGACAATCCGGTGATAAGGTACCATAGATTAAAACCATCCTCCGAACCATATTGTTCACCCTTTCACTAGGATTTTGCAGATAATCAAGAATGAACTTCCTTCAATCCTTACTTCGCCTGCATAAAAGTTTCATTAGTGGCCGAAGCGGTGGGCTTCGATTCAGCCTTACCTATGTTGACAAGACCTAGCATCGGCTATTGATAGAAATGCAATACACCATGGTTAACATAGTAGCCGGACGCTTGCTGTGCCAACTCTTTCGAATTGTCCTGCCTAGATATATGAACAATTTCAAAGCAACCCAAGGTAAATCTTGCATCTAGACATACCAAAAGATAAACTATAAGTGATCCGTCAAAACATTGATAACCCTTGAATATTTGTTGCACTACTAATAATGAATCACCGGAAGCCTCAATATGTATAGCACCTATAGCAAGGCAAAGCTCCAATCCGAATGAAAATGCATATTCGGCTTTGATGATTATGCAAAAATATTATAAGCGGCCTGAGGCTTCACAAAATAGCTCCATATGGAGATAAATAAGCAACACCAACACCTTGGCCATTGCCACAAATTTACTGTCGAAAATAATCTCCATAGTACTAGAAAGACAAGGGCAATATCAATGAACATGTACCTCGTTTTGGCCTCTAAATGAACTAAGGACGATGTTAGGATACTACATCAGCCATGCTTTGACATATTCTTAGGGCGATAGATAAATACCGGCCATCAACATAATGCCCATGTAGAATTCATTCACCAAATCATGTATAACCGAAATAAACAAATGAAATAGCAATCAAATATTTCGGCCCTTTGGATTAGCAAGAAAAAATGTAGCTAATAAAATGTATAGAGATTTGGTAATATCCTCTCATGATGTAGAAATTTATGTCGCTTCCATGGATTAAAATAAATCCAGGGAGGGTAATTTACCATACCTGATGATGAATTCCATGGTAAAGACATCAATGGTATGGTTGAAGAATATGGATGATGTGCTAACCGAAGATTTTGATGGGGTGATGCAAACCTTTGGCTTAACTGTTTTTGGCTTCCATCCTTCTCTTTCTTCACTTTTGTAACACTTGTTGCAACAGAAGCATGCACATCATTTTTGTGTTGATTGATCTTCTTGGAAACCCATGCCATGTTCTTCTTTTTCAGCTCTTGTGCACTAAGATTTTGTAATTTTTTCTTTTGCCAATATGATAAACTGAGTGGGCATCTCGGCTGTGATTTTGTTTCAACCAATGGCAACTCTTTTTGGGCCTTGTGCACCCTCAACTTCTTTTCTTCAGATTTGGCACTCTGATTTTTATCAGTTGATTGCTTCACTCCTTTGCCTTTTGTAGCCAATGTCAACACTTTAATTGGCTCTTTGTTTTTTGAGATCAAATCTGAAGCAGCACACTTACGACCATCTCTTTTCACGCGGTAAACTTGCTTTACCACCTCTTTCTTCTTTCTTGAGCTCTGGACCGATTCCTTATGATTGAAACGGTCTTTGACGCGTGATTGTTCAAATGTTGATCTCCTTGAAGCTGCATAGTATTGGTGAGATGGTCTAGAATAAGATGGAGAATGTACCCTTGTATCATACCTGTCCCATGATGAATATGTATCTATATGAGCATAGGGAGGTATCCACGGCATTGGCATCGGCGGCCCAAAATAAGGATATGAAGATGTTGCATTAAAATTATCACTTTGCCAATACCGATCCTCATATTTGCGTCTTGGGTGATCTTGGTTTCTTTGCATGATTTGGCCGATAAGCATTCTTCTCTTCACTCTTCTTTTGATATTTTTCCAATAGTTCAGCAAAGGTGATTTTTGATCTCTTACACTTGCGCTTATTCCAGCCTTTGTTTTCTTTTGGTTTACTTTCATCGATCATTAGATTTGCTTGCTGCCCCCCAGTCCTTGGCGTCTCCATTGTAGCTTCGATGGAACTCCCGCCCTCAAGATTATACTCGTTATGCTCCTCAACAACTTCTTTACTTGAAAGCTTGATCCCATCACCTGCAGCTTTTACATTCTTTTTAGGATCGGCTTGAAGCAGCCGATGTAAAACTTTTGCCATCGGGACCAATCGGAATAGACTGGTCATCTCTTGGTGTTTCAACAAACTTCAATCATCCTTTTCAATGGCCGATTTAACTATTTGATGAAACATGTTGCAATCCTCAAAATTATGCTTGGACGAATCATGCAACTTACAATACATTCGTCCTTGGATTGATGGCTTAACATGGTGATCAAGAATTGTAATGTAATTATTTTTCAGCAACAAATCAAATATTTTATCACACATGCTTGAATTGAAAGTATACTTCTTGTTTCCTAGCCGATCTTGCTGTTTGAACGGCTTTGGAGATAAGCAAACGAATGGTTCAGATTTGGAATCTCCCCATTCGGCTATGCATTGTGTTTTCCACTCTATCTCCGATGTCTTTGGATATGTTATTATATTAGCATCGATTTTCTCAATAGAATTTAACCTTGGCTTTAAATTTCTGAAACGAAGATATTTAGAACATACATGTCTCAGTTGAGACCAAGTGTAAGCCAAGTAAGAAATAAGCAAAGCTACCCAACTAGATATGAACTTTAGAGAAAGCAACGGGAAAAGCTTTGGCTGTAACAATAAGTCATTATCGGTCTTTATAAATGGTGCAATGGGTTGACCGATATGTTCCATAACAATTTTATCTGCTAACAAGTAAATTACCCTTCCTCATTGGTCTTTCAAAATTACTTATGAGAATATTTCTTATAGATGCATCAATAATGAAGTTGCGACCAAATCTGAAAATAGGTAAATTACTCGCTATGCATACCTCTTCAAATATGTTGGGAGAGCATGATAGTGGTGCCATTTGAAGAACATCTTGCTCCGTCTTTGGATGGCTCCCCAACACCTTGTCATCATCTTTTCTTGAATCCGTGCATCATTGCTTTGAAGATTTTTGTCGGCGAACTTTGTTCGCTACTTGTTCTTGTCGTTGAAGCTTGTCAATTTCTACGCACGAACTCATAGGGCAGGAAGTAGGTTCCATTAACTTCGGAAAAATCAAGCACCGTTGTTTTCCTATGCTTGCCATGCCCTTTCTCAATAATGCTTGCCTCGTTGGATTTGATGGATTCGAATATATACTACTTGATTCGCTTTTTCAACGAAGCACTTTCATGTTCGAATCATCCTTCTTTTCATTGATAGTACCAATTGGCAATGCTTCTTTTCTCGAGCCAATTCTTTTTCTACTTGTTTCGATGGCGGCGGCAAAATTAGCTTTAAGCTTTTCTCAATTTCAGCCCACTCTCGGATATGATTGCCCCCAATGCTTTTAGAATCTTTCGCAATGACACACAAGTGTTGCCGAAATTTTACAATTGTGTAGGGGTGTATAATATGATGTAGTACTAGGTGAAGGCATATGCAGTGTTGTAAGACCATACTTTTGCTCGCCAATTTTATCAATTGGCAAAGATTCATCTTCTTGCAAAACTCTAGCTTTTATTGTGGCATAATCAGGAAATAGCCCCTTTTCTTGTTGTTCAAGGCAAAGAGTACTAATTCTCTTATTTTGGGCTAAACTCTTCAATGCAGCCACCACTACCTCATCTTCTACAATGTTGGGCACAACCGCTCCTGTAAAATTTACATTCATTCGGCTATAACCAGGAAGGTGTGAAGCCGAATTATGAGCATCTACAGTTGTGTGTGGTGCCGAGGAATTACTAACATGAGGTGTAGCATATGACGGTTGAGAGTAACTGGCCAAATAGCCATTAGTAGCATGGCCAATTCTCTCATTCATCGGCATGGTTGGATTACTATATTGCACATTAGCTGCCGATGAATAAAAGGGTGAAACACTTTCTTGTATGGCATTGGAAATTCTAACTTGGGGTGTTTCAAATTGATTAATCGAACTCATCATGTTGCTCATCGGCATATGAATTTGCTGGGTTGCCGATGCGTGTGAGTTGGGATACATATGGTGCATGTTACTAATATCATAAGAAGTTGAAGTATATAAATTACTTTGAATCGGCCCTTGCACGTAGTTAGTTGCATGATTGAAAAAATTAGGGTTGGCCGATAGAGTATACTCATTGAACGATCTAGTAACACCATATGAATTATTTGCATCTACATAAAAGGATTGGGTATTCATATTACCTTTGTAGACTGCAAACCCTAGATGACGATCTCTTTGTAGCAAGAACGGGCCGGAGACCGTTCGAAGCTTCGTCCCCAGCGGAGTCACCAAAAAGTGTGTTCGCACACGAACACGTCACCGTGTACCCTCGACGCCGTGGGTGATGCACCGCAGCTCACGTCGAAGGAGACCCGCCGGAAGCGCGGTACGCAAGACAATCCGACGGGCGCTTTTGTACGCCCGAAACCCCACACGCCCGGGAGGGACCCCGTCAGGGCGCGCGGCGGCTATGGGCTGCCCTAGGTTGGCCTGACCGCCCCTAGGGCCTCGAGGTTTGCCGCCCTGTAAAAGAAGAACGAACGAAGAACGAGGAAGAAGAAGAACTAGGGTTAAGGAGAAAATATAAAAGATAAAAAGTGGTAGATGAATTGATCGATTGTGTGTTGTTCAATCGGCCGTCACCCCCAACATATATAAGAGGCGGCTGGACTTCCCGTACAAGAAAACGATTCATCTAGGCTTTCCTTACAATAAAATTGCATCAATTCACGTCCAAAGACCTAGTCAAATTCGGACTGGTTTTATCCGAACTTTTCAAAACGGTTCGGTTTACAACTGGCTGCACCTTGCGGGTCATGTTTGAGGCGAGAAGCGACATCGGATGGAAGCGAGTCCCAAAGCAATCTTGACCGTTATGACGAGACGAAAAACTTTCATGTTCATCGAGGTCATCTTGAGGTCAAATAGCTCGCGCAAAAGCGGACTGTGACGCAAAACATCCATCCTCGCGCTACCCATCGACATGGCGTCGGTGGGCGCGCCACACTCGCCTCTGGCAGGCTACATTCCGATGGCTCTAACTTTTGCCTACGAACTCGGATTTGAACAATTTTTATATCGAAATCGATCGTTTCGACGAGACGAAGAACATCCGTGTAGATCATTTTTCCATACGAGGCTGTCTTGAGGTCGTATGAGCCGAATAGTGTTTTGAATACAAAATCTCAGTATTTCAAACACAACTTCGGCCTTCGAGATGAGATCGGATGGCGATGACCCAAACTTTAAAGATGTTCATATCGACAATACGGAACTCTTTCATGAAGATCACTTCTCCATTTGAGGCCATCTTAAATAAGTTATTGACCGTGCCAAAATCTGGTGTCACACATGCCCTCGCTTTTTTTCGGCAAAGTTTGTGTGCGAAAAATAACTTCCGATAGCTTGTTCTAAGGGCGATGTCAACATTCCATCGGCCATTTTGCATGTTCTTAGGACGACAAGTATATATCGCCATTGCTTGTTTGAACCTCTTGATGCAAACTTGGGTGAAAACTTCTCACTTCTATGACAATCCGGTGATAAGGTACCATAGATTAAAACCATCCTCCGAACCATATTGTTCACCCTTTCACTAGGATTTTGCAGATAATCAAGAATGAACTTCCTTCAATCCTTACTTACCTGCATAAAAGTTTCATTAGTGGCAAGCGGTGGGCTTCGATTCAGCCTTACCTATGTTGACAAGACCTAGCATCGGCTATTGATAGAAATGCAATACACCATGGTTAACATAGTAGCGGACGCTTGTCGTGCCAACTCTTTCGAATTGTCCTGCCTAGATATATGAACAATTTCAAAGCAACCCAAGGTAAATCTTGCATCTAGACATACCAAAAGATAAACTATAAGTGATCCGTCAAAACATTGATAACCCTTGAATATTTGTTGCACTACTAATAATGAATCACGGAAGCCTCAATATGTATAGCACCTATAGCAAGGCAAAGCTCAATCCGAATGAAAATGCATATTCGGCTTTGATGATTATGCAAAAATATTATAAGCGGCCTGAGGCTTCACAAAATAGCTCCATATGGAGATAAATAAGCAACACCAACACCTTGGCCATTGCCACAAATTTACTGTCGAAAATAATCTCCATAGTACTAGAAAGACAAGGGCAATATCAATGAACATGTACCTCGTTTTGGTCTCTAAATGAACTAAGGACGATGTTAGGATACTACATCAGCCATGCTTTGACATATTCTTAGGGCGATAGATAAATACCGGCCATCAACATAATGCCCATGTAGAATTCATTCACCAAATCATGTATAACCGAAATAAACAAATGAAATAGCAATCAAATATTTCGGCCCTTTGGATTAACAAGAAAAAATGTAGTTATAAAATGTATAGAGATTTGGTAATATCCTCTCATGATGTAGAAATTTATGTCGCTTCCATGGATTAAAATAAATCCAGGGAGGGTAATTTACCATACCTGATGATGAATTCCATGGTAAAGACATCAATGGTATGGTTGAAGAATATGGATGATGTGCTAACCAAAGATTTTGATGGGGTGATGCAAACCTTTGGCTTAACTGTTTTTGGCTTCCATCCTTCTCTTTCTTCACTTTTGTAACACTTGTTGCAACAGAAGCATGCACATCATTTTTGTGTTGATTGATCTTCTTGGAAACCCATGCCATGTTCTTCTTTTTCAGCTCTTGTGCACTAAGATTTTGTAATTTTTTCTTTTGCCAATATGATAAACCGAGTGGGCATCTCGGCTGTGATTTTGTTTCAACCAATGGCAACTCTTTTTGGGCCTTGTGCACCCTCAACTTCTTTTCTTCAGATTTGGCACTCTGATTTTTATCAGTTGATTGCTTCACTTCTTTGCCTTTTGTAGCCAATGTCAACACTTTAATTGGCTCTTTGTTTTTGAGATCAAATCTGAAGCAGCACACTTACGACCATCTCTTTTCACGCGGTAAACTTGCTTTACCACCTCTTTCTTCTTTCTTGAGATCTGGACCGATTCCTTATGATTGAAGCGGTCTTTGACGCGTGATTGTTCAAATGTTGATCTCCTTGAAGCTGCATAGTATTGGTGAGATGGTCTATAATAAGATGGAGAATGTACCCTTGTATCATACCTGTCCCATGATGAATATGTATCTATATGAGCATAGGGAGGTATCCACGGCATTGGCATCGGCGGCCCAAAATAAGGATATGAAGATGTTGCATTAAAATTGTCACTTTGCCAATACCGATCCTCATATTTGCGTCTTGGGGTGATCTTGGTTTCTTTGCATGATTTGGCCGATAAGCATTCTTCTCTTCACTCTTCTTTTGATATTTATCCAATAGTTCAGCAAAGGTGATTTTTGATCTCTTACACTTGCGCTTATTCCGGCCTTTGTTTTCTTTTGGTTTGCTTTCATCGATCATTAGATTTGCTTGCTGCCCCCCAGTCCTTGGCGTCTCCATTGTAGCTTCGATGGAACTCCCGCCCTCAAGATTATACTCGTTATGCTCCTCAACAACTTCTTTACTTGAAAGCTTGATCCCATCACCTGCAGCTTTTACATTCTTTTTAGGATCGGCTTGAAGCAGCCGATGTAAAAACTTTTTGCCATCGGGACCAATCGGAATAGACTGGTCATCTCTTGGTGTTTCAACAAACTTCAATCGTCCTTTTTCAATGGCCGATTTAACTATTTGATGAAACATGTTGCAATCCTCAAAATTATGCTTGGACGAATCATGCAACTTACAATACATTCGTCCTTGGAGTGCAGCAAGGTAGCCCAATCCTTTTGAGGCAAAGGACAGGTGAAAACGGTCTCTTATGATAAGCAAAGTGTTCTTGAGGGTACACGGAAATTTCATCTAGTCACTTTCATCATGTTGGCTTAATTCATGTTCGCTACTTTGATAAATTGGTATGTGGGTGGCCGGTGCTTAGGTTATGTTCTTAGTTGAACAAACATCCTACTTATGATTAACCCCCTCACGAGCATCCGCAACTACGAGAAAAGTAATAAGAATAAATTCTAACCATAGCATTAAACTTTTGGATCCAATCGGTCCCTTACGGAATAGCGCATAAACTAGGGTTTAAGCTTTTGTCACTCTCGCAACCCATCATCTAATAACTACTCCACAATGCATTCCCTTAGGCCCAAATATGGTGAAGTCTCATGTAGTCGATGTTCACATGACACCACTAAGGGAATCACAACATACATATCATCAAAATATCGAACACATATCAAGTTCACATGATTACTTGCAACATGATTTCCCCTGTGACCTCAAGAACCAATGTGAATACCCACAAATGATAATCATGCTCAAGATTAGAGGGGTATTAAATACCCTAATGGATCTGAACATATAATCTTCCACCAAATAAACCATATAGTAATCAACTACAAGATGTAATCAACACTACTAGTCACCCACAAGCACCAATCTATAGTTCCAGTACAAAGATTGAACACAAGAGATGAACTAGAGTTTGAGAGGAGTTGGTGTTGTTGAAGATGTTAATCAAGATGGCCCTCCCCAAGATGGGAGAGCTGTTGGTGATGATGATGACGATGATTTCCCCCTCCGAGAGGGAAGTTCCCCCAGCGGAATCGCTCTGTCGGAGGGCAAAAGTGCTCCTGCCAAGGTTTTGCCTCAAGAGGGCAACGCTTCTCCTGAAAGTCCTCCCCTTATTTTTTTTCTAGGTCAAAATGACTTATATACCAGAAGAGGGGCACCGGAGGTGGGCCTGGGTGAGCACAACCCACCAGGGCGTGCCTGGGCTCCTTGGCACACCCAGGTGGGTTGTGCCCACATGGTAGGCCCCCTCTGGTACTTATTTGCTCCAATATTCCTCAAATATCCCGTAAAAATCCTCGTAAAGTTTCAGCTCATTTGGAGTTTTGCAAAATAGGTAGCCTGACGTAGCTTTTTCAGGTCCAGATTTCCAGCTACCAGAATTCTCCCCCTTTGTGTGTACCTTGCATATTATGAGTGAAAAGGAATTAGAATTACTCCAAAAAGCATTATTTTGCAATAAAACAACATAAATAACAATAGGTAAACATGATGCAAAATGGACATATCAATCATTCAACAAACTCAGTGACACAGCGATCACTTTTGTAGTAGACAACTTGTCCTGCATTTAAAGAATTTGCAAGCTAGAGTAATCGCTCTTTTCAAGAAATTAATATGTAAAATATATACAGGACGGATTTCACCTGATATATCCAGACGACAGATGGTCCGTAAGTAGCGTACGTAGATAATATTGCAATACGGCTGCTAAATTCCTTTGGATATTTATGCGCACGCTAAAGACATTTGTGCTTTATCCCCTCAAAGACTCTGGCAGTTGACCCTATGTTGATTTTTGTCCATCTTCATACGGGTATCTGGTTCCGTTTCCTCAGGCCCGCGAAGGTAACAAGCGGCACAGCAGGCGACTGGCGAAAGGTACTCCGGTGACGGCGGGTTGCTGCAGTAGCGGTTTTGTGAGGCGGCAGCGGCTTAGCCATAGAAGGAGGGCGACTCAAGCAGTGTGGTTGCGACAGTGCCGGTGGCTCAGAGCGGACCTCCGGGTCAAGGTGATTATTTTTTTAGCACTTTGACCCCTTTGACTTTTCTTCTCTGTTGTTCCAACTAGTGCAAGCGCACGGGAAGGGAGCAGCGGCGTGGGCGACCGGGCAGCTCAATGGCAACAGGGCCGCGGCAGAGGCGGTTCAACGAGGGGCGCTGGGGGGTCACGGCCTCGGTGCTAGATGAAACCCGTGATGGAGAGGCGGTTTTCTAGCGGTGGAAACAAGATGACAACTCAGATTTGGTGTCGGGACGGCCATAGGTAGAAGTGAGGCAGGACGAAGCCTCATCAATGGGGGCATCTTAGATGCATCGAGGCAGCAGAGCCGTCTCGGAGAAGACTTTGGTGGGTTGATACCCACGGTAGCGGCTTCAGGCTGGTGTTTAAGGCGAGTTGAGATAGCTCCGGTGGCTCGAAGGCAGAGCGGGCCAGCGGTTCGAAGCCAACGACTCGGCGACGACGGCTTAGCAACAGATCATGGCTGAGGAGCGCCCGTGAAGCAAGACGAGTGACCCACAAGCAGGGCAAGGGGACCCACCGGGGCCTCAAAGTAGCAGCTCAGAGGCGGCGCGTCGAGGCTGCTTTGTCCGGTGGCGATTTGAAGGCCGCGGCCGACTCAAGGTGTTGTGGTGGCGGCTTGGTCGAAACTGCAAAAATGGCAGCAGAGGGCAACGGAGGCATATTGAGGCAGCGATCCGCAGTAGCGTGGCGGCTCGGGCAACTTGCGGCGACAGCCGTGACCGGTTCGAGGTGGCATAGAAGAGGCAGATTGCAAAGCCGCATTAGGATGACGACTTTGCGTGACTGTATGGCGTTGGCCGCTCAAGCAGGCGGCTCGGTGAGGGTACAGGCAGGCCACAGCGGCTCAGATAGCGCAGAGGCAGGGTCAGCGGCGGCTGTGGAACAGTGAAGAAGCTCAGGCCATGCGCCCATGCTGGTGGAGAAAACAAGGACGTTAAGTCGCCGCTCCTGCACTCGAGGTGGCATTGTGTGATGATGGTTTGTAGTTCCATCTCCAGTAGATTTGATTGATTCTCTGAGCTCGAACCTGAAGCGTGACCACGAACTGTATTGTCTTTTGCCTGATCTCAGAGAGCAATATTAATTTAACTCCCGCAGGACTTGTATTGTACAAAGAGTAGTAGCCCCAACGTGTTTAACCCTCTGTTTTGTACATGCACGGGAAAACACATAGTCTGATCCGGCCGTTGGCAAAAAACTTTGTAATGGAATTCCTGAACAATCTTTGACCCGCGACTTGCTACGCCGTATGAAGGCGAAACTCCAACTCGTCTCAATCAAGTCTGGTGCATGCTTTCTCGATGAGGCAGCTTGGTACGGCCACGGGAGTAGCGAGTGGACGAGGCGGCTTGGAAGAGGTGAAGGAGGGCCGCCTAGTTGGCGGCAATTTTATTCAGCAGCTTGAGGTGGACGGTGCGGGCGGGCCTCAGCAAAGGTGGAGGTGCACTGAGGTAATACCCTGGCAGCTTAGCCGCTTGATCTGCCCCAAAGCAGCCACGGCCGGCGTGAGGCGCAGAGTAGGGAGTCCGGTGGCGACTCGTTGTATCCGTGATGACTCGAGGCTGATTGCTTGCAGTGGAGGTGAAGGTGAGACTGCAGGGAGGATCGGCAGTTGACTCAAAGGTAGGTTTGATGGAGTGGCTCTGAGCGGTGGCATCTGGCTCGAAAGTGACCGGCGGGTCAGTTTATTCCCAAATAAACAAAGGCATTCCTAATCCAGATTGATCAGTTTGCTGTGTAGGAGTACTTGGCAGAAAATGGGTGGTGCATGGGCCCATCCAATAGCTACGGAATCGATCTGACGACCACTGTCTAGGCTGATTTTTGTAGAGACCACCTAACAGCGATTGGACAGCCTATCGAATCCGTAGCGAAACTCATCAACGACTTCGATGGATTCCTGTAGTATACTTTGTGTGCGACAGAAACACTCTTGCCGATCTCGGCAACTCATGTTGGCGACCTTCAAGATAATGTAAATTGTTCTGCAATGACTCTTCATCCGGAAAATTGTGAACTTCTCGATCCCTGAGAGAGATCCCTCCAAGAACTCAACACCACCATGCGCATGCCCCACGATGGGCGCCAACTATCGTGGATTTGTCATGGCAGATGTCCTAGTGTGAGGACTTAGTCATGAGGCCAACGCATCTACGTAGTAGCTTGAGAGGGGTTGAGTGGGACGAGAGATGCGAGGTTTTTTTACCCAGGTTTGGCCGCTCATGGTGGACGTAAAAGCCTACATCCTGCTTCATTGATATTGATCATGGTGCTCACGATTACAAGGGTGCTCTTTGGCTACCTCTCTCTAGAGAGCTATTGACTTGTCTGTCTAAAACTTGTCCCTCTCGGGGTGTCATGCCCCTCCTTATATAAGTTGGAGGGGCGGGTTACATGTGGAGTCCTAGCAGGATTATGACTATTCTATTACAAGTGGAATCCTAGTCTTGCTTCCTTTGTAAGGGAATATTCTGTATGCCTTTCCTCTTAAGCCGACCTACCATAACATGAGCCGGTCTTTCTAGGCCTTGGGCCTTGTCATCTATCTGACCCGCCGTCAGGGTCATCACTCATCAGTGAGTCGCCAGACTTCGGGCGGGTGTATATTCGGTCGGGTCATACCGCGAGGTATATCCCCGATAGTATTGCTCCTTGTTGAACTCGTGTTAGTCCTCATACACAGTGTATTAGGGGTACCAGCAATATCCCATCATGGTCAAGAAGCCGACCAGGATGGCCGAGAACCCAATCACCTCAATAGCCATAGTCTGGCGTACGATTTGCGTTGCTGGACGCATCTGAAACGAAAGAGTTCAAAGATGTCAAATGACACTATGTGCATCATTCATTATACTTTCAAAGAAATAGTTGTAGGTAATACCGCTCTCCTGGTGAATGTGATCATGAGATCCTAATGTTAGATTTAGTAAAATCTTTAACCCGAATATAAGAGAGATCAGAGTAGGAATAAAATATCCTAATACCACCCAATTGTGATGTGGGCCCGTAAGCCACACAACAATGTTAGTAAAAGTTTTTCAGAGACTAGACTCAACTTTGGCCAAGGAGTTGGAAACGGGGCTACCTACAGGCAGTCCGCTCTGATACCAACTTGTGACGCCACCAAATTAATCATGCACTAATCATACACGCAAATGTGCACGATCAAGATCAGATACTCACGGGAAGATATCACAACATAACTCTAGACACGAATTAAAGTCATACAAGCATTATATTACAAGCCAGGGCCTCGAGGGCTCAAATACATAAGCTTGAATACAAACGAGTCAGCGGAAGCAACAATATCTGAGTATAGACATATGGAAACAAGTCTACCTTAGTAATGTTGGGGAACACTGCATGGAAAACAAACAAAAATCTACACACACGCAAGATCTATCCATCGAGATGCATAACTATGAGAGGGGGAGAGCATCTACATACCCTTGTAGATCACTAAGCGGAAGCATTTATCAACGCGGTTGATATAGTCGTACAACTTCACGATCTGTTCCAACCAAGCACCGAACGCACTACACCTCCGCGTTCAGAACACGTTCAGCTCGATGAACTCCTCGCCTTCTTGATCCAGCAAGAGAGGCGAAGTAGTAGATGAGTTCCGGCAGCACGACAGCATGGTGACAGTGGTGGTGAAAACTATTTTCGCACGGCTTCGCCAAGCACAACGGTTTATAGTGGAGGATAAACTAGAGGGACAACGGGTGCCGGCGCATGGCTTGGGATTCATGGTGTGTGGCGACCCCTCCCCTCCTCTCATATATATAGGTGGAGGAGGGGGAAAAGCAGCCCTAGGGCACGCCTCAAAGGCCCGGTGGCTGCCCTAGGCGCCTGCCTAGGCATGCCCCACCTTCCATATTTGGTGCATGGGGGAAAGGAAACGGGGACGACTGCCCTAGGGCGCCCTCTCCTTCCCTCTAGCACGCGAGCAGGGGAGTTGGAGCGCGCCCAGCCCCCTTGTGGGCTGGTGCTCCTCCCTCCTTGGCCCATGAGGCCCACCAGGTAATAATAACCTACTGTTGGCCTCTCAAAACCCCTTCCGGCACTCCGATGGTAATCCGGTGCATTCCTAAACCTTTTCAAAACCCGAATACCTTCATCCTATATATCAATCTTTACCTCCAGACCATTTCGGACCTCCTCGTCATGTTTGTGATCTCATCTGGGACTCTGAACAACATTCGTTCACCAACATACATAACTCATATAGTACTATATCGTCAATGGACATTAAGCGTGCAGACCTTACGGGTTTGAGAATAATGTAGACATGACAGAGATGCTTCTCCGGCCAATAACAAATGGAGGGAGCTAGATGCCCATATTGGTTCCTACATATTCTATGAAGATCTTTATTGGTCAAACCTTTATGACAACATACGTAGTTCCCTTTGTCTGTCAGTATGTTAGTTGCCCGAGATTTGATCCTCGGGGTCTCCATACCTAGTTCAATCTCGTTACCCGCAAGTCTCTTTACTCGTTTCATAATACATCATCTTGTAACTAACTCCTTAGTCACTTTGCTTGCAAGCTTCTTGTGATGTTGTATTATCGAGAGGGCCCAGAGATACCTCTCCGTCAGAGGGAGGGACGAAATCCCAATCTTGATTCACGCCAAATCAACAAACACCTTCGAAGATACTTGGAGAGCACCTTTATGATCACAAAGTTACAAGTGACATTTGATAGCACACCAGGTATTCCTTTGGTATCCAGGAGTTGCATGATCTCATGGTCGAAGGAATATTTATTTGATATTAATAAATAAGTAGCAATAAACTGAACGATCATATGCTAAGCTAACGTATGGGTCTTGTCCATCACATCATTCTCCTAATGATGTGATCTCGTTATCAAGTGACAACTCATGCCTATGGTCAGGAAACCTTTAACCATCTTCTGATCAACGAGCTAGTCTAGTAGAGGCTTACTAGGGACTTGGTATTTGCTTATGCATTCGCACATGTATTTAAGTTTCCGATCAATACAATTATAGCAGGAATAATAAATATTTACCATGATTAAGGAAATATAATAATAACCACTTTATTACTGCCTCTAGGGCATATTTCCAACAGTCTCCCACTTGCACTAGAATCAATAATCTATATTACATAGTAATGAATGTAACACCCATGGAGTCCTGATGCTAATTATGTTTTTCCCGCGGAAGAAGTTTAGTCAACGGGTCTGCCACATTTAGATCCGTACGTATTTTGCAAATTTCTATGTCTCCATCCTTGACCTTTTCACGAATGGAGTTGAAGAGTCGCTTGATGTGTTTGGTTCTCTTGTGAAACCTGGATTCCTTGGCTAAGGAAATTGCTCCAGTGTTGTCACAAAAGATTGTCACAGAAGCCGATGCACTAGGTATTACACCTAGATCAGATATGAACTCCTTCATCCAAACTCCTTCATGTGCTACTTCTGAAGCAGCTATGTACTCCAATTCACATGTAGATCCCACCACGACACTTTGCTTAGAACCGTGTTACCTCTTGAGCTTGTGTTGGTTTCTCCCTTGAAGAGGAAAGGGTGATGCAGCAAAGTAGAGTAAGTATTTCCCTCTGTTTGAAAACCAAGGTATCAATCCAGTAGGAGATAATGCACAAATCACCGAGTACCTGCACAAACAATCAACGACTTGGTAAAGGGGTTGTCAATCCCTTCACAGTTACTTGCAAAAGTGAGATCTGATAGAGATAGATAAATGGTAAAGTAAATATTTTTGGTATTTTTTGGCTTATAGATTGGAAAGTAAAAGATTGCAAAATAGTAGATCGAAAACTAGTATGATGGAAAATAGAAATTGTATGATGGAAAAGAGACCCGAGGCCATAGGTTTCACTAGTGGCTTCTCTCAAGATAGCAAAAAATACGGTGGGTGAACAAATTACTGCCGAGCAATTGATAGATAGTGCATAATTATGACGATATCTAAGGCAATGATCATTGAGGGAGTCCTGGACTAGGGGGTGTCCGGACAGCCGGACTATCATCGTCCGCCGGACTCCAAGACTACGAAGATACAAGATTGAAGACTCCGTCCCGTGTCCGGATGGGACTTTCCTTGGCGTGGAAGGCAAGCTTGGCAATACGGATATGTAGATCTCCTACCATTGTAACCGACTCTGTGTAACCCTAGCCCTCTCCGGTGTCTATATAAACCAGAGGGCTTTAGTCCGTAGGATATAACCTCCATTACAACAATCATACCATAGGCTAGCTTCTAGGGTTTAGCCTCCTTGATCTCGTGGTAGATCCACTCTTGTACGACCCATATCATCAATATTAATCAAGCAGGACGTAGGGTTTTACCTCCATCAAGAGGGCCCGAACCTGGGTAAAACATCGTGTCCATCATCTCCTGTTACCATCCGCCTAGACGCACAGTTCGGGACCCCCTACCCGAGATCCGCCGGTTTTGACACCGACATTGGTGCTTTCATTGAGAGTTCCTTTGTGTCGTCACCGATAGGCTCGATGCCTTCTTCAATCAACAACAACGCCGTCCAGGGTGAGATTTTTCTCCCCGGACAGATCTTCGTACTCGGCGGCTTCGCACTACGGGCTAATTCACTTGGCCATCTAGAGCAGATCGAAAGCTACGCCACTGGCCGTCAGGTCAGGTTCGGAAGCCTAAACTTCACGGCCGACATCCGCGGGGACTTGATCTTCGACGGGCTCGAGCCACAGCCGAGCGTGCCGCACTGTCACGATGGGCATGATGTAGCTCTGCCACCGGACAGAGCCTTGGTGGCCGCACACAAATCCGCTCCGGCCCTTAGTCCGGAGCCGATCGCCCAGATTGAGGACCGGTGGCTGGACACCGCCTCGGGGGCTGCACCGTCCACGGCGATGGAGCCGAACACTAACCTTGTCCCTTGCGAAGCTCATGACTCCGAGGTGCCGGACTCCCTGCCGGACTCCGAACCTCCCGCGCCCCCGCCAATCGAATCTGATTGGGCGCCGGTCATGGAGTTCACCGCCGCGAACATCTTCCAACACTCGCCCTTTGGCGACATCCTAAATTCGCTAAAAAATCTCTCGCTATCCGGAGAGACCTGGCCGGACTATGGCCAGGACGGTTGGGATACGGACGACGAAGAAATTCAAGGCCCACCCACCTCCCACTTTGTAGCCACTGTCGACGATCTAACCGACATGCTAGACTATGACTCCGAAGACATCGACGGTATGGACGACGATGCCGGAGATTTAACAAGAACCAGTGCCTACGAGGCATCGAAGACCACCTCGCCATACGACATATACATGGTGGACACCCCAAAAGAGGGGATGGCAAAGAAGCAGCGGAGGCAGATTCCTTAAAGAAACAGCCCAAGCGCCCGGCGCCGTGGCGCCGCTCTAAATCCCGCCACAAAGAAGAATGGAGATTCCAGCACAGAGATAATAATACCCCGTAAAGTGCCGAAGACAATCCCCTCCAGCAAGATTCAGCGCAGGAGGATGCAGAAGCAAGCCCTCATGAGAGAGCGGCAGATGAAGAGGTCGAGGATGATAATTAGATACCTCCCTCCAAAGACGAGGCAAGCCTCAACGACGATGAATTTGTCGTGCCAGAGGATCCCGTCGAACAAGAGCGTTTTAAACGCAGGCTTATCGCCACGGCAAATAGCCTAAAGAAAAAGCAGCAGCAGCTTCAAGCTGATCAGGACGTGCTGGCCGATCGAAGGACCGAGGTCCTTGCGGCTGAAGAGTACGAACTCGAACGCCCCTCCAAAAGCTACCCAAAACACAAGTTGCTCCCCCGATTAGAGGAGGAAGCATACATACCTTCATCACCAGCGCACAATACGGCCGACGGACCACCCCGTGGTCGCGACAGAGAGGCATCTAGGCCCTCCACCAATACCGTACCCCGGCATCGCTCCAAAAGTACGAAGCCAAGAGGGAACGCGCTGGACTTGCGAGATATATTGGAGGACAAAGCAAGGCAATCCTGATCCATCTATGGATCACGTGGGCGCCCCACGACCCACGACGAATACCATCGCGCCGGATACAATAAATCCGGCCGGGCCGAACACAGCAGACAACGCTCACTCAAGATACGTCGTGATATTGCTCAATATAGAGGCTCCACACACCCGCTATGCTTCACTGACGAAGTAATGGATCATCAAATCCCTGAAGGGTTTAAACCCGTAAACATTGAATCCTACGATGGCACAACAAACCCCGCGGTTTGGATCGAAGATTATCTCCTTTACCTCCATATGGCCCGCAGCGACGATCTCCACGCCATCAAGTATCTCCCACTCAAGCTTAAAGGACCAGCTCGGCATTGGCTCAACAGCTTGCCCGCAGAGTCAATCGGGTGTTGGGAAGACCTAGAAGCCGCATTCCTCGACAACTTCCAGGGCACATATGTGCGACCACCAAACGCCGATGACCTAAGCCACATAATTCAGCAGCCAGACGAATCGGCCAGACAGTTCTGGACACGGTTCTTAACAAAGAAAAATCAAATCGTCGACTGTCCGGATGCAGAGGCCCTCGCAGCCTTCAAACATAACATCCGCGACGAGTGGCTAGCCCGGCACCTAGGACAGGAAAAGCCGAAATCCATGGCAGCCCTCACATCTCTAATGACCCACTTCTGTGCGGGAGAGGACAGCTGGCTAGCTCGCAGCAACAACCTCAGTAAAAATTCCGGCAGTCCGGATACCAAGGACCACAGTGGCAGGTCGTGTCGAAGAAAAAATAAACGCCGCATTAACGGCGACGACAAGGAGGATACGGCAGTCAACGCCGGATTCCGAGGCTCTAAACCTGGTCACGGAAGAAGCCATTCAAAAGAACGCCCGGTCCGCCCAATTTGGACCGAATACTCGACCGCTTATGCGGATACATGGCACCTTCAAAAGCCAGCTAATCACACCAACAGAGATTGTTGGGTATTCAAACAAGCGAGCAAGTTAATTGCGAAAACAATGACAAGGGGCTGCACAATGACGACGAGGAAGAGACCCGACCGCCCGAACAATAGAGGATGAAGGGTTTCCCCCACAAGTGCGGACGGTGAACATGATATACGCAACCCATATACCCAAGAGGGAGCGGAAGCGCACTAAGGGACGATATGCGATGGAGCGGTCGCCTGAAGTTCAATCCATGGTCCTCTTGCCCGATCACTTTCGATCGAAGAGACCATCCGACCAAGATCCGCCATGGCGGATTCGCCGCATTGGTGTTAGACCCAATCGCCTATGGATTTCACTCACGAGTCCCGATGGGCGGTGGCGAGCTGAACCTGCTTTATCAGGATACGGTGCGCAAGATGGGCATAGACCCCTCAAGGATTAAACCTACAAAGACAACCTTCAAAGGCGTCATTCCAGGTGTTGAGGCCAATTGTACAGGCTCAGTCACACTGGAAGTGGTCTTCGGATCCCCGGACAATTTCTGGAGCGAGGAGTTAATCTTCGACATAGTCCCATTCCGCAGCGGCTATCACGCCCTGCTCGGACGAACCGCGTTCGCAAAGTTCAACACGGTGCCGCATTACACATACCTCAAGCTCAAGATGCCAGGCCCTCGTGCAGTCATCACGGTCAACGGAAATACGGAACGCTCCCTCCAAATGGAGGAACACACAGCGGCTCTCGCGGCAGAAGTACAGAGCAGCCTTTTAGGGCAATTTTCGAGTCCGGCCGTTAAACGGCCGGACACGGCCAAACGCGCCCGAAGCAACATCAACCAAGACCACCTGGCACGATCCGAGCACGCGTAGCAATACGGCTCCAACCCCATCCCTTGCATAATCGCAAGACCAACCCTCCGCGTACATCATTACGCTCTGGAGATACCATGGGCTTAAGGGGAGGGGCACGACCACAACAGACCCAGAGTGCGGCTCGACCACACCAGGGGCTCCCAAGTGTGTCGCTCTTTTTATTTTTCTTTTTATATACAGGACTCCATTTACCAGAAGCCCTGTCCGGCGGTGGACCCGCCGAACTCACGATGCAATGGCCAGGGAAGAAAGAAGGCTGCGGTTAACATTCAGGTGGTCTCCATTACGAGCATTAAATTCGATTATATACACCAGTCTGCAGCCCACCCCTGGAGGGGGACATGCTTATTTAGTCCAATCCCTTGCTTACCGCACTATTTGTATCCTTCCACACTTATAGCAGAATTCCTTGAATAAATAATGCAGCATTTTTTGCCTGTTATTGCATTACTTTACACATATATTCATTAATGACATCTCGCACCCGTATATTTTGGTACGGCTGAATACACCAGGGGCTTATGTTCCCCGCATTATGGTGTGATAAGTCCGAACACTTTCACAAGTGCGGCACCCCGAACTTGTAGCATTATATGAATTGGCTCTGAATCATGTCTTGGGTCAATAGTTGGGTTTGCCCGGCCCCACGTTTTGGTGCCTTACGCCCGCTACGCCGGTTAAGGTGGCTTTGGGAGAACCACCGTGATTGCGCCCGGCTGAGCTGGGCGAGCGCCTCTGGAGAAAGCTAAAACTGACCGGCATGATAAGGCGAGAGACTGGTCGCTGTTCGAGAGGTCTTTCGGGTCCCTAAAGACCTATGCTTGACGAATAAGCACGGATAATGTCCGACGAAGGCGTGGATAGCGCCGAGTTCGGTCTTCCGAATACTAGGGGCTTCACGAAATTTAAAATTATAGAATTCTATGGCTAAGGAGAGTGTTCAAGCATTATAAGTCCGTCGCTTTGTTCGTTGTGTTGAGCGCCTCCTAGATGGACCCAAAATGGGAACAAGAGTGCTCAAGTTTATCCCAAACACCCCAAAGACTGTGGCTTGGGGGCTGAAGCCAACGACTTGCCATCTCTCAGATTTTATAAACGGCCGCATAGAAGGTAATATTTTAAATTAAACAAGTGTTGTGTAGCACATATGAACAAAGTCTTCAGCGCACAGGATAATACATAGCGAGTTTACTGAAGAATTACATCTTTGGGGCACTCATCCGCAATATTCCGGGCACCCTTCAGGACAGTCTTATAGTACATTTCGGGCGTACGATACTCCTTGCCCGCTGGCGGCGGGTCAGTAAGAATCCTCTCCGCATCCAGCCTGCCCCAGTGCACCTTTGCGCGGGCAAGGGCCCGACGAGCACCTTCAATACAGGCGGAGCGCTTGATGACCTCCACCCAGGGGCGCGCATCCACCAGCCCCCGCACGAGGCCGAAGTAGCTCCCAGGCATGGCTTGTCTAGGCCACAGCCGGACTATGAGGCCCTTCATGGCCTCCTCAGCCGCCTTGTGGAGCTCGACCAGCTGCTTCAGCTGGTCGCTAGGGGGCACCGGATGGCTGGTCTCAGCGTACTGAGACCAGAAGACCTTCTCCGTTGAGCTCCCCTCCTCGCCACGGTAGAATGCGGCGGCATCGATACATCCTTGCTGCAGATCTGCAAACGCCCCTGGAGAGCTCCGAATTCGGGTAAGTGTCAGGTAGTTTACATTAACATGCTTGCTTTGCATGAAAAATGCCTTACCCGCCGCTATTTTCTTCATATCCTCAATTTCCTGAAGGGCCTTACGGGCCTCGGCCTTGGCAGACTTGGCACTTTCGAGAGCCGAGGCGAGCTCGGACTCTCGAGTCTTTGAGTCGCGCTCCAAACTCTCATGCTTCTCCATGAGAGCCTGGAGCTCTTGCCACACCTCCGCCACCCGTGCCTCCTGCTTTTCTCGCTCTGCCCGATCCGCGGCCGCATTGTGTTCGGCCGCGGACACAGCCTCCTTCAGGGCTGCCACCTCGTTTGGCCCCTGCAGTACCCATGTTATCCTTGTTATTCTCTTATTGCAACCTAAATCCTTTTCTGTAAGGTAACTTTTCAAAGTGGTGTTACTCACCTTCTTTGTCCTCGAGCTGCCTCTTGGCATGGCCGAGCTCTTGCTCGACCGCCGAGATCTGCTTCAACGCACCGACCTCCAAGGCGGCAGAGGTCAAGTCAGCAGCAGCTGCCTGCAAACCCATATTGACATACTTTTAGCAACCTCACAGATATCTTTTAGATCCTCCATCCGGCTTTTCTTACGAACACGAACCGAGCATCGAGGGCTACCTCTTGTCTATGCGGTATTACATTACATAATTTTAACTTCTTACCTCAAAGCCTGTTAGAAGGCTGCTGCAGGCTTCGGTCAGCCCGCTCTTGGCGAGCTGAACCTTCTGAATCACCGCACTCATGATAGTGCGGTGTTCTTCCTCGATGGAAGCGCCTTTGAGCGCCTCCAGCAAGTTGTCCGGCGCCTCCGGTTGGACGGAGGCTGCCGATGTCACGGTCTTGCCCTTCTTGCGAAGGGGTCGCCTGCCGGACTCTGGAACCACTGTAGGTTCCGGCGTAGAGTCCGGCGCTAAGTCCGGGAGGCCGCCTTGCGGCGCCTCCGGAGCCTCCCCCTGATGGGTCCCTTTCTGGGATCCCACCTCGGCGTCCTCATCGGCGCGAGGGGTGGAGGCAGTCGGGATGGAATCCACATCCGACGGAGCCAACGACCCTTCGATGAAGCGGGAGATCATCATCGGCCGGACTGCAGGTAGTATGCGGCATTAGAAGGACACTATGTGACACAAAAGAAATTGCAGATCATTCAGGGATCCGGATACTTACGATCTCGCCTGAGGCCTGGGCCTTGAGGGCCACTCTTCACCGCCAATGTTGGTGTTGGCGGAGCTGTCCGGGTGAATAGTTCTTCCCCTCTTGGACCCTTCGGCCTCCCCTGTTGGGGAAGCCTTCCTCTTCCTCTCTCCCTCCTCTGGGAGAGAGTCTTCTTCCTCCTCCTCATCTTCGGGGGAGGAGTCCGCCTCGGAGTCGTCGGACACCTGAAAACGTGAACTCTTTCGAGTTCCCGTGGCCACCTTCTTGGCCTTCTTCTCCGGCACCACGTGCGGTGCCAGAACCAGTAGCCCCGCTAGACGGGCGTCCACTGGGTCTTTTGGCATGGGAGCCGGGCAGATGAGTTGCTCGGCCTTCTTCATCCATTCCTGTCAAAGGAAAAGGGAGATGGAAACCCGCTCAGAATCAATCTATTAACAATAAGTGTCCCGTAAAGGGGTAGAATCACTTACCTCGTCAGCTGGACGCTGCGAGTGAAATCCGCGGTCTTCCGTCGCGGATGCGGGGGCTTCGGCGCCTTAAACAACACCTCCAGCGCCTTTCAGACGTCAGGTCGAAGAGCCCGCTCAACGCCTGGTTCTGTTCCGGATTGAACTCCCACAGATTGAATGCCCGTTCTTGGCATGGGAGAATCCGGCGAACGAGCATGACCTGGACCACGTTAACCAGCCTGAGCTTCTTCTTCACCAGCTTTTGGATACAGGCTTGGAGTCCCGTCAGCTCCTTCAAATTACCCCACAGCAAGCCCTTCTCTTTCCAGGAGGTGAGCTGCGTAGGGATTCCAGATCTGAACTCGGGGGCCGCCGCCCACGTAGGGTCACGCCGCTCGGTGATATAGAACCACCCCGACTGCCACCCCTTGACAAATTCCACGAAGGCCCCTTCGAACCAAAGAACATTGGGCATCTTGCCCAACATGGCGCCTCTGCACTCCGCTTGAGTGCCCTTCACTACCTTCGGCTTGACATTGAAGGTCTTGAGCCACAAGCCGAAGTGGGGCTGGATGCAGAGGAAGGCCTCGCACACACGATGATAAACACCGAGATGTTGAGGATGAAGTTGGCGCCAGATCATGGAAATCCAGCCGTAGTAGAACATGAGCCCCTGACAAAGGGGTGAAGTGGAAAGCCCAGTCCACGGAGGAAGTGGGAAGGAAAACGACCCTCTCATGGGGCTGGGGGTGGGGATGAGCTGCCCTCGTCAGGCGGTGGTGCGCGACGTCGCCGGAAAGGTATCCGGCGCTGCGCAGCCTTGTGATGTGCTCCTCCTTAACGGTGGAGGCCAACCATTTGCCTCCCGCTCCGGACATGGTCGGAGAAGGTCGAGACGAGATGCGCGAACTTGGGCATTGGAGCTCGAGTGCGCGGAGATGGATAAGCAAAGGAGGAAGAAGGCGTAGGTGAAAGGGTGAATCCTTATCTCTTATATATAGGAGGACGAAACTATGCGTCCCCACTAGCCCGGTAAAACTCTCTTATCTCCCAAGCGCCACCATCAATGGCGCGGTTGGGTTACCCACGTCCGTATTGACGAGAATCCCAGAATAAGGGGAACATGATCTCTGCTTCGACAAGACGTGCCAAGGAAACCGCTTCGCTAAACGCGCTGAGGCGGTATAATAAAAAACGATTCAAGTAAAGGCTTGGTAGTGGTGTGACGTCATGCCACAAAATATGTCAGCAGATTGAACTTGTGTACATTTTATTCTCTCTACGGTGGAATGTGGAATTTATTTTGCAGAGCCGGACACTATCCTGGTGTTCGCAATCTTCTTTGGATTATTCGGAGGAGGAACCCGCCTTGCAATGCCGAACATTATGCGCGCCAGACTCATCGTCATTGAAGCCAGGTTCAGGGGCTACTGAGGGAGTCCTGGACTAGGGGGTGTCCGGACAGTCGGACTATCATCGTCCGTCGGACTTCAAGACTACGAAGATACAAGATTGAAGACTCCGTCCCGTGTCTCGATGGGACTTTCCTTGGCGTGGAAGGCAAGCTTGGCGATACGGATATGTAGTCTCCTACCATTGTAACCGACTCTGTGTAACCCTAGCCCTCTCCGGTGTCTATATAAACCGGAGGGCTTTAGTCCGTAGGATATAACCTCCATTACAACAATCATACCATAGGCTAGCTTCTAGGGTTTAGCCTCCTTGATCTCGTGGTAGATCCACTCTTGTACTACCCGTATCATCAATATTAATCAAGCAGGACGTAGGGTTTTACCTCCATCAAGAGGGCCCGAACCTGGGTAAAACATCGTGTCCCTCGTCTCCTGTTACGATCCGCCTAGACGCACAGTTTGGGACCCCCTACCCGAGATCTGCCATTTTTGACACCGACAATCATGAACATAGGCATCACGTCTCTGTCAAGTAGATCGAAATGATTCTGCATCTATTTCTATTACTCCACACATTATCCAGCATGCATATAGAGTATATATGGAGTAATGCATACAACAAGATGACATGATGAAGAGGAATTAACACAAGCAATATGATGAAAACCCCATCTTTTTATCCTTGATGGCAACAATATAATACGTGCCTTGCTGCCCCTACTGTCACTTGAAAAGGACACCGCAAGATTGAACCCAAAGCTAAGCACTTCTCCCATTGCAAGAAAAACCAATCTAGTACGCCAAACTAAATCGATAATTCAAAGAGACTTGCAAAGATATCAAATCATGCATATAAGAATTCATAGAAGACTTAAATAATATTCATAGATACTCTAATCATAAATCCACAATTCATCGGAACTCGGCAAACATGCCGCAAAAGATTATTACATCGAATAGATCTCCAAGAACATCGAGGAGAACATGGTATTGGGAATCAAAGAGAGAGAAGAAGCCATCTAGCTACTAGCTATGGACCCATAGGTCTGTGGTAAACTACTCACGCTTCATCGGAAGGGTAATGGTGTTTATGTAGAAGCCCTCTATGATTGAATCCCCCTCCGGCAGGACACCTGAGAAGGCCCCTAGATGGGATCTCACGGGTACAAATGGTTGCGGCGGTGGAAAAGTGTTTTCGTGGCTCCCTCTGATGGTTTTGGGGTATAAGAGTATATATGGCCGAAAGAATTAGGTCAGGAGAGCTCTGAGGGGCCCATGAGGTAGGGGCGTGCCCTACCCCCCTGGGCACGCCCTCCACCCTTGTGGCTGCCTCGTTGCGTCTCTGACTTCATCTCCAAGTCTCTTGATTTTCTTTTGGTCCAAGAAGGATCATCGCGAAAATTTCATTCCATTTGGACTCCGTTTGGTATTCCTTCCCTGCAAAACTCTAAAACAGGCAAAAAACAGAAACTGGCACTAGGCTCTAGGTTAATAGGTTAGTCCCAAAAATAATATAAAATAGCATGTAAATGCATATAAAACATCCAAAACGGATAATATAATAGCATGGAACAATCAAAACTTATAGATACATTGGAGACGTATCAAACTGCACCAACTGACAGCTCCACCATTCAATATAAATATGTATCTGGTTTATGACTTAGAGTCAACCGGATCTGTGTTGGAGCTAGCATCAACGTAACCCTTTACAACGAGCTCTTCATCACCTTCATAAACGAGAAACATATCCTTGGTCCTTTTCAGGTACTTCAGGATATTTTTGACCGTTGTCCAGTGATCCACTCCTTGATTACTTTGGTCCTCCCTGCCAAACTTATGGCAAGGCACACATCAGGTCTGGTACACAACATGGCATACGTTACAGAAACTATGGTTGATGCATAGAGAATGACTTTCATTCTCTCTCTTTCTTCTGTCGTGATCGGACTTTGAGTCCTACTCGATTTCACACCTTGCAACATGGGCAAGAACCCTTTCTTTGATTGGTCCATTTTGAACTTCTTTAGAACATTGTCAAGGTACGTGCTTTGTGCAAGTCCTATTAAGCGTCTTGATCTATCCCTATAGATCTTGATGCCCAATATGTAAGCAGCTTCGCCGAGGTCTTTCATTGAAAAATTCTTATTCAAATATCCTTTATGCTATCCAGAAATTATATATCATTTCCAATCAGCAATATGTCATCCACATATAATATCAGAAATGTTATAGAGCTCCCACTCACTTTCTTGTAAATACATGCTTCATCGTAAGTCTGTATAAAACCAAATGCTTTGATCGCCTCATCAAAGCGTATATTCCAACTCCGAGATGCTTGCACCAGCCCATGGATCGCTAGAGCTTGCACACTTTGTTAGCTCCCTTAGGATCAACAAAACCTTTTGGTTGCATCATATACAACTCTGCTTTAAGAAATTCATTAAGGAATGCAGTTTTGACGTCCATTTGCCAGATTTCATAATCATAAAATGCGGCAATTGCTAACATGATTCTGACAGACTTAAGCATCGGTACGGGTGAGAAAGTCTTACCATAGTCAACCCCGTGAAATTGTCGAAAACCTTTTGCGACAAGTCGAGCTTTGTAGATAGTGATATTACCATCAGCGTTTGTCTTCCTCTTGAAGATTCATTTCTTCTCAATGGCTTGCCGATCATCAGGCAAGTCCACCAAAGTCCACACTTTGTTCTCATACATGGATCATATCTTAGATTTCATGGCCTCAAGCCATTTGTTGGAATATAAGCTCATCATAGCTTCTTCATAGTTCATAGGTTCGCTATTGTCTGACAACATGACTTCCAAGACAGGATTACCATACGAATCTGGTGTGGTACGTGTTCTGGTTGACCTACGAGGTTCAGTAGTAACTTGATCTGAAGTTTCATGACCATCATCATTAGCTTCTTCTCTAGTTGGTTTAGGCATCACATGAATGGTTTTCTCTGATGTGCTACTTTCGAATTTGAGAGAAGGTACAACTACCTCATCAAGTTCTACTTTCCTCCCACTCACTTCTTTTCAGAGAAACTCCTTTTCTAGAAATCTCCCATTCTTAGCAACAAAGATCTTGCCTTTGGATCTGGGGTAGAAGGTATACCCAATAGTTTCTTTAGGGTATCCTATGAAGACGCACTTCTCTGCTTTGGGTTCGAGCTTATAAGGCTGAAACCTTTGAACATAAGCGACGCATCCCAAACTTTAAGAAATGACAGCTTAGGTTTCTTGCCAAACCATAGTTCATATGGTCTCGTCTCAACAGATTTAGACGGTGCCCTATTTAACGTGAATGCAGCTGTCTCTAATGCATAACCCCAAAATGATAAAGGCAAATCTGTAAGAGACATCATAGAACGCACCATATCTAATAAAGTACGGTTACTATGTTCGGACACACCATTACGTTGTGGTTTTCCAGGTGGCGTGAGTGGTGAAATAATTCCACATTGTCTTAAATGAAGGCCAAACTCGTAAATCGAATATTCACCTCCGCGTTCAGATCGTGGAAATTTTATTTTCTTGTTATGATGATTTTCCACTTCACTCCAAAATTCTTTGAACTTTTCAAATGTTACAGACTTGTGTTTCATCAGGTAGATATATCCATACCTACTCAATCATCTATGAAGGTCAGAAAATAACGGTAACCACCGCGTGCTTCAACACTCATTGGACCGCATACATTGGTATGTATTATTTCCAGTAAGTCATTAGCTCGCTTCATTGTTTCAGAGAACGGAGTTTTAGTCATCTTACCCACAAGGCATGGTTCGCAGGTATCAAATGATTCATAATCAAGTGATTCCAAAAGTCCATCTGCATGGAGTTTCTTCATGCGCTTTACACCAATATGACCTGAACGGCAATGCCACAAGTATTTTGCACTATCATTATCAAGAGATTCAACAAGAATAGACCATTCACTAAGGGTTCATGACCATAAAAGATGTTACTATATAAACAGAACAACCATTGTTCTCTGACTTAAATGAATAAGCGTCTCGCAATAAACAAGATCCAGATATAATGTTGATGCTCAACGCTGGCACCAAATTACAATTATTGAGGTCTAAAACTAATCCTGAAGGTAGATGTAGAGGTAGCGTGCCGACGGCGATCACATCAACCTTGGAACCATTTCCGACGTGCATTGTCACCTCGTCCTTAGCCAATCTTTGTTTATTCCGTAGCTCCTGTTTCGAGTTACAAATATGAGAAACAGAACCAGTATGAAATACCCAAGCGATACTATGAGCATTAGTAAGGAACACATCAATAACATGTATATCAGATATACCTTTGTTCACTTTGCCATCCTTCTTATCTGCCAAGCACTTGGGACAGTTCCGCTTCAAGTGACCACTTTCTTTGCAGTAGAAGCACTCAGTTTCAGGCTTGGGCCTAGCTTTGGGCTTCTTCATGAGAGCGGCAACTTGCTTGCCATTCTGCTTGAAGTTCCCTTTCTTTCCCTTGCCCTTTTTCTTAAAACTGGTGGTCTTGTTAACCATCAACACTTGATGCTCTTTCTTGATTTCTACCTCCACCGATTTCAGCATCGCGAAGAGCTCGGGAATCATTTTCGTCATCCCTTGCATATTATAGTTCATCATGAAGCCTTTGTAGCTTAGTGGCAGTGATTGAAGAACTCTGTTAATAAAATTCTCAATTGGAAGATCAATTCCCAGCTGAGTCAAGTGGTTGTGGTACCTAGACATTCCGAGTATGTGTTCACTGATAGAAATGTTCTCCTCCATCTTACAGCTAAAGAACTTGTTGGAGACTTCATATCTCTACCGGGCATTAGCTTGAAATATCAACTCCAGCTCTTGGAACATCTCATATGCTCTGTGGTGTTCAAAATGCTTTTGAAGTCCTGGTTCCAAGCTGTAAAGCATGGCACACTGAACTATCGAGTAGTCATAAGGTCGAGCCTGCCAGACGTTCATAACGTCGGCATCAGGTCCTGCAGCAGGTCTGTCACCTAGCGGTGCATCAAGGACACAATTATTCTGTGCAGCAATGAGGATAATCCTCAAGTTATGGACCCAGTACATGTAGTTGCTACCATCATCTTTCAACTTAGCTTTCTCTAGGAACGCATTAAAATTCAAGGGAACGGTAGCACGGGCCATTAATCTATAACATAGGTTTGCAAAAACTATTAGGACTAAGTTCATGATAAATTTTAGTTCAAATAATCAAATCACTAATGAACATCCACATAAATCAACATCCCTCAAGTTGTCTAAGTGATACATGATCCAAATCAACTAACCCATGTCCGATCATCACATGAGATGGGGTAGTCTTCAATGGTGAACATCTCCATGTTGATCATATCTACTATATGACTCGCGTTCAACCTTTCGATCTCTAGTGTTCCAAGATCATGTCGATACATGCTAGGCTTGTCAAGTTTAACACAAGTATTCTTCATGTGCAAAACTGGCTTACACCCGTTGTATGTGAACATAGAATCTATCACACCTGATCATCGCAAGGTTCTTCAAAACAACGAACTTTGGCAACGGTGCATACTCGGGGAGAACACTTTTATCTTGAAATGAAGTGAAGGAATCATCTTATAATGCTACCGTTGTTCTAAACCAAACAAGAAGCATAAAGGATAAACATTGCATGCAATCAAAATATGTCACATGATATGGCCATCATCATCTTGTGCTTTTAATCTCCATCTCCAAAGCAATGACATGATCTCCATCGTCACCGGCACGACACCTTGATCTCCATCATTTCGTCGGGGTCATCTCGCCAACTATTGCTTCTACAACTGTTGTTAACGCATAGCGATAAAGTAAAGCAATTACATGGCGCTAATTGATTGACACACAGGGCATGATTAGGATACAGACCTGGGGTAGGGTCATAGGCCTGACCTATACGTCCTACACAAGGTCACTACCCTAGAAGATAAGAGGCCCAAGAAGCAGTAAGAGACCCCCAGTTGAAGATGTCGAGTGCAATCCACTCGACATCCATGTCACTCGGGAGTCCTCCTACCTACTGTCATTCGACCATCCAGATAGTCACTCGACCTACCAAAGACCAGGAGTCACTCAGCAGTACAATGGACAGGCGTTCACTCCGTAGTCTTTAAGGTCATTAACAGCACTTAAGGCTGGCGTTACCAGTAACGCCCCCACTTTATGTACATTAAGTCCCTTGTAATGGAGGATGGTTGGGGTCCTGGCGCAATCCATATAAGCCACCCCCTCCTCTGGCACAAGGGTTCACACCCCCTGTAACATCACACATATAATCCAATCGACCGCCTCCGTGCACCGAGACGTAGGGCTGTTACTTCCTCCGAGAAGGGCCTGAACTCGTAAAACTCGTGTGTACACCTTCACCATAGCTGAGATCTTGCCTCTCCATACCTACCCTCCTTTCTACTGTCATCCTTAGAACCACGACAGTTGGCGCCCACCGTGCGGCAGGTGTCTTAGCGACTTGTTGGTGAAGTTGCAAGTTTTTCCGATCATCATCATCATGGTTTCCGGCGGCGGATTGGCTGAGGGCCGCGAGATCCGTCTCAACGCGCTCGTTTTCGTCGCCGACGAGTCAGCGTGGCTTCAAGAAGCTCCCCTTGACATTTAGGCGCTCCCCATCTGAGGGGCGACACACTTTCGCGCATGCGTTCGTGGCGTCCTTCTTCGGCAGCCGTCGACTCAGTATCAGTCAGCCCCGATGGTGTCTTCCCTCCCCGCTGTTCGCAGACGCAAGCGATCCGGTCGATCGCGGCTTCAGCGGTGGGTGAAACACATGGTGCCTCGGCGTTCGGCCACCCATCAAGTCACGGCAATCGAGCCCGACAAAACTCTCCACGGCCTGTTTGATCTGTCGACTGGCTCCGCGGAGACCGCATCCGAGTGCGATAGCAGCGACCCTGCGGCTAAAGTCTTGATGGTCGATGGACCGCGTGGTCCACCTGGCTTTCGTCGCGAGGACGATGAAGAAGGTGGTGGCAATCCGTTGCGCGTCCATGAGGAATACCATCCCGAACCTCTTTCTTCGCAACAGAGAGAAGAACTTCGTCGCCGCACCATCGATGCACTCCACATGCCCATCGTTGGAGAAACCCCCAAGGCTCGGGCCTTGGAAGAGGCGCGCCTGGCTAATTTGGCTGAGCACACTCGACTGGAAAACCTGCAGCATGCTCTCGACGAGCGTGCTTGGGAGCGGGTCCCTAAGTCTAGTCGACGTAGCTTTTCCCGCCTCCGCCTAAGGTATACCGTACTCCGATTCAGAACCTCACAGCTGCAGCCCGAATAGCAGAGTCGATCCAACCTTCCCAGTCGGAGGCTAGCAGAGGGTTGATGCAGATCCGGGCCTTGCTCCGGGCAGCAGGAGAGCAGAACACAGTAGTGTCTCAGTCGTGGAACAGGATTCACAGCGGATCCGTAGTAGCGGATACAGTTCAGTTGGCCCACAGCCCTAAATCGCCCCTGCGGCTCGAAGGCCGTGGACAGTATGATCGTCAGCTCGATCGCGACAATCGTCGTCGAGTGCCCACGCCTCCTCCGAGGAGTGCGTCATATGTGCCTCGGCAGAATGATGATAGATGCCATCACAGTGGCGAGCGCAGAGCACCAGTTGACCCAAGGGAGCCAGGCTTCGATGCGAGATCCATTCTTGTTCAAGGCCTAGTCGACCGGAACAGAGCGCATAGAGAAGACCCTGGCAGAGATTGTCCAAGCGGCAGCAGATTGCATGTTTCAGGTCCAGAGTGTTTCAGCAGAGCCATCAGGGCGGCAGTGATTCCTCCCAACTTCATGTTGGCAACCGGAGTCAGTAAGTTCACTGGAGAATCCAAGCCTGAAACTTGGCTTGAGGATTACCGAGTGGCTGTGCAGATTGGAGGCGTAATCGATGAAGTAGCGATGAAGCATCTTCCTCTGATGTTGGAGGGGCGGCCCGAGCGTGGTTGACTTAGTTGACTCCAGGCAGCATACACAGTTGGGAAGAGTTGGCTTGAGTGTTCATCAGAACTTTTGAGGGCACGTCCAAACGACCAGCAGGATTGCCCGAGTTGCAGCATTGTGTGCAGAAGCCGAGTGAGACTCTGAGGGACTTCATTCAGAGGTGGACCACTTTGCATCACACCGTTGAAAATATATCAGAGCATCAAGCAGTGTGCGCCTTCAAGGAAGGCATCAAATACCGAGAGTTGGTCCTGAAGTTCGGTCGGACTGGAGATATGAATCTGACTCAGATGATGGAGATAGCCACTCGGTACACTAACATAGAAGAAGAGGATCAACTCCGTAGCGGGAAGAGTAAGCCAGTCGGCCAAGAGGCCGGTGGAGGAAATTCCAATCGGAAACAAAAGCACAAGGCCGAGTCGGCGGCACCCGGTGAGATTGCAGCAGTGGCTCAAGGAAAGTTTAAGGGAAAACCTAAAGGGCCCTGGCCCCCTAAGAAGGTAAAAGATCAAGCAGGAAATGATGTGTTGGATTTGCCATGCCACATCCACACGAAGAACGATGAAGAAGGTAATCTAATATACCCTAAGCATACTACTCGAAAATGTCGACTCCTGATCGAGCAGTTCCGAGAAAAACAACCCAATGAGAAGGAGAAAGAGTCGGACAAAGATGAGGATGAAGAGGAGGACGATGGTTATCCCAAAGTCAATTCCACCCTCAGGATGTTGAGAGCAAGAGTCGGTTGAAAGTTATCAACAGAGAAGTGAATATGGTCGCTCCGGCGACGACAACCACATACCTGAAATAGTCTCAGACAGCCATTACATTTGACCAATATGACCACCCTGCTCGTGTAGCCACCCCCGGGAGGCAAGCACTGGTGGTCGACCCTGTGGTCGAAGGCACTCGACTGACTAAAGTGCTGATGGACGGTGGTAGCGGTCTGAATATCCTTTATGCTGAAACCTTGAAGGGGATGGGCATTCCGATGTCCAAACTCAGCGAGAGCAATATGAGTTTCCATGGTGTTATCCCCGGAAAGAAAGCCGAATCACTCGGCCAGATCGCTCTTGATGTGGTTTTCGGTGATTCCAAGCATTACCGTAAAGAAAAGTTGGCATTTGAAGTCGTGGATTACCAGAGTGCTTATCATGCCATTTTGGGTAGGCCTGCCTACGCATGTTTTATGGCTCGACCATGTTACGTGTACCTCAAGTTGAAGATGCCTGGCCCCAAAGGTGTGATCACAGTTACTGGCAATCGGCAGAAGGCAGAGGAATGCTTCCAGAAAGGTTCCGAAATTGCCTATGCGCAGATGGCAGTTGTTGAACTTCAAGAATATCAGAAGAATGCAGATCCGAGTGATTTTCTCTGAGCCAAGAAGCCTGCCACAGATTCTGCATTTTAGTCGTCTGGTGAAACGAAGCCGATTCATATTCACCCGACCGATCCTATTACCTTGCCGACTCATATATCAATGACACTCGACAGCAAATAGGAAGAAGCGCTCATCCAGTTCCTCCGTGAGAACTGGGACATCTTTGCATGGAGACCCTCTGACACGCCGGGTGTACCCAGAGGACTGGCTGAGCACTGTTTGCGTGTTGACCCCAAGGAAAAACCCATCAAAGAGCACATTCGGCGGTCCGCCATGCAGAAGAGGAAAGCGATTGGCAAAGATGTGGCTTGGCTGCTAGCAGCGGAGTTCATCCGAGAGATCTACCACTCCAAGTGGCTTGCCAATGTAGTCATGGTCCCTAAGAAGGACGATTCACTTTGTATGTGCATTGACTTCAAGCATATCAATCGGGCCTGCCCGAAAGATCACTTCCCTCTCCCCCGCATCGACCAAATTGTTGACTCGACTGCGGGGTGTGACCGTTTGTCTTTTTTAGACGCATATTTCGGGTATCATCAGATCCGAATGTATGGTCCCGATGAAATAAAAACAGCCTTCATCACCCCATTCGGGTGCTTTTGCTATGTCACCATGCCATTTGGTCTTAAAAATGCCGGAGCCACATTCATGAGGATGATTCAGAAGTGCCTGCTCACTCAAATCAGTCGGAATGTGGAAGCATACATGGATGACATTGTGGTCAAGTCTCGCAAAGGTTCCGACCTATTGACTGACCTCACAGAAACCTTTGCCAACCTACGAAGGTACGATATCAAGCTTAATCCGTCAAAGTGCACGTTCGGAGTCCCAGGGGGAAAGTTACTCGGTTTTCTCGTTTCCGAACGAGGGATCGACGCCAATCTAGAAAAAGTTGATACCATCCTCCGAATGAAACGCCCTGTGCGAGTGCATGACGTTCAGAAGTTGACTGGTTGTTTGGCCGCCTTGAGTCGATTCATTTCTCGTCTCGGTGAAAAGGCCTTGCCACTTTACCGACTGATGAACAAATATGATAAGTTTGAGTGGACTGAGGAAGCTGATGCAGCGTTTGCAGAACTCAAAACCCTGCTTTCCACCCAGCCGGTGCTCGCTGCACCAATCAGCAAAGAGCCTTTACTGCTTTATATTGCAGCCACTGGACAAGTTGTCAGTACATTACTCACGGTCGAGCGAGTAGAGGAAGGAAAGGCTTACAAGGTTCAGCACCCAGTTTATTATCTCTCTGAAGTTTTGACTCCATCCAAGCAGCAATATCCACATTAACAGAAGCTTGTCTATGGAATATACATGACCATGAAGAAGGTTGCACATTATTTCTCTGATCACTCCATTACAGTCGTCAGCGATGCACCACTATCTGAAATTCTGAATAACAGAGATGCAACTGGTCGAGTGGCAAAATGGGCGATTGAACTCCTTCCGTTGGATATCAAGTTTGAGGCGAAGAAAGCTGTCAAGTCCCAAGCAATCGCAGATTTCCTTGCTGAGTGGATTGAGCGGCAACTACCGACTCAAGTTCACTCGGAGCATTGGACTATGTTCTTTGATGGCTCCAAGAAGCTGAATGGATCAGGTGCTGGGGTAGTATTGGTGTCCCCCCGTGGAGACAAGCTTAACTATGTTCTCCAGATTCATTTTGATTCCTACAATAATGAAGTGGAATACGTCACTCAGCGTCTGTTGCCTTATGGTATATGGCAACTCAGATTTGGTGGTTAATCAAGTGATGAAGGAATGAGATGTCAGAAGCCCAGCCATGACTGGTTATTGCAATGCAGTAAGAAAGCTGGAAAAGAAGTATGAAGGATTGGAGCTTCATCATATACCCCGACTGAAAAATCAAGCTGCAGATGAGTTGGCGGAGATAGGTTCAAAGAGAGAGGCCATTCCCCACAATGTGTTTCTGGAACATATCCACTCGCCTTCAGTTCAAGAAGATCCTTTCACTGAAGAGTCACCACAGCCCAAGAGCGCCACAGATCCGACTGCAGTCGAAATCCCAGCCGTGGTCGACTTAGTCATGGAAGTTTTGGTCATCACTCTCGACTGGACAGTGCCGTACATTGCATACATTCTTAGGAAAGAACTTCCAGAGGATGAAGAAGAGGCTCGACAGATCGTCCGACGATCTAAGGCCTTTACTGTGATAAAAGGACAGTTGTTCAGAGAAAGTGTAACTGGGGTCTGCCAGAAGTGCATCATGCCAGAAGCAGGCCAAATGATCCTCAGTGATATTCACTCGGGGGCCTGTGGTCACCATCCGTCCTCTCGGACCATCATGGCCAAAGCATACTGAGCTGGATTTTACTGGCCACGGGCCAATGAGATGGCAAAGGAAATAGTGGACAAGTGTGAAGGCTATCAGTTTTACTCCAACATCTCTCATAAACCTGCGTCAGCTCTGAAGACAATTCCACTAAATGCGGCCTTTTTCTGTTCTGGGATTGGACATGGTTGGACCTCTGAGGACTGGCAGGAGTGGATTTACTTATGTGCTGGTGGCAGTCGACAAGTTCACCAAATGGATCGAAGCCAAGCCCATCAAAAACATTGAAGCAAGTACAGCTATGAGTTTCATCAGGGAACTGATATTCAGATATGGTGTGCTGCACAACATCATCACAGATAACGGCACAAACTTCGACTCTGATGAATTCAGAGCCTTTTGTTCTTCCCAAGGCACGAGGGTCGACTACGCTTCGGTCGCTCATCCTCAGTCGAATGGGCAGGCTGAGCGAGCAAATGGATTGATTCTCAAAGGACTGAAACCCCGGTTGATGCGTGACCTCAAGCATGCAGCAGGAGCTTGGGTCGACGAGCTCCCATCAGTACTTTGGGGATTGAGGAAAACTCCTAATCGGTCGACCGGACAGACTCCATTCTTCTTAGTCTACGGAGCCGAAGCCGTACTCCCGAGTGACTTGCTCCACAACGCGACCCGAGTCAAACTCTTCTCAGAAGAGGAAGCAGAGCAGGCTCGGCAAGAAGCAGTCGATCTCTTAGAAGAAGAAAGAGAGATGGCCTTGATCTGGTCGACCATTTATCAGCAAGATTTACGTTGATTCCACGCCAGAAACATAAGGGGTCAGGCATTTCAAGAAGGAGACCTGGTTCTTAGAGTGGACCAGCAAAAACCACACAAGCTCGCTCCTGCTTGGGAAGGCCCTTTCGTCGTCACCAAGGTTCTCCACAACGGAGCGTATCGTCTCTACAACGTCGAGCACAATAAAGATGAGCCACACGCTTGGAATGCGGAACTGCTCTGCCCTTTTTACTCTTAAGTATTTAGACTGATGAGATGTAATAAGAAGTACCTTTTAGTTTGATTATTAAAAGACATGATTTGACAGTCTTCCGAATGATTGTTGTTCATTTTTTTACATGTTCTAAAATCCCTCAGTGGGTGTCTTAGCCGCGAATCCGTTTCGCCTAAGTCAAAAAGAAAATCCTGCCGAGTGGTGAGTCTGCCTCTCACTTGGGGGCTTAGCCGTGAATCCGTTTCGCCTAAGTCAAAGAGAAAATCCTGCCGAGTGGTGAGGCTGCTTCTCACTCGGAGGCTTAGCTGCAGTCCAGTACTCGCCTAAGTAATAAAAAATCCTGCCAAGTGTTGAGTTTGCCTCTCACTCGGAGGCTTAGCTGCAGTCCAGTACTCGCCTAAGTAATAAAAAATCCTGCCGAGTGGTGTGTCTGTCTCTCACTCAGGGGCTTAGCTGCAGTCTAGTACTCGCGTAAGTTTAAAAAGTCCCGTCAAGAAGAAGGACGAGATTGTGAGAGCAATCTTCCCCGCTCGAGAGCTTAGCTGCAGTCCAGTACTCGCCTAAGTTTGAAAAATCCTATCGAGTGGTGAGCAATCCTCCCACTCGGGGGCTTAGCTGCAGTCCTGTACTCGCCTAAGTTTAAAAAATCCTACCGAGTGGTGAGCAATCCTCCCACTCGGGGGCTTAGCTACAGTCCAGTACTCGCCTAAGTTTTAAAAATCCTACCGAGTGGTGAGCAATCCTCCCACTCGGAGGCTTAGTTGCAGTCCAGTACTCGCCTAAGTTTGAAAAATCCTACTGAGTGGTCAGCAATCCTCCCACTCAGGGGCTTAGCTGCAGTCCAGTACTCGCCTAAGTTAAAAAAAACTCCCGGGTGAAAATTGACCGTCTCGCTCGAGCACTTAGCAAAGTGCGGGCCGGCCACGACCCCCACTCCAGAGTTGCACCATCAAGAAGAAGGACGAGATTGAGCGTGTCGCCGAGGCGAGCCACTTTCAGGAACGTCCAGACCATTGCTGAATACCTCGTTGATGAGTCAACCAGCCCTGCCGAATGGTGCGGGTCGACTGCGACCCCCCTGGGGGGGGCTGCACCATCAAGAAGAAGGACGAGATTGTGCGCACTGTCAAAGGCCCATCCAATGGCTGGCACCAAAACAGGCGGCTGACAGGAATGTCAAGACCATTGCTGAGTGCCTTGCTGATGAGCTGATCAATGCTACTCAAGGTTCGTCCAACTAGTCGACTGCTGATTCTTCTTCAGAAGCTGCATCAAGCAAACAGAAACCAATCCGAGAGAAGAACGAATTTCACTCAAAGATAAATGCAACATATTCGAAGTTAAATCCAAAGATTCCTAACCACAGATTAAAGTACTCGGGCGTCAGGCCCAAAGGTGTTTTAACGATTGCAAAATCACTCGGCATTCCGAGGCAAATAAAGGTGAAGCATAATGTTTTTCAGTCACTCGGCGGGAGAAGGACTGGCCGGATCGCAGAAGCTATCGAGGTCGATGCTATCGGCAATATGAGTGGCTGCCTCAAGGAAGGTGTCCATGAAGGACTGCAAAGAGTGCTTCTTAGTATTCGCTACCTTGAGGGCAGCCAGCTTGTCTTCCTTAGCCTCCTCGCAGTGCACTCGGACCAATGACAAGGCGACGTCAGCACCGTAGCAAGCAGAGGACTTCTTCCACTCTTGCACTCGGCTTGGAATCTGATTAAGTCGAGTCATCAGCAACTTGAGCTCTTGAGAAAGTTCCGTCCGAGGCCAGAGTTCCACGTCCACTTGGGTCATCGCTGCCTTCAGTCGAGCCAGATAAGTGACTGCACCACCCAAGCAAGATTCCAATCGCAGCAGGTTCATTGCAACATCATCTTTCATGGGACAGTTGATGGGGTCGAGACCTGTCTCGACCCGCCCGGTTTCAGCTTCAAAATCCTGACAAAGTTCTGTCCCACCACGAAAAACAATGAGTCGACAATATAATAACAAACTTCAGTCGACGACGAATTAATCAGTCGAGTGACCATACCTTCAAGCTTCATCACAAGTTTCATGGCAAGTTGTTCCAGATAGGACTCCAGCTTGTCTGATTTGGTTCTGAGGCCGCCGACTTCAGTGGTCAGGTTCTCCTTGTCCTTCCTCAGCTGCTCGACTTCTTGATTAGCTTCAGAGATGGCGGTCCTCAACTTCGCGTTCTCCTCCTCCAATTTGCCGACTGAAGCCAGCTTCTGTTCCACAAGCTTTGTCTTCTCACGTGCCTCCTTCTGAGCAGCAGCAAGGTCCAGGTCCTTCTTCTCCAAAGCCTCCTTCATCCTCTCTAGATAAACAACACTCTTCAGACGAGCCTAAAGTTGGCGATTTTCACTACGCACATCTGCTTGTGTGAAGTCACTCGGTTCAATGAGAATTAAAGAAAAAGCAGTGCGAAGTGTGAGCTACAAAGCAGACAAGACGGACGAATGATTACCTCCCATGATGGTCATCTCTTGTTGAGCAGTCTTGATATTCTTCTTTGCGAGTTCAAGGTCAAGTTCAACGCTGATATGCTTCTTCTTCAATTCGGAAAGTCGAGCTCCAAGATCACAAGACCTCTGCAATCAGCAAGAGAGATATGTCAGTCGACAGAAATAAGAGACAGTGACAGGGAAGAGTTACTCTAAGACTACTGCCGAATCAAATATTCAATAGTAGTCTCGAGGACTACACCCAGTGGGTTCACTTAGCGTGCCCCCACTGGTTCAGATCAATACTCAGCAGGGTCCGCCCAGCATGAGTTCAGAAAAAAGAATACATCATTAGACCTCAAACGACTGCCAGCAGTCCATCGTGGTCTCGGGGACTACACCCAGTGGGTGCACTCGGCGTGCCCCCACTGATTCGAACAGTTTACTGAGACTCAGCTCGAGGCAAGCGGAGTGGAAGATTTCCTAAACTCTATACAAAGGAACACCCCAGTGGGTGATCAAATATAAAGCAATACTCAAAAGTTCAGTCGGAGTTTTGCTGACCTGAACATTGGTCTGAAGGGCGGTGCTGGCATTGTAAGACACCTGGCTAGCTTCATGCATCACCTTCACCTTCTCCATGACAAGGTTGACCTGACGAAGAGCTTCCCTAGCGGCGCCCGGCGAGTCGTCTGGGGTCTGATACGTGACAAAGAGTGATGGATCCAAGGTAGTCGAAGCAGTTACCCGGTCGGACGAGTGGAGTTGCACTGGAGCGGCGGCAGTCTGTGCAGTCGATCCCGATGGACGATCAGTCGTCAGCGGGCTGGCGAATGTGATGTTGGTCCAAAGCGGCCCTCCGGAACATTCGACCACCGCCTCAAGCGCCGGCGTCGACTGAGGGACTTGAATTTCAAGCCTCCTCCTGCTCGAACTTCCACTTTTCTTCCTCCTCTCCTGTAGAGGTGCTTCTTCTTCCTCGTCATCAGGGAGCACAACGATTTCTTGCGGAGCTACAGAAAGAAAGAAATATCAAATATTTAGCCGATTGACTACCCACTCGACTAAATGAAACTTGGTCGAACGGACTTACCAGCCCGAGAGGTGGCCCCCTCATCTCCTGGTGCCTTATCGACATCCAAGTTAGTAGCAGCAGAGGTGCGAGTAGAAAGATGCATAATCCAATTGGTCAGAACAGAAATTTCAGTCGGTTTGTATAAACACAAGTGTGATACTCACCCCGAAGCCACTAGGACGTCCATCTTGATCCGCGGCAAAGCCTTCCGAGTCTTGGAAGGTGCAACCTTGGGCTGCTTGGCGATCTTCTCCGTCGGCTCCGGAGTCGACGTCCGAGTGCGCTTCTGAGCGTGAGTACTCGGAGCCACGTTCTTCCCGCGCCCGCCCGCCGGGTCATGTTGCTGCTTGGATCGGCGCTCGGAACGCGGCGGCGAGGCGACTTCTTCCTCATCGTTTGACTCCTCGCTCTCCTCCTCCTCCTCTTCATCTGAAGATTCCCAGTCGCCGCTCTCTTCTGCGTTGGCCTCTCCCTCCTGGCCTTGCTCCAGAGCTTGTTCGCCGTTGGGCGTCGAATACATCTCGGTGAAAACCTACAAGACAAAAAGTCAATTAAAAGTCAGTCGACATCAAGTGCAGTCAGAACATATACGCCAGGCAGTCGGAATAAAAGGGCATACCTTGTCGGGTGGATTATCGTCTCTGAAAGGGATGACTCGCCTGGATCCTCTGGGATTGTCCTGATTGCCTGTGATACTCCTCAACCACATGGCCACGGTCTCGGATGACACTTCCTCTGGGTGGACCCGAGCGGTGTCTTCAGATCTAGAGTACAACCACATGGGATGATCACGGGCCTGGAGAGGCTGGATGCGTCGACTGAGGAACACTTCCAGCAGGTCCAGGCCAGTGATGTAACGCCCCGGATCCGATGCGCCAGGTGTTCGCCAGTTATTCGCCGTCGTTGCCATGTCATGTGCTTGCGTGTTGCACTTTGCCATGTCATCATCTGCATTTCATATCATGTCATCATGTGCATCGCATTGGCATACGTGTTCGTCTCATGCATCCGAGCATTTTCCCCGTTGTCCGTTTTGCAATCCGGCACTCCTATGTCATCCGGCGTCCCCTCTTCTCTCTTTTCGTGTGCGGGTGTTAAAACTTTCTCGGAATGGCCCGAGGTTTGCCAAGCGGCCTTGGTATAGCACCGGTAGACCGCCTGTCAAGTTTCGTGCCATTTGGAGTTCGTTTGGTACTCCAACGGTTAACCGGGTAACCGCAGAAGCCCTCTTTGAGTTGCGGCCCAACACCCCTTCCAAAGTGGCCCAAAACCCACCAAACTCCCCTCCATGCTCTCGATCGTTCGATCACGATCGCGTGGCCAAAAACCGCTCCTCATTTGGACACTCCTAGCCCCCTCTACCTACAAATAGGCCCTCCCCTTCCAAATTTCGGATCATTTTCCCCCGAAACCCTAAAATCTTCCTCTCTCCGCGGCGGACATGTCCGTCCGCCGCCGGACACTTCGCGCCGCCGCCCCGCACCTATGGCTGCCTGCCACGTGGCGCCCTGCGCCCGCCGCCACAAGCCGCCTGCCCCCAGCGCCCGCCCGCGGCCCGTCTCCCGTCGCCGCCCGCGCAAGGCTCAGCGCCCGCCGCCGCCGCTCGGTCCTCGCCCGCCGCTGCCGCGGCGCCTCGCCGCAGGATCCTCCCGCGCCGCGCGCCGATCCGTCTTGCGCTGCCATCCGCCCGCCGCCACGAGAGCCTGCCCTGCGCCTCCTCGCCGCCCGCCCGGATCCGGCAAGGAAGCCGCGGATCCGCCGCGTCGCTCCCGCCGGCAACCTCCGCCGTGATGCGGCGCCACCCCTCGCCGCCGTCACGCTCGATCGGGAGGAGCCTGATCCTCCTGCGTTGACCCGGCCACGTGGGCCCCGGGCTCGCCCGCCGGCCCACTTGCCTGCCCCGCCGGCCTGCTACGCCTACCGGGCCTCGGCCCGCTATGGTGAGCGCCCCGGAAACCTTATCCCTCACCCCAGGCGCATCATAGCTATTCCCTGCTCACTCCATTTTTTTCCTTCGAAATATGCCTAAGTCCCCGAATCTGTGTAATAACCATGCCATATTCATCGCATCACATCTCTGCACCGTTGCTCCGTTTTGAGCGTGCTCTATATGAAACTTGCTTGATTTTGCATGTAGCTTCATATTACCATGTTGCGTCCTTGTTTTGGTGTGTTTGCTTGATGTTTGGGTGCATTTTGCATCAATGCCATGCTTAACTTGTTTTGCTCATATCTTCTAGACCGTAGCTCCGAATCTAATGAACTTTATATGTAACTTGACTAGAATTTCGTGTAGGTCATCTTGGTGATCTTTAACTTGCTGTTTAACAACTTGAACATAAGGTTTATTCAGTTCTGGACCAATTTCGAAATTTGCATATGAGGACTTACCGGATTGTTATATGTTGTTCCCGGTCTCATTTAAACTTGCCTTGATGTGTTGTTCTTGTTTGCATCATCTCTTGCCATGAGTAGCCTCATATAGCTTTCTCATGCATCATGCTTGTTGTGCATCATGTCTTGTTCATGTGTGGTGTGTTTACCTATGTTGTGTGCTTCTTCTTGTTAGTTCCTGTTTCGTTGCGATCGTGAGGATTCGTTCGTCTACGGTTGGTTCGGTTTCATCCGTTCGTCTTCTTCATGGACTCGTTCTTCTTCCTTGCGGGATTTCAGGCAAGATGACCGCTACCCTGGATCTCACTACTATCATTGCTATGCTAGTTGCCTCGTTCTTTCGCTATGCTGCGCTACCTATTACCTGTTTGTCAAGCCATCCCATATTGCCATGAACCTCTAACCCTTGACACCTTTCCTATGCAAACCACTGTTTGGCTATGTTACCGCTTTTGCTCAGCCCCTCTTATAGCGTTGCTAGTTGCAGGTGAAGTTGAAGATTTCTCCATGGTGGACAGGATTTTGGTTGGGATATCACAATATCTCTTATATTATTAATGCATCTATATACTTGGTAAAGGGTGGAAGGCTCGGCCTTATGCCTGGTGTTTTGTTCCACTCTTGCCGCCCTAGTTTCCGTCATACCGGTGTTATGTTCCCGGATTTTGCGTTCCTAACGCGGTCGGGTGATTTATGGGACCCCCCTAACAGTTCGCTTTGAATAAAACTTGTCCAGCAAGGCCCAACATTGACTTTTACCATTTGCCTCACCACCACCTACCTTTTCCCTTGGGAGTCGCTCTCTCGAGGGTCATCTTTATTTTAGCCCCCCCCCTGGGGCCAGTGCTGGTCCAAACCGAGCGATGTCCGGCGCCGCCTGGGCAACCAGGGTCTATGCCAACCCGACGTCTGGCTCATCCGGTGTGCCCTGAGAACGAGATATGTGCAGCTCCTATCGGGATTTGTCGGCACAGAGGGAGGCTTTGCTGGTCTTGTTTTACCATTGTCGAAATGTCTTGATGTACCGGGATTCCGAGACTGATCGGGTCTTCCTGGGCGAAGGTCTATTCTTCGTTGATCGCGAGAGCTTGTCATGGGCTAAGTTGGGACACCTGCAGGGTATAAACTTTCGAGAGCCGTGCCCGCGGTTATGTGGCAGATGGGAATTTGTTAATGTCGGTTGTAGATAACTTGACACTTGATCCGAATTAAAACGCATCAACGCGTGTGTTGCCGTGATGGTCTCTTCTCGCGGAGTCCGGAAGTGAACACGGTTTCTGGGTTATGTTTGACGTAAGTAGGTGTTCAGGATCACCTCTTGATCATTGCTAGCTTCACGACCGTTCCGCTTGTTCTCTTCTCGCTCTTATTTGCGTATGTTAGCCACCATATATGCTTAGTCGCTGCTGCAACCTCACCACTTTACCCCTTCCTTTCCCATTAAGCTTTGCTAGTCTTGATACCCATGGTAATGGGATTGCTGAGTCCTCGTGGCTCACAGATTACTACAACAACGATTCTTGGTACAGGTTATGCGATGATCATGACGCGAGAGCGATGCTTGCTTGCGTTGAGTTCTTCTTCCGCTTCTTCTTCGATCGGGGATAGGTTCGGTCGGCAGCTTGGGCTAGCAGGTGGATATTGTTTGAGTTTACATTTATGATTCATCCGTAGTCGGATGTTGTTCTTGTACGTTGTATTGTTGTATTCGTGTGGCATTGTATGCCTTTTGTATGTATCCCCATCTATTATGTAATGTTGATGTAATGATATCCACCTGGCTCACCAGATACTTCCAAAACCAGTTTGCAGGTGCATATGTTACCGAGCAGGTGACGCAACCAAGCTCAAGGAGAAGCTCGATGAAGATCTTGCCCTTTGTGTTGTTTCATTCTAGTTGATCAGTAGTGGAGCCCAGTTGGGGTCGATCAGGGACCTTTGTCGCATTTGGGGTTCTTCTTTTATTTTGGTTCCGTAGTCGGACCTTGATTGTATCTGGATGATGTAATGCTTTATTCATGTAATTGTGTGAAGTGGCGATTGTAAGCCAACTATGTATCTTTTTCCCTTATGTATTACATGGGTTGTGTGAAGATTACCTCACTTGCGACATTGCTTTCAATGCGGTTATGCCTCTAAGTTATGCTTCGACACGTGGGAGATATAGCCGCATCGAGGGCGTTACAAGTGACACCCTCGTTGATAAGTTGGACCACCTTCTCCACCAGCATCGTCGTCTCCGCGTTCTCAGCAGCGGTCACTTTGAGTGGAGAAGGAGTCTGGACGCGGTCGAATGTGAAGTGGGGGAGGCCGGTCGACTGACCTGGAGCTGCTTTGTCCTGGCAGTAGAACCAGGTCGACTGCCAGCCTCTAACCGATTCAGGGAGAGTCATAGCAGGGAAGGAACTCCTATGCCTTTTCTGGATACCTAAACCCCCACACATCTAGATGACATTGGTATTTGAGTCACTCGACTTCGCTTTTTTGACCGACTAGGATCGGATGGTAAAGATATGTTTGAAAAGACCCTAGTGCGGTCGACACCCCAAGAAGTTTTCTCACATCGACACAAACTTGGCTAGATACGTAATGGTGTTGGGAGAAAAATGGTGGAGTTGAGCACCGAAGAAATTCAAAAATCCCCGGAAGAAAGGGTGCGGAGGAAGCGAAAAACCTCGGTCGACGTGAGTGGCGAGCAGTACACACTCACCCGGTTGAGGCTGAGGCTCCATCTCCCCCTCCGGCAACCTTGCTGCTCCCTTGGCAACCAGTCCAGACTTCGCCAGCTTGTCCAGATCTTCCTGCCAAATCGAAGACCGGATCCAATCGCCCTGGATCCAACCCGGTGGCAGCCCCGCGCATGACGATGACCCGCGGTTCTGTTTTTTGCCCTTCGCCGTCCCCTTCGCCTTCTTGGCGCGCTGTAGCGCCGCCGTCTTGTCCTTCACCATGGTGGCGGAGCGGCAGCGTCCAGGGCAGAAGAGTTGGGCGTGGTGGAGATACGGAGGAAGAAGAGGGAGGAACGGACGTGCACAATGCAGACGCCTCGGCCCCGTCGTCTTATAAAGGGTTGCTTCTGAGTGACTGACACGTGGGACCAGGAAATCCTGTCAAATCCCGCAACAGTCGCGCGCAGCGTACGTGGCAAAAAAGGCGTCGCAGAAATCGAAGCATCGCTGTTTATCCGCTCCGCCCGCTTCGGCACTCCCCGTCCCGCGCACTTCCCCGAAATTTTGTATCCCGCGAAATCCGGGATACACAGCAGTCGATTGTGCCCAAGATCCTGCGCTTTAATACAGCACTCGGCGCATGATGCCACAAGTTCAGTCGACAACTCTCTGAATGGATCAAGGCAGTTGAGTCAACGCTGAAGTACCAACGTGAGTTTTCCATCTTGCAGAAAATGCTCGCGAAGATGCAAAGCTCGGAACAGGTTCAACTTCAACCTACTTTCCACTCGAACCTTAATCCATTCGGGGGCTACTGATGAGGATACAGACCTGGGGTAGGGTCATAGGCCTGACCTATACGTCCTACCCAAGGTCACTACCCTAGACGAGAAGAGGCCCAAGAAGCAGTAAGAGACCCCTAGTCGAAGATGTCGAGTGCAATCCACTCGACATCCATGTCACTCAGGAGTCCTCCTACCTATTGTCATTTGACCATCCAGATAGTCACTCGACCTACCGAAGACCAGGAGTCACTCAGCAGTACAACGGACAGGCGTTCACTCCGTAGTCTTTAAGGTCATTAACAGCAGTTAAGGTTGGCGTTACGAGTAACGCCCCCACTTTATGTACATTAAGTCCCTTGTAATGGAGGATGGCTGGGGTCCTAGTGCACTCTATAGAATCCATCCCTCCTCTGGCACAAGGGTTTGCACCCCCTGTAACATCACACATATAATCCAATCGACCGCCTCCGGGCACTGAGACGTAGGGCTGTTACTTCCTCCGAGAAGGGCATGAACTCGTAAAACTCGTGTGTACACCTTCACCATAGCTGAGATCTTGCCTCTCCATACCTACCCCACTTTCTACTGTCAGCCTTAGAACCACGACAAGGCATACAATAATTAAAGACAACCCTAAGGCTCTTGCCAATTATCATACTCATCGACATGCAAGTCGTGAACTTATTACAAAACATGATCATCTCATACATCAACATATATCATATCACGTCTTGACCATATCACATCACAACATACCCTGCAAAAACAAGTTAGACATCCTCTACTTTGTTGTTGCAAGTTTTACTTGGCTGCTATGTGCAACTAGCAAGAACCGTTCTTACCTACGCAAAACCACAACGGTGGTTATCAAGTTGATATTTAACCTTCTGCAAGGACCACTGTAGTCAAATTATATTCAACTAAAGTGGGAGAAACAGACACCCGCCGGCCACCTTTATGCAAAACAAGTTGCATGTCAGTCGATGGAATCGCTCTCCTGTGCGTGGACATGTAAGGTTGATCCGAGCCACTTCATCCCACAATATTGTTGAATCAAAATAAGACATTGGTGGTAAGCAATATGAACATCACCATCCACAACTCTTTTGTGTTCTACTTGTGCATGTCATCTAAGCATAGAACTGGCTCATGATGCCACTGTTGGGGAACGTTGCATGGAAAACCAAAAATTTCTACGCACAGCAAGACTATCCATGGAGATGCATAACTACGAGAGGGGGAGAGCATCTACATACCCTTGTAGATCGCTAAGCGGAAGTGTTTATCAACGTGGTTGATGTAGTTGTACAACTTCACGATCTATTCCCAATCAAGCATCGAACGCACGGCACCTCCGTGTTCAGCTCGATGATGTCCTCGCCTACTCGATCCAGCAAGAGAGGCGAAGTAGTAGATGAGTTCCAGCAGCATGACGGCGTGGTGACGATGGTGGTGAAAACTATTTCAGCACGGCTTCGCCAAGCACAATGGTTTAGAGTGGAGGATAAACTATAGGGAGAGGGGGTGAAAGTGCAACTAATCCCTAGGTGGTTTTGGTAATTCTTAACAACATATAGCTCATTGAACTAATTCTCTTTCAAGATGATCATTTCAGAAAGTTCAATGATTGGCATGGCATGGACTAGAGATGTGGACCCCTCAAAATGCTAAGGACACATATTGGCAACAAGCTCAAGACTCTACATTTTCATTTTAGTGATCCAAGATCACATTGAGTCCATAGGAAAGCCAATACTATTAAAAGGGGATGAGGTGTTGCTTAATGGCTTGCTTGCTCAAAATGCATAGTGATATGCTTGAAAACCCTCAACCACTTTCTCATTTCCACATATGTCCTAAACCTAAAAGTCAAACTCGGCCCCACCGATTTGATCTATCCGGCGCCACCAAGTTCATTTGACATAGCCACTGCCACAAACCCTAATCAGTTCGATTTCACCGATAGGGATCATATCGGTCCCACCGAAAACTCTAACGTTCACATTTTGACTTGAATCGGTCTGACCGAGTTTCACCATTCGGTCTCACCGAGTTTGGGAATTTGTGTGTAACAGTTAGATTTTGTGTGGAGGCTATATATACCCCTCCACCCACTCTTCATTCATGGAGAGAGCCATCAGAACGTGCCTACACTTCCACCATTCATTTTCTGAGAGAGAACCACCTACTCATGTGTTGAGACCAAGACATTCCATTCCAACCACAAGAATCTTGATCTCTAGCCTTCCCCAAGTTGCTTTCCACTCAAATCATCTTTCCACCATAGCCAAATCTGTGAGAGAGTGTTGAGTGTTGGGGAGACTATCATTTGAAGCACAAGAGCAAGGAGTTTATCATCAACACACCATCTATTACCTTTTGGAGAGTGGAGTCTCCTAGATTGGTTAGGTGTCACTTGGGAGCCTCCGTCAAGATTGTGGAGTTGAACCAAGGAGTTTGTAAGGACAAGGAGATCGCCTACTTCGTGAAGATCTACCCAAGTGAGGCAAGTCCTCCGTGGGCGATGGCCATGGTGGGATAGACAAGGTTGCTTCTTCGTGGACCCTTCGTGGGTGTAGCCCTCCGTGGAATCTCGCAGACGTTACTCTTCGTGGGTTGGAGTCTCCATCAACGTGGATGTACGATAGCACCACCTATCGGAACCACGCCAAAAATCGCCGTGTCAACATTGCATTTGCTCCCTCCAAACTCCTCCCCTTTACCTTCATATGCAATGATTTACATTCCGCTGCTATACTCTTAGAATTGCATGTGTAGGTTGATTGCTTGACTAGTGCTAAGTTGCTAAAATCTGCCAAGAATTAAAATTGGGAAAAGGCTAGGTTTTTATTTGGTCGAGTAGTCTAATCACCCCCCCCCTTAGACATACTTCCGATCCTATAGGGGCTGGCACACGGCTTGAGATTCGTGGTGTGTGGCAACCATCCCCTCCTCTCATATATATAGGTGGAGAGGGAGGAGAGGCAGCCCTAGGGCACACCCCAAGGGGCCGGCGGCTGCCCTAGGCGCCTGCCTAGGCGTGCCCCCTTCCATATTTGGTGCATGGGGGAAAGGAAAGGGGGGCCGGCTGCCCTAGGGCGCCCCCTCCTTCCTTCTGGCGCGCGGGTGTAAGTGCATCTAGTGCCCCTTAGTGATTTTGGTGTATTGAAGACTTATAGGTTAAGGGACTGATGCGTTTGTGAGTGTACACAGGTCTATAAGTCTATGAGGAGTTTGATATTTACAGAGAAAGTCGACCCCTAAAAATGAAGTTCTTCGACTGAAGACTTTGATATTCTGAAGACTTTCTGAAGACTTTGAAAGTGAAGAAATTGGTGTGACCTTGAAGACTTGGTATTCATTTGAGGAACATGGAGCGTGAAGACTTTTGTTTTCGTAGTTTCATTTTCTCTTTCTTGAGTCATAGGAAACACCGTACTGTTAAAGGGGGTCGAGGAAATACTAAGGAAAAATTTCCATGTGATGCTCAACTCAAAATCCTACACCTACCAATCCCTTGAGTGAAGCCATTGGAAATCTCATACAGATTCATCAATTTCTTGATGATGAGACGCAGTTCTTACAGTCACCGATGACTTTCTTTCGACCGAGGAGTTAGGAATTCGCCAAAGGCAAATTGCCTACAGTGAGGAACATGATAGCCCCGAGGAATTTGAGAGTCAAATTTCCGACCGTTCTTTTGTCTTCTTGGCGGCTGTCCCAAAATATCTTATCCACCTAACGATCATATCATTGAAGGGCATTTATGTCTTATCATGTCGGGCTGCTCCCTAGGCTATAAATAGCCGCCCCCTACAACCACTAGTCGGTTGGCTGCTCCGAGAGAACTTGACACTTGTCATTTGAGAGCAACCCATCCTCCGAGGACTTTGAGCGAAAATCATCAAGTGCGGAAAATCCAAAACCAAACCCCCACAAACCCAAAGTGATTGAGCATCACTGAAGAAATTGATCCCCCATGGATCCGACGCTTGTTACCTTTGAAGATTGTGCTTCTTTCAGACGGTTAGGCGTCAAGGTCTAGAGCATCCAAGAGGAATTGTGGATCGCCGAGTGACCATGTCTGTGAAGGTTTGGAAGTCACCTGAAGACTTACCAGGAGTGATTGGACGAGACCTGCGTGGTCTTAGTTCAAGGAGAATACGGTGAGGACTGGGTGTCCTAAGTTGCGGCTCAGAGACTGGGTGTCCGGGACTGCGTGTCCTTGAGTTTAAATACTCGGCCGCTCCAACAGACGTATAACCGAGACAGCAGTTGGAACTGGTTTACCAAATCATTGTCTTCACCAACTAACTGGTTCTATCTCCTCAACCCTTTCATTTCCTCATTCTTGTGTTGAATGTTGTTCATATCGTGCTCGAAGACTTTGGTGAAGACTTTCACAAATTCCTCAGTTCAATTTCTTGATCTGTTTGTCTTCATCTTGTTATCCTGTGTTTACGCTTTACGTACTCTGTGCTTGTCTTCATTTCATCATGATGACTATGTTTGTATCTGTTATGTTTACTTCGAGTACTTATTCCGCTGCAAGTAGTTCTTCGCTAAGGAATTTCCTCACCGAAAATTCCTCGATGAAGAATTCATAAAATCGCCTATTCACCCCCTCTAGTCGATATAACGACTTTCAATTGGTATCGAGCAAGGTACTCCTTGTTACGTGTGATTTTGGTTTAACCTTTGGAGTTTAAGTTATGTCGACCGCAGGTATGATCACGGTCTCGGCTGGGTGTCCTACCTTTGATGGGACGGACTACCCCTACTGGAAGAACAAGATGCGAATGCATCTTGAGGCAATTGATAACGATCTCTGGTATGTTGTGGAAAATGGTGTTCCCTCTGTCACACCCTCACTGAACGCTACCGATGTGAAGAGATTCAAACAACTCGATTCTCAAGCGAAGAATATCATATGTGGCCATCTGAGCAAAGGACGGTATGGAAGAGTGAGTGCTTTGGAAACTGCTAAGCTTATCTGGGATAGGCTGTCCAAAGTAAATGAAGGAGTTTCAACTCAGCGTGACTCTCGAGTTGATGTTCTTCGGAATCTCTTCAACCACTTCAAAAGACTCGACAATGAGAATGTCCAACAAACCTTTGATCACCTCACTGACATCTCAAATGAGCTTCAAGCCCTCGGTGCCACTGACATCACTTATCATGAAGTAGTGAAGAAACTATTGAGATCGCTTGATTCCTCATTTGATACTCTGGGACTGATGATACAAGAACGTGCTGACTACAAGTCTCTTGATCCTGCTGATATCCTCGAAAGGCTAAACACTCACGAGTTCCAGCTTGCTGAAAAGCGAGATCTCTATGGTTCAAACTATGGCAAACCACGTGCTCTGAAGGCCAAGGCTGTGTCTGACTCTGAATATGAGGATTCTGGTAGTAGCCTTGGTGATTCTGAAGAATTGAGCCAGGAGCTAGCACTGCTCGTGAAGAAATTCCAGAAGTTCTCAAGACGTGGTCGCTTTGGAAAATCCTCAAGAAGTAGTGATTCCTCATCCAGTGACTATAAGAGAAAGCTGTGCCACAAATGCAAGAAACCTGGTCACTATATCCAAGATTGTCCTCAGTGGGAAAAGGAAATGAAGAAGAAGAAATACAAGGATTACAGTTCTGATGATGCAAAGAAGAAGAAGAAATCATCAAAATCTTTGTCATCAAAATCCTCAAAGTCTTCATCTCACAAGAAGAGCAGCTCCAAGAAGGCTCGGGCATTCATTGGCAAGGAAATGGACTCTGAAGCTGAATCTGAGGAAAATGATAAAGAGGAGGCGTCTAAAGAATCTGAGTCTGGTGTGGCGAGTCTGTCCGTCGCTACTGCTTTCGTTAGCAAGTCCATCTACAACACTGAAGAAACTGACCCCACCGACAAGCCTGATGAAGATAATGATGGCTACGCTCCCACCTACTGCTTCATGGCAAAAGGTGCCAAGGTACTCAAATACAACTCCTCTGAATCTAGTGAAAATGAATCTGATGAGGATCTCAAGCCTAGCTACTCTAAACTTGCTAAGATTGCTGTGAAACAACAACGGGCTTTTGAGAAAGTTCAGAACATGCTAAACAAAAGTGATGATATGTTGGGTGAAGAAATGGATCGCACTAAAGCCCTGACTGAAAATCTTCAGAGACTTCAGTCTAGGTTTGATAACCTTCAAAGTCATCATAACACTCTCTTGTCTGATCATGAGAAACTTTCTTATGAATTTCTTAAAGAAAAGCAAGATCACGAGAAGCTTTCTCTTGAATCTCTTCAAAGAAAGGAAGATCTTGAAAAGTTAAGAGTGTGTTATGAAGAACTTCAGAAGGAGCGCGATTCATTACTAGCTCAACGAATCAGCGCGTCTCAGGAAGAATTTGTGCCTCCATGCTTAAAGTGCATTGAAAGTGAATCTGCTAATTCATCACCTGAAGGTTCAAATGCTTCAACTGTTACAAATTCTTCATCTGCCTCTGCTATCACTAATTCCTCACCTAAGGACATTGCTAGTATCACTGACAATGCAGGGTTGAAGGAATTGTACATGACAGGCATGTACAAAAGCCTCAAAGGGCATCAGACACTTTGTGATGTGCTTAAAAAGCAGATCCTCAACAGAAACCCTAGGAAAGAGGGTATTGCCTTTGAGAGGAAACTCAATCTTGATGGAACATATTGGAAGCTTTGCAAGTACCCCAAAACCTCATGGGTTGCTGCAAAGGGACCTCCAGTTGATCCATCTAACTTATCTGGCTTTACATGTGAATCTCCTCATTCTTCCGATGAGTCATTTGACTCAACTATAAACTGTTCAAAAATCGAATGGTGAAGTATTTGCTAGATATGTTGGCACTAAGCTCGCAGAGCGGTTCCCCTATGAAGAAAATCTGGGTTCCCAAAAGTTATGTTGAAAGTCTTCAGGAGAATGTCCTCATGACACCACCTGTGAAGAACAGGAACCCCAGATCAAATTCTTCATATGGATCCAAGTCCTCATACGGACCAAATTCCTCACGTGGATCAAATTCCTCAAATGGATCAAAGTCCTCATATGATTATCATCGTGCTAACAACTCTGTCTCGCAGGGTAGAGCTAAGGGCTATGAATATGTGCATTATTCTTCAAATTATTATGTTCATAAGTCCTCGAAGAATTACTCTGCTTATTCATATGCTTACCCTAACCCCTCTTATGTGAAACGAAACGGTTTGGCATCTTTGCCACCTTTCTCATATGGTGCTCGCAGAATGATGAATTCTTTACCACCCCTCGGATGTGGGTGGTGAAGAAAAGAACTAATCTCTTCTGCAGGTCAGGTCTCGGGCGTGCTTTGACGTCTGAAGAATTTCTTGGGGACTGATGAAATTGCACGAAAGGACGAGGCGAATCATGATGAAATGAACCTTCATTTCACACGTCCTCATCTTGCTATATCATTTCTATCGCTTGATGAAATTCATCGATGAACTTGATATCATATTCTTCATCGATGAAGCATATGAGATTGTAAGCTACACCAATTCATCTGCAGGATGATCAACCCAAAACTCTTGAATGGGTCCTCGATAGTGGATGTACAAATCACATGATTGGTGACAAGAATCTATTGATGGATGCTCCATTATCACCGTCACCTCTGAAGCATATCATCTTTGCCGATAAAGGCAAAAGTCGTATTGGGTCTTGGTAAGGTTGCGATCTCTAAGGATAAACACATGGACAAAGTCATGCTTGTTGAGTCCTTAGGATACAATCTCATGTCGATCTCAATGCTTTGTGATCTTGATATGGTTGTTGCTTTGGCAAGTATCGCTGTGTTGTGATTATGGAAGTTGACAATTCCAAAGTCTTCGAAGGCTTTAGGAGAGGAGATCTGTATATTGTTGATTTCTCTACAGGACCACAACCAGCCGTGTGTCTACTTGCAAAAGCTTCAAAAGGCTGGCTATGGCATCGACGACTTGGTCATGCAAGCATGAGGAATTTGCACACGCTTGCGAAGAAGAAGCATGTCATTGGCATTGAGAATGTCAAATTCCTCAAGGATCATTTATATGAGAACTGTGAAGCTGGAAAAATGACCAAGGCCAAGCATCCGGTGAAGACTATCATGACCACTACCTGTCCATTCGAATTGCTTCACATGGACCTCTTCGGACTTAATCATTATTCAGCAGTCACTAATGATGCATCTCTATATGGTTTTGTCATTGTTGATGATTATTCTCGATATACATGGGTACACATTGTTACTTACAAACATGAAGTGCAGGAAGTCTTCAAACGATTTTCCTCGAGGGCTTCAACCAACTTTGGTGTGAAGATCAAGCATATCAGAAGTGACAATGGAACTGAGTTCAAGAATTCCGGCCACTATGCTTTTGTCTCTATCACAGAGCCCACTAAGGTAGATGAAGCATTTCTGGAGCCGGAGTGGATTCAGGCTATGCAAGAAGAATTACATCAGTTCGAGCTAAACAATGTCTGGGAATTGGTCAATCGCCCAGATCCTCGCAAGCATAATATCATTGGCACAAACTGGATCTACCGCAACAAGCAAGATGAAAATGGCCTTGTGGTGAGGAATAAGGCACGACTAGTAGCTCAAGGCTACACATAGGTTGAAGGAATTGATTTCGATGAAACTTTTGCACTGTTGCTAGACTTGAGGCTATTCAAGATATTACTTGCTTACGCTAACCATCATGATATCATCTTATATCAAATGGATGTGAAAAGTGCATTCCTCAATGGTAAGCTTGAGGAAGAAGTATATGTTGCTCAACCCCCAGGTTTTGAAGATCCAAAGAATCTTGACAAAGTCTTCAAACTCAACAAGGCCCTCTATGGCCTCAAGCAAGCCCCTCGGGCGTGGTATGATACATTGAAGGAATTCTTCGTGAAGAATGGCTTCACACCCGGTTCACTCGACCCTACTCTCTTTTCTAAATCTTATGATGGTGAACTGTTTGTGTGCCAAATATATGTTGATGATATTATCTTTGGCTGTACTGACCAACGTTATAGTGATGAATTTGCCTATATGATGAGTGAAGAATATCAAATGTCTATGATGGGAGAGTTGAAATTCTTCTTAGGTCTTCAAATCCGTCGGCAAGCAATGGCATATTCATATCTCGGAGAAATACCTCAAAGATGTCTTGAGGAAATTCGCATGCAAGATTGCAAAGGCGTCAAAATTCCTATGCCCACAAATGGCCATCTATGCCTCGATGAAAATGGTATTGACTTGATCACAAGGTATACCGCTCCATGATTGGTTCCTTATTGTACTTATGTGCATCTAGGCGGATATAATGCTTAGTGTTTGCATGTGTACCCGATTTCAAGCTGCAGAAGGAATCACACCATAAGGTGTGAAGCATATTCTTCGATATCTAGCTCACACACCAACACTAGGATTATGGTACCCCAAGGGCTCTACTTTTGATCTCATTGGATATTCGACTCGACTATCTTTGGTGATCGTGTGGACCGCAAGTCAACATCGGCACTTGTCATTTCCTCGGACGATCTTTGGTCTGTTGGTCCTCGAAGAAACAGAACTGCGTATCACTATCTACTGCTGAAGCTGAATACATTGATGTTGGCTCATGCTGTGCTCAACTGCTTTGTATGAAGCAAACCCTCAAGGACTATGGCGTCAACGTGAAGAATGTGCCTCTCCTCTGCAACAATGAGAGTGCCATCAAGATTGCTCACAACCCAGTTCAGCACTCGAAGACAAAGCACATCTAGATTCGTCATCATTTTCTTCGTGATCATGTGTTGAAGGGCGACATCTCCATCAAGCATGTGAAGACTGAAGAACAGCTAGCTGATATCTTCACCAAGCCCTTGGATGAGAAGAGATTTAGCAAGTTGCGGTGTGAGCTAAATATCTTAGAGTCTTCAAATGTTCTTTGAAAAGGACACACATCCTAACACTTATGCAAAATTGATGACTTAGATGTGCAACACATGAAGAAACGTTTTTCTTCAATCAATGAAGAATAACACTCTAAGTGTGAAGAAATTAATGAAGAATTTGATTATCAGAACCCTACGACAATTGTACGCCGTGTCTGAAATCATCATTCTTATACGGTGGGCCACGCCACCACAAAAAGTTGAAAATCTTCAATTTAAGTTTTTCCTCATTTTATGTCCTCTACAGCATTCACTTATGGCTATTTCTTCAAGTTGCGTTTTTTGCTAAGTGAATGTGATCGGACCCTTCCCCCTCTATGCTATACTCAACCCAATCTATTCACAAATTCTTCATGTGCGTTCTATTTGAAACCCATTCAAAGTCTTCACTGTGTCCTTGTCAGCTGAAGAAATTGCGAACGAAACCTTAAAACAAATCTTATCCAGATTTTCGGTTTTACCGCTCAAACCATTCCGCATCCCATGATGCATTATTATAATCACCCATGATCTTACACGATCTCATCTGCACAGTACGTGGGTGACACATGTCGCGTGAAGGAGAAAGGGCAGGGGCATGTTCGTCCCAAAATCTTGAGTGAACGGTTTTCTTGTGGCTATAAATACCCTCTCCCTTCCTCACTTCATTTACTCCGCTCGGTCGCTGTCTCTCGCTTGAGCTCCTCAAATCCTAGCGCCGCTGCTACTCCATCGCCGCCGGTGAGGAAGAGCTTCACTGCCTCGACCTCATCGCCGTCGTACTCGCGCCGGCTGCGGAAATCTTCACTCCGCCGCCGCCGTAGCTATCTCCCTCTGCCAAGTTAGGGCGTGGGAGATCGAACCGGATGAACTTCACATCTGTTCATCTCAGTTCGTCGTGTTCTTCAGTTCGGGTAATTAAAAGTTACTTTTATTACTCACTTTGATTCTCAAGTTTTCCTGAAAATCTTCAAAGGTGTTTTATTCTTCAAATCTTCACACATATGAACACCTCACACACTGTATGCTCTTGATCCATCTCTCTAAGCACTCATTCTTCAAGATTCCTCAATTGTGCGGATTTTCGATCTATACAACTCTGGAACCTAAGACAAGAATGCTTAGTGAAATTTCTCAAGGCTCAACTGGTCAAATTCCTCAAAACTTGTCTTTTCGAAAAATCTTCTGAGAACGCATATGACCTCTCCAAATTCCTCGCACCTACACTCTGTTCATAGGTACTCATGTCCGCTGCTGAATCACTAGGTTCTCATCAACTTAACTCATTTGCAGCATTCCTCGAAGAAAAACTGCATACTTCTTCAGAGTGCTCAATTGTTCAAATTCCTCATCTGAAGAAAATGGCTGAAGGAAAGAGACCGCAAAAAGGAGGAAAGAAACCGGAGGTCATGACTGCTTTTTATTATGATCCATTTCGCGAAAATATAGATTGTACCAAAGATGCTAAATTGTTTTCTTTTTATTCTACCTCGAAAAAGAACAAAAAAAGGATTTCCAAAATAGGTCATAGATAATTCTAGCAATTGCCAATAAATCGAGGCTTTTTACCAACTTGATGGGAAAGATAGGAAAGATCTCCCTCCAAGCCGTACGTACGACTTTCATCGAATATCTCTTCCGCCTAGATAAAAATATATCATGGTCAGCAAAGTTGTTTCTTTATTTTTATTTGCCCTCTTTAATAATTTCAATTTCATTAAGAAAAACTAACTAAATAAATGGAAAATGACGAAGTCCTAGATAGGAAAGTAGAGTAGGCACAGATCCTCCACAAAAGGCAAAATGTATATGAAAAAAAGGAAATAAAAAGGAATATCGAGAATTACGGCGTGGTGAAAAGTCAAGCAGCTACTTTCAAGAAATGTAAAGAAAAGCAACGACTGGAGTAGGGGAGTCAGAGTCGAAAAGAGGATTCCTCGCTTCTTTCTCTTTAATCCCTAATTCACCTTTTGGGGCTTCTACTCTTACATAAAGCTCTTGTCTTGACAATTCAAAATTGGGCGAAGGTCAGCTCGTTGATTCCTACCACTTAATCTTAATTTATTGTATCTTCCCGGAGTTCCCTCTCCGGGAATTCATCTTTTTTTATTCCAGTATATTACTTTATTTATACTTTTAATTGATGATCTTTATTTTATTGGAAATCGTGAGAAATAGAATACTCCTTTTATACAGAATGGAGCGGGTAGCGGGAATCGAACCCGCATCGTTAGCTTGGAAGGCTAGGGGTTATAGTCGACGTTGGTTGATTATTTTTAACGTCTCTAGTTCAAGATCCCTCTTACTAACTGGAATAAAAGAATTAGTAGATCTGTTCCGCCCAAAATGGGAATGGGCGCTAGGGTTATGAACTTATAATCATGGAATCGACTCGATCATCAGATTATAAGTTCATTCCATCAAAACAAAAAATACTGAGTCTCTTAAACAAGACATTCTAAAACTTAGGATCCCAGGCGGATACTTGACATGTTCCCCCCTATGGTTACGATTCTACCAGATATGTCTTTTTGATTCCGTCGAAAATCTATTTTACGGTATAGGCGCTTATGACCTCCCCCTCTATGCCTTGCGGAATCCCTGATGAAATATACAAGGATTATTGCACGCCTGATGAAGCCAAGTTTGGCAAATAAAACAAGAATCAACGCAAGGTGCGCATTCAGAGGATTGAACGAAGATGGGCACGAGAATGGAGGGAATATCGATATGTTACTCCTAAGTACATGAAGAAATTCGCCTTAAATCCTCCATGCCCAAGAGCTCCATTGGCTTTTGGCCAGTAGGCGATCCCACCGACATCAAGCGTGGTGAGGACTTTCCTGAAGAATGGGCTAGGCGTCAAGCAAAACTGGCAAGACAAGCCAAGGAGGCAGTGAGGAAATTCAATGAGAATTCTGCTACTGCTGCTGAGACCTCGGTCAAACCGAGGAAATCAATGCCAAGAAGCCGCTCGTAAGCCAAGTGCTTCACCTTCAAGTGCCCTCACGGCCAAGTTCCTCATTGCGCCCTCACGGCAAATTCCTCATCTTCTGCTGCTCCACCAAAGTCCTCGGCAGCTCCCTCAAAGTCCTCAACTCCTGTGCATCGGCTACATGCCAAAGGACTCGGGGTTTCTCAATTGCTTCGTGTCTCGGCAAGTTCCTCACTGCACCAATGTCCTCATCAGGCCCCTCACTGTTGAAGACAAAAGCAACAATGGGACGCGGTCCTCGGCCAAGTCCAAGGAAGAAACAGTTGCATTCAAGTGCCCTCGATGAAGAGGCCTCGATGAAGAACTTGCTGAAATCATCGAGAGATGACAAGCAAAGGCCGCTAGAGCCAAAGGCACATCTGCGCCCATCGCTGTTGGATCTGAAGAAGATCCTTGACTACATTGACCTATGGCACAAGGATCCAAACACTCCAATGCTCGATCGCCTCGACTCCCGGTCAAAGTCACATCTTGACCCATTTCATCTCTCAAGAGAAATGGAAGTTTGAAAAGGCTCGTGAGATAAAGAGAGCTCAAGCTAGAAAGGAGAAGCTTCAAGAAGAACGTTGTCGGACCGACACCGAAGAACTTCTCAAGGCTCAATCTGAAATCAAGCCCTCGGCAAGGACTTGATGCATACAATGCTGATTGGCAAGGAGCCAAAGTGAGATTAAATCAACCGACGAAGAAAATGTCAACTGTTGCAACCCCATCGCAACAAGAAAATCCTCGAGCTGCAGACTCTGCTCAGCCTGCTGAAGAACATGCCAAGCACCGCTGATGACCTTCACCTCTTGATAAAAACACAAGTTCGAGGCTGATGACTCCATTCCGGCCACCGAAGAAATTGCCGGGGCATCCACTAGTGGTGCGCCTAAAAAATCGAAGAGATCAGGCATTTGCATCGATCGCGCTACCAAGAAAATCAACCATAGTCCTCAGCTCCTCCCGCGCCTACTTCAACTCCAATTCTTCCTTCTGCCTATGAAGTGAAGAAGACCAAGGCTGCAGAGCGAGCTGTAGTGAAGAAAAGGAAGGCATCAGCTGCGTCAAATTCTTCGGCTGCGAAGAAAATGAAGCCAATGACCAGCTCTCTTGAAAATCCTATTGATGCCGTTCTGATTTCCTCCATGTCATCAAAGGAAATTGTTCCTTATGGAGAAGACTACAAGATCCCAAGCGGATCTGATGAAGAAAATCATTCTACTGCTACGTTAGAGCAGTTTGATGAAGAAATTGAAGTGGAAGCATTCCCTTCAACGCCGATCGTTCCTCACCTATGCCTCGGTTCACGGTGAAGAGGTGGTGTTGAGAAGTGAAAAGAAGATGAAGATGTGGATATTGGATGCACTACACCAGTGATGAATGATGACTTTTGGAAAGTCAGCATCCAAATACTCCTCTCTTCACTCCTATTCAAAAGATTCCTCAGTCCCCGGCTACAACTGTTCAAATGGCCTCTGAAGAAACTCATCCCACTTCATCTATTCATGAAGAAATTCCAGCCGCTAGTCTTTGGAGAACTCTTCTTTGTTGATCCTCAAGTTGCATAAGAAGAGGAACCAGAAATTCCTCAGCCTGCTGTACCTGAGCTCGCGATTCCTGAGGTTGTTCTGCAAATCACTGATACTCCTCTGCCCAAACCAAAGAATCTGTTCTCAAGCAAGCAAAAATTCAAGGCTGAAGACTTCTTTTATGGGCATGTGTTCTTCACTGATTATAATCCATATGACTCTGCTCGCATAAGGAAGATGCGTTTCTGGACTGCTACTCAAGCCAACTTCTATTCCTCAGTGCTCTTTGACAAGGACAAAATCTTCGATCATGAACATATTCCTCATGTGGATATGGAATCTCTGCCGTGCTTGAGCCAGTCCTCGGTGTTATTCACGATCTTGCACTCTTGAACTTCTGACCGATATACGTGATTGGAATGAAGAACTCATTCTTGAGTTCTACGCCACATCGCATATCACCGGAGATCTTGAAGATGTCAATTCATGGGTCTTGGATTGGATGACCGAAAACACTCACTACAAGGCACCAAAGAATCTGAATTGCTTCGTGTCCTTCCTCTTGATCCTCCCCATGGCAGTGCACGTTGCATCTACAATGACCCTGAACTGACGAATCATTATATGCAAGTGCTCATGAAGCCTTTGAAGCTAGGGCAGGCCCCACGAACCAAATTCCTCGTCAAGGACTTGCTATATGTGCCCCGGACTGTCTATCGAATCTTGACAAAGACAATGAGTCCAATCAAAGGCCACGACTCAAATGATGAAGATGTCGTTGGCATCATGAAGAACATGCTTTTCAACATCATTCATGGCGTTCCCGTAAACTTCCATGATTTCTTCATGAGGACTCTTGCTAATGTTGCAATATCACCTTTCGAGCTGAAGCCCTATGCGCCTTGGATTATGAGATTCATAAGGGCAAGATCTTCACTGAATTACAAGGCTGACACTCTGAATCATGGTAGCTACTTGCCTCCCATTGAAGTCCTCAAGCGACCAGTTTCATCATCTGATGACAAAGGCAAGGCAACTGCTGTGATCGATGAAGTCACTCGTCCATTGGATGGTCAATTTTGTCTGGCTACATCTTACTCCACCAATGACGACTCTGCTACACATGACACTGCCGCAAATACCTTAGCTAAGCAAAAGCCTCAAGCCACAGCACCCAGGGTGATGACTGACTGTGAGTTACTCCTCAGTCTTCATCAGAAGGTTGATCGCAATCACAAATGGGTGAAGCGTCAGTTTGCTGCAATTCTTCACAACATGACCTCAACTCATAATGTTGTGAAGAAGAACCATTATCACCTTCATGAAACCCTTAACCGCACCTGGGCTGTTCTCACTCATGTATATACGCATGGAAGAAGCGAAGACTATGGGTCTCGAGGAAGCTTTTGGTGGTCCGCACCACCTCAGAAGAAATTCAAGAGAGTCAAAGTTCCCGATCGGTGGCCAGCTCTTATTCTTCATCGTGAAACCGATGAGCATGAAAATTTGGACGACAACTGCGGCAGGCCCTACTTCAACAAACAACCCGATAACGGCTGGCGCTCCTCCATCAACTTGAAATTCTTCAGGGGCGTTAGTCCTCAATTTCGATCCTTTTGGTCATTTGATGACAAAGGGGGAGAAATCTGAGTTAGTCTTCAAGCGGGTTTATATTATGGGCGTTTTGTTAAGTTACAACTCTCGTTCTTTCGAAACTTTTTATTGGATCGAGTTGTAATCTTAAATCCAATGGTGCCTCGATACTTTTGAGCGGTGTATAGTGCTCGATGATGCAATTGTGCTCGATACTTTTGATGTGTTATTCTGCATGCTTATTCCTCGTTAATATTATTGCACGCATGCTAAATCTCATCAGGCACCATATTTCATCATGCATTTCAAATTCTTCATATTACATATCAAATGCGTGTATGAATTACAAGATATAGGGGGAGATCTCCATGATTCAATTCTTCAAATGTGCATTGCTTCAAAAGCAAATTCCTCACTATGCACATATTCAGGGGGAGTTCTTCTATATCTTGTAATCAAATTCCTCAATATAAGTATTTACACTTCATATATTTATCCCCGTTGAAAACTTAACCTATGTTGTCATCAATCACCAAAAAGGGGGAGATTGTAAGTGCATCTAGTGCCCCTTAGTGATTTTGGTGTATTGAAGACTTATAGGTTAAGGGACTGATGCGTTTGTGAGTGTACATAGGTCTATAAGTCTATGAGGAGTTTGATATTTACAGAGAAAGTCGACCCTAAAATGAAGTTCTTCGATGAAGACTTTGATATTCGAAGACTTTTCAAGACTTTGAAAGTGAAGAAATTGGTGTGACCTTGAAGACTTGGTATTCATTTGAGGAACATGGAGCGTGAAGACTTTTGTTTTCGTAGTTTCATTTTCTCTTTCTTGAGTCATAGGAAACACCGTCTTTGTTAAAGGGGTCGAGGAAATACTAAGGAAAAATTTCCATGTGATGCTCAACTCAAAATCCTACACCTACCAATCCCTTGAGTGAAGCCATTGGAAATCTCATACAGATTCAGTCAATTTCTTGAGAATGAGACGCAGTTCTTACAGTCCTTGATGACTTTACTCGATCGAGGAGTTAGGAATTCGCCAGTCGAATTGCCTACACAATGAGGAACATGATAGCCCCGAGGAATTTGAGAGTCAAATTTCCAACCGTTCTTTGTCTTCTTGTGCACGGCTGTCCCAAAATATCTTATCCACCTAACGGTCATATCATTGAAGGGCATTTATGTCTTATCATGTCGGGCTGCTCCTAGGCTATAAATAGCCGCCCCTACAATCACTAGTCGGTTGGCTGCTCCAAGAGAACTTGACACTTGTCATTTGAGAGCAACCCATCCTCCGAGGACTTTGAGCGAAAATCATCAAGTGAGGAAAATCCAAAACCAAACCCCCACAAACCCAAAGTGATTGAGCATCATGAAGAAATTGATCCGCGTGGATCCGACGCTTGTTACCTTTGAAGACGTGCTTCTTCCAGACGGTTAGGCGTCAAGGTCTAGAGCATCAAGAGGAATTGTGGATCACCGAGTGACCAAGTCGTGAAGGTTTGGAAGTCACCGAAGACTTACCACGAGTGATTGGGACGAGACCTGCGTGGTCTTAGTTCAAGGAGAATCTGATGAGGACTAGGTGTCTGAGTTGCGGCTCGAGAGGCTGGGTGTCCGGATCTGCGTGTCCTCGAGTTTAAATACTCGGCCGCTCCAACCAGACGTATAACCGAGACAACAGTTGGAACTGGTTTACCAAATCATTGTCTTCACCAACTAAGTGGTTCTATCTCCTCAACCCTTTCATTTCCTCATTCTTGTGTTGAATGTTGTTCATATCGTGCTCGAAGACTTTGGTGAAGACTTTCACAAATTCCTCGTTCAATTTCTTGATCTGTTTGTCTTCATCTTGTTATCCTGTGTTTACGCTTTCTGTACTCTGTGCTTGTCTTCATTTCATCATGATCACTATGTTTGTATCCTGTTATGTTTACTTTTGAGTACTTATTCCGCTGCAAGTAGTTCTTCGCTAAGGAATTTCCTCACCAGCAAATTCCTCCGTGAAGAATTCATAAAAATCGCCTATTCACCCCCCCTCTAGTCGATATAATGCACTTTCAGCGGGCAGGGCAGTTGGAGCGCGCCCAACCCCCTTGTGGGCTGGTGCGCCTTCCTCCTTGGCCCATGAGGCCCACCAGGTAGGTATAACCTACCGGTGGCCTCCCGGAACCCCTTCCGACACTCCAATGGTAATCCGGTGCATTCTGAAACCTGAATATCTTCATCCTATATATCAATCTTTACCTCCGGACCATTCTGGAGTTGCCCGTCATGTCTGTGATCTCATCCGGGACTCCGAACAACATTCGGTCACCAACATACATAACTCATATAGTACTATATCTTCAACGAACGTTAACCGTGCGGACCCTACGGGTTAGAGAATGATGTAGACATGACGAAGACGCTTCTCCGGCCAATAAACAATAGCGGGACCTGGATGCCCATATTAGTTCCTACATATTCTACGAAGATCTTTATCGGTCGAACCCTTATGACAACATATGTAGTTCCCTTTGTCTATCGGTATGTTACCTGCCCGAGATTCGATCGTCGGTTTCTCCACACCTAGTTCAATCTCGTTACCGGCAAGTCTCTTTACTCGTTCTGTAATACATCATCTTGTAACTAACTCCTTAGTCACTTTTCTTACAAGCTTCTTGTGATGTTGTATTGCCGAAAGAGCCTAGAGATACCTCTCCGTCATATGGAGTGACAAATCACAATCTTGATTCATGCCAACTCAACAGACACCTTCGGAGATACCTGTAGAGCAACTTTATGATCGCCCAGTTATGAAGTGATGTTTGATAGCACACAAGGTATTCCTTCGGTATCCGGAAGTTGCATGCTCTCATGGTTGGGGACTGATTCGGCCTTCCCATTCCTTCTCTCCTCCCTCCTCCTTCCTTCCCCCTTCAGGAATTATGGTAAGGGGGCGAATAGGATTAGGGCCCCAAGTAGGATTCCTCCTACTTGGGCGCCCCCTTGGTTTTCCCCTCTCCCTCCCAGCTATATATATGAAGGGGGGAGGTGCCTAGAACACACAATATTGATTCCTAGCCGTGTGCGGTGCCCCCCTCCATAGTTTACGCCTCCGGTCATATTCACGTAGTGCTTAGGCAAAGCCCTGCATGGATGACTTCACCATCACTGTCACCACGCCGTCGTGTTGATGCAACTCTCCCTCGACACTTTGCTGGATCAAGAGTTCGAGGGACGTCAACGAGCTAAACGTGTGTAGAACTCGGAGGTGTCGTATGTTCGGTACTTGATCGGTCGAAACGGGAAGAAGTTCGACTACATCAACCGCGTTAACAAATGCTTCCGCTTTTGGTCTACGAGGGTCCGTGGACACACTCTCCCCCTCTCGTTGCTATGCATCTCCTAGATAGATCTTGCGTGAGTGTAGGAATTTTTTTGAAATTGCATGCTACGTTTCCCAACACTAACGCAATGGTACACGTTACAGACGAAGAGGGAAACATCTGGGAATGTTTTCCCGGTATTTGGCAGTTTTTGGACAAATGAATCGGAGGTAAAGGATCCATGTTCATCATGTTAGAGGCATGTGACAGATGAATGGATTCCATATTTGGATTCGTCACATTTTTCTGAGCGACTTTCATATATAAATTATTTTCATCCGAGTTATAGATTAATTTATATGATTTCTCAAAGTTTTAAATGATATTTTTTAAATTCTGGGTTTATTATTAATTTCGAAAATAATTAAATACCTAATTTACTTTTCTCACCCAGGGCTACTCTAGCTAGAGTGTAATACATGTGGGGCTAGGTACAGTCAGCAGCACAGTCAGCGGTTGACTGAGTCAATAGTGAACATAGAATGTGCCCGCATGTCATTGTCACAAAACCTAATTTAGACTAATGCTGAAACTACAAGGACATGGCCCACGGGTCAGTGACTGTGGGGGTTAGTTTAGTGGGGGGTAGCCCCTAATTAAATTAGGTCGGCCCACCGGTCAGTGGCACAAGCCGTCAGGGGGGTGGCGCATGCACGCGCAGGCGGTGGCTGGCCACGATGCACCCAACACGACGAGCGGGGCAGCTGTCGGTGAGCTAAGACGGCAGGCATATGCGGGCGCAGCAGCCGGAGGCGGCGAATCAAGCATGGTCGGGGCGTGGCGGTTGCAGCAGCTGGCAGCGCCAGCGACAGAGGGCAGCAGTTGCGGTAGCACCAGCAGCTCACTGAGGCGAGCAGGGGCGCGGCCACGCGCGGTCGGGCGCCTGGCCGGAGCGCGACGAATGGGGGAGCAGCGGGCGCAGCTGCTAGTGGCGGACACATGCTTGGTCGCGGACGAAGGCGTGGCTCGGTAAGGACATAATGCGAGGGAGCGGGCGACTGCGATGCGGTGCTCGCGGACGGGCGCGCGCCGCGAAGACAATGAGCGAGGGCGTGGGGCGGGCGCGGCCCAGACGCAGCTAGAGGCCGGGGAAGCATGACCATGGCACGGGCAAGCGAGCCCAGGGCACACACGGCACGGGGTGAGCGCGAGCTCACTAGGAGTTCGACGCGGTGGCATGATGATGGCCCACGGTGACTACGGTGAGGGATTCAATGGGGAAAAGGCGGGAACGGGCAAAAGGCCTCACAGTGAGGTCGGGGGCGTGGTCGGGGACATCTGGTGGCGTGGATCCACGACGGTGGCAGTGGCAGCCATCAGTGAGGAAGATGACATGGGCGGCGGCGGGGTAGCTTCTGGGCCTCGATTCGACGATGCAGAAGTTGCAGACGATATCGACGGAGCTGCTGGACGTCCTCCTAGCCGATGAGGAGCGTGGTGGCCGCAACAACAAAGGGAGCCATGGTCGGCGGAGCTCAGGTGTGCATGCGAGAGAGGAAAGGGGCGAGGGAAGGGGAGGAGTTGGGGCTAGGGTTCGTCCGTGGGGGTAGAGAAGCACGGGGTAGCTTTGTAGGGCGCCAGGGGGTGGATGGCCGCCACGGCCGTACATCGGTGGCGGATGGGCTCCATGATCCTGAAGGAAATATGCCCTAGAGGCAATAATAAAGTTGTTATTTTATATTTCCTTATTTCATGATAAATGTTTATTATTCATGCTAGAATTGTATTAACCGAAAACTTGATACATGTGTGGATACATAGACAAAATACAGTGTCCCTAGTAAGCCTCTACTAGACTAGCTCGTTAATCAAAGATGCTTAAGTTCCCTAACCATAGACATGTGTTGTCATTTGATGAACGGGATCAAATCATTAGGAGAATGACGTGATGGACAAGATCCATTCGTTAGCTTAGCATTATAATCGTTCAGTTTTATTGCTATTGCTTTCTTCATGTCAAATACATATTCCTTCGACTATGAGATTATGCAACTCTCGGATACCGGAGGAATGCCTTGTGTGCTATCAAACATCACAATGTAACTCGGTGATTATAAAGATGCTCTACAGGTATCTCCGAAGGTGTTTGTTGGGTTGGCATAGAACGAGATTAGGATTTGTCACTCCAAGTATCGGAGAGATATCTCTAGGCCCTCTCAGTAATACACATCATAAGAAGCCTTGCAAGCAAAGTGACTAATGAGTTAGTTGCAGGATGATGTATTGCGAAACGAGTAAAGAGACTTGCCGGTAACGAGATTGAACTAGGTATGAAGATACCGATGATCGAATCTCGAGCAAGTAACATACCGATGACAAAGGGAATAACGTATGTTGTCATAACAGTTCGACCGATAAAGATCTTCGTAGAATATGTGGGCGGCAATATGAGCATCCAGGTTCCGCTATTGGTTATTGACCAGAGAGGTGTCTCGGTCATGTCTACATAGTTCTCAAACCCGTAGGGTCCGCACGGTTAACGTTCGATGACAATGTTGTGTTATATGAGTGTGATTTGGTGACCAAATGTTGTTCAGAGTCCCGGATGAGATCACGGACATGACGAGGAGTCTCGAAATGGTCTAGAGGTAAAGATTGATATATAGTATTCGGACGCCGGAATTGTTCCGGAGGGTACCGGGTACATATCGGAGTACCGGAGGGGTTACCGGAACCCCGAGGAGAAGTTATGGGCCATATGGGCCTTAAGAGGGGAGCACACCAGATCACTTCACCATCACCGTCACCATGCCATCGTGCCGACGGAACTCATCTACTTACTCGACACCTTGATGTATCAAGAGGGTGAGGGACGTCATCGAGTTGAACGTGTGCAGAACTCGAAGGTGTCGTACGTTCGGTACTTGATCGGTCGGAGCTAGAAGAAGTTCGACTACATCAACCGCGTTGTCAAACTCTTCCGCTTACGGTCTATGAGGGTACGTAGACACACTCTCCCCCTCTCTTTGCTATGCATCTCCTAGATAGATCTTGCGTGAGCATAGGAAGTTTTTTGAAATTGCATGCTACGTTTCCCAACAGTGGCGTCCGAGCCAGGTCTATGCGTAGATGATATGCACGAGTAGAACACAAAGAGTTATGGGCGGTGATCGTCATACTTCTTACCACCAATGTCTTATTTTGATTCAGCGGTATTGTTGGATGAAGCGACCCAGACCAACCTTACATGACCATGTTCATGAGACCGGTTCCACGACAGACATGCAACTAGTTTTGCATAAAGGTGGCTGGCGGGTGTCTGTTTCTCCTACTTTAGTTGAACCAAATTTCACAACGCCCGGTCCTTGTTGAAGGTTAAAACAACAAATTTGATAAATCACGTTGTGGTTTTTGTGCCGTAGGTAAAAACGATTCTGGCTAGAAGCTCGTAGCAGCCACGTAAAACTTGCAACAACAAAGTAGAGGACGTCTAACTTGTTTTTGCAGGGCATGTTGTGATGTGATATGGTCAAGAAATGATGTGATATACGTTATTGTATGAGATGATCATGTTTTGTAGAAGTTATCGGCAACCGGAAGGAGCCTTATGGTTGTCTCTATTGTATGAAATGCAAACGCCATGTAATTGCTTTACTTTATCTCTAAGCGGTAGCGATAGTTGTAGAAGCAATAGTTGGCGAGACGACCACGATGCAACGATGGAGATCAAGATGTTTAGCCAGTGACAATGGAGATCATGACGATGCTTTGGAGATGGAGATCAAAAGCACAAGATGATGATGGCCATACCATGTCACAAATTTTGATTGCATGTGATGTTTATCTTTATGCATCTTATTTTGCTTAGTACGGCAGTAGCATGATAAGATGATCCCTTAACTAAATTTCATGGTATAAGTGTTCTACCTGAGTATGCACCATTGCGACAATTCGTCGTGCTGTGACACCATGTGATGATCGGGTGTGATAGGCTCTACATTCACATACATCGGGTGCAAGACAATTTTGCACATGCGGAATACTCGTGTTAAACTTGACGAGCCTAGCATGTACAGACATGGCCTCTGAACATTAGAGACCGAAAGGTCGAACGTGAATCATATAGTAGATATGATCAACATAGAGATGTTCACCATTGATGACTACTCCATCTCACGTGATGATCGGACATGGTTTAGTTGATTTGGGTCAAGTATCATTTAAATGACTTGAGGGATGTCTATCTAAGTGGGAGTTCTTAAGTAATTTGATTAATAGAACTTAATTTATCATGAACTTATTCCTGATAGTATTTGCGTATCTATGTTGTAGATCAATGGCCCGTGCTACCGTTCCCCTAAATTTTCATGCGTTCCTAGAGAAAGCTAAGTTGAAAGATGATGGTATCAACTACACGGATTGGGTCCGTAACTGGAGGATTATCCTCATTGCTACACAGAAGAATTATGTCCTTGATGCACCACTAGGTCAAAGGCCTGCTGCAGGAGAAGATGCTGATTTTTTGAACGTCTGGCAAGCTTGATTTGATGACTACTCGATAGTTCAGTGTGCCATGCTTTACGGCTTAGAATCGGGACTTCAAAAACATTTTGAACATCATGGAGCATATGAGATGTTCCAAGAGTTGAAGTTAATATTTCAAGCAAATGCCCGAGTTGAGAGATATGAAGTCAACAACAAGTTCTATGGCTGCAAGATGGAGGAGAACAGTTCTATCAGTGAACACATACTCAGAATGTCTGGATATCATAATCACTTGACTCAGCTTGGAGTTAATCTTCCATATGATAGTGTTATTTACAGAGTTCTCCAATCACTACCACCAAGCTACAAAGGCTTCGTGATGAACTATGATATGTAAAGGATGGAGAAAACAATTCCTGAGCTCTTCGCAATGCTCAAAGCTGCAGAGGTAGAAATCAAGAAGGAGCATCAAGTGTTGATGGTTAACAAGACCACTAGTTTCAAGAAAAAGGGCAAGGGAAAGAAAGGGAACTTCAATAAGAATGGCAAGCAAGTTGCCACTCCCGGGAAGAAGCCCAAACATGGACCCAAGCCTGAAACTGAGTGCTTCTACTGCAAAGGGACTAGTCACTGGAAGCAGAACTGCCCCAAGTATTTGCGGATAAGAAGGATGGCAAAGTGAACAAATGTATATTTGATATACATGTTATTGATGTGTACCTTACTAATGCTCGTAGTAGCTCCTGGGTATTTGATACTAGTTCGGTTGCTCATATTTGTAACTTGAAACAGGAGCTACGGATTAAACAACGATAGGCTAAGGACGAGGTGAGGATGCGCGTCGGCGATGGTTCCAAGGTCGATGTGATCGCCGTTGGCACGCTACCTCTACATCTACCTTCAGGATTAGTTTTAGACCTGAGTAATTGTTATTTGGTGCCAATGTTGAGCATGAACATTATATCTAGATCTTGTTTAGTGCGAGACGATTATTCATTTAAATCAGAGAATAATGGTTGTTCTATTTATATGAGTAATATATTTTATGGTCATGCACCCTTGAAGAGTGGTCTATTTTTGTTGTATCTCGATTGTGGTGATACACATATTCATAATATTGATGCCAAAAGATGCAAAGTTGATAATGATAGTGCAACATATTTGTGGCACTGTTGTTTAGGTCATATTGGTGTAAAGCGCATGAAGAAACTCCATGCAGATGGACTTTTGGAATCACTTGATTATGAATCATTTGATACTTGCAAACCATGCCTCATGGGCAAGATGACTAAAACTCCGTTCTCCAGAACAACGGAGCAAGCTAATGACTTATTGGAAATAATACATACCGACGTATGCGGTCCGATGAGTGTTGAGGCACGCGGTGGATGTCGTTATTTTCTAACCTTCACAGATGATTTGAGCAGATATGGGTATATCTACTTAATGAAACACAAGTCTGAAACATTTGAAAAGTTCAAAGAATTTTAGAGAGAAGTGGGGAATCATCGTAACAAGAAAATAAAGTTTTTATGATCTGATCGCGGAGGCGGGTACTTGAGTTCCAAGTTTGGCCTTCACTAAAAACAATGTGGAATAGTTTCACAATTCACGCCACCTGGAACAGCACAGCGTAATGGTGTGTCCGAACGTTGTAACCGTACTTTATTACATATGGTGCGATCTATGATGTCTCTTACCAATTTAGCACTATCGTTTTGGGGTTATGCATTAAAGACAGCTGCATTCACGTTAAATAGGGCACCGTCTAAATCCGTTGAGACGACACCGTATGAACTGTGGTTTGGCAATAAATCTTAAGCTGTTGTTTCTTAAAGTTTGGGGTTGCCACACTTATGTCAAAAGGGTTCAGCCTGATAAGATCGAACCCAATTGGAGAAGTGTGTCTTCATAGGATACCCTAAGGAAACAATTGGGTACACATTCTACCATAGATCCGAAGGCAAGATCTTCGTTGCCAAGAATGGAACCTTTCTAGAAAAGGAGTTTCTCTCGAAAGAAGTGAGTGGGAGAAAAGTAGAACTTGATGAGGTAATTGTACCTTCTCTCAATTTGGAAAGTAGCTCATCAGAGAAATCTGTTCCCGTGATGCCTGCACCAACTTGACAGGAATCTAATGATGATGACCATGAAACTTCAGACCAAGTTACTACCTAACCTCGTAGGTCAACCAGAACACGATCGACACCACAGTGGTACGGTAATCCAGTTCTGGAAGTCATGTTACTACACCATTGCGAACCTACGAACTATGAAGAAGCTATGATGAGCCCAGATTCTGATAAATGTCTTGAGGCCATGAAATCTAAGATAGGATCCACGTATGAGAACATAGTGTGGACTTTTGCGCATTTGCTCGATGATCGGCGACCCATAGAGAATAAATGGATCTTCAAGAAGAAGACTGACGTTGATGGTTATGTTATTGTCTACAAAGCTTGACTTGTCGCAAAAGGTTTTTGACAAGTTCAAGGAGTTGACTACGATGAGACTTTTCTCACCCATAGCGATGCTTAAGTCTGTCCGAATCATGTTAGTAATTGCCGCATTTTATGATTATGAAATCTGGCCAATGGACGTCAAAACTGCATTCCTTAATGGATTTCTAAAAGAAGAGTTGTATATGATGCAACCAGGAGGTTTTGTCGATCCTAAAGGTTCTAACAAAGTGTGCAAGCTCTAGCGATCCATCTATGGACTGGTGCAAGCATCTCGGAGTTGGAATATACACTTTGATGAGGTGATCAAAGCATATGGTTTTATACAGACTTTCGGAGAAGCCTGTATTTACAAGAAAGTGAGTGGGAGCTCTATAGCATTTCTAATATTATATGTGGATGACATATTATTGACTTGAAATAATGTAGAATTTCTGGATAGCCTAAAAGGATACTTGAATAAAAGTTTTTCAATGAAAGACCTTGGTGAACCTGCTTATATATTGGGCATCAAGATCTATAGAGATAGATCAAGACGCTTAATAGGACTTTCACAAAGCACATACCTTGATAAAGTTTTGAAGAAGTTCAGAGTGGATCAGTCAAAGAAAGGGTTCTTGCATGTGTTACAAGGTGTGAAATTGAGTCAGACTCAATGCCCGACTATTGCAGAAGATAGATAGAAAATGAAAGTCATTCCCTATGCCTCAGCCATAGGTTCTATCATGTATGCTATGTTGTGTACCAGACCTGATGTGTGCCTTGCCGTAGGTCTGGCAGGGAGGTGCCAAAGTAATCCATGAGTGGATCATTGGACAGTAGTCAAGAATATCCTGAAGTACCTGAAAAGGACCAAGGATATGTTTCTCGTTTATGGAGGTGACAAAGAGCTCGTCGTAAATGGTTACGTCGATGCTAGTTTTAACACTGATTTGGATGACTCTAAGTCACAAACCGGACATGTATTTATTTTGAATGGTTGAGCTGTCAGTTGGTGCAGTTCCAAGCAAGGCATCGTGGCGGGATCAACAAGTGAAGCGGAGTACATAGCTGCTTCAGAAGCAGCAAATGAAGGAGTCTGGATGAAGGAGTTCATATCCGATCTAGGTGTAATACCTAGTGCATCAGGTCCAATGAAAATCTTTTGTGATAATACTGGATCAATTGCCTTAGCGAAGGAATCCAGATTTCATAAAAGAACCAAAACACATCAAGAGACGCTTCAACTCCATCCGTGATCAATTCAAGGAGAGAGACATAGAGATTTGCAAAATACACACGGATCTGAATATAGCAGACCCGTTGACTAAGCCTCTTCCACGAGCAAAACATGATCAGCACCAAGACTCCATGGGTGTTAGAATCATTACAATGTAATCTAGATTATTGACTCTAGTGCAAGTGGGAGACTGAAGGAAATATGCCCTAGAGACAATAATAAAGTTAATGTTTTATATTTCCTTATTTCATGATAAATGTTTATTATTCATGGTAGAATTGTATTAACGTGAAACTTGATACATGTGTGGATACATAGACAAACTATTGTGTCCCTAGTAAGCCTCTACTAGACTAGCTCGTTCAAAGATGGTTAAGTTTCCTATCCATAGACATGTGTTGTCATTTGATGAACGGGATCACATCATTAGGAGAATGATGTGATGGACAAGACCCATTCATTAGCTTAGCATTATGATCGTTCAGTTTTATTGCTATTGCTTTCTTCATGTCAAATGCATATCCCTTCGACTATGAGAATATGCAACTCCTGGATACCGGAGCAATGCCTTGTGTGCTATCAAACGTCACAATGTAACTGGGTGATTATAAAGATGCTCTACAGGTATCTCCGAAGGTGTTTGTTGGGTTGGCATAGAACAAGATTAGGATTTGTCACTCCGAGTATCGGAGAGATATCTCTAGGCCCTCTTGGTAATACACATCATAAGAAGCCTTGTAAGCAAAGTGACTAATGAGTTAGTTGCAGGATGATGTATTGAGGAACGAGTAAAGAGACTTGCCGGTAACGAGATTGAACTAGGTAGGAAGATACCGACGATCGAATCTCGAGAAAGTAACATACCGATGACAAAGGGAATAACGTATGTTGTCATAACAGTTCAACCGATAAAGATCTTCGTAGAATATGTGGGCGCCAATATGAGCATCCGGGTTCCGCTATTGGTTATTGACCAAAGAGGTGTCTCGGTCATGTCTACATAGTTCTCGAACCCGTAGGGTCCACACGCTTAACGTTCGATGACGATGTTGTGTTATATGAGTTATGTGATTTGGTAACAGAATGTTGTTCGGGGCCCTGGATGAGATCACGAACATGACGAGGAGTCTCGAAATGGTCAAGAGGTAAAGATTTGATATATAGGATGATAGTATTCGCACACCGAAAGTGTTCCGAAGGATACCGGGTACATATCGGAGTACCGGAACCCCCGGGAAGATGATATGGGCCATATGGGCCTGAAGAGGGGAGCACACCAGCCCACAAGGGGTGGCGCTGCCCCCTTAGGCATGTGACCGAATTGGACAAGGAACAAGGGGGTCCGGACCCCTTCCTTTCTCTCTTTCCCCTTCCCTTTCTTCTCTATTAAAATAAGGCAGGGGGCGCCACATGGGGAAACCCCAAGTAGGATTCGGATCCTACTTGGGGCGCCCCCTGGCTGCCTTTCCTCCCCTCCCACCTATATATATGTGGGGAGGGGGTGCCTAGAAACACAACATCAATTGTTAGTCGTGTGCGGTGCCCCCTCCACAGCTTACAACCTCGGTCATATTCTTGCGGTGCTTAGGCGAAGCCCTGCGCGGATCACTTCACCACGCCATCGTGCTGATGGAACTCATCTACTTCCTCGACACCTTGCTGGATCAAGAGGGCGAGGGACGTCATCGAGCTGAACGTGTGCAGAACTCGGAGGTGTCATACGTTCGGTACTTGATCGGTCGGAGCTAGAAGAAGTTCGACTACATCAACCGCGTTGTCAAACGCTTCCGTACGGTCTATGAGGGTACGTAGACACACTCTCCCCCTCTCGTTGTTATGCATCTCCTAGATAGATCTTGCGTGAGCGTATGATTTTTTTTAAATTGCATGCTACGTTCCCCAACAGACCCCCCTGCTCCTGTAGTGAGGAGGTGGGCGAGGTGAGGTGGGCTGGGTCGGTCCCTGTAGGCTAAGGCCCAGGGGAACATGGGGTTTTGTTTTTTTAATTATTTTCTTCTTTTATTTGTTTCTGTTATTTTCAAAAGTAATTTATTTTTATAAAATATAAAACTTGCTCCTTAAATAGTTTTGTAAATTAAGCCACTGCCACAAAAAGTTTGGCATTAAAATAAAATAGATTGGAATTTCTATAATTTAAAAAGCAATTAAAATATTGTTTTGGCCACCGTTTTAATTGTTTTAGGGCACTTAACCACTTTATAAAAAGTTGGTTTCACCATGACAATTATCCAGGGATTATTTGCAATATTATGAACATTTGTTTTCATGTTTGTGAATTTCTCAATTTCACTTATAATTTGAATTTGATTTCAAAGTGAAATTTGAAATGAGATATGGATCAAAGATGATTAAGACTAGTTAACCAAGATAACTTAGCTTAATGATGATAATCACTGTAGCTCAATACATAGGGGTATTACAAGGCCTATCTACGGTCTTTCAAAAGGTTATACGTGCGGATGAACCTTGAGTAAATCTGTAAAATTGGTGGATGGGTGCTTCCCCCTCCCCCACCCCCACCCCTTCTATGAATGCATAATATGCATGATTATGCATATTCTAGAGAGAAAAAGGCTTCGACCTCTACCACCCATCTCTTGCTGCATGCCTCCATCACACAAAGAGCTTACCGACTTCGTATTTCTCCACCATAGGGTAGCTCACCAATTGAAGGCACAAGCAAAAGGGAGGAAGTGGCCCCTCAATTGTTGGGTTCCTGAGGAGTGAATTGCATAAAACCACCACATTTGGGGCTTCACTTGAGAAAAACTACCTAGTCGCTAATTTTTTGCAAAAGTCACCGCGCATTCAGTAATCATTTTGCAAAATGCACTGATCAGGTGATTTAGCTCGTTTAATCACTTTCTGACAAGTGGCGCCGGATTGTCGAAAGCTGACTTGGCAAAACATTTACAAACACCCCCTTAGATCTAGAAAAACAAAAGCAATCAAGGCCCTGTTCTTCCCTGCTCCCGATCGATCTGATCCCCTGCTTCCGCTCTGAACGCCTCCCACTAGTCCGATGGTGGACGCCACCGGCCACTTCCTCTCCGGGCTGCCACCATTGAGAGCCGGGGGAAACGTGGCGTGAGGCTGGGATGGACGGTGAGCGTGGCCGACGCCACTGCTGCTCGCGCCCGTGCGGCGGGCATAGCTACTCGCGTCCATCCGGTGTGCCTCCCCGTCACCTAGCTGGCGCCGATGCAGGTGAGCAGCAAGGGCGGCGGCGGCTTGAGATCCGGCCGCGGTGAGGCGCCCCCCTCACCAGTCACCACGCCAACGCGGGCCAAGGAGCGGGGCTTGGGAGGCCGGCTCCGACGCCAGGGAGCGAGGGGGAAGGAGGAAACAAGCTCCTTGCGGAAGAACTTGGCTGCGCGCCAGTTGCCAGCGTCAGGAGGCGGGGCAGCGGCCATGGCGACAGGCGCCGTGGTTGCTCCCCTGTGAAGGAGAAAGAAAGAGTTGAGAAGATAGGAAAGAGAAAGAGGGAAGGAGGAGGTACACGGCGGCGGGGAGGCCCTTGTCGTCTGAGGCGACGGAAGACGGCGGCGGACGGCAGGATGACGTACGGGAGGCGGCAACGACGTTGCCGGAGTGGCGTCGGGGGTCGGCCAGCTCGGGCTCTCTCGATCGGATGGGACCGAGGCAGCAGGCTCTGTCGGGCATGGCCAGGGGGCTGATTGCTTTTTTTAAAATCTACTAGGGGTCTGGGTATGATTATTCAGCCAAGTCAGCTCCTTACAGTCGGGTCCCATGTGTCAGAAAGTGATTAAATGGGCGAAATCACCTGATCAGTGCATTTTGCAAAATGATTACTGAATGTGCGGTGACTTTTGCAAAAAATTAGCGACTAGGTAGTTTTTCGCAAGCGAAGCCTCAAATGTGGTGGTTTTATGCAATTCACTCGGTTCCTGAGTGTGGCACAAGAGCACTGCCATTAGCATCCTTTCTTCTCCTTTCTCTCTCCTCCTAAATATTTATCGTTTTAGAGATTTCAATGGACTATCACATATGGATGTATATAGACATATTTTAGAGTGTAGATTCACTCATTTTGCTCCGTATGTAGTATTTGTTGAAATCTCTAGAAAGACAAATATTTGAGAACGGATGGAGTATAATATAACCAGATCTAATAGAAGGATCATGGCACCATCGGTGGCCTCATTTCTCCTCCTCTCTCGTTTTCTCTCCTTTAGAATTTTATTTTTGAAATAAAAACATAGAAAACTTTATTTAAGTGAAATAAGAGTAACATCATTAATGAGAAAGCGTACAATTTCAATAAGTGGATCCTTCAACCAATCAAACGTCAAAGAAAATCTTTTCTCCTCTCTCCTATAAGTACCCGTCTAAGGGCATCTCCAACGGCAACACACAAAAAACCTCCCGCGTCCGTCCATGGACATGGGTGCCAGTCCGTGGACACGAATGCGAGAGGTAGCCATCCAACACTAGCCATTTCAAACCGCATTTCAACGAAGCAGACGAAATTCATGCAAACCGGCCGATATTCATCAAAGTTCAGATAGGAAATAGCACAAATCATCCACACATAGCATGCAATTAATTCTAGTACAACAAGGTCTCAAATTTGACTAGATCCCGGATGTTAAACATGTTTTTCATGAACAGATCATGTCCTCCCACACATACTTCCCCTTCAGCTTCATCCAACAGTGTGTGCACGTAAATGGCCATCCCTAAGACCTGTGGTACACCACGACGGCGCGTGCGTGCTACATATAATGTGTAGATCAAAATTGAGTGGATGAATCAATGAACAAGTTGAGCAAGAGGAAGTAAAACTTACCATCTCCATGTTCGCGTGTAATGGCCATCTTGCATCGAGCTGACTAACAAAGTTGCAAAACTTGATGACACCGACCTGCATAGCACACCAGTGATACGACAACAACCTCACATTGCGTCGTTGAGTGATGTACATGTCATAGGGCGCAATGTTCTTTCCGGCATGAAACTTTTCATGCACTTGCTTCGAGAAGGGCGACCCTTTGGTCCTGCCTATGAAATCTGTGGATACGGCCAGCCACGCGTAGCACAACAACTCATCCTCCATGGTCGAGTAGCTCACCATCCTTTCAACTCTAAAATGACGTAGCATTTGAAAATAAGCTCAATGACATTTGACCGAACACCTGCCCGGCGTGGTGTCTACCACGGAGGTCGTCGACAGGGGGCAGAGTGTACATGGGTACAAACGGCTCCAAGGCTAAAAGCTCTGTCAGAACGGCGAGCGGGTGCGTCGGTGCTAGTTGTGGACGTCCGGCAATGCCTCTGTGGTGGTCGGAGACGAACAGCAGCGACAGCGAAGGTGTAGGGTGCGGATGCAAAGCAAGAGGGAGAAGGGGTGGAGTGGAAGGAAATGGGACTGGGAGGGGGATTAGGTGGACGGGGGTGTCGGAGTCCTATGTTTCACGTGTCCGGACTCCCGCAACGCTCCCACACTTTTGTCTCTAATTTGCAGGAGAAATCGTGTCCGGACCGCCCCACGGACCGATACAGTCCCGTGTTGGATGGCTTTCACAGTATGGACAGCGCAGTCCAAACGGTTGCGGGAGGTTTACGGATCCGCCTTAGAAATGCCCTAACACCACGCGTGCTCCTGATTCCTTTCAAAAAGATTCGCTTAGGGCGGGCCTTAAGGCATGTAGCACGGAAGCAGCACCAAGGTGCTACCTACATCCACCTAAGCTTGGAGAGCTAGAACAATTGCCGATATCGATTACCATTCAACCTCATATGCTGCCTCACAACATCTACAGCCACATACAGTAAATTTGGCCCCTCAAACGATCCACGGACATACCGGACGGGTCCATGAATAGTGATTGTTCACATCTCATATTTTCTGTTCCACAACCGGATACCTCAACTAAAATCCTCAAATCCATACAATATAAAACCTAATCTAAATCTTCACCAGCACTCGGTCCATGGCTGTGTCCATGTCTAGAGGCCGGCTGAGCCCCTCGAAGTGAAGGTGCGGTCGCCGGCGAGGTAGAGTAGGACATAGGACACGGACCAGCTCATGGGACTCGAGGCGCCACCGTCTCTCATGCCCTACTCTTCATCGTCGGAGCCCATGGCCTGCACATCGTCGGTCAATGTGAGGTCCACAATAGATTGTAACGCCTCGGATCCGATGCGCCAGGTGTCCGCCAGTTATTCGCCGTCCTTGCCATGTCATGTGCTTGCGTGTTGCACTTTGCCATGTCATCATTTGCATTTTATCATGTCATCATGTGCATCTCATTTTGCATACGTGTTCGTCTCATGCATCCGAGCCTTTTCCCCGTTGTCCGTTTTGCAATCCGGCGCTCCTATGTCTCCCGGCGTCCCCCTCTTCTCTCTTTTCATGTGCGGGTATTAAACTTTCTCGGAATGGCCCGAGGTTTGCCAAGCGGCCTTGGTATAGCACCGGTAGACCGCCTGTCAAGTTTCGTGCCATTTGGAGGTCGTTTGATACTCCAACGGTTAACCGGGTAACCGCAAAGCCCTCTTTGAGTTGCAGCCCAACACCCCTTCCAAAGTGGCCCAAAACCCACCAAACTCCCCTCCATGCTCTCGGTCGTTCGATCACGATCCCGTGGCCGAAAACCGCACCTCATTTGGACTCTCCTAGCTCCCTCTACCTATAAATAAGTCTCCCCCGTCCAAATCCGGATCCCGAAACCCTAATTTTCGTCCCCGCGCTCGCCGGACACGTCCGACCCGCCCGGACGCGTCCGCTTCTCTCCTCCTCCAATCCGGTCGCGCCACGTGCGCGCCGCGCCAAATCCGCCGCCCGCAGCCGCATGGCCATGGCCATGCGCATGCAGCAGCCCGCGACCATCGCCGACCCGAGCCGTCCCGCCGCTGGACCCAGCGCGCCGAACCTTCCGCCTGCCGCCGCCCGTCGTCGCCGGCGTCCGCCGCCTCCGCCGCCTCGGCCCTCGCCCGCCTGGCGCCTCGCCGCCTCGCCGCCTCACTGGCCACCGTCAGCCCGCCCCGCCGCCCGAGGCCCCCCGCCGCCTCGCCCGCCTCGAGCCGCCTCGGCTCCCTTGCCAGAAGGCCGCCAGCCAGCGCCCGCCTCTCTGCGGCCGCCGGTGGTCGCCGCTGGCTGTTGCGCCATGGCTGAGCTCGCGCTTCCGGCGCCCGCCTCTCCCCCGCCTCCGGCCAGATCCGGGGAAGGAGGCCCCGGATCCGCCTCCTCCCGGCCTCCCCGCGTCCTCTCCGGCCATCTCCGTCAACTCCAGCCGGATTCCGGCGAGATCCCGACCATCCTCGTTTTCCGTGCAGGTTGTCCCCGAAATTGACCAAGTCCCAGATTTTTGTAATTTTCATGCCATGTTCATGCCATCGCATCTCTGCATCCGTAGCTCCGTTTGGCGCGTATAATATGTCAAATTGTTCGTCTCGACAAGTACTTCATTTCATTCCATTGCATCTTTTTCATTTGAGCACATCTTGATGCCCGAAATGCTGTTGGAAGAGTGCATGTTGATGTTAATCTGCTGAAACTGTTATAACTTGCTGTTTTATCATTTTTGCCATGATTTATGTGTGCATCCTATGAGGTTGATGTCTACATGAATGTTGAACTATGCCATGCCATCTTTCCAGAGGTGTTGACCTTGTATTTTTGTGAGTTGTGTGCTGAGTTTATCAAGCTTGTAAAGTAGGGTAGTTGTTGTTGCTGTTTTCCTGGCAGATTCTGTTATATTTTGTTGCTATGTTAACATGCCTCTACTAATCATTCTATGCATAATCTGGAGATGCTCTATAAACATGTTTTGATATACATGTCATGATCTATCCATTCATGCCCTTGGTTGCAATTATAGCCTGCTGGAACATGTTGTAATCTTGCTCCAAAGTTGCTTGAAAATGTTGTTTGTCAGCCTGTTAACATCAAGTTCACTTGTTCCCATGTGTTTTCCTAGTGATCCATGTATCCTATGAACTTGTTCTTGCCATGCTTAGCTTCATAAACATGCCTTCTTACTGTTGGTTGCCTTGCCATGCCATGTATTGCTCTGTAGTGAGTGGTTCGAGCTCATGAACATGCCTACTTATTGTTGTTTCTGCCATGTATGAATCTGTAATATAACTTGCCATGTTTACATGGGTGCCCTCATATTTTCTATGCCTTTTTGGCTCATGGTCAGTAAGGGTCTTTTGATATATGCTATTAGTAGATTCATGCCATGCCTTTGTTTGCCATGATAGCTTCCTGTAACATGTTGTTTGATAGCTCTAAACATTGCAACTTGATGTTATTTCTGCAAAGTCTGAAACTGTTATTATTTGCAATATCTCCATGTCCTTTTGAGCATGTTCTAGTTGTTTATGGAGATAGCTCAGTGTTCATGTATTGTTATGCTTTATGTGTACTTCATGCCCATGCCTTTTGTTATTATGTTGGGATGCTGTAGCATGTTGTTTTGATGCTTGTAAGATGCTTAGTTGCTGTTTTGGGCAGATTGTTGCTATGACTTGTATAGTGTGCATGTGTTGCCCCGTTGCTCCGTTTTGAGTGTGCTCTATATGAAACTTGCTTGATTTTGCATGTTGTTTCATATTACCATGTTGCATCCTTGTTTTGGTGTGTTTGCTTGTTGTTTGGGTGCATTTTGCATCAATGCCATGCTTAACTTGTTTTGCTCATATCTTCTAGGCCGTAGCTCCGAATCTAATGAACTTTATATGTAACTTGACTAGAATTTCGTGTAGATCATCTTGGTGCATCTTAACTTGCTATTTAACAACTTGAACATAATGTTTATTCAGTGCTGGACCAATTTCGAAATTTGCATATGAGGACTTACCGGAATTGTTATATGTTGTTTCCGGCCTCATTTAAACTTGCCTTGATGTGTTGTTCTTGTTTGCATCATCTTTTGCCATGAGTAGCTTCATGTAGCTTGGTCATGCATGCTTGTTGTGCATCATGCCTTGTTCATGTGTGGTGTGTTTACCTATGTTGTGTGCTTCTTCTCGATAGTTCCCGTTTCGTTGCGATCGTGAGGATTCGTTCGTCTATGATTGGTTCGGCTTCATCCGTTCGTCTTCTTCATGGACTCGTTCTTCTTCCTTGCGGGATTTCAGGCAAGATGACCGCTACCCTGGATCTCACTACTATCATTGCTATGCTAGTTGCCTCGTTCTTTCGCTATGCTGCGCTACCTATTACCTGTTTATCAAGCCATCCCTAATTGCCATGAACCCCTAACCTTGACACCATTCCAAGCAAACCGTTGTTTGGCTATGTTACCGCTTTTGCTCAGCCCCTCTTATAGCGTTGCTAGTTGCAGGTGAAGTTGAAGATTTCTCCATGGTGGACAGGGTTTATGTTGGGATATCACAATATCTCTTATATTATTAATGCATCTATATACTTGGTAAAGGGTGGAAGGCTCGGCCTTATGACTGGTGTTTTGTTCCACTCTTGCCGCCCTAGTTTTCGTCATACCGGTGTTATGTTCCCGGATTTTGCGTCCCTAACGCGGTCGGGTGATTTATGGGACCCCCCTGACAGTTTGCTTTGAATAAAACTTGTCCAGCAAGGCCCAACATTGACTTTTACCATTTGCCTCACCACCACCTATCTTTTCCCTTGGGAGTCGCTCTCTCGAGGGTCATCTTTATTTCAGCCCCCCCGGTCCAGTGCTTGTCTAAGTGTTGGTCCGAAACGAGCAACCTGCGGGGCCACCTCTTGGCAACTCGAGGGCTGGTTTTACTCGTAGCTTGACTTATCCGGTGTTGCCACGAGAACGAGATATGTGCAGCTCCTATCGGGATTGTCGGTAGATCGGGCGGCTTTGCTGGTCTTGTTTTACCATTGTCGAAATGTCTTGATGTACCGGATTCCGAGACCGATCGGGTCTTCTGGGTGAAGGTCTATTCTTCGATGATCGCGAGAGCTTGTCATGGGCTGTTGGGACACCCTGCAGGTATAAACTTTCGAGAGCCGTTCCCGCGGTTATGTGGCAGATGGGAATTTGTTAATGTCCGGTTGTAGATAACTTGACACTTGATCTGAATTAAAACGCATCAACCGAGTGTGTAGCCGTGATGGTCTCTTCTCGGCGGAGTCCGGGAAGTGAACACGGTTTCTGTGTTATGTTTGACGTAAGTAGGTGTTCAGGATCACCTCTTGATCATTGTTAGCTTCACGACCGTTCCGCTTGTTTCTCTTCTCGCTCTCATTTGCGTTGGTTAGCCACCATATCTTGCTTAGTCGCTGCTGCAACCTCACCACTTTACCCCTTCCTTTCCCATTAAGCTTTGCTAGTCTTGATACCCATGGTAATGGGATTGCTGAGTCCTCGTGGCTCACCAGATACTTCCAAACCAGTTTGCAGGTGCCTATGTTACCGAAAGCGGTGACGAACCAAGCTCAAGGAGGAGCTCGATGAAGATCTTGCCCTTTGTGTTGTTTCGTTCTAGTTGGTCAGTAGTGGAGCCCAGTTGGGGTCGATCGGGGACCTTTGTCGCATTTGGGGTTCTTCTTTTGTTTTGGTTCCGTAGTCGGACCTTGATTGTATCTGGATGATGTAATGCTTTATTCATGTAATTGTGTGAAGTGGCGATTATAAGCCAACTATGTATCTCTTTCCCTTATGTATTACATGGGTTGCGTGAAGATTACCTCACTTGCGACATTGCTTTCAATGCGGTTATGCCTCTAAGTCGTGCTTCGACACGTGGGAGATATAGCCGCATCGAGGCGTTCAAGTTGGTAATCGAGCCTTCCCGACCTTAGGAGCCCCACCGCTTGATCGCTTTTAGTGGCGAGTTGTGTCTAGAAAAATGTTTTGAGTCATTTAGGATTATATATATCGGAGAGTTAGGAATTCTTTTTACTCCTCGGTCCTTAAATCGCTCTGGTGAGGTCTCCCGACGAGTTTTGACTCTTCTCTTCTCAAATTTCACTAAATTTTTTAGGATCACGCGGGTATCTTAGAATCATTCCGATGGTTTTATGATGACAACATTGTCTTGGTGCCTCCGTCGCAGAGGTTTTTTTAATGGAGGTGTCCCGGGAGTTGAGCTCGAGGTGTTGTCGCCATAATTTTATCATTGCAGTTCGAATACCGAGTTTAGTACGCCGACATCGAAAATCTCTTTTATGCGCTTGTTGGTGAGATAACCCGCTAACCCAAAGATCGAGGTGAGTACGGAGTATTGCCATGACTCGTATAACGGATGCTTTTCGAAGGTTGAGGTAGACGATTTCCGAAGGTTTCTTGGTTATGTGTTGACGGATGGATACAGCTTGGATGTAGGTATTGTTAGTTTGGGTGAGATATTTTGCTTCCCCTGTATCCCCAACACCAGATTGCATAACCAGAAAGTTTTGGGAGTTTATAGGTGGGAATTCAAGTAGCTCCTAGAATATCTTTTCGACAGATGCATGATATGAGATTGGGTAAATCTCTATCATATGTATTTGTTCCGGCTTATTCTGCAAGCCAGTCCTTTGTTTTTGTTTTATTTGTGGTATTCGAGTTGCTTCGAAGTCAAATGTTGAATCCATACCTTTCCTAAACGGTGTTCTCATATTGCTATGTGAGTACCAATCCTTCTTGATCATTGAGGTTGTCATGTTAATTCTTTTCCTACCGGCGTGCTTCTCTTCAAGTGGATCCGATCATTCTCCCCATCCGCAAGATCAATTCTAAGTCTTCTCAACGGTGTTTCTTTCGTTCATCCCAAGTTGCCTTTGTTTTCCCGCCCTCCCACCCTTTTTCTTCAAGGACACGGATTTCTTAATCAAGTATCCATTTATTCATATGAAGTCTCTTCATTCTTTTCAATCAATGTTCTTATCCGGTGATTTCCCATGAAGATGTTCTACTAGTTCGCCATTCCCCATTCCTTTCTCTTCTCCGGTGGATTCAAGTCAAGTTTTGTTGATCACACCTTTTTCCTCATTTCATTGTCTTCTCATACCGGTGCACCTCATTATCATTCTACTTCTCGCTATTTGTTATTCCGGAGTGCTCAAGATATCTCGAAGAGTCGTGTTTCCACTCTGCATTCATTCAAGCTCTTTCGAGATTGGTATCTCATTCAAGTCATTTAATTCAACCGGTGCAACATCTCTTTTAAATCTTTTCAACGGTGTTTCTTTTGAGTGGGCCTAACCCACAGGTCTTTTCCGTGATCTTACGACTCTTCTATTTTCCCGAGCTATCCTAAATTCTTCTCCAAGTTTGACGAAGAAGGAATTTTCATCAGTCAAATGCTTTTCTCCAAGATCTTTCAAATTCTTTTCATAGTTGACTCAACCTCTTCCCTTTTGATTCTTCCGGTGTGCCTCAATAATTCTTGGTGGTGTTTCTTGTTGTCATTCTCATCATTTGAAGACCGAAGAAGAATTTCTCTTTAATCCTGCTCTATTCTCTTCAAGATTCATGGTGCTAGCTTGTTGCCATCCTCTCATAGTTGTTTTCGATTGTGAGAATCTTTTTCACCCATCGGGAGCATTTGAGGAGTCTTTTCAGTTTCATTCTGCGGAGCCAATCTTCTCAGAATTATTCATTCTCAGCTTTCAGCTCTCGTTCTCAAATTCTTCCGGTGCATCGTTCATATATCCTCTAATCAGTTCATGGTCTCTTCATTCTCATGTATCTAAATCCCCTCAAGTATGTTCATTCGTTTTCTAATTCTTCCCGGTGAATTGTGCCTTTGCTACTCTCTTTTTCAATTCTTACGGTGGTTCGTTCAAGATTTCTTCCTTCGTTATCATATCAATTCATTCGTTCTTTTTAATCCCACCGGTGGTTCCATCAATACCTTCTCAAGTTTGCGCTATATCTCTCTTAATCCTTTCTACGGGAATAAGTAGTATGCCAAATCCGTTGATTGTCATCAATTTAATTGGTGAAGGATAAGCATAACATAATTCTTATTCTTGTTCATCCAAGTGATTAATTCTTCATTCCGGAGGCCCTTAAAATTCTTGGTTTCAATTGCTCATCCTTCTTTTTCGGAGTTCCAAGCTCTAATTATCACGGAGATCCAGCTAAATCATTGCAAGGATTCACCTTGTGTTTTCAACTTCTCTTTCTTTCTATCATCCTCTTATTACCGGAGTTTTTCACGGAAGCTCAACATGGTGATTCGTCAAGGATTCTTTTCATTCTTCAATTGTTCGTCAAGATTTCTCTCGAAGTTATGATCCCCCAAGCTATACTCAAAATTAAACATGGTGCTCAACACATGTTTTGTTTTGAGGAGATCAAGTATTCTTCATCTTGCATTCTAAAGTGCAATTCTTTCTACCTTAGCTTTTGAGGTGGTATTATGTCGTTCTTGATAATTTGAGTTCATGTTTCATGATTCATATTGTGGTCAAGAATGAGGTATTTTAAATCCATCAGTCTCTTCATTGGAGTTATCTTGGGTTATATTTCACCTAAAGCTTTCGCTAAGGATTGTTGTTATTTATGGTGCTTATAAATGACCCAAGTTCTTCATTTGTCCTCCCGGTGAAATAAGTTTCTCATCTCCTTGTTGATATCAATCCAATCATTTGTTTCCGTTGGTGGCAGAAGCTCACCTCATAATTTTGAGATGTTTTCATAAGCCCGCACAAGCTTATTCTTTTCGTTGTTGATTTTTCAACAACTCCGTTCAATTCTTGTTTGCAAGGATGCTTTCCAAGTTCACTTGTGGCAAAAGTTGTCATTTTCTTCTCCGTCCCTTTATCCCAACGGTCTAACTTCTATTCTTTCGTTACGGAGGCATTGTGATGTTGTGCTCTTCACCAATCACCTCGTTTTGTGAGGATTGTGTTCTTTTCTTGCTTATCCATTTAACCGGAGTGTTGTATCATCTCTTCAAGTTCTTTTCATCTTATCAAGTTTTCTTCTCTTTTCTACCGGAGTGCTGTCCAAATTCTGCCATTCTTGTTCCTTGGCTATCTCATTATACAGATGTGGTCATATTCTTTTCGTTCGTGAAGCTCTTATTTCCATGTCTTTCAACCTTCTTGGTTCTCATCATATTCCTTGTTCCTCTTGTCCAACGAATTATTTGCAATCTTGTTCATCTCCGTTGTTTTGTTTCTTTCAATTTGTTCAACCTCTCAAGGTTCTTTGGTTTCACTAATTGGTCAAAGAAGCAACTTAGTTTCACATCTTCTCTTCCTCTTCCGTTTTCCCTCCGGTGCCATCCTAGATCTCGGGACGAGATCCTCTTGTAGTGGTGGAGTGTTGTAACGCCGCAGATCCGATGCGCCAGGTGTCCGCCAGTTATTCGCCGTCCTTGCCATGTCATGTGCTTGCGTGTTGCACTTTGCCATGTCATCATTTGCATTTTATCATGTCATCATGTGCATCTCATTTTGCATACGTGTTCGTCTCATGCATCCGAGCCTTTTCCCCGTTGTCCGTTTTGCAATCCGGCGCTCCCATGTCTCCCGGCGTTCCCCTCTTCTCTCTTTTCATGTGCGGGTATTAAACTTTCTCGGAATGGCCCGAGGTTTGCCAGCGGCCTTGGTATAGCACCGTGAACCGCTGTCAAGTTTCGTGCCATTTGGAGGTCGTTTGATACTCCAACAGTTAACCGGTAACCGAAAGCCCTCTTTGAGTTGCAGCCCAACACCCTTCCAAAGTGGCCCAAAACCCACCAAACTCCCTCCATGCTCTCGTCGTTCGATCACGATCGCGTGGCGAAAACCACACCTCATTTGGACTCTCCTAGCTCCTCTACCTATAAATAAGTCTCCCGTCCAAATCCGGATCCCAAACCCTAATTTTCGTCTCTCGCTACACGGACACGTCCGACCCGGCCGGACGTCCGCTCTCCTCCTCCAATCCGGTCGCGCCACGTCGCTGCCGCCATTGCCACCGCCCGTCTGGCCCTCCTGCCATGGTCAAGTTGCATACAGCGCGCACATGCCGGACGAAACCGTCCGTCCCGCTGGACCCGCCGCCGAACCCTTCCATGCCGCCGCCCGATCGTCGCTGGCGTCCGCCGTCTCCGCCGCCTCGCCCCTCGCCCGGCGCCTCACCTGCTTCGCCGCGCTCACTTGTGCCGTCGTCAGCCGGCCCGCCGCCCGAGGCCCCGGCCTCGCCTCGCCTGCCCTGAGCCGCCTCGGCTCCCTTGCCGAGCGCGCCGCCAGCCGCCCCAGCGCTCTCTGCGGCCGCCGGTGGTCGCCGCCTGGCTGCCACGCCTGGCTCGCTCCGCTTCCGGCGCGCGCGCCTCTCTCCACGCCCGGCCATATCCGGGAAGGAGGCCCTGATCCGCCTCCTCCGGCCTCCCGCGTCCTCTCCGGCCATCTCCGCTAACTCCGGCCGGATTCCGGCGAGATCCCGACCATCCTCGTTTTCCGTGCAGGTTGTCCCCGAAATTGACCAAGTCCCAGATTTTTGTAATTTTCATGCCATGTTCATGCCATCGCATCTCTGCATCCGTAGCTGCCATGCGTATAATATGTCAAATTGTTCGTCTCGACAAGTACTTCATTTCATTCCATTGCATCTTTTTCATTTGAGCACATCTTGATGCCCGAAATGCTGTTGGAAGAGTGCATGTTGATGTTAATCTGCTGAAACTGTTATAACTTGCTGTTTTATCATTTTTGCCATGATTTATGTGTGCATCCTGTGAGGTTGATGTCTACATGAATGTTGAACTATGCCATGCCATCTTTCCAGAGGTGTTGACCTTGTATTTTTGTGAGTTGTGTGCTGAGTTTATCAAGCTTGTAAAGTAGGGTAGTTGCTGTTGCTGTTTTCCTGGCAGATTCTGTTATATTTTGTTGCTATGTTAACATGCCTCTACTAATCATTCTATGCATAATCTGGAGATGCTCTATAAACATGTTTTGATATACATGTCATGATCTATCCATTCATGCCCTTGGTTGCAATTATAGCCTGCTGGAACATGTTGTAATCTTGCTCCAAAGTTGCTTGAAAATGTTGTTTGTCAGCCTGTTAACATCAAGTTCACTTGTTCCCATGTGTTTTCCTAGTGATCCATGTATCCTATGAACTTGTTCTTGCCATGCTTAGCTTCATAAACATGCCTTCTTACTGTTGGTTGCCTTGCCATGCCATGTATTGCTCTGTAGTGAGTGGTTCGAGCTCATGAACATGCCTACTTATTGTTGTTTCTGCCATGTATGAATCTGTAATATAACTTGCCATGTTTACATGGGTGCCATCATATTTTCTATGCCTTTTGGCTCATGGTCGAGAAGGGTCTTTTGATATATGCTATTAGTAGATTCATGCCATGCCTTTGTTTGCCATGATAGCTTCCTGTAACATGTTGTTTGATAGCTCTAAACATTGCAACTTGATGTTATTTCTGCAAAGTCTGAAACTGTTATTATTTGCAATATCTCCATGTCCTTTTGAGCATGTTTTAGTTGTTTCTGGAGATAGCTCGGTGTTCATGTATTGTTATGCTTTATGTGTACTTCATGCCCATGCCTTTTGTTATTATGTTGGGATGTTTGTAGCATGTTATTTTGATGCTTGTAAGATGCTTAGTTCTTTGTTCAGGCAGATTGTTGCTATGACTTGTATAGTGTGCATGTGTTGCCCCGTTGCTCCGTTTTGAGTGTGCTCTATATGAAACTTGCTTGATTTTGCATGTTGTTTCATATTACCATGTTGCATCCTTGTTTTGGTGTGTTTGCTTGTTGTTTGGGTGCATTTTGCATCAATGCCATGCTTAACTTGTTTTGCTCATATCTTCTAGGCCGTAGCTCCGAATCTAATGAACTTTATATGTAAATTGACTAGAATTTCGTGTAGATCATCTTGGTGCATCTTAACTTGCTGTTTAACAACTTGAACATAATGTTTATTCAGTTCTGGACCAATTTCGAAATTTGCATATGAGGACTTACCGGAATTGTTATATGTTGTTTTCGGCCTCATTTAAACTTGCCTTGATGTGTTGTTCTTGTTTGCATCATCTTTTGCCATGAGTAGCTTCATGTAGCTTGGTCATGCATCATGCTTGTTGTGCATCATGCCTTGTTCATGTGTGGTGTGTTTACCTATGTTGTGTGCTTCTTCTCGATAGTTCCCGTTTCGTTGCGATCGTGAGGATTCGTTCGTCTGTGATTGGTTCGGCTTCATCCGTTCGTCTTCTTCATGGACTCGTTCTTCTTCCTTGCGGGATTTCAGGCAAGATGACCGCTACCCTGGATCTCACTACTATCATTGCTATGCTAGTTGCCTCGTTCTTTCGCTATGCTGCGCTACCTATTACCTGTTTATCAAGCCATCCCTAATTGCCATGAACCCTAACCTTGACACCATTCCTAGCAAACCGTTGTTTGGCTATGTTACCGCTTTTGCTCAGCCCCTCTTATAGCGTTGCTAGTTGCAGGTGAAGTTGAAGATTTCTCCATGGTGGACAGGGTTTATGTTGGGATATCACAATATCTCTTATATTAGTAATGCATCTATATACTTAGTAAAGGGTGGAAGGCTCGGCCTTATGCCTGGTGTTTTGTTCCACTCTTGCCGCCCTAGTTTCCGTCATACCGGTGCTATGTTCCCGGATTTTGCGTCCCTAACGCGGTCGGGTGATTTATGGGACCCCCGACGGTTCGCTTTGAATAAAACTTGTCCAAAGAAGGCCCAACATTGACTTTTACCATTTGCCTCACCACCACCTATCTTTTCCTTGGGAGTCGCTCTCTCGAGGGTCATCTTTATTCAGCCCCGGGGCGGTGCTTGTCTAAGTGTTGGTCAAAACGAGCAACTTCTTGGGCCACCTCTTGGCAACTCGAGGGCTGGTTTTACTCGTAGCTTGACTTATCCGGTGTTGCCACGAGAACGAGATATGTGCAGCTCCTATCGGGATTGTCGGCGATCGGGCGGCTTTTTTGGTCTTGTTTTACCATTGTCGAAATGTCTTGATGTACTGGGATTCCGAGACTAATCGGGTCTTCTGGGTGAAGGTCTATTCTTCGATGATCGCGAGAGCTTGTCATGGGCTAAGTTGGGACACCCCGCAGGTATAAACTTTCGAGAGCCATGCCCGCGGTTATGTGGCGATGGGAATTTGTTAATGTCCGGTTGTAGATAACTTGACACTTGATCTGAATTAAAACGCATCAACCGAGTGTGTAGCCGTGATGGTCTCTTCGGCGTGAGTCCGGAAGTGAACACGGTTTCGTGTTATGTTTGACGTAAGTAGGTGTTCAGGATCACCTCTTGATCATTGTTAGCTTCACGACCGTTCCGCTTGTTTCTCTTCTCGCTCTCATTTGCGTTGGTTAGCCACCATATCTTGCTTAGTCGCCGCCGCAACCTCACCACTTTAACCCTCCTTTCCCATTAAGCTTTGCTAGTCTTGATACCCATGGTAATGGGATTCTTTGAGTCCTCGTGGCTCACCAAATACTTCCAAACCAGTTTGCGGTGCCTATGTTATCGAAAGCGGTGACGCAACCAAGCTCAAGGAGGAGCTCGATGAAGATCTTGCCCTTTGTGTTGTTTCGTTCTAGTTGGTCAAGAGTGGAGCCCGGTTAGGGGTCGATCGGGGACCTTTGTCGATTTGGGGTTCTTCTTTTGTTTTGGTTCCGTAGTCGGACCTTGATTGTATCTGGATGATGTAATGCTTTATTCATGTAATTGTGTGAAGTGGCGATTATAAGCCAACTATGTATCTCTTTCCCTTATGTATTACATGGGTTGTGTGAAGATTACGTCACTTGCGACATTGCTTTCAATGCGGTTATGCCTCTAAGTCGTGCTTCGACACGTGGGAGATATAGCCGCATCGAGGGCGTTTCATAGATCCATCGTGGTTGAAGCCCAACACGTCCACCATGACGCAGTTGTCATACCAGGGCTGTCGGTCACCCGTAGTGACTATGCGGCGTGCAACTCTGCCTCGCCGGCCTCTATCACGAGGGTTGTCGCTGCCTCGCGAGGCGGACACGTAACGCCATATTAACCTTCCCATCGAATGGCCATAACTTTGGGCATTTACCTTCGACTCGGTGCACCAACGAATGGGTTGCGCCTCCGCCATGGAGTTGGGGCGCCAGATGGACCACACCATCTCCAACGAGGCAACGGTGACGCGCCACCCGCCGAATTGATTCCGGCAGCTGTCGGGCGAACTCCTTCCGGGAGCGATAGAGCGCAAGACGGACAGTCATCTCCACCTTGAGCCCGCATGAGACAAGGTCCCGGTCCATAGATCGAGTGACCGAGGACTCCGATCCGCTGTCCGCCATGTCAGAGAAGGCAGAAGATCGTCGGAAGGGAGCTTGGGGCCGAGTGGAGTGGAGTGGCTAGAGTTTGGTCCCGGAAGCGGATGAGGACGAATATATGTGGGGTCGGGCTAGGCCAGAATTGGTTGAATCCGATGTGGCAGACGCGCCCAGGCCTCCCTATATCCACCCTAGATTTGGGTCGCATAGGAGTGGCGTCGGTCAGCCAGGACGTATAAGGCAGGCCTAAGGCATCCGCCTGGGTCGGGTTTTTTGACCGATCAGTGTGTTTTCTCCCAGCTCGCCACATCTTTTTCTTGTTTTCTCTTTCCTTTCTTTTATTAGCTTTCTTCATCGAAACAACAGCCTCCTCTGCAAGCAGCACCTGCCTCCTTCGGGCTAACACTTTATTGCCACCATGGAGTCCAGACCTAGTTGTTCGGGTTACACGATGGCCATGCCCTTAGGGCATCTTCAACGACAACCTGTAAATTTCCTCCCGCATCTATCTACGAATGTCAGGGGACCAATCCACGGACACAGATGCGGGTGGCCATCATCCAACGCTGCCCGCATACATTTCAAACACTATCAGTACAACGGAAGAAATTCGTGCAAACATGGCTGGATTTTCATACAAATCGGACGAAGTTCATGCAAACACAGCGGATTTTCATTAGATTTCGTATAAACATGACGAAATTCATTACATTTCAAACATAGTTCAACTAAAAATGGTGCTCGTCCGACTCCAGAGGTATAATACCTAAACTAAAAGATTATCAGCGCCCGTTCCCCATCTCCAGCCATGAGCCCCAAAAATGAAGCTTCGCCTTCTCCAGCTCCGCCTCCGGAGCCCCGGGAACTAAAGTTGTCCGCCTTCATGTCGCCACCAAGCGACTAATCGGCGATGATGCTCAGCCCACTAAGCTAGGCGTTGATGGGAGGGGAGGAGCGCTGGCCTTCCTGGGACCAGAGCGGCGGTGATCTACCATGCACTACTCTTCCTCGCAGTCGGCAGCGCGCGCGAACGTGACGACTTCGTGGTCGTGGTGGCGCAGTGTGGCCTCGGCGGAGCCAGGGATGTCGTCCTCATCATCGGTCTCACCGAACACCTTGTCCACCGCCTCATCGCACTCATTATAGGTGGCCGCCACTGCCACCATTGTCCGCCACGGGCAAGGCGATCTCATGGCGGAGCGATAGAAGTCGGCAAGACCGCCGCCTGCCCGTCGGTCGTGTCCGGTGCTATCGCCTTGTCGGCGAGCTGCTCCTCCGCCTGCAGGTGCTCCTGGAGAGTTGGTGGTTGTAAGCGGCATCGGCCTGCACCTCCCGAAGTCGTTCCTCCCGCACCATGTCCTTGTAATGGGCACGAGCCTCACCGATGGTCATGGTTCAATGCACCGGCGAGGGCACCGTGGACGAGGAGGCTGGCGTCGGCTCATCGGCGGTCACATCCTCCATTCATCGCAGCCCTTCGGCTGAAGCCGGTAGCAATGGCGGCCATCTCCTTCTTCTCCTCCAGTACCAGCCCGTCCCAGAGAACTTTGGTGCGGGAGAAATCCATGGTGGGAGTGGTGCGGAGAGGGATTGGATGCAGATGACTACAACTATGGTCATGGCAGCGGTTTATATAGCAATGATGGGCGACAGAGGGGCGGACAAGTGGCGCAGAGTGGCCGCCTCGGCAACCGTGCGTCATTAATGTGGGCAGCAGACGGATGGACGACGTGTCATTTGAACGCGAAGTAGTCGCGTGCACCAGGAAGCGGTGCGGGCGGTGCTTTCTCGGCCGGCATGCCGCTTCAATGCCGGCGCCAATGAGCAGTCGCGTCCACTCTGGCCAGGCATGAATGCAGGCACTGACGCTCTGGAGCGGCGCTGATCATTTCGGACAGGAAACGCTCGCGGGGGAGGGAGTGGGTATGGGTGGGCCAGGGTGGTCAGAAGCGGGCGTGGCAGCGATCCAAGCTCCTGCAAAGCCTCCTCATGTTTGTCTTCAGTTTGCCTCCTCACGTTTGTCTTCAGTTTGCGGGTAAAAATACGTAAGGACCATCATGCAGACCGATACAGGTCCACATTGAATGGCTTCCACGATCTAGACAGCGCAGCCCGCAAGGTTTGAGGGTCGTTGGAGATGCCCTTGGAACCTCTTTGATTCAGGGGATTCTCAGAATGTGGGAAGAGAGTATTATGGACTCTTGTACCTACAGGATTACAAAACTATAGGAATTTGGATGGAAGAGTGTCTGATAGCACCAAAAAGGAAAAATAATTCTTTGTAAAAGTTCCTAATAATTCCAATCATGCTAATCAGACGACCACAGAGCAAAATTCTAAGGATCTAAATACCGTAAAATTCCTTGGAATCAAAGGAGCCGTAAGTTGACACGCTGCCCTTGGGCTCTGCAAGAGTAAGGAAAAGAATAGAGAAATGTTTTGAAAGAACGAATATCCAATTCGGAACCGAGCTCATCTACGCCCTATGAACAGTAAAAGCAAAATAAATACTAATACTAAAGAATCAAAAATTCTATATCTTTTTGTGGTGAAAGATGCATGAGTGCGTGACGTTCGTGCCAAATTTCAAAGCATTCGGACATCTGAATAGCTCTCGGCAAAAAAGACAAATTCAGGTCTTAAGAATTTTTTGAATTTGTTTTGTGTTTTTAACGATTTTACTGTTCACTCCCGGGCTCATCCGAGCACAGGAGCCAAAACGGCCCGTCCGAACCGCTATATAAAGATCTGTTTTGGGAGCTCCGTTGAACAAGATCAAACGGGATATGATAAATGCAACTTAGCCCGCCAAGCTTAGAACACAATGCTTAGCTAAATATAAACATATTTTTTGAATTGTCATACGTGGAGAACTAAGTGGCAAACGGAGAGACAAAACTGTATGCTGACCCACAAGCACCCGCTTCATCTAGAAAACACAGAAATTTCACAAGAAAAATACAATTCCTGCAGAATTCAAGAAAATTTCACGTGTTCCAAACAACGCTCTAGAAGCTTTTTTCACAAATCGGTATGTTCATAACTCTGGTCCTAAAGCTGGTACAGCACCGTATCATACATTCTAGCCAGATAAATATATATTCATGAATAAACTTCGCAATGTAATTAATAAACAGGCTACAGCCATCAACATGCCTGCTGTGATTTAATTAATTAGGATGCAATAAAATATGTTCAGTAAGCTTCGCCATAATAATCAAGAAACCAGCAGCAGCCGTCAGCCAGTTTGCTGCATTTTAACTAGGATAAGGTAAGTTCGTCAGTAAGCTTCGCCATAGCACTAAATAAACTAGCTAGTGGACTCCACGGGTATGTTCGACAGAATAATGAAAACAGCAAGATAACTACACTAACCAGCCTTTTCAGCATTACCATTTTCAGCAGGTCTCTCATTCTTCAGCTCATATGCCTGGTAAGGTACCTCGCTCATTGGCCGAGGGACAGGACGGCCTGCAAAGTCTTCAGGGAAGTACGTGAAATCAGGCCCAAAGTTGAACCTGACCTCACAATTTGGCTCATCAGGCAGTGAGTACATTGATGCAGCTGGGTAGTAGCGCCCTCCAGGAATATCCTCAAAGGCCATGCCTTGGCATACCCCGTTCTTGAAGTAAACTATCTCACTTCCTACATTTGCAGTTAGATTGAAGTCAATAACAAGACAACAGGCCCTATGAATAGAGTTTGGAGAAGTTGGAAGCAGGAAGCGGCATGCAAGGGCAAGACAACAATAGCTGGGATTCTTTATTTCAAAATGCAAAAACACAAGGAAACACCTTCCTTATAGTGTCTGTTGACTGTATATGTACTGAACACCCCACTATTGAAAATCTCAATCAGAGCTACAATAGGGTAACAAAATCCTTGTAAACATAACAATGAAATTTCTGAATTCACTAATGATGCAAGACATGAAGGTGCTATGATAGACTAGATATGCAAAAATGCATGAACAAGAAATTAACCACAACGTCATAAACTTTGAATTCATACCAATGGGCTAACAAAGACATGGTTTGATTGAGAATCAGAATGTGCAGAAGCAACCGAACCAGAATAACTATGATGTGCCGGAAAAGCAGATGATACACTCGTATGAAGGGGTGGTGAGTAGTGGAGTCCACTGTGCAGAAGGGGGCAGCAAAGGTCAGAAATGAAAGCTTTTCGTGGAACATGGACATTGAGAGCTTACATTTTGATATCTGAAACAATATACACCATCACAGAAACTAATTTAGTAAATTCATATAAGAATTGAGAAACTTGTATGAATTGCAACTGCTGCGTTTTAGGAGATGTCATTTGACAACTAAATGCCACTTGATTGATTTTCTTTTTATGCTTTAGTCAATGGACAGTATGCTGCATCCATCATCATGCTTCTGCATCAAATGCCGCTCCATACTTCAAAGGAAATAATATCACCTATTAGGTTGACTAGGTGACTATCTATGGGAAATATCACAATATGAGTGAGTGAAATGAAATTAACGACACGTTTGATTCCTGCTCAGGTAACGCAATGGGTTTCCGTAATAGGTAAGTGTCGCTTCTGATTCTTTTTATGGGATACTGACTTTGTTTGGTTCGTTCGGTCCTGTCCGGTTTCCTAATCACCTTCCGCTCAGCTGGTTTCGACTTTGCAAAACCGCACATCGGAAATCGCTACTACAGAAGGCGTAGTATGCAAACCAAACACATTCTGCACTTCCAGAAAGCGTGGGAATTGGAAACCACACCAAATTCGCTGAACCAAACACGTTGTAAGTTCTAGTATGTGCAATGGAGATTTGGAACACATATAAGTATCCCAGTGCCCACACAGGTATTTGGAGCTTGCATAAGTCATAAGGTTGAAAAGGACAGAATGCACCCATTTCAAAAAGGGGCTTCATAGCTGCTGCTGCAGTTGTGAAGCATGGGCAGTTACGAGGACAAATGACAAATGAGATAAGTACATAATTGCTGCATACGACGATCTATAAACTTTTCTAGTAACTAACATACATACAAAATCAAGTAGCCCATATATTCACATTAAAGAATTACTCTGTTGAATATGTTATCCTAAAACCTAAGTACTCTATTCCTGCAGTTTTTTAGCATAAAGAATGAACATATGAAGAGGAACCTTAAGAAAGATTACTCACCAGGAACTGGATCCGGCGCCTTTTTCTCATCCTTGAGACCTTGTGCATGGAAAGGCATCCCCTTGTACTTAACCAGGTCAGGTTGTTTGGGCTCATACAGCTCGCCCTGAGGCAGAGAAATGTAGAAGCCCAGGACATCTCCTTCACCATATCCTTCATCGGCGTACTTGTCCCTCCAGGCCTTGTACACCTTGGAGCCATCGACGCTGCGGTAACTGAAACCAAAGCTGTCGCAACCCACAGGTGTCTGGATGTCAGCCTTGTTGGTGGCCCAGCCGAGACGGGTGGCGCCGGAGCTACCAAGGTGCATCACCTTGATCTCAAAATACCAAGCACCGGATGCAATGCCACGGGTGGCACGTATCATGCGGTAGCCCTTGGTGCTGCCTGCGGTTAGGCGATCCTCCGAGACCTCGATCTTCTCGGACTTGTAGACACGCGAGAGGAGCACAGGTAGTTCGGGGCCGTCGTCGTTGCGTTCGGCCGCGAGGCGGGGTGCCGGGGTGAGGAGGAACTCGTCCTCGCCACAGGAGGGCCTGGGGCGACCGCCTCCGCTGGCGCCGGCGCCGCCGGCGACGGCGTGGCCGGGCGGCTTGGCCTTCTTCTTCCCCTTGCGGGAGTTGGGCCTGGTCCAGACGCAGTTGCCGCCCTTCTTCTTGGACTTCTTGGTCGGCGGGGCCGGGGGCGCGAGGGTCATGTGCTTCCTGGCGGCGCCCGAGGGGTCGTTGATCCCGTCGTCGTCGGCGTCATCCACGGCCGCCGCGTAGAGCGGGGCGACGGCGGAAACGTCGGCGTCGGAGGTGGTGGCGGCGTCGGAGAAGGGGGTCTCGGGATCCGCGGCGGAGGCGGGGGTGTCGGGGAGGTTGGGGGTCCTGGCAGCGGCTTCGGGGGTCGGGGCGTCGGTGGGCGGCAGGAGCAGGTCGGAATCGGACGGCGGCAGGAGCAGGTCGGAATCGGAGGGCGGCAGCATCGCGGGCGAGGGAAGGGCGGCGTCGGCCATCGGGGGAGGAGGAGCACTCGGGAGCTGGGGATTGGGAAGCGGCTCGAGGGTTTGGGTGTGATTTGGGTGGCGAGGGTTTCGATTTTGCCTGGGTTTTGTTGGGGTTCAGGGGGGTCACGAGCAGGAGCGCGGCGCCAAAGCTTCCGTTTCTGCTTCGTGCTGCGGTGCGGGAATGGCGATGAGTTCACATGTCATCGGCGGCAGCGCGCTCGCGTGGAGCAACGGCAACGCCCGAGGCCGGAGACGTGAGCACCCCGCACGCACAGGCCCTGCGCCCGTGGCTCGTCGCCATCCCATCTGCCTGCCTACTCTCTCTTTTCTTTTTAGAGGTAATATCACTAGCAGTCACAAAACTTGCGTCGGATGTGCATTTTAGTGCTAGAACTTGCAAAATACATCGTTGTGGTCGCATAACTTGCGTTTACGTGCACATACGGTCACAAATCTCGTCTGCCTTCATACGACGTGCTGGCGTGGCATACCTCGCCCGCTGGCAGCCTCTGATTCCGTCCGGCACGGCGCGCGCGTGTCTTCTTTGCAGAAAACCCCTTAGCCCGTCCAGTCAATTGATTATTTTGACCAAATTTCTGCTGTTTTATAAATCATTTTTGACAAAAATCTCAGCAACTATTTTGACCAAATTGGATAGGATATCTGCTGTTTTATAAATCCATTTTGGCAAAAAATCGCAGCAACTCTTTTGACCAAGTTGTACAACATTTCTGCTGTTTTATTAAGCTTTTGGCCAAGATTTGTAATATAGCAGACTTGCAACAAGGATCTAGCACGGACAAATTGACCTTAAGTGAACAGGAACAGACCATAATTGAAATGACATATTTGGCACTAACATAAGTAGTTTCTTAGTCGTACGAACCAAACCAAAAGTGACATAACTGTTATCACATCGTCTTCTAAATAAGTACTGAACTAGAGACCACAAGTTCATTCATGAACTCCATCACCAAACCAACAAGTTCATTCATGAACTCCATCAGACTTTCACCTAAAGATGCATGTAATGTAAACTACAAAGACAAAAAGTCATGCAGATCATCAGGCCAACCTTCATCATAGAGATAAGGATCCTGGCTAGCTCCTGGTGCATTTTGGCTAAAAATGACCTCCTCCTCACCCTGCATGACAAGTGGCGGTTCATGTATTGTGGATCCATCGGGTCCAAATAGCAAGTTGAAGAAACCTGGAGCAGCAGCTCTTGCTCCTCTTGGATTGCCACCTCCTCTTGCATTGGCCCCTCCTCTTGCATTGCCACCTCCTCTTGCATTGGCCCCTCCTCTTGCATTGCCACCTCCTCTTGCATTGCCACCTCCTCTTGCATTGCCACCTCCTCTTGCATTGGCCCCACTTGTTGGAGCATTGCTTCCAGTTGTTGCAACATTGCTTCCCATTGTAATATTGCCTTCCCTTGCCTGCTGCAGAAGAAAGTCATCAATCCAGAGTAAGGACCAAGTGTCAGTCTGACAATTGTCGAACCAATCAACCTCATAGTCCATGTATGTTCTGTTTATGTCACTGCCACAAAAGAAACCACTATGGTGGATCTCAACACTGAACAGACCATCAAAATCTCCTGCAATGTAAAAGAGTTCATAACAAATCAGTACATCATGTTAAAATGTCAGATTCAGTTAACAAGTACATCAGTCCTCCCAACAAGTTCAGAGAAAAAATTCAGTTAACAAGTACATCAGTCCTCCCAACAAGTTCAGAGAAAAAATTCAGCAAATGCCAACTTCAGTTAACTGCAGCAATGTCAAACAGCGGCAGCAAGTTCGTTTCTCGGTCAGTGCACAAATAATGTTGGCTTTTGGCTTTTGATCGCTAGACCAAAACTCCCAGGAGCTAATACACGTATGATGTGCAAAGCTAGCTAGCAGGCAAGCAGCTTAATTGATTCCTGTACGTAGAGCTGGCGAGCTTGCAACTAGCGAAGCTAGCGATCGGCTGTCTCGGCGAAACCTCTCGGCAGAACAAAACTGATCGATGAATCGATAGCTGTTTTATTCCTAACTGAATTTAACAGACGACTAAACTAGGCGCAGGATTACACATTGTCAGACTTCAGATAACACTGCACACATTCAGACTTTTGAAAGATTCAACTAGCAGCAGTACACATTGTCAAATATCTAATAAATAATTTCCCCCAATTAAACACTAGAACAATTTACATGGAGGCCTCTCGTTCCTCTGATCATCAATTTCTATGGATAAAGCGACCTCCTCAATAACCCCTAATTAAACCCTAGCACGATTCCGCAAGCAGGGCCCCAACAACCATCCGTACGTAATGCCTAAGTCCAGAACGGGCTACGCACGGCGCCAACGTACATCAATCAGACTTGATCGCCCTACCCCATGAACCCTAACTACGTCGGAGACGGCGAACATAACAACGAACAGATGCAGAGTCGGAAACGACAGAGGACAGTAGGACTAACCATACGGCGGCGCTGGATCGCCTCGCACCCGACGACGCGGGTCATCCATGTCCTACGACGACGGCCGCCGTGCCGCCACCGTGTTGGAAAAATCGACGGAGACAGAGGAGCGACACAGAGGAGGGAGACGAAGCGGTGAGGAGGAGTGGGAATGAACGGGTAGCATTTTTGGGGACCCTTTGGGCAAAAATAGCAGGCCTGCCTGTTCCCCCCGTTGGAGGGGTTTTTCAGCTAATTACGAAACGGGCTAAGGGATTTTCTGCAAAGAAGACGCGCGCGCGCCGCGCCGGACGGAATCAGAGGCTGCCAGCGGGCCAGGTATGCCAAGCCAGCACGTCGTATGAAGGCAGACGGGATTTGTGACCGTATGTGCACGTAAACGCAAGTTATGCGACTACAACGATGTATTTTGCAAGTTTTAGCACTAAAATGCACATCCAACGCAAGTTTTGTGACTGCTAGTGATATTACCTCTTCTTTTTAATTTTGTTTGAGCATCAGTACAGACACAAGCGCTCATATACACGCGCATACACTCATCCCTATTAACGCACACACGCACACCCTACCCCTATGAGCACCTCCGTGAGACTGAGCCGGCATATTATCTTGAGATTTACGAAGTCACCGTAGGCGCCTCGTCGTCGACGGGAACGTCTCTCCCACTCAAAGCGATCGCGAAAATCTCAAATAAATTCAGGAATAATGCGAGCACCAGGATTTGAACCCTGGTGGGTTGGGGATACCACTGTCCACCTAACCAACTCAACCATAGGTTGATACGCCTCTCTTTTCTTTTTAATTAACACGGGAAGGGACTTGTTATCAAGTTGTTATCAAGTGCAGCGATTTGGTGCCCATGCTTATATGCACCCGGTCAAAACATAATTCGCAAAAGATTCAAAAAATTCAAATTATTTATGCATTATAGATAATTTATTGCATGAGGCTCGCTTCAATTTTTAGATCATTTGGACATCTGAGTAGCTCTCAGCAAAAAAAACAAATCGGGTCATAACAGTACATGAGCAGTAAACTTTTTTACTGACCCTCCTCGCAAAAAAAAATATTTTTACTAACCCCAAATTTGTCTTTTTTGCCAAGAGCTGCTCAGATGTTCAAATGATCTGAAAATTGGAGCAGCCCTCACACATCAAATTATCTACCATGCAAAAAACATTTGAATTTTTTTTATTTTCCTAGTATTTCTTTTGATTTTTTTTCTCCATCGTGGGTACAGAATTGAGCCTGGGCTCAGAATTGAATTTTTTCCCTTATTATCGAAAGTGATACAACTCCACACAGAGGACCCTAATAAATCGAAATTTACTACCAGGTCCTCCTGAAATGCAACTAACCTAGATGGCTTACAGGTCGAGAAGCTGCCGACAACAACGCGAGACGCTATGGCCACCATCCAGACGACCGGATATTTGCCAACTTAGGACGAGGAGAAGAGAGTCTCCCATTTGGAGGTTGAAGGTGGGGGTGGGGGCAGGGGGCCTTTGGTCTTTGGCAACATCGGGCAAGGAGAAAAGGCACTCCTACTTGGAGATTGAAGATGGGGACTTTGGTCTTTGCCAATAAAACAACGAGACGTTGAGATCCTTCCAGACATATTGGAGACTCTCTGAAGGTTGATCTGCACCTCCAGTAGCTAAGGTCGGTGCCGATGAAGAAGATGGAAGTAGACGCACCAAGAAGCCAGCTTCAATCCTCCATGGAGCCCTAGATCAAAGATGGCATGAAGCAACCTCACCTCCTTCTTCGGCACCATCACCATGATGACTGAAGAAGAGGACCAAGCATGGATGGATTGGCCACATTTGGTTGCTCCACAAACTCACTGATGGATATAATGGTGGATCCGAGCCCAAGAGATAGCTTCCACCCTGAAAGATGACTGTGGGATCTGATCGGCAGCCATTAGATGCAGTCCGAGTGCTCCAACGAAGAACTGCAGTACTGGAAAGATGTCATTAATGTTGATTGTACCTAAGCCTTCCTTTCATTGATAAACTATAAAAGTTGGAAACTTAATGTGACGCCCCCGATGCAACCGTACACTAATCATACACGCAAACGTGTACGATCAAGATCAAGGACTCATGGTAAGATATCACAACACAATTCTAGACACAAATAAAATAAACAAGCTTTATATTACAAGACAGGGGCCTCGAGGGCTCGAATACATAAGCTCAATACACAAGAGAGTTAGTGGAAGCAACAATATCTGAGTACAGACATAAGTTAAACAAGACTGCCTTAAGAAGGTGAGCACAAACAAGATACAGATAGAAGAGGCAAGGCCTCCTGCCTAGGACCTCCTAACTACTCCTGGTCGTCGACAGTCTCCACGTAGTAGTAGGCACCCTCAGGCTAGTACTAGTAGTCGACGGGGGTGGCAACATCTGGCTACTGGGATCCACCATCTGATCGCAGCAACCGGGTATAGGGGAAAAAGGGGTAGCAAAGCAATCACGAGTACTCATCCAAAGTACTCACAAGCAACAGATCTATACTAAGTATGCATTGCTAACAAAGGAAGGGATGTATTTGTGGACTGAACTGCAAAATGCCAGAATAGAGGGGAAGGCCTAGCCTATCGAAGACTAGCATCTACCAGCATCTTGCAGCATTCAGAAGAGTACATGATAGCATTTTATAATTAACAAGCATATTGTAGCATTAACGCCGAAAGATCCTTTCTCGACTCCCTGCGAGAAAGCAATCCCAGAGCCATCATATCTGTCTCATGTCTCAAGTATCCATCTGTAGTTGTAATAGATCGGCATACAACTCCGAGCGTCCATTACCATGGACACGGGTATTCGAATAGGTAACTTCCCTATAGGGGTGCACCACATTACCCATCACACTTGATTACTCTATTCGGACACACTTTCCTGGGTCATGCCCGGCCTCGGAAGATCAACATGTCGTAGTCCTACCTAGGCTCTGCAGAGAGGTCCCCACCGGTCTACATCCTAAGCGCTCTGGGGTCTTGGGCCCATCACCCTTTGCACTCCGAGTCGTTATGTGATGAGCGGGATGAGCACCACCTCATCCTGGAAGGCACTGGCCCGACAGGGGCACAATGCTGAACTAGACGTCTGACGGAGCTTTCAGAAGAAACGTATGATGCTGAGTGCCCATAACTGTTCCCGCATGGCAGTTAGTGCGTATAGGCCAGTGGCCAACTCAGATCGAATACCCAAACCCTTAGTGTATTGGGAGCTTGCGGAGGCGAGCAGAGACTCACGATCATGTGACCCCGTCGCCACATTTCGAGGAAATATGGCAAGGGCCAGGCCCAACCCTCTCACTGGGGCGGTCTACCTACCCGGCCATGCCCCGTAATTATCTCGCGGGTACCCTCCAGGTCAACCCGACTTCAGTATATCTTGCAGGTACCCCTCGGGGCCGGCCCGACTTCAACAATGGTCTAAAGTAAAGTCCAGGTAACCATGTGTCCATAACATCAAGGGGGAATCCGAGGAATCACCCTTGATGGAATCCACTTGATGTAATCGTCAAGGCGAACTAGGAGGAATCACCCTCGAGGTTCACACTTGAGGTGTTACACGACAGAGTCGTATCGGAAGTGGTGAAGGAGGAATCACCCTCGATGACCACGACCGAATAGCTACACTACAGAGTTATCATCAGGAGTGCCATACGAGGTATCACCCTCGGCACTTGATAGTAGCTCTGCAGAGGTCACACAACTAAAGGGGGTGAGGTGATGTTTCGGGCTCTACACGTCGATCACGTTGTTGAGTCATCGGTCACCAAGCCGAGGCAACTAGGACAGGGTGAGGGGTCATGTGTGGATCACTAACCAACCTATACTAAGCAGTTTAGGATAAGCAGGTAAGGTAACAATAGCAGGTTACAAAGCAGGCTATGCATCAGATAGGACTAATCAAGTACAATAGCAAAATCTAATGCAAGCATGAGAGAGAATGGAATGGGTGATATCGGAATGATCAAGGGGGATTGCTTGCCTGGAAGCTCTGCTGAAAAGGAAGAAGGGTCATCGGTGAAAAAAAAGATCACAGGGGCAGAGTCGGTCTCGAGGTCTACCGGAGAGAAGAGGAGGGAGAAACAGTAAATATAAAAGCAAAGAGATGTATGAAATGACAACAAGCAGAGCTAGGGCTGTTCTAACGCAGAGCTACACAATACCGGCGAACGGGGAAAACATCCACGAATGTTTTCCCGGAGTTTGGCATTTTTGGACAGATGAAATGAAGGGGGATGGTTCCATGTTCACTATGCTAGAGGCATGTGACTGATGAACGGATAGCATATTCAGATTCGTCATTTTTGAGCAATTTTCATATAAAATATTTTCAACTCAGTTACGGATTATTTTATTAATTTTAGAAGTTTTATTGATTTTCTGCAATTATTTCATTTACTTAAATTGACAGAAAAAGGGGAAATGACGTCAACATGAAGTCATCACTGCATCAGCGGTCAACTGACTAACTGACCAGTCAACAGGGCCCGCACGGGACCCAGCGGCAGTGACTGGGCCTTGCCTAGTCAGCCGTTGACTAGGTCAACATGTCAAAGGGGGCACACGGGGGCACTCGGGCCACTAGTCAGCGACCCAGTGGGTGGCCCCGGGGTGGCCACGACGTTCGTGTGCTGGTGGAGGGGCTCCAGCGTCTCCAAACGTGGGGGGGGGGCATATGTCGTCGCATTCCGCCCATAGAGGGTCTCCGGACCCGTGCGATGGCGCGTTCGGTCGAGGGCGCTGTCGGTGTCAAAACCGGCGGATCTCGGGTAGGGGGTCCCGATCTGTGCGTCAAGGCTGATGGTAACAAGAAGTAAGGGACACAGGTGTTTACCCAGGTTTGGGCCCTCTCGATGGAGGTAAGACCCTACTTCCTGCTTGATTAATATTGATGATATGGGTAGTACAAGGGTAGATCTACCACGAGATCGTAGAGGCTAAACCCTAGGATCTAGCCTATGATGGTATGAATGTAATTGTGATCGGCCTTCTAAGGACCAACCTCTCCGGTTTATATAGACACCGGAGAGGGCTAGGGTTTACATGGAGTCGGTTACAAGGAAGGAAATATGATATCCGGATCGCCAAGCTTGCCTTCCACGCCAAGGAAAGTCCCATCCGGACACGTGCCGAAGTCTTGAGTCTTGTATCTTCACGCTTCAGTAGTCCCGACGTTGTACACAGTCCGGCTGTCCGGATACCCCCTAATCCAAGACTCCCTCAATAGCCCCTGAACCAGGCTTCAATGACGATGAGTCCGGCGCGCAGTATTGTCTTCGGCATTGCAGGGCGGGTTCCTCCTCCGAATACTCCAAAGTGGTCATCGAATACCCGGATCGTGTCCGGACCTGAGAAATGATCTTCGCATACCACCGTAGAGAGAATGATATTTCACAAATGCAGTCTGTTGACAACTTTTTCTGACGACATGACATGTTATTACGGTCGGATCATTATTCGAACCGTTTCCCCACAACCAGCTACAACGCATATCACGAGGCGGTTTCTGTGACACGTCTTGTCAAAGCAGAGATCGTGTCCCCCTATTACGGGATTCTCATCAATACGGGTATGGGTAATCTCACCACGCCATTAAACGTGGCGCTTGGGAAACAAGCGATTCCCAACGGGCAAGCGGGGAGGCGCACCGCTTCAGGCGCCTCTATAAAGGGATAAGGTTCCCCCATTTTCACTCACGCCTTCTTCCTCCTTTGCCCACTCTTGCCCCCTCGAGCTCAATCGCCCAAGCCCAAGTCTCCCCCGCACAGCTGAACATGTCCGGAGCTGGAGGCAAGTGGGTGGCTTCCATCGTCAAGGAGAAGCACATCACCAATCTTCGGGCGGCCGGATACTTGGCCGCAGACATAGCGCACCGTCTACCAGACGCCGGGCAGGTCATTCCGACCCCAGGACCCCACGAGAGGATCGTATTCATCGCCCACTTCGTCCGTGGACTGGGATTTTCACTCCATCCCTTCGTCCGCGGGCTTATGTTTAATGAAGATGATCTTTTTAGTCCCCCTACTTTCAACGACCAAATTTGTTATGATGATTGCATGCCTCCTATTTATGATGATTGCAATATTTATGAAAGTGGGTTTGGAAGAGTGTCAACTATAGATAATATTTATCCCAATATTTTGGAGGGTGTTGAATCTTATTATAATGATAAAAGTGGATTTGGATAGGTCATTACTTTATTAGTAATGATTCCACTATTTCGGAAGAGGTTTCAATTGACTATGATGAGAAGAAAGTTGCTACTTATGATGATTATTGTGATGATACCTATGTTATAAAAAGTAGTGAAAATTATTTTCATAATTTTTATTATCCTTTTACTAAACGTTACTCTTTGAATGTGGAAAAAAATTATAGTATTCAAGTTTCATATGATACTCCCAATTTTATGAATGAGAAGAAATTTGCATATGTGAAGAGTAATAAAAATTCTATGCTTGTGGATCATGAAAGGAATGCTTTGTGTGATGGTTATATTGATGAATCAATTAATGATGATACATAAAATTATTATGAGAGAGGAACTTCTAATTCATGATGCCCTCGTTATGTTTCAATTCTTTACTTTTATGCGAGCATCATTGAAATCATCATGCCTAGCTAAAAACGCATTAAAGAAAAGCGCTTGTTGGGAGACAACCCAACACAATTACCTACTGTTTTGTGAGTTCACATGATTAAGTTACTGTAGTAATCATGTTTAATAGCTTTTGTTTCAATAAAGTGCCAAGTAAAGCCTTTGGGATAGTGTGGATGATAGTTGACTTGATTCTGTGCAAAAACAGAAACTTTTGCACTAAGTCCAGGAATTTTCAAAATTCACTGAAGGTGCTTTTGCTCTGAAATTTTTACAGATGGTTGGTATACAAATTGTCTATGTTGTCCTAATTATTCATAGTTTTTAGAGTTGCAGAAGTATGGTCTTTGTTCAGATCATTACAGGTTGTTCTGTTTTTTGCAGATTCTGTTTTCAATTCATAGTTTGCTTGTTTCCTAGTTTCTGTGGCTTATATTGCTCAATATAAATTGTGGAAATGGTAAGGTACAATAGGCATTGTGTGAGAACAATTATGAAGCTTGTCTTTGACAGTACCAAAGTGGATGATTTGTCTTTATCATACTAACCTATCTCTCATGAAGTTCCGTTAAGTTTTGTGTGATTGAAGTTTTCATGTTTTGAGTGAGATATCGATATGAGGAGAATAAGGAGTGACAAGACCCTAATATTAGGGATTCCCAAGGCACCCCTAAGGTAACATTCAAGGAAGATCCAAGAAACTAAGCTTGGGGATGCCCGGAAGTCATCCCCTCTTTCGTCACCAACATTATCGGTAACCTCACTTGGAGCTATATTTTCATGCATCACATGATACATGTTTTGCTTGGAGCGTCATTTTCTTTTATTAGAATTTTCTTTATTTTATTTAGAATAATGTTTTGCATCTTTTATTTCAATAAAAAAAGTCAACTATAGCCTTTACCATGCTTATTTCGCAAGTCTATATGTTGCTGTTTGAAAACAGAAAGTTGCACGCTAATGCATGAATTATTGAGAAAAGTCAGAATGTGATAAAATGTTGAAACTTTTTGCACAATAAGTTATAAAAAAATTTAAGTGTGGTAATTTTTCAGAAGTTCTGGAGTTAGAGAATTATGGATCTTCTTGCATTCTTTACAGACTATCTTGTTTAGACAGATTGTTGTTATGTTTGCATTGTTTGCATATGTTTGCTTGTTTAATGATTCTATTTGAGGATAGGAGTATTAAATATGCAGAGGCATTTAGTAGGCAATGTTAAATTATCATTTTAGTGATTTTCTACAGTAGATAATGATAAGGTTTTGCATTGATTTATAATAACTTATCTCACGAGTTTTGTTGAGTTTTGTGTGGATGAAGTTTTTAAGATTTAGGGAAACCGTGATATAAAAGGAATTAACGAGACACGAAAGCTCAAGCTTGGGGATGCCCAATGCATTCCAAGTTAATTAATATTCCAAGAAGTCTCAAGCATCTAAGCTTGGGGATGCCCTGGTAGGCATCCCACCTTTCTTCATCAACAATTATCGGTTAGTAAAGGTTGAGCCTAAGTTTTTGCTTCTTCACATGGTGTGTGCTATTCTTAGAGTTTCATTTCATTTTGTTTTGCTTGTTGTTCTAATAAAATATTTAGGTCTGAAAGTTATTAAATAAAAGAGAGTCCTCAAATAGCTACGCATTTACATAACTACTCGCTTGAACTTCACTTATATCTTTTTGGAGTAGTTTGTCATTTACTCTTGTGCTTCACTTATATCCTATGAGTAAATTGTTGAATGAATTGAATATCATGAAGTTGAAATTATATGTTTATATCATGCCTAGTAGTATCTTCACATTGGGTATAGAAAGTGAAATCTTTTGAAGCTTAACAATCACAATATTGGTCATACAAGCAATTCATGAATGATTAGTATAAGGAAGAGAACTTTCGCATACAAATATATTATGTCGGTGTACAAAAGTATGGGCTCTTCTGTACCCCTTACTTGTGCACGGGCAGTCGTAGCCACACCTGCGGCAGGGCTTGGCGGGGCAGGAGGAAACAGAACACAAGACTACCAAGACAGCATTCAACACAGTGAACAGAGAGCAGAAGACAAGCTGGACCTCCCCCGGCAACATCCTTGCCGGGGCGACTTGCATGGCCCCGGCAAGATCATTGCCGGGGCAGCCTACGAAGCACCCGCAAGATCATCACCCTTGAGGCTGAGAGCTTTGACACCATCGAGAACGTCAAGGCCAAGACTAAGGGACGTGATAACCCACAAGTATAGGGGATCGCAACAACTTTCGAGGGTAGAGTATTCAACCCAAATTTATTGATTCGACACAAGGGGAGCCAAAGAATATTCTTAAGTATTAGCAGTTGAGTTGTCAATTCAACCACACCTGGATAACTTAGTATCTGCAGCAAAGTGTTTAGTAGCAAAAGTGGTATGATAGTAATGGTAACGGTAGCAAAAGTAAAGATAAATGTTTTGGGGTTTTTATAGTAGTTGTAACAGTAGCAACTGGAAAGTAAATAAGCGAAGAACAATATGTGAAAAGCTCGTAGGCAATGGATCAGTGATGGATAATTATGCCGGATGCGATTCCTCATGCAATACTTATAACATAGGGTGATATAGAACTAGCTCCAATTCATCAATGTAATGTAGGCATGTATTCCGCAAATAGTCATACGTGCTTATGGAAAAGAACTTGTATGACATCTTTTGTCCTACCCTCCCGTTGCAGCGGGGTCCTTACGGAAACTAAGGGATATTAAGGCCTCCTTTTAATAGAGAATCGGACCAAAGCATTAACACATAGTGAACACATGAACTCCTCAAACTACGGTCATCACCGAGAAGTGTCCCGATTATTGTCACTTCGGGGTTGTCGGATCATAACACATAATAGGTGACTATAGACTTGCAAGATAGGATCAAGAACACACATATATTCATGAAAACATAATAGGTTCAGATCTGAAATCATGGCACTCGGGCCCTAGTGACAAGCATTAAGCATAGCAAAGTCATAGCAACATCAATCTCAGAACATAGTGGATACTAGGGATCAAACCCTAACAAAACTAACTTGATTACATGGTAAATCTCATCCAACCCACCACCGTCCAGTAAGCCTACGATGGAATTACTCACGAACGGCGGTGAGCATCATGAAATTGGTGATGAAGGATGGTTGATGACGACGACGGCGACGAATCCCCCCTCTCCGGAGCCCCGAACGGACTCCAGATCGGCCCTCCCGAGAGAGATTTGGGCTTGGCGGCGGCTCCGTGTCATGAAAGGCGATGAAACTTTCTCTCTGATTTTTTTCTCCCCGGGACGGTATATATGGAGTTGGAGTGTAGGTCGGGAGGTGTCTAGGGGGGCCACGAGATAGGAGGGCGCGCCCTAGGGGGGGGCGCGCCCCCCTATCTCGTGGACAGCCCGTGGGCCCCCTGGCCTTGATTCTTTCGCCAAAAATTCTTATTAATTCTGAAAAGTGCCTCCGTGGATTTCCAGGACATCCCGAGAACTTTTCTTTTCTACACATAAAACAACATCATGGCAGTTCTGCTGAAAACAGCGTCAGTCCGGGTTAGTTTCATTCAAATCATGCAAGTTAGAGTCCAAAACAAGGGCAAAAGTGTTTGGAAAAATAGATATGTTGGAGACGTATCAACTCCCCCAAGCTTAAACCTTTGCTTGTCCTCAAGAAATTCAGTTGATAAACTGAAAGTGATAAAGAAAAACTTTTACAAACTCTGTTTGCTCTTGTTGTTGTAACATCAAAAGCCAGCATTCAAGTTTCAGCAAATATTACGAACTAACCATACTAACAATAGCACATAGGTCTCAGTCTCTCAATTACTCAATCAATAGCATAATCAGCTAGCGAGCCATAATAATAAAAACTCGGATGACAACACTTTCTCAAAATAATCATAACATGATATAACAAAATGGTATCTCGCTAGCCCTTTCTGAGACCGCAAAACATAAATGCAGAGCACCTTTAAAGATCAAGGACTGACTAAACATTGTAATTCATGGTAAAAGAGATCCAGTCAAGTCATACCCAATATAAACCAATAATAATGAATGCAAATGATAGTGTGCTCTCCGGCAGGTGCTTTTTAATAAGAAGGGTGATGACTCAACATAAAAGTAAATAGATAGGCCCTTTGCAGAGGGAAGCAGGGATTTGTAGAGGTGCCAGAGCTCAATTTTAAAATAGAGATTGAATAACATTTTCGGCAGCATACTTTTGCTGTCGGTGAGAAATACGTACTCCCCCAAGCTTAGGCTTTTGGCCTAAGTTGGTTTAATACCAATGACCGCCTGGCTGATATCCATACGTGAAACTGGGGTAGTACTGAGATGAAGAGGCGACCGCCTCCTGAGCAGCAGCGTGTTGGCGAGCGGCCTCCATTCCCCTCTCATATTCAGTTGCTTCTTCCCTGGTGACAACATATCTTCCTTTTGTCTGATAATCAAAAAGGTAGGGAGCAGGAAGAGTGACAGGGACGACGTTGCGTCTGTTATAGGTTAGTCGATAATGGAGGAATTGTTCATTCCTCTCAAGAAAATTATGATCAAACATAGCTTCTTTATCCAAATAAACAGGAGGTACAAGCATCTCCCCCTCTCGTGGAGCTATATTAAGAAAATTAGCCACACGGGTTGCATAAATTCCTCCAAAGAAATCTCCCTTTTTATTATTATTGTGCAACCTACGTGCAACTATTGCCCCCAAGTTATAACCTCTATAACCTGACACAGCACTCTTGAGGACACAAAGATCAGGGGCACACATGTGACATACTTCATCCTTACCGTTAATGCATCTACCAATAAGGAGAGCAAAGTAATGTATAGCAGAAAAATGGATGCTCCCTATGGTAGCTTGTGTTACGTCCCTGGATTCTCCCATAGTAATACTAGCAAGAAAATCTCTAACTTCAGATTTGGGAGGATTATTAATATTACCCCATCAAGGAGTTCGCAAGCGGCCAGAAATCCTCTAAATCCATGGTATAAGATGTATCATAAATGTCAAACACAATACTAGGAGAATTACACGAAGAAATATATTCGAACCTCCCCACAAAGGAATCAGTCAATTGATAATATTGAGGACACTTATCTTGTAAGAAATCCTCAAGCTCAGCATTACGCACATACGCGTCAAATTCCCCCTTGAAGCCTGCTTCGACCATAAAATCATCGGATGGCCACTCACAAGCCCGTACATTTGCGTCCCTCGGCAAATTAACATCTTGTTCACGTATAGCAATCCTTGGCCCTTTCTTTGCCGAGGAACCACCTTGGTACATTCTTCTAGGCATATTTCTTTTTCTGAAATTTTCTGAATTTTAGTAACTTCAAAATAAAAGTGGATAAAACTAAACAAGATTGATAGCAACTACTCCTACAAGTGCCTAGGGCCTATATCATGCATTGGAATTGCTTGGGACCTCAAAAATTTAGCATGCAAGCTCAAGAAAATGGTCACCTATGCAGCAAAAAATTGCAATGAATAAAGCACTAGAACAAAAACTAATTGGACCAATGGAGGAGTCACATACCAAGCAACAATCTCCCAAAGCAGTTTTGTGAATAGAGCTTTGAGCTAAGAGATCGAAAAGCAGCAAAACGAGCTACAACTCGGGCTTGAGCTGGATGGGGATTTTTTTGGGTAGAAGATGAAGTGTGTGGGTGCTGGCATAAGTGGATGGGGGCCACCAGGGGCCCACGAGACAGGGGGCGCGCCCTACAGGGGGGCGCCCTCCTCTCTCGTGGCCTGGTGCTTGGCCCTCCTGCAGTGTTTTCAGTGCCTAAAATCCTCAAATATTCCAGAAAAAATCATACTAAATTTGCAGGGCATTTGGAGCACTTTTATTTTTGGACTATTTTTTAATACACGGATAATTCAAAAAACAGACGGATAATGCTATTTTTGCTTTATTAATTCAAAAAAACAGATAGTAAAAAGAGGGTACAGAAGGTTGTGCCTTCCAGTTTCATCCATCTCGTGATCATCAAAATGAACCCACTAAAAAGGTTGATCAAGTCTTGTTAACAAACTCATTCCGAATAACACGGAACCGGAGAAATTTCAAATAACACTAAGTTACCTCAACGGGGATATGAAAATCCCCAACAATAAGAATATCATACTTTTTCTTGACAGTAGGGAGAGGAAATTCAAAACCTCCAAAAATGATAGTTGGAATTTTTTCAATAGAATTGATGCTATGAACTTGAGATTGTTTCCTCGGAAAGTGTACCGTATGCTCATTACCATTAACATGAAAAGTGACATTGCCTTTGTTGCAATCAATAACAACCCCTACAGTATTAAGAAAAGGTTTACCAAGGATAATAGACATACTATCTTCCTCGGGAATATCAAGAATAACAAAGTCCGTTAAGGTAGTGACATTTGCAACCACAACAGGCACATCCTCACAAATACCGACAGGTATAGCAGTTGATTTATCAGCCATTTGCAAAGATATTTCAGTAGGTGTCAACTTATTCAATTCAAGCCTACGATATAAAGAGAGAGGCATAACACTAACACCGGCTCCAAGATCACATAAAGCAGTTCTAACATAATTTCTTTTAATAGAGCATGGTATAGTTGGTACACCCGGATCTCCAAGTTTCTTTGGTATTCCACCCTTAAAAGTGTAAATAGCAAGCATGGTGGAAATTTCAGCTTCCGGTATCTTTCTTTTATTTGTGATGATATCCTTCATATATTTAGCATAAGGATTTACATTAAGCATATCAGTTAAACGCATATGTAAGAAAATAGGTCTAATCATTTCAGCAAAGCGCTCAAAATCCTCATCATCCTTTGACTTGGATGGTTTAGGAGGAAAGGGCATGGGTTTCTGAACCCATGGTTCTCTTTCTTTACCATGCTTCCTAGCAACAAAGTATCTCTTATCATAACGTTGATTCTTTGATTGTGGGTTATCAAGATCAATAGCAGGTTCAATCTCTACATCATTGTCTTTGCTAGGTTGAGCATCAACATGAACATTATCATTAACATTATCACTAGGTTCATGTTCATCACCTGATTGAGTTTCAGCATCAGAAATAGAAATATCATTGGGATTCTCAGGTGTGTCTACAGTGGGTTCTCTAGAAGCATGCAAAGTCCTATCGTTTTTCTTTTTCTTCTTTTTATAAGAATTAGGTGCCTCTAAATTATTTCTCTGAGAATCTTGCTCGATTCTCTTAGGGTGGCCTTCAGGATACAAAGGTTCCTGAGTCATTCTACCAGTTCTAGTAGCCACTCTAACAGCAAAGTCATTTTTATTGTTTAATTAATCAAGCAAATCATTTTGAGCTTTTGAGTACTTGCTCAGCTTGAGTAGCAACCATGGAAGCATATTTGCTAACACGGTGAAGTTCATCTTTAACTCTAGCTAGATTATCACCTACACGTCCTATCTCGAAAGCATTATTCTTTAACTCTCTACCAACATAAGCATTAAAACTTTCTTGCCTAGCCATGAAGTCATCAAATTTATCTAAGCAAGGGCTATGAAATTTAGTAGAGGATATTTCAACTTTATCATATCTATAGAGAGAATTTACCTTTACTAAATGTGTCGAGTTATCAAGACAGTGTGGTTCTTCAGGCGGTAAATTAAGACCACGTATTTCTTCAATAGGAGGTAAATTCTTAACATCTTCAGCTTTAATACCTTTTTCTTTCATTGATTTCTTTGCCTCTTGCATATCTTCGGGACTGAGAAATAAAACACCTCTCTTCTTTGGAGTGGGTTTATAAATAGGCTCAGGAGTTGGCTCAATTTGTTCAGGAATTACTTCAGGAACTGGCTCAGGAAGAGTCCAATTATTTTCATTAGTCAACATATTATTCAATAGTATTTCAGCTTCATCGACTGTTCTATCCCTAAAAACACAACCAGCACAACTATCCAAGTAGTCCTTGGAAGCATCAGTTAGTCCATTATAAAATATATAAAGTATTTCGTTTTTCTTAAGAGGATGATCAGGCAAAGCATTAAGTAACTGGAGAAGCCTCCCCCAAGCTTGTGGGAGACTCTCTTCTTTGATTTGCACAAAATTATATATTTCCGTAAGGCGATTGTTTCTTATGAGCAGGAAATATTTAGCGAGAAGTAATAAATCATATCTTGGGGACTACGCACACAACCAGAGCAAGAGAATTATACCAAGTCTTAGCATCACCCTTTAATGAGAACGGAAATATCTTAAGGATATATAAATAGCGAGACTTCTCATCATTAGTAAACAGGTAGCTATATCATTCAACTTGGTAAGATGTGCCACAATAGTTTTGATTCAAGGCCATAAAAAGGATCAGATTCAACTAAAGTAATAATATCAGGATCAACAGGGAATTCATAATCCTTATCAGTAACACAAATAGGTGAAGTAGCAAAAGCAGGATCGGGTTTCATTCTAGCATTAAGAGACTGCTGCTTCCATTTAGCTAATAGTTTCTTAAGATCATTTCTATCATTGCAAGCAAGAATTTCCATAGCAGCTGTTTCATGCATAACATAACCCTTAGGAACAATAGGTAATACATAATCATTGGGGGGACCTTCATCATCACTATCATCAGTAATAGGATCTTCAGTAATTTCATTCCCCCTAAATCTAGCAAGTTGTTCATCAAGAAATTCACCTAATGGCAAAGTAGTATCACGCACAGAAGTATTTCATCATGCATAGCAGAAGTGGCATCATCAATAACATCGACATATCGTAATTCATAGCAGATAGCAGGTTTAGGTGTCGCAAGCCTACTAATAACGGAAGGAGAATCTAGTGCAGAGCTAGATGGCAGTTCCTTACCTCCCCTCGCAGTTGAGGGCAAAATAGTAGTTCGATCGTCTTTCAAGTTCTTCATAGTGATCAACAGATATAAATCCCAAGTGACTCAGAGAATAAAGCTATGCTCCCCGACAACGGCGCCAGAAATTAGTCTTGATAACCCACAAGTATAGGGGATCGCAACAGCTTTCGAGGGTAGAGTATTCAACCCAAATTTATTGATTCGACACAAGGGGAGCCAAAGAATATTCTTGAGTATTAGCAGTTGAGTTGTCAATTCAACCACACCTGGATAACTTAGTATCTGCAACAAAGTGTTTAGTAGCAAAAGTGGTATGATAGTAATGGTAACGGTAGCAAAAGTAAAGATAAATGTTTTGGGGTTTTTGTAGTAGTTGTAACAGTGGCAACGGTAAAGTAAATAAGCGAAGAACAATATGTGAAAAGCTCGTAGGCAATGCATCAGTGATGGATAATTATGCCCGATGCGATTCCTCACGCAATAGTTATAACATAGGGTGATATAGAACTAGCTCCAATTTATCAATGTAATGTAGGCATGTATTCCGTAAATAGTCATACGTGCTTATGGAAAAGAACTTGTATGACATCTTTTGTCCTACCCTCCCATTGTAGCGGGGTCCTTACGAAAACTAAGGGATATTAAGGCCTCCTTTTAATAGAGAACCGGACCAAAGCATTAACACATAGTGAATAGATGAACTCCTCAAACTACGGTCATCACCGAGAAGTGTCCCGATTATTGTCACTTCGGGGTTGTCGGATCATAACACATAATAGGTGACTATAGACTTGCAAGATAGGATCAAGAACACACATATATTCATGAAAACATAATAGGTTCAGATCTGAAATCATGGCACTCGGGCCCCAGTGACAAGCATTAAGCATAGCAAAGTCATAGCAACATCAATCTCAGAACATAGTGGATACTAGGGATCAAACCCTAACAAATCTAACTTGATTACATGGTAAATCTCATCCAACCCACCACCGTCCAGCAAGCCTATGATGGAATTACTCATGCACGGCGGTGAGCATCATGAAATTGGTGATGGAGGATGGTTGATGATGACGACGGCGACGAATCCCCCCTCTCGGGAGCCCCGAACGGACTCCAGATCAGCCCTCCCGAGAGAGATTAGGGTTTGGTGGCGGCTCCGTGTCGTGAAACGCGATGAAACTTTCTCTCTGATTTTTTTCTCCCCGAGACGGTATATATGGAGTTGGAGTTGAGGTCGGGAGATGTCCAGGGGGGCCACGAGATAGGAGGGCGCGCCCTAGGGGGGGCGCCCCTATCTCGTGGACAGCTCGTGGGCCCCCTGGCCTTGATTCTTTCACCAAAAATTCTTATTAATTCTGAAAAATGCCACCGTGGATTTCCAGGACATTCCGAGAACTTTTCTTTTCTACACATAAAACAACATCATGGCAGTTCTGCTGAAAATAGCGTAAGTCTGGGTTAGTTTCATTCAAATCATGCAAGTTAGAGTACAAAACAAGGGCAAAAGTGTTTGGAAAAGTAGATACGTTGGAGACGTATCAGGACGGATGCGTACTAGCATACAGATCTTTGTGAAGACTGATGGACTGCACGTCTATGTGAAGACCAAAAGATAAAAGACCCCCGGCAAGGCCCTTGCCGGGGACGACTGTGAGGCCCTCGGCAAGACCCTTATCGAAGACAATTGCGAGGCCGTAGCCAGGCCCGCACCCGGCAAGGCTTTCGCCACCTCATGCCAATTCCAGCTAGACGACCAGCTTGCCAACTAGGCAGGCGCCTGCGTGGCGGCATGCAGATCTTCATGGAGGCTCTACCACCGCGTCAGCAAAGCAGCAGCCAGCCAGTCTAGTGTTGCATGCCTCGTCAACCTAGACGCCTGTCAAGGCAAGGAGAGGCGGCGATGGACGGGGCGGCTTCTGTTTCCACCCTCAGTAAAGTAAGAGGGCACGTAGGTAGCGCATTAAATGCGTTTGTCCTATGATGTCAGCGATAAGCTTAATCACTATAGCTGCTTTACACCTCCTGTGTGCCACTATAGCGACCCCTTTGACATATAAAAGGAGGCCCGAGGCATACTGAGAAAGGATTCAGACTTTTTGGACTGGGCATGCGCCGCAGCTAGTTCAAGAACTCAATAACACAGTGAAAGCACATTTGCTCCTTGGGTGGTTTTGGTAATTAATGACAACATACTTTGTGGTTGGACTAATGCTTTTATCAAGTATGTTTCAGGAAGGTCAATCACATTGGCATGGCAAATGGACTGGAGAGGTGGACCCCTCAAAATGCTAAGGCAAGCATTGGCAAAAGCTCAAGACTCCATTTTTGGTTTAGTGATCCAAGATCACATTGAGTCCATAGGAAAGCCAATACTATTAAAAGGGGATGAGGTTATGTTAATGATTTGGTTGCTCAAAGTGCTTAGTGATACATCTCCTAAACTATCAGCAACTCTCACTTCAAACATACACTCATAAGTAATCTCGGTCCCACCGATTTCCTAAACTCAGTCACACCGAGATGAACCACCTCAGCCATAAAGCCAAACCCTAGATATTTCGGATTTTCCGATTCCGAACTCGGTCTCACCGAAACTAGTGTTGCCAAGCTTCTGTAAACTTCTGTCATCAAATCGGTGTCACCGAGATGATGAAGTTGGTCCCACCGAGATTGGCAAACCCTAGTCTTTGGAAGAATCGGACTCACCGAGATTGTATTTTCGGTCCCACCGAAAATCCCAACGTTCACAAGATTTGAACTTTCGGTCTCACCGAGTTGTCAACTTCGGTCTGACCGAGATTTGTCAAATGTGTGTAACGGTTGGATTTTGTGTGGAGGCTATAAATACCCCTCCACCTCCTCTTCATTCGTGGAGAGAGCCATCGAAAGAACTACCACTCCTACCTTACATTTTCGAGAAGGAAACTACCTACCCTTGTGTTGAGATCAAGTTGCTCCACTCCCACCATATGAAGCTTGATTTCTAGCCTTCCCAAGTTGCTTTCCACTCAATCCTTTCTTCCACCACAGCCAAATCGGTGAGGAGAGTTGAGTGTTGGGGAGATTATCATTTGAAGCACAAGAGCAAGGAGTTCATCATCATCAACACCATCTATTACCTTTTGGAGGGTGGTGCCTCCTAGATTGGTTAGGTGTCGCTTGGGAGCCTCCGTCAAGATGTGGAGTTGAACCAAGAAGTTTGTAAGGGCAAGGAGATCGCCTACTCGTGAAGATCTACCCCAGTAGGGCTAGTCCTCCGTGGGCGTATGCCATGATGGCATAGACAAGGTTGCTTCTTCGTGGACCCTTCATGGGTGGAGCCCTCCATGGACTCTCATGGCCGTTACCCTCCGTGGGTTGAAGTCTCCATCAACGTGGATTGACGATAGCACCACCTATCGGAACCACGAGAAAAATCTCCGTGTCTCCAAATTGCGTTTGATCTTCTCCACTTCTCTCTACTACTTGTGCAATTTACTTTCCGCTGCCCATACTCTAGAATTGCATGTGTAGTATGCTACTTGACTTGTATGTGATGCAAAATCTGCCAAGAACTTGTCTTTGTCAAAAGGCATAATTTTTATCTTGTCGAGTAGTCTAATCACCCCCCCTCTAGACACTCTCACCTTCTTCGATCCTACAATTGGTATCAGAGCATTGGTCTCCATTGCTTTGGTTTACACACCATTGGAGGAAGATGGACGTGTCTACGTTTGGGAGTGTTAGCCATAGAGTGCCTATTCTTGATGGAGTGTCCTATAACTCGTGGAGGATTGAAATGCTTATTATCTTTAAGATGTATAACTTATAAATATGTTGAAACCCCATATGTGCCTCCATTTGACCCGTTGCACCCTACCATGGATGAAGAGCTTGATTTGCTTCGTAACCTTAGAACTGTAAATCTTATCATTAGAGGTTTGCCCGATAACTTGCTTAAGCTTGTCACAAACTTTGAGTGCGCCTATGCTATATGGAAGTTTTTGGAAGAACTTTATCCGGACTACTCTTTGAGAGGTCTTGATGAAATTCTATACAAGACAATTGAATTTGATATGATGCGCCCCAATGATCCCAACTTTGATAAATGCTTCTTTGAGCTTCGTGATCTTATGAAAAAGAAGGGTGATCCTTGTCTTATCAATGATCTAATTAGAAATGCTCTTGTATTGCATTCCGATTATTATTGTCACATTGACAAAACTAATGCAAGTCATTGTCAAATTGACCTAGGTATTGATGATGAACAATCTATGGGTCAATATGATGATGAGCATGAGCACGATGACGATTACTCTGATTCGGACACCGAGCTAGACAAGATCATGAGGAGTCTCAATCTTATGGCAAATCTGAGAGACTACATATCCGGTGGAAAAGAGTGGATTCTTGATAGTGGATGCACCGATCACATGACCGGAGACGAAGACATGTTTGGAGAGCTTGCAAAGAACGATGGTCCACGCAAGTATGTGACTTTTGGAGACAACTCCAAGGTTAAGGTACTTGGCCTTGGTAAGGTGGCCATATCTCATGATAGCTCTATTCAAAATGTCATGCTTGTTGAATCACTTGGATACAATTTACTTTCCGTGTCTAGATTAGCTGACTTTGGATTCAATGTGCTATTCACCAAAGTAGATTGCCAAGTCTTTCGTCGTGACAATCATAACATGGTTTTTACCGGTATCCGTAGAGGTGATCTATACATTGTTGATTTCACTAAGAAAGCTCAACCTAGAACTTGCTTCATTGCTAAATCTGCTAAAGGTTGGTTATGGCATAGAAGGCTTGGACATGTTGGTATGCGTAATCTAGACAAGCTAATCAAAGGTGATCATATTCTTGGTGTTAAAGATGTTCTCTTTGACAAAGATAGACTTTGTAGTGCTTGTCAGCAGAAAACAAGTAGGTGGAAGTCATCCGTGAAGAACATCATGACCACAAGGAGACCGCTTGAGCTTCTTCATATGGATCTCTTGGTCCCAATGCTTACAAAAGCCTTGGTGGTAACTCCTTTGGTCTAGTTATAGTTGATGATTATTCCAGATTTACGTGGGTATTTTTCCTTGATGACAAATCGCAGGTTCAGAGAATCTTCAAAACCTTTGCCAGAAAGGCCCAAAATCAATTTGAGGTGAAGATCAAGAAAGTTCGGAGTGACAATGGAACGGAGTTCAAGAACGCCCATGTAGACTCTTTTCTCGATGAGGAAGGATTCTACATGAGTTCTCGGCTACGTACACACCTCAACAAAATGGAGTTGTTGAGAGGAAGAACCGAACGCTCATAGAGATGGCGAGAACGATGCTTGACGAATACAAGACACCGAAGCACTTTTGGGGTGAAGCGGTCGAGACAGCTTGTCATGCTATCAACAGGCTTTATCTTCATAAGCTCCTCGGCAAGACTTCATACGAGCTCCTCACCGGTAACAAACCCCAAGTGGGATACTTTCGTGTCTTTGGTTCAAAATGCTATATCCTTGATAAACATCGTCGGTCTAAGTTTGCTCCTAAAACTCATGAAGGCTTTTTCCTCGGTTATGGATCAAACTCCCACACCTACCGTGTCTACAATAATTTCACCCGAAAGGTTGAAGAGACGGTAGATGTGAAGTTTGATGAATCTAATGGCTCGCAAGTAGAGCAAATGCCTATTGATGTAGGAGACAAGGACCCATCGGAAGCCATTCAAGATTTATCTATTGGAAAGATCCGTCCCATGGAAGTGAAGGAGAGTACCTCATCTAGATATGTGGAGCCCCTACCTCACGGCAAGATGAACCTCAAGGCAACATGGAGGCTTCCACAAGTGGAACTCACCAAGATGAGGAAGTGCAACAAGAAGATCCACCACAACCTCCTTCTCCACCACCTCAAGACAACACCAACAACAATGAAGAAGAAGAGGAAGATGAGGATGATGAGGAAGCTCAGCCACAACAACAACAAAAGCTATCCCGAGTCCGAGCAAGAGTCAAGAAGAATCATCCCGTGGAACAAATGATGAATGACATCGACTCCGGGAGAATTACTCGCTCTAAAACTCGCTTAGCTAACTTTTGTGAGCATTACTCATTTATCTCTAGTCTTGAACCTATGAAGGTAGAAGAAGCACTTGAAGACCCGGATTGGGTGAACGCTATGCACGAAGAGCTACACAACTTCGAGAGGAACAACGTATGGACTTTGGTAGAGAAGCCCAAGGATGATCAAAACGTCATTGGAACCAAATGGGTGTTTCGGAACAAGCAAGATGAAGATGGACAAGTCATCCGCAACAAGGCTCGTCTCGTAGCTCAAGGTTACACACAAGTCGAAGGTATGGACTATGGTGAGACCTATGCCCCCGTTGCTAGACTTGAGTCCATTCGCATTCTCCTTGCTTATGCCAACCACCATGATATTACTCTCTATCAAATGGACATTAAAAGTGCTTTCCTAAATGGTGAAATTGAGGAGGAAGTATTTGTGAAAAAACCTCCGGATTTGTGAATCCTAAAAGCCTAATCATGTTTACAAGTTGCACAAAGCTCTTTATGGTCTTAAACAAGCTCCTAGAGCTTGGTACAAATCTTGACTAGCTTTCTTCTTGAAAAAGGATTTGAGATTGGAAAAATAGACTCAACGCTATTACTGAAAAGGGTTGATGGTGAACTATTTGTGTGCCAAATATATGTTGATGATATTATCTTTGGTTCAACTAACCCTCATTTTAGCGAGAAGTTTGGAAAGCTCATGTCGGAGAAGTATGAGATGTCCATGATGAGTGAACTCAAATTCTTCCTTGGGTTGCAAATCAAGCAATCTAAGGAGGGTACCTTTGTCTCACAAACAAAGTACACCAAGGATCTCTTCAAGAAGTTCAACATGCAAGAAAGCAAAGGTATGAGAACCCCCATGCCTACTAGTGGACATAATGACTTGACAAAAGATGGAGAACCTGTTGATCAAAAGGTTTATCGATCTATGATTGGATCTCTACTATATCTCTGTGCTTCTCGTCCTGACATAATGTTGAGTGTATGCATGTGTGCTCGATATCAAGCAGCCCCTAAAGAATGTCATCTTAAAGCTGTTAAAAGAATTGTGAGATATTTGATACACACACCAAACTTTGGCATTTGGTATCCTAAGAGGGCCTCTTTCGATCTTGTTGGCTATTCCGACTCGGACTATGCGGAGACAGGTTGATAGAAAGTCAACTTGGCACGTGTCAATTCCTTGGTCGATCCCTTGTATCTTGGTCCTCCAAGAAACAAAATTGATATCTTTATCTCTCGCCAAGCAGAATATATTGCTGCTGGTTCATGTTGTGCTTTCGGTTGCTATGGATGACACAAACGCTTAAGGATTATGGGATACATGCGAGACATGTTCCTTGCTTTGTGACAATGAGAGTGCGATTAAGATTGGACACAATCCCGTGCAACACTCTCGAACGAAACATATTGAAGTTCGTCACCATTTTATTCGTGATCACATTGCCAAGGGTGACATCGATCTTTAGCATGTTCGAACTGATAAACAACTTGCTGATATCTTTACAAAACCCCTTGATGAGAAAGTGTTTTGTCGCTTAAGGAGTGAGTTGAACATCATTGATGCTTCAAACTTGGAGTGAAAACTCCATTGATGCATGCAAGGCATGAGCCTACTTGACTAATCCTTGATATTTCTCTTATGATGATGATCATATGTCTTGGACACATTTGCCCCCCTTGTATTGCATCTAACTCCTTGCAGGTACTTGGATGATCTACATTCCACAAGATTACCACACACTCAAATCTTGAGTAATCTTGTCATTGACCAAGTATCTAGCCCTTTGGGATGTTGAGTTCAAGGAACAAAATTCCACATATCCTTTTTGACACCTTATACATCTAGTATTTCACTCTTGTCATCTTGGATATTCTTGAGTATTTCCTTGCTTGCCTAACCCATGTAGGAAGATGAACTACACAATTGGAAATGGTGCTCCAACGTCACATTCTATGAGCACCTACATCAAGTTCACCTACATGAGCAAAGCAACAACAAGCCCAAGGTATGTTGTTCACATCTTGAAGGAGCTTTGCTCAAAGTCATGAGTACAAGCAGCTTCATAAGATGTGATCACATCAAATGCTTAATCGAAAAATAGCAACCCCATTTTGAGCTTAAACGATGAGTATGACCTATGATCAAATGTTCTCATTTGACTCCTAAGTCAATATACTCAAACATAGGTGACTTTGTCGCCGACCCCTATCTAGATGAAGTACATATGTTTTGGAGTTTTTCTATTTTCTCTTATGTTCTCTCATTGAGTTTCCTTTTAATAAAAAAAAACTTCATCTAGCAATCTTTTTCATTTCTATTCTTCTGTCTTTGTGAATATCCTTTTGGCTCTGATCAATTCCTTGCAAATCATTTACAAATTCATTGCAAATCTTTTGAAACATTCCTTGCAAAGTGAGCTGAATTATTTCGTATTTCCTTGGAATTAAACTCAAGGCCACCGACGTAATAATTTCGGTCGGACGAAAAGGATCTGCCCTAAGTCCCGGACTTACGGACCCACCGATCCATCTCACTTGGTGTCACCGATTTTCTTCAGGATATCATCTTCGCAGCTCTACTCAATGATTCTCTATGCATATTTCTTTTTGCCCAGTTGTGATTCTTAAGGATCCCACTTCTTTCTTCCATCTTTCCTGACCTTCCTAGTTGGCTGTCCTTTTCGGCACTTGATGTCAAAGGGGGAGAAGATTTAGGGGGAGTTAAGGGGAGAAGAGAAGATTTAGGAAGAAGAGCAATCTTATCTTAAGGGGGAGAGAATCACATCAAAGCTTTGCCGTGTTCCACATTGGATATTACTTTTGGCATCATTCTTTTGATTTTGCTTTCTGCTTTCACAATTGATATCTTATGGAAAGCAAAATCTCTCAGAGTTCATTGACAAATCTTTTAGTTTTGGGAGACATGTTTGCTAATTCAAGCTTGTGCTCAATATGAGACACTCTTTACACATGTCATCCCTGGCTTGGTACTCTTGATGTTCTTGCTGTTGGTTGAAGAAATACTCTTGTGTTATCTAACCTTGTTTTCCCAAGTTTTATTTCTTCAGGTACAATCCCAAGGAACCTCAAGGTAAGTATATGCATCTTGCAGAATGTGCATGATGGTGACTTGCTTGTGAATACTTGTTTGCAAGAAATCACCATGCACATATGCACTATCACTCACTTATCTTCATCTGCTCTGATGCATATAGCCAAGCTGCATGTAGCACATCTTGTTTTTCTCTCTTGTGTGCTTGTGGTAGTCCAAAACCATAAACTATGAAAATCTTGCACGCTTGTAGGGGAGCCTGTGTACTACATGTTTGTCAAAGCTTTGTGATAATTCTGTCTTTCTTTCAAGAAGCTTTGATGTCTTGTTTTGTGTGTTGCCATCAATTACCAAAAGGGGAGATTGAAAGCACATTTGCTCCTGGGTGGTTTTGGTAATTAATGACAACATACTTTGTGGTTGGACTAATGCTTTTATCAAGTATGTTTCAGGAAGGTCAATCACATTGGCATGGCAAAAGGATGGAGAGGTGGACCCTCAAAATGCTAAGGCAAGCATTGGCAAAAGCTCAAGACTCCATTTTTGGTTTAGTGATCCAAGATCACATTGAGTCCATAGGAAAGCCAATACTATTAAAAGGGATGAGGTTATGTTAATGATCCGTTGCTCAAAGTGCTTAGTGATACATCTCCTAAACTATCAGCAACTCTCACTTCAAACATACACTCATAAGTAATCTCGGTCCCACCGATTTCCTAAACTCACCACACCGAGATGAACCACCTCACCATAAAGCCAAACCCTAGATATTTCGGATTTTCCGATTCGAACTCGGTCTCACCGAAACTAGTGTTGCCAAGCTTCAGAACCTTCATCATCAAATCGGTGTCACCGAGATGATGAAGTCGGTCCCACTGAGATTGGCAAACCCTAGTCTTTGGAAGAATCGGACTCACCGAGATTGTATTTTCGGTCCCACCAAAAATCCAACGTTCACAAGATTTGAACTTTCGGTCTCACCGAGTTGTCAACTTCGGTCTGACCGAGATTGGTCAAATGTGTGTAACGGTTGGATTTTGTGTGGAGGCTATAAATACCCCTCCACCTCCTCTTCATTCGTGGATAGAGCCATCAGAAAGAACTACCACTCCTACCTTACATTTCTGAGAAGGAAACTACCTACCCTTGTGTTGAGATCAAGTTGCTCCACTCCCACCATATGAAGCTTGATTTCTAGCCTTCCCAAGTTGCTTTCCACTCAATCCTTTCTTCCACCACAACCAAATCAGTGAGGAGAGTTGAGTGTTGGGGAGATTATCATTTGAAGCACAAGAGCAAGGAGTTCATCATCATCAACACCATCTATTACCTTTTGGAGGGTGGTGCCTCCTAGATTGGTTAGGTGTCGCTTGGGAGCCTCCGTCAAGATGTGGAGTTGAACCAAGAAGTTTGTAAGGGCAAGGAGATCACCTACTTCGTGAAGATCTACCCCGAGTAAGGCTAGTCCTCCGTGGGCGTATGCCATGATGGCATAGACAAGGTTGCTTCTTCGTGGACCCTTCGTGGGTGGAGCCCTCCGTGGACTCTCGCAGCCGTTACCCTCCGTGGGTTGAAGTCTCCATCAACGTGGATTGACGATAGCACCACCTATCGGAACCACGAGAAAAATCTCCGTGTCTCCAAATTGCGTTTGATCTTCTCCACTTCTCTCTACTACTTGTGCAATTTACTTTCCGCTGCCCATACTCTAGAATTGCATGTGTAGTATGCTACTTGACTTGTATGTGATGCAAAATCTGCCAAGAACTTGTCTTTGTCAAAAGGCATAATTTTTATCTTGTCGAGTAGTCTAATCACCCCCCCTCTAGACACTCTCACCTTCTTCGATCCTACACACAGAATATACACTCAAGCAACACTAGGGTTTTACGCACCATTGCAGCCCGAACCTGGGTAAAAATGACTCGCGCTGATCACTAGACCTGCTCTTTGCATAGCTCTCTCCCCGCCAACCATAGAAGGGATCCTCATGATCCCATAGGTGTCGTTTCCTTGACATCTTTGGCGCGCCAGGTAGGGGAGCGAAGTTGTGAGAATCTGGTCTAGTAGTTAGTGCAGCAGTTTCTTCATCGCCATGGCTCTGAAGAAGAAGACGATCGCTGTGGTGGGTTTGTCTGGAGCCTGTCCGCCCGTGCCAGTGTGGACAAGTGACGTGGCAGACACTGGTGGCGGAGGAGGTCAAGACCATCCACGCCATCCTGGTCCTAGCAGCCAGGCGAGTGGTGTCGTTTGCAGCCGCAACGACGATACGCGCAACAACAAAAAGCTAAGTCACACTAAAACCTTGAGTAATCTTCTTTTTTTTGTAAGGTTATTTCCCTCGAAGGTTTTTGGTTTTTGTATGGAAAACTTGCACGCGAAGGAACCCTGCCCCTATTGGCAGCGCCCTTGTTCTGTTCGAGCCCGCTCAACAGCTCAAGTGGCTGCGCCAAGAACGGCAAGGTGGCTTACGCAGCAGCAACACCCCCAGCAAGCTGCTAAGGATCCGTTCCTCAAAGCACCTTGGCAAGGGTTTACGTGCCGGCAAGCCCATCCAACTAAGCATAGGGTGTGGTACATACAAAGAGAAATGAAACAGGAAAATAACATGCATTAAGTTCAAAGCACAACAAAGTTATATTACATCAGTGGTTGTCGCGGTTCTAACATAAGATAAAATTGTCTTGGGTACGAACTCGCAGCGGCAACAAGAAACGAAGCAGCTAATCCCCGCGCTGGCCCTCCAGCCTCTTGACTCTGCTGATGCAGCTGATGATGGGCTTGATACGCTCCACGAGCGCCTTGAGGTTCGCATCCTCCGGCAAGCTCTTGAGCGCATTGGCGAAGTCGACGCCGGGGTTCCAGTGCGCCACCTTGGTGAGCACCTTGGTCAAGGAGCCCCGGCAAAGCATCTAGGCTTCCTCGGCTAGATAAGTTGTTTGATTGGAGTGGAGCAGCACCAGGGCGTCGAGGACGCGCTCGAAGAACATGGTTAGCCTGGCACTTTCGGTCACGTTCACCTCCTGGGAGAACCTGAAGCTTGGCATGCCCATGACGGACAGCTGCGTGGTGAGCCTCTCTGCAACGTCGACGAGGCGGCTGGTCCAAAGCTTTATGCTGGCCACAAGGTCGTTGTGGCTGGCGGTGGCATTCTACAGCAGCTGGCTCTCATTCGTGAGATCCTTGATCAGGGTCTTTTAACGGGCCCTGGTCTCCGAAAGCGTCCTCTCCAAGGTCTCCAACTTCAGCTTCAGATCGGTGATGGAGTTGTTGGCCTCAGAGAGCAGCTTGGTCTTGTCGGAGATGGTGAACTGCAATTCCGCCAAGGTATGGGCAGTCATGTACCTGTCCTTCTTCAGCTTTGAGATCTCCTTCTTTAGCTCCTCCAGCTCCAACTTCTCCACCTTGCCAGCCAGCTCAGTCTTGGCGGCCTCAGCACCGTTGACGGCCTCCTCTAGCTTGCTGGCATGGTCCAGGGCCAGAGCATCGAGTGCCTCCTTGTGCTTCTGCTCCAACTCCTGGGTCTGCTGCGCGACAAGCTTTTCGACCTCTTCGTCCTTGCCGTGAAGCTTGGCAGCAAGCGCCTGCTCACGGGTGACCAAGTCTTCTTCTTGGGCGTCAAGCAGGATGCAGCGCTGCGTTTGGTCAGCCTCATCCTTGGCAGCCTATGCCTTCGCAACCTCTTGGGCCTTCTCAAGGTCAGCCTGCTTCAGGAGGAGCTCTCGCTAGCACTCGCCCAGCTGGTCCTGGGTGGCACTCAGATCCTGCTAGGCCTCGGTGAACCAAACCTGCATCTGAGCAATGCGCTCCTGGAAGTCTGCTTCTGCCTTGTCCACGGCCGCCATCCTAGTGTCCACCTTGTCCTTGAGGGCGCGGTAGAGCGCCTAGAGCTTTGGGAAGTTGGCACTCATAGCCTGGAGGAGCTGGTCTTCCTTGGAGCTGCTGCTGTTGGCGCTCGGCTCGTCAACAACTTGGATCCCGGCAGCGGTGAGGACCTCATCGCCGAACACCTCCCCTTTGGCTGGTGCTCCGGTGCTTGCCGTCCCTGGGAGGCTGACGAACAGACCGTCACCCACCTTCAAGTACTTGCTCGGGGCGGGGGCTGAAGAGGAAGAGGGTTGGTCATCGACCACCTCCTCCCCGGCAGGATACTTGGCGGCCTCCTCAACAGCAGCCTTGCCAGCCTCCCCGGCAGGCCCCTTGGTGGCCTCCTCGGTAGCAGCCCTGCCGACCTCCTCGGCAGACCTTTTGGTGGCCTCCTTGGCGGTAGGCTTGGCGGCCTCCTCGGCAGCAATTTTGGTGGCCTCAGCCTCGGCATCCTTGGCGGCCTCCTCGATGATAGCGTCGATGTCCGCCTGGTCCGTCGAAGGTGGATCTGGAAACCAAAAAGAAGAATGAAGAAGCCAAAAATAAAAGTTCAGAACAAAGAAAAGGAAGAACATCGCATGATAGAGATGGCAAGGGACGGGGGGCAAGCAGCTTACCTATGATGAGTTGAGGAGAAGTGGTTCCCTCCCCAGCAATGCTCGTTGCTGGGACAAAGCCACCAGCGCATGTGCCCACTACCTCTTCCTCCATGCGCATGGGATCATCGGTGGATGCCCTTGCTGGGGACACCCCTCTGGGTGGCGTGGTTGCCGGGGACGGCGTGTCAGGGGTGGACCTCAGCGGCTCCTCTTGTTGTCTCTCTCCTCCTGCAAACCCAACAAGATCATCACTGAAAATACACACTCAAACGCCCGCCAGCGGAAAATGAGTAACAGACTCATGCTGGGGGCTGGAGTGGGGGCTGCGTTGAGGGTTGGTATCCGGGCTGATCATGATCATCCCCGACGCGCGTGAAGTGCTTGCGGGGGCTCGTCGCCCATTAAAGCCTTGGCTCTCTTCGCCACCCGCTGAGCCAGCATCTTTGCGTCGCTGTGAAGACAAGATCAAGTTAAGATAAGATGGCCTAGATAAAGGATCAGGAAATGGATGGGGCGGTAGGATGCTTACTCATCTTCCTCTTCTGGGCTCCTCTTCCTCTTTGGGCTTAAGGACCCATGGTCAAAGTCGGCCACCGGGATGGTGTCCGCAAGGGGAGGAGGAGGAGATGGGGTCCTTGGCCGCTTGGTCGAGGAGGAGGTGCCGTCGCGCTTGGTCGAGGAGGAGGCAGCGGCCGCAGCCTTTTTTGCTGTAGCAGCTTCCTTCACCGCCTCCGCAGCCGCGCGCCTTGTTTGGCGCATGGGTTGCGCTTGGGCCTCTTGCCGCTGCATGGCCTTGCCAGGCCGGACTGGCTTGCCAGAGCCGGCCGGCCGTAGGACACGCCTCTTCTTTGGGGCCGACGGCTCGTCCGCGTCGGATCCCTCCTCGGCCGCCTCATCGGCCGTCTCTTCAGCCATTTCTTCGACAAGGGGAGCCCCGGCACTAGTGCCGCTGGGCCCCCCGGCAGACCTCGTCCACTCGGCAAACTTCTTCTCCTCTTTGGCCTCCTCGACCTCGTCCTCCACGGTGCCAAGGCTGCCGGCGTCCTCGGCAAGTCCTGCCTCCTCTGTCCTGGCAGCAATGTATGCGACCTCTTCTGCGGTGGTAGGGCGGATGAGCTGTGGCTCGGCACGGACGTACATCTCCGACAGGTTGTCGAAGAACTTCTGCACTAGCTCTGCTTTTGGCTTGACCCAAGTCGAATCGAGGTTGTGCGCATTGAACATCAGCATCATGGCAATGATGGCGGTCAAGCAAGAGTTGTTGCTCAACGGGACCACCCCCGCTGGCAACGTAAATGGATTCTCAGCCTTGGCGGTCTTGGCGGCCCTGTCGGACTTCTCGGCCTTGCCGGTCTCGTCAACCTTGAGTTGAAAAAGCCTCTGGCAAAGATGCGCGTGTTGTATCACCATGAAGTTATAATTTAGGCCGGGGTGAAGCCTCATGATGTCGGCCACATTCTTGAAGTCCCAGGCCGGTCTACCCTTGTTGTGCAGAAGAGCAATGCGGCAGTGGATGAAATCGGCGCCAATCATCTCGAGCGTGAGCCTGGCTGAGGTGAGGCGATGGATCCTGGTGGTGGTGACTGTGAGCTTCTCGTCATCGGCGTGGAGCTCGCCCCAATCATTGCCGCGGACCGGCGGCCTTTTATGGACTTGGCGGAACTCCTGTGGATCCTTATCCTTGATCCAGCACCATAAACCCCGCCATTCATCCCACTTATCCTTTGTGGAAACCTCCGAGTACGTACCCTTGCTCAAAGCCCTTGGGATCCAAGTGACGCAGCGGAAGATGGCACCCCCTGCCTGGATTCGCGGAACAAAATAGTGGCGAAAGAGCGCCGTGTTGGGGTGCACCCCGGCGAAGCCCTCGCAAAGATGGGCAAAGAAGGCCATGCACGCCACGACATTCGGCGTAAAATCCAGAAGATGGAAGCCGTAGGTGTGCATGATGTCGTTCAAGAAATCGGAGAAAGGGGGGCAGAGCCCACAGGAGAAGTAATCGACAAAGAAAGGGTATTTGTCTGGACCTGGCTTGGCGAAGGGAGCAGGGATGATGACCGTGGCTGGATGCCCCGCTGTCTCTCTCCCCCACAGGCACTTGAATTTCTCCTTGAGGGTGAGCGCGTCGACCGTCGAGGTGAAGAGGGCGTGCTTCTTCCGTCGAGGTGAAGAGCGCCGTGTTGGGGTGCACCCTGGCGAAGCCCTCACAAAGATGGGCAAAGAAGGCCATGCACGCCACGGCATTCAGCATAAAATCCAGAAGATGGAAGCTGTAGGTGTGCATGATGTCGTTCAAGAAATCGGAGAAAGGGGGGCAGAGCCCGCAGGAGAAGTAATCGACAAAGAAAGGGTATTTGTCTGGACCTGGCTTGGCGAAGGGAGCAGGGATGATGACCGTGGCTGGATGCCCCGCTGTCTCTCTCCCCCACAGGCACTTGAATTTCTCCTTGAGGGTGAGCGCGTCGACCGTCGAGGTGAAGAGGGCGTGCTTCTTCCGTAGCTTCACCAGCTCGCTCTCTGGCACCTCTATAACACCCCGGACACACCCGCCAGTGGTTGTTACTCCTAGCGGGATCTAGACTGGCCCCACAGATCAATACTAGTCTTTTCTGCGCACTTTGTCCTCACTCGTGGGCACCCGGGAGCAACTTCCCGGTCGGTCACCCATCCTGAAATTACTCCAAGCTGAGCACGCTTAACTTTGGAGTTCTGACCGAATGGGCTTCCGGAAAAGAAGGAATTCCTTATTGATATGAGTAGTATATCATCCCTATTAAGCCAGGCTATCACATACACCCCCACTCAAAGGAACCGACGTCCTTGTCGGGCCACAAGAACGTTCCCTCTTGGCACATACGTATGTGCATCCAGTCCAGTACATGTGCCATGTCGTGTGCCACGGCGGGTCACAAATGTCATGAACAACATGACCGCGCACCTGTCCGCAAACATCCATGTAACCACGAGGGTCAGCTCTGATACCAACTTGTAACGCCCCGGACACACCCGCCGATGGTCGTTACTCCTGGCGGGATCTAGACTGGCCCCATAGATCAATACTACTCTTTTCACTTTGTCCTCACTCGTGCGCATCAGGGAGCAACTTCCTAGTCGGTCACCTATCCTAAAATTACTCCAAGCTGAGCACACTTAACTTTGGAGTTCTGTCAGAATGGGCTTGCAGAAAAGAAGGAATTCCTTATTGATATGAGTAGTCTATCATCCCTATTAAGCTAGGCTATCACAACCTCCTTCCCCTCGGCGGCCTTGGCCGCTCCCTTGTCCTTGCTTGCCTTGGGCGCCATGGCGGCTGAGAAGAGGCGAGGGATCAAGAAGCAATGGAAGCACGGCGGCGGCGAGCAGAGGTGAGAAGCTCTGGTTTGCGCTCGAGGAAGAAGAGGGGAATGACGGTTCCTAGATTGGGAAGGGCGCAGAGGGTAAATGAGCAGCGCCCCTGTGGATTCCTCTTTACTATTTACTACGAGGTGACGCAGGCGTGCTGCGGCTGTTCCACGCACGACCCCCACGTCATGCACTCAACGCGGATCATGGGAAGCACAACTGACGAGAATATCATGGAAGTTAAGTCTCTGCCACGCGTGACCGCGCACCACTTTGGGCCTGGCCCAACCATGCTTCACGCTTATGGGTGGCCCAGGCCCGGGAGCTCCTGTCGGTGTACAAAAGTATGGTCTATTCTGAACCCCTTACTTGTGCACAGGAAGTCGTAGCCACACCTGCGATAGGGCTTGGCAGGGTAGGAGGAAACAGAACATAAGACTACCAAGACAACATTCAAGACAGTGAACAGAGAGTAGAAGACAAGCTGACCTCCCCCAGCAACATCCTTGCCGGGGCGGCTTGCATGGCCCCGTCAAGATCCTTTCTGGGGCAGCCTGTGAAAGCACCAGGGACGCATGCGTAGTAGCATACAGATCTTTGTGAAGACTGATGGACTGCACGTCTACGTGAAGACCAAAAGACAAAAGACCCCGGCAAGGCCCTTGCCGGGGACGACTGCGAGGCCCTCAGCAAGACCCTTTCCAGAGACAATTGCTGGGCCGCAGCCAGGCCCGCACCCGGCAAGGCTTTCGCCACCTCACGACCATTCTAGCATGACGACCAGCTTGCCAACTAGGCAGGCGCCTGCATGGAGGCATGCAGATCCTCATGGAGGCTCTACCACCGCGCCAACACAATAGCAGCCACCCAGCCTAGCGTTGCATGCCTCATCATTCTAGACGCGTGTCAAGGCAAGGAGAGGCGGCGACGGACAGAACGACTTCTATTTCCACCCTCGATAAAGTAAGAGGGCACGTAGGTAGTGCATTAAATGCGTTTGTCCTATGATGTCTGCGATAAGCTTAAGCACTGTAGCTGCTTTACACCTCCTGTATTCCACTGTGGCGACCCGTTTGACATATAAAAGGAGGACCGAGGCATAAGAGAAAGGATTCGTACTTTTTGGACCGGGCATGCGCCGCAGCTAGTTCAAGAACTCAAGAACATAGAATATACACACAAGCAGGACTAGGGTTTTATGCACCATTGTGGCCCGAACCTTGGTAAAAATCCCTCGCGCTGATCACTAGACCTGCACTTTGCACAACTCTCTCCCCGCCAACCGTAGAAGGGATCCTCGTGATCCCATAGGTGTCATTTCCCTGACATATTATCTTGGACATCTTCTGTGATTGTGAATACCCATTAATTATTTTCAAACTTGAGCGAATTAGTTGAAGTTGGACAAGGAATACAACGTAATGAGTTATGGTTTTATATATTTGCATAGAAGTTATATTGTTATGGATCCTCGAACATGTGGTGTTTGCCTAGGATCTTTTGCTAGACAAAGATTCATACTAAGTAGAGATACTACTTGTGCATCAAAAAACCCTTAAACCCAGTTTCTTGCCATGAGTGTCCACCATACCTACCTATGGATTGAGTAAGATCCTTCAAGTAAGTTGTCATCGGTGCATAAAACAATACAAATTGCTCCTAAATGTGTTTGCTCTTTCATTGCAAGGGAAAATTGAGCATTGTACGAACTTGTGATGGCAAAGTAATAAAAGTGATGGACTGCTGTAACGCCCTCGATGCGGCTATATCTCCCACGTGTCGAAGCATGACTTAGAGGCATAACCGCATTGAAAGCAATGTCGCAAGTGAGGTAATCTTCGCACAACCCATGTAATACATGTAATACATAAGGGAAAAGAGATACATAGTTGGCTTACAATCGCCACTTCACACAAATACATGAATAAACCATTACATCATCCAGATACAATCAAGGTCCGACTATGGAACCAAATAAAAGAAGAACCCCAAATGCGACAAAGGTCCCCGATCGACCCCAACTAGGCTCCACTACTGATCAACTAGAACGAAACAACACAAAGGGCAAGATCTTCATCGAGCTCCTCCTTGAGCTTGGTTGCGTCACACCTTTCGATAACATAGGCACCGCAAACTGGTTTTGAAGTATCCGTGAGCCACGAGGACTCAAAGCAATCCCATTACCATGGGTATCAAGACTAGCAAAGCTTAATGGGAAAGGAAGGGGTAAAGTGGTGAGGTTGCAAAGAACGACTAAGCATATATGGTGGCTAACCAACGCAAATAAGAGCGAGAAGAGAGCAAGCGGAACGGTCGTGAAGCTAGCAATGATCAAGAGGTGATCCCGAACACCTACTTACGTCAAACATAACACGAAACCGTGTTCACTTCCGGACTCCGAGAAGAGACCATCACGGCTACACACTCGGTTGATGCGTTTTATTTTGGATCAAGTGTCAAGTTATCTACAACAGGACATTAACAAATTCCCATCGCCACATAACGCATGGCACGGCTCTCGAAAGTTTAAACCCTGCAGGGTGTCCCAACTTAGCCCATGACAAGCTCTCGCGATCATCGAAGGAATAGACCTTCACCAGAAGACCCGATCAGTCTTGGAATCCGGTACATCAAGACATCTCGACAATGGTAAAACAAGGCCAGCAAGACCGCCCGATGCGCCGACAATCCCGATAGGAGCTGCACATATCTCGCTCGAGGCAACACCGGATGAGACATCCTACGAGTAAAACCAGACCTCGAGTTGCCCGAGGTGGCCCCAGATCTACTCGGTTCGAACCAGCACTTAGACAAGCAATCGCCCGGGGCTGAAATAAAGATGACCCTCGAGAGAGCGACTCCCAAGGGAAAAAGTAGGTGGTGGTGAGGCAAATGGTAAAAGTCAATGTTGGGCCTTCTTTGGACAAGTCTTATTCAAAGCGAATCGTCAGGGGGTCCCATAAATCACCCGACCGCGTTAGGGACGCAAAATCCGGGAACATAACACCGGTATGACGGAAACTAGGGCGGCAAGTGGAACAAAACACTGCATAAGGCCGAGCCTTCCACCCTTTACCAAATATATAGATGCATTAACAATATAAGAGATATTGTGATATCCCAAACAAAATCCTGTCCACCATGGAGAAATCTTCAACTTCACCTGCAACTAGCAACGCTATAAGAGGGGCTGAGCAAAGCGGTAACATAGCCAAACAACGATTTGCATAGGAAATGTGTCAAAGGTTAGAGGTTCATGGCAATATGGGATGGCTTGATAAACAGGTAATAGGTAGCGCAGCATAGCGAAAGAACGAGGCAACTAGCATAGCAATGATAGTAGTGAGATCCAGGGTAGCGGTCATCTTGCCTGAAATCCCGCAAGGAAGAAGAACGAATCCATGAAGAAGAAGAAGCCACGAAGACGAACCACACGTAGACGAACGAATCCTCACGATCGCAACGAAACGGGAACTATCGAGAAGAAGCACACAGCATAGTAAACACACCACACATGAACAAGACATGATGCACAACAAGCATGATGCATGACAATGCTACATGACGCTATTCACGGCAAGAGAAGATGCAAACAAGAACAACACATCAAGGCAAGTTTAAATGAGGCCGGGAACAACATATAACAATTCCGGTAAATCCTCATGAGCATATTTCGAAATTGGTCCAGAACTGAATATTCATTAAGTTGAAGTTGTTAAACAGCAAGTTAAGATGCACCAAGATGATCTACACGAAATTCTAGTCAAGTTACATATAAAGTTCATAAGATTCGGAGCTACGGTCTAGAAGATATGAGCAAAACAAGTTAAACATGGCATTGATGCAAAATGCACCCAAACATCAAGCAAACACACCAAAACAAGGATGCAACATGATAATATGAAGCTACATGCAAAAACAAGCAAGTTTCATATAGAGCACATTCAAAACGGAGCAACGGTTTAACACCCACACACTATACAAGTCATAGCAACAATCTGTCCATAACAGCAACTAGGCATCTTACAAGCATCAAAACAACATGCTACAGCACCCCAACATAATAACAAAGGCATGGGCATGAAGTACACGTAAAGCATAACAAAACATGAACACTGAGCTATCTCCTGAAACAACTAGAACATGCTCAAAATGACATGGAGATATTGCAAGTAATAATAATTTCAGACTTAAGCAGAAATAACATCAGGTTGCAATGTTTAGAGCTATCAAACAACATGTTACAGGAAGCTATCATGGCAAACAAAGGCATGGCATGAAACCACTAATAGCATATATCAAAAGACCCTTACTGACCATAAGCCAAAAAGGCATAGAAAATATGATGGCACCCATGTAAACATGGCAAGTTATATTACAGATTTATACATGGCAAGAACAACAATAAGTAGGCATGTTCGTGAGCTCGAAACACTCACTACAGAGCAATACATGGCATGGAAAGGCAACCAACAGCAAGAAGGCATGTTTATGAAGCTAAGCATGGCAAGATCAAGGTCATAGCATACACGGATCAACTACAACGACCTCGTGAAAATTGAATCTCATGCAAACAATCTGTCAGGAAACATTTTCAAGCAACTTTGGAGCAAGAAATGAACATGTTCCAGCAGGCTATAATTGCAACCAAGGGCATGAATGGATAGAGCATGACATTTATATCAAAACATGTTTATAGAGCATCTCCAGATTATGCATAGAATGATTACTAGAAGCATGTTAACATGGCATCAAAATATAACAGAATCTGTCAGGAAAACAGCAACAGCAACTACCCTACTTTACAAGCTCAATGCACTCAGCACACAAATCACAAAAATACAAGGTCAACACCTCTGGAAAGATGGCATGGCAAAGTCCAACATTCATGTAGAGCTCATACTCATAAGGTGCACACATAAATCATGGCAAAAATGACAAAACAGCAAGTTATAACAGTTTCAGCAGATTAACAACATGAAGCACTCTTCCAACAGCATTTCGGGCATCAAGATGAGCTCAAATGCAAATGATGCAATGGAATGAAATGATGTACTCGTCGAGGCGAACAATTTGACATATTATACGCACAAAACAAAGCTACGGGTGCGAAGATGTGATGGCATGAACATGGCATGAAAATTACTGAAACTAGGGACTTGGCAGTTTTTCTGAAAAAAAACCACGAGCGCTAGATAGCTATAACGTGCTCTGGGCGGGGTTTAGAGGCTGCTCACCCAACGGGCTTTGGCCCAGTTCGCGGGAGAGGCCAGGCGGGCCGAGGGAGATGGGCCAGCTGGGCTGGGGCGCTGGGCTGGGCCCACGTGGCCGGCGAGGGAGGCGCGGATCGACTTCTCCGATCCAAGACGACGGCGGGGCGCGAATCGCCGGAGGACGAGGTCGCCGGCGGCGGCGCAGCGCTTGGCGGCCTCGGCGACGCTGCTGGGCGGAGCGGAGCGGCTTCGGCGCTGGCGTGGAGGCGCCGGACGACGCCGAGAGAGGCGGGCGCCGGGCCTTGGCGCCGGCGAGCGGAGAGTTCAACGCGGGGACGGCGCGGTTGATTTCCGCCGGATCTCGCCAGATCCGGCGCGGCGGCGCGGGGACTCCGTGGCGGCAAGGCAGAGAGGCGCCGGCGGAAACTCTGGCGATACTGCACGCCGGCGAGGGCGCGACGGCGGAGACGACGGGCGGGCGGCATGCGGATCCGGCCTAGCGGGCGGATCTGGGCCCGTGGGCCTCGGCGGGCGCGGGCGGCGGCTGGATGACGTGTCGCGCCCTCTTTGGAGCAGGGCGGCGGCGGGACGGGCGGACATGTCCGGACGGCGGGATTTTCGTCCGCGGCGCGGAGGAAAAGATCTAGGGTTTGGACCGGATTTTGGAGGGGAGGTGTTTATATAGGTAGAGGGAGCTAGGAGAGTCCAAATGAGGTGCGGTTTACCACACGATCGTATCGAACGACCGAGAGCATGGAGGGGAGTTTGGTGGGTTTTGGGCCACTTTGGAAGGGGTGTTGGGCTGCAACAAAAGAGGCTTTGCGGTTACCCGATTAACCGTTGGAGTACCAAACGACCTCCAAATGGCACGAAACTTGACAGGCGGTCTACCGGTGCTACACCAAGGCCACTTGGCAAACCTCGGGCCATTCCGAGAAAGTTTAATACCCGCTCACAACAGGAGAGAAGAAGGGGACGCCGGATGATATAGGGATGCCGGATTGCAAAACGGACAACGGGGAAAATGCTCGGATGCAAGAGACGGACATGTATGCCAATGCGATGCACATGATGACATGATATGAAATGCAGATGATGACATGGCAAAATGCAACACGCAAGCACATGACATGGCAATGGCGGCGAATAACTGGCAGACACCTGGCGCATCGGATCCGGGGCGTTACAACACTCCACCACTACGAGAGGATCTCGTCCCGAGATCTAGGATGGCACCGGAGGGAAAAAACGGAAGAGGAAGAGAAGAGGTAAAACTAAGTTGCTTCTTTGACGAACGAGTGAAACCATGAACCTTGAGAGGTTGAGCAATTTAAAAGAAAGAGCACAACTGAGAAGAACGAGATTGCAAACAATCTGTTAGAAAAGAGGAACAAGGAGTATTACGAGAACTAGAAGATTGAAATACATGGAAATAAGAGCTTCATGAACGAAAAGAATATGATCACCTCGGTATAATGAGATAGCCAAGGAACAAGAATGACAGAATCTGGACAGCACTCCGGTAGAAAAGAGAAGAACACTTGATAAGATGCAAAGAACTTGAAGAGATGACCCAACACTCCGGTTAAATGGATAAGCAAGAGAATAACATGATCTTGACAAAACGAGATGATGGGAGGAAAGAGCGACATCACAATGCCTCCGGAAGAAATGAAAGAATGGAATGGACAGAGGGAAACAATATCTTGAAAGAGCACGCTTACAAGAAATGCTAGAACGGAGTTGTTTGAACACCAACAACGAAAGGAATAAACTTATAGTGGGCTTATGGAAACATCTCAACACTTGAGGTGAAATTCTGCCGCTAACGAAAAACAATTGCTTGGATTGATATCAACAAGGAGACGAGAAACTTATTTCACCGGGAGAACAAACGAAGAACTTGGGTCATTTATAAGCACCATAAATAGCAACAATCCTTAGGGAAAACTTTAGGAGAAATATAACCCAAGATAACTCCAATGAAGAGACTGATGGATTTAAAATACCTCATTCTTGACAACAATATGAATCATGAGCCATGAAGGAAATTGTCAAGAGTGACATAACACCATCTCAAAAGATAAGGTAGAAAGAATTGCACTTTGGAATGCAAGAAGAGACGCCTCAAAACAGAACATGTGTTGAGCACCATGTTTATTTTGAAGTATGGCTTGACGGATCTTAACTTCGAGAGAAAACTTGATGAACAATTGAAGAATGAAAGGAATCCTTGATGAACCACCATGTAGAACCTCCATGAAGAACTCCGGTAAACAAAAGGATGATAAAAGAAAGGGAAGTTGAAAACACAAGGTGAAGCCTTGCAATGATTTAGATGGAGCTTCAGGACGATATAATGAGAAAACTTTGAACTCCGGAAAAGAAAAGATGAAGCATCTCGAACCGAGAATGTGATATGAAGAACAAACTCCGGAAAGAAGAAATGAACAACTTGTAATCAAGAACTTATTCGTCATGAATAATCTTCGGAAGAAAAGGATTGAATTTACTCGATGAAACAAGAATAAGAATTACATTATGCTCATCCTTCACCAATTAGATTGATGACAAGCAATGGATTTGGCATACTACTTATTCTCATTGAAAAAGGATTAAGAGAGATATATCAAAACTTGAGGAAGTCTTCATGAACCACCGGTAGGATTGGAACAACAAATGAATTGATATGATAACAAAAGAAGAGAGATCTTGAAAGAACCACCGTAAGAATTGAAAAAGAGAGTAGCAAGGGAACAATTCACCGGGAAGAATTGGAAAATGAATGAAGATACTTGAGGTGATTTAGATACAAGTGGACAAATAGATCATGAGCTGATTAGAGGATATTTGAACGATGCACCGGTAAGATTTAGAGAACGATAGCTACGCGCGGAGAATGAAGAATTATGACATGATGGCCTTCGGAGGAAAGAAACGGAAACAACTCATGAAATGCTCCGGATGGGTGAAAAGAATAGTCACAATCAAAACAATTATGAGGATAGCATGAAGCTAGAACCATGAATCTTCAAGAGAATGGACCAAGATTTAAGAGAAATCCTTCTTCGGTCTTCAAATGATGAGAATGACAACGAGAACACCACCAAAAATTATTGAGGCACACCGGAAGAATCAAAAGCGAAGAGGTTGAGCCAACCATGAAAAGAATTTGAAAGATCTTGGAGAAAAACATTTGACTGATGATAACTCATTCTTACGTCAAACTTGGAGAAGAATTTAGGATAGCTCTGGGAAAGTAGAAGAGTCAGGTAAGATCCTGGGAAAAGACCTGTGGGTTAGGGACCACTCAAAAGAAAACACCGTTGAAAAGATTTAAAAGAGATGTTGCACCGGTTGAATTAAATGACTTGAATGAGATACCAATCTCGAAAGAGCTTGAACGAATTAAGAATGGAAACACAAATCTTCCAAGATATCTTCAGCACTCCAGAACAAATGAATAGGATGAAGTGAATGATTAAGAGGTGCATCGGTATGAGGAAGCATTAGAAACGAGGAATAGAGTATGATGAATATCGAAAGCTTGAATTGGATCCACCGGAGAAGAGAAAAGAATGAGGAATGACGAACTAGAAGAACATCTTCTTGAGAACCACCGGGTAAGAACATTGACAGAAAAGAATGGAGAAACTTCACAAAAAAATAAAAGGATACTTGGTAAAGAAATCTGTGTCCTTGAAGAAAAAGGGTGGGAGGGTGGGAAAACAAAGGCAATTTGGGGAAGATGGAACAAACACCATTGAGAAGAACTGATAATTGGTCTTGCTGATGGGGAGAATGATGGGATCATCTCGAAGAGAAGCGCACCGGTTGGAAAAGGATTAACATGACAACCTCAATGATCAAAAAGGATTAGTATTCACATAGCAATATGAGAACACCGTTTAGGAAAGGTATGGATTCAACATTTGACTTTGAAGCAACTCGAATACCACAATAACACAAAACAAAAGATTTGGCTTGCAGAATAAGCCGGAACAAATACATATGATAGAGATTTACCCAATCCCATATCATGCATCTGTCGAAAAGATATTCTAGGAGCTACTTGAATTCCCACCTATAAAACTCCCGAAACTTTCTGGTTATGCAATCTGGTGTTGGGGATACAGGAAGCAATATATCTCACCCAAACTAACAATCCCTACATCCAATTGTATCCATCCGTCAACACATAACCAAGAAACCTTCGAAATCGTCTACCTCAACCTTGAAAAGCATCCGTTATACGAGTCATGGCAATACTCCGTACTCACCTCGAAGATTGGGTTAGCGGGGTTATCTCACCAACAAGCGCATAAAAGAGATTTTCGATGTCGGCGTACTAAACTCGTATTCGAATCGCAACGATAAAATTATGACGACAACACCTCGAGCTCAACTCCCGGGACACCGCCACAACCCCTAAATGACAGGAGGCACCAAGAACAATGTTCTCGTCATAAGAATATCGGAACGATCCCAAGATACCAGCGTGATCCTAAATTTTTTAGTGAAATTTAAGAAGAGAAGAGTCAAAACTCTCGTCGGGATACCTCACCGGAAGGTCGAAGGACTGGGAGTAAAAAGAATTCCTAAACTCTCCGATATATATAATCCTAAATGACTCAAAACATTTTTTCTAGACACAACTCGGCCACTAAAAGCGATCAAGCGGTGGGGCTCCTAAGGTCGGGAAGGCTCGATTACCAACATAGCGCCTCGATGCGGCTATATCTCCCACGTGTCGAAGCACGACTTAGAGGCATAACCGCATTGAAAGCAATGTCGCAAGTGAGGTAATCTTCGCACAACCCATGTAATACATAAGGGAAAAGAGATACATAGTTGGCTTACAATCGCCACTTCACACAAATACATGAATAAAGCATTACATCATCCAGATACAATCAAGCTCCGACTACGGAACCAAATAAAAGAAGAACCCCAAATGCGACAAAGGTCCCCGATCGACCCCAACTAGGCTCCACTACTGATCAACTAGAACGAAACAACACAAAGGGCAAGATCTTCATCGAGCTCCTCCTTGAGCTTGGTTGCGCCACCGCTTTCGGTAACATAGGCACCGCAAACTGGTTTTGAAGTATCCGTGAGCCACGAGGACTCAACAATCCCATTACCATGGGTATCAAGACTAGCAAAGCTTAATGGGAAAGGAAGGGGTAAAGTGGTGAGGTTGCAGCAGCGACTAAGCATATATGGTGGCTAACCAACGCAAATAAGAGCGAGAAGAGAGCAAGCGGAGCGGTCGTGAAGCTAGCAATGATCAAGAGGTGATCACGAACACCTACTTACGTCAAACATAACACGAAACCGTGTTCACTTCCGGACTCCGCCGAGAAGAGACCATCACGGCTACACACTCGGTTGATCGTTTTATTTTGGATCAAGTGTCAAGTTATCTACAACCGGACATTAACAAATTCCCATCGCCACATAACCGCTGGCACGGCTCTCGAAAGTTTAAACTCTGCAGGGTGTCCCAACTTAGCCCATGACAAGCTCTCGCGATCATCGAAGGAATAGACCTTCACCGGAAGACCCGATCGGTCTCGAATCCGGTACATCAAGACATCTCGACAATGGTAAAACAAGGCCAGCAAGACCGCCCGATGCGCCGACAATCCCGATAGGAGCTGCACATATCTCGTTCTCAGGGCAACACCGGATGAGACATCCTACGAGTAAAACCAGACCTCGAGTTGCCCCGAGGTGGCCCATGATCTACTCGGTTCGAACCAGCACTTAGACAAGCACTGGCCCGGGGGGGCTGAAATAAAGATGACCCTCGAGAGAGCGACTCCCAAGGGAAAAAGTAGGTGGTGGTGAGGCAAATGGTAAAAGTCAATGTTGGGCCTTGCTGGACAAGTCTTATTCAAAGCGAACTGTCAGGGGGGTCCCATAAATCACCCGACCGCGTTAGGGACGCAAAATCCGGGAACATAACACCGGTATGACGGAAACTAGGGCGGCAAGAGTGGAACAAAACACCAGGCATAAGGCCGAGCCTTCCACCCTTTACCAAATATATAGATGCATTAACAATATAAGAGATATTGTGATATCCCAACCAAAATCCTGTCCACCATGGAGAAATCTTCAACTTCACCTGCAACTAGCAACGCTATAAGAGGGGCTGAGCAAAGCGGTAACATAGCCAAACAACGGTTTGCATAGGAAATGTGTCAAAGGTTAGAGGTTCATGGCAATATGGGATGGCTTGATAAGCAGTAATAGGTAGCGCAAGCATAGCGAAAGAACGAGGCAACTAGCATAGCAATGATAGTAGTGAGATCCAGGTAGCGGTCATCTTGCCTGAAATCCGCAAGGAAGAAGAACGAATCCATGAAGAAGAAGAAGCCACGAAGACGAACCACACGTAGACGAACGAATCCTCACGATCGCAACGAAACGGGAACTATCGAGAAGAAGCACACATCATAGTAAACACACCACACATGAACAAGACATGATGCACAACAAGCATGATGCATGACAATGCTACATGATGCTATTCATGGCAAGAGAAGATGCAAACAAGAACAACACATCAAGGCAAGTTTAAATGAGGCCGGGAACAACATATAACAATTCCGGTAAATCCTCATGAGCATATTTCGAAATTGGTCCAGAACTGAATATTCATTAAGTTGAAGTTGTTAAACAGCAAGTTAGGATGCACCAAGATGATCTACACGAAATTCTAGTCAAGTTACATATAAAGTTCATAAGATTCGGAGCTACGGTCTAGAAGATATGAGCAAAACAAGTTAAACATGGCATTGATGCAAAATGCACCCAAACATCAAGCAAACACACCAAAACAAGGATGCAACATGATAATATGAAGCTACATGCAAAAACAAGCAAGTTTCATATAGAGCACATTCAAAACGGAGCAACGGTTCAACACCCACACACTATACAAGTCATAGCAACAATCTGTCCATAACAGCAACTAGGCATCTTACAAGCATCAAAACAACATGCTACAGCACCCCAACATAATAACAAAGGCATGGGCATGAAGTACACGTAAAGCATAACAAAACATGAACACCGAGCTATCTCCTGAAACAACTAGAACATGCTCAAAATGACATGGAGATATTGCAAGTAATAATAATTTCAGACTTTAGCAGAAATAACATCAGGTTGCAATGTTTAGAGCTATCAAACAACATGTTACAGGAAGCTATCATGGCAAACAAAGGCATGGCATGAAACTACTAATAGCATATATCAAAAGACCCTTACTGACCATAAGCCAAAAAGGCATAGAAAATATGATGGCACCCATGTAAACATGGCAAGTTATATTACAGATTTATACATGGCAAGAACAACAATAAGTAGGCATGTTCGTGAGCTCGAAACACTCACTACAGAGCAATACATGGCATGGAAAGGAAACCAACAGCAAGGAGGCATGTTTATGAAGCTAAGCATGGCAAGAGCAAGGTCATAGCATACACGGATCAACTACAACGACCTCGTGAAAATTGAATCTCATGCAAACAATCTGTCAGGAAACATTTTCAAGCAAGTTTGGAGCAAGAAATGAACATGTTCCAGTAGGCTATAATTGCAACCAAGGGCATGAATGGATAGAGCATGACATGTATATCAAAACATGTTTATAGAGCATCTCCAGATTATGCATAGAATGATTACTAGAAGCATGTTAACATGGCATCAAAATATAACAGAATCTGTCAGGAAAACAGCAACAGCAACTACCCTACTTTACAAGCTCAATGCACTCAGCACACAAATCACAAAAATACAAGGTCAACACCTCTGGAAAGATGGCATGGCAAAGTCCAACATTCATGTAGAGCTCATACTCATAAGGTGCACACATAAATCATGGCAAAAATGACAAAACAGCAAGTTATAACAGTTTCAGCAGATTAACAACATGAAGCACTCTTCCAACAGCATTTCGGGCATCAAGATGAGCTCAAATGCAAATGATGCAATGGAATGAAATGATGTACTCGTCGAGGCGAACAATTTGACATATTATACGCACAAAACAAAGCTACGGGTGCGAAGATGTGATGGCATGAACATGGCATGAAAATTACTGAAACTAGGGACTTGGCAGTTTTTCTGAAAAAAAACCACGAGCGCTAGATAGCTATAACGTGCTCTGGGCGGGGTTTAGAGGCTGCTCACCCACGGGCTTCGGCCCAGTTCGCGGGAGAGGCCAGGCGGGCCGAGGGAGATGGGCCAGCTGGTCCGGGGCGCTGGGCTGGGCCCACGTGGCCGGCGAGGGAGGCGCGGATCGGACTCCTCCCGATCCAAGACGACGGCGGCGGCTTGAATCGCCGGAGGACGAGGTCGCCGGGGGCGGCGCAGCGCGGGCGGCCTCAGGCGACACGCGGGCGGAGTGGAGCGGCTCGGCTGGCGTGGAGGCGCCGGACGACGCCGTGAGGAGGTCGGGCGCCGCAAGGCCCGGCGCCAGCGAGCGGAGAGCTCAACAGAGGGACGGCGCAGCTTGATTTCCGCCGGATCTCGCCGGATTAGGGCGCGACAGTGGCGGGGACTCGGTGACGGCGAGGCAGCGAGAGGCGCGCCGCGCGGGTTGCGGCAGTGCCGGGCGAAAGGCGCGGAGGAGACGACGGGCGGCGGCGGCGCGGATCCGGCCTAGCGGGCGGATCTGGGCCCGTGGGCCTCGGGGGCGCGCCGGCGGCGGCTGGACACGTGTCGCGCCCTCACTGGAGCAGGGCGGCGGCGGGGACGGGCGGACATGTCCGGACGGCGGGGATTTTCGTCCGGCGGCGCGGAGGGGAAAAGATCTAGGGTTTGGACCGGGATTTTGGAGGGGGAGGTGTTTATATAGGTAGAGGGAGCTAGGAGAGTCCAAATGAGGTGCGGTTTTCGCCCACACGATCGTTATCGAACGACCGGGAGCATGGAGGGGAGTTTGGTGGGTTTTGGGCCACTTTGGAAGGGGTGTTGGGCTGCAACAAAAGAGGCTTTGCGGTTACCCGATTAACCGTTGGAGTACCAAACGACCTCCAAATGGCACGAAACTTGACAGGCGGTCTACCGGTGCTACACCAAGGCCACTTGGCAAACCTCGGGCCATTCCGAGAAAGTTTAATACCCGCTCACAACAGGAGAGAAGAAGGGGACGCCGGATGACATAGGGGTGCCGGATTGCAAAACGGACAACGGGGAAAATGCTCGGATGCAAGAGACGGACATGTATGCCAATGCGATGCACATGATGACATGATATGAAATGCAGATGATGACATGGCAAAATGCAACACGCAAGCACATGACATGGCAATGGCGGCGAATAACTGGCAGACACCTGGTGCATCGGATCCGGGGCGTTACAACTGCATAATAAAGGTTGCTATCATAAGGGGCACTGTAACGTAACGTTCCTTTTCATTAAGAGTTTGGGCATCCAAAAATAAAAGGCGCATGACCACCTCTACTTCCCTCTGCGAAGAGCCTATCTTTATTTTCAGTATTTAGTTTTATGCAAGAGTCAATAGTATGCATTCTCATTTCAACCTCAATTATTCTCTAGTTGGCAAGCATCATGTGGTGGGTAAAGATTTAAGCACATATGACCAGTCAAATATATTTGATCATGATTTATTATTGTTGATAGTTATCTCTATGATAAATGAGTTGGAAGGCAAAATATTAAGCCCCTATCTTTCTCTGTGTTTGATGGATGCCATTTGTTCTAAGAATATGCTTTGAGTACTAGCTATCATAGAAGACTATGTGATGATTGAGTATGTGGAGCTCTTACATAGACTTTGTTGAATAAGTTGAATCTCAATTGTTTGGTGACTAAGAATATAGGTTGTTGAGTTTCAAGAGAATTGATTGTTTGAACCATAACATGTGAATTGGTTGCTATTTTAACATGATGAGTTTTATGAGAAAGAGTTGATGTTATGATGCTAGGAAAAGTGACTGAAATTATCATTGATCAAACTTATGCACTATGCTAACATTCGCACTTCATAAATTAATTCTTTTATCATTTACCTACTCGAGGACGAGCAGGAATTAAGCTTGGGGATGCTGATACGTCTCCAACGTATCTATAATTTATGAAGTATTCATGCTGTTATATTATCATTCTTGGATGTTTTACAATCATTTTATAGCAACCTTATATCAATTTTTGGGACTAACCTATTGTCATAGTGCCTAGTGCCATTTGCTATTTTTTTGCTTGTTTTTTACTTCACAGGAAATCAATATCAAACAGAGTCTAAACACATTGAAACTTTTTGGAGAATTTTTATGGACCAGAGGACCCAGGATGAGCCAAAGAAGTACCAGTGGGGAGGCCCGAGGTGGACACAACCCACCTGGGCGCGCCCAGGGGGATTATGCCCCCCTCAGTGACCTCCCGCACCGCCTCTTCATGCTATAAATTGCCAAATATTACAAAAACCCTAGGGAGTCGATAGATCGGAAGTTCTGCCGCCGCAAGCCTCTGTATCCACAAAAACCAATCTGAGCCCGTTTCGGCACCCTGCCGGAGGGGGAAATCATCACCGGAGGCCATCTTCATCATCCCTATGGCCACCATCATGAGGAAGGAGTAGTCCACCCTCGGGGCTGAGGGTTTGTACCAGTAGGTATGTGTTTAATCTCCCTTTCTCATTTTCTTGAGATGGCACAATCTTGATGTATCGCGGGCTTTGTTAAGATAGTTGGATCATATGGTGTTTTCCCCTCTCTATATTGTTGTGATGAATTGAGTTTTCCCTTTGAGATTTCGTTCTTATTGGATTGAATATTTTTATGGATTTGAGAGCACTTCATATATGTCTTGCATATGAATACCCATGGTGAAAATGGGGTGTTATATTGATTCACTTGATATATGTTTTGGCACTCAAGTCATGGATTCCTAAGGTGACATTGGGTAATCTATGCATAGGGGTTGATGCACGTTTTCATCCTACTTTCTTCGGTAAAAATCTTGGGGCACTCTTTGAGGTTCTTTTTGTTGGATTGAGTATTATGAATCTGAATTCTTTTGGTGCTATTTTAGTACGAACTCTTGGGTAGATCGATCAAAAAGGATAACTTGGTGTTATTCTAGTACGAACTCTTGGATAGATCAATCAGAAAGAATAACTTTGAGGTGGTTTCGTACCCTACAAACATTTTCCTCTTATGTTTTCCGCTTGATAAGAACTTTGGAGTGATTCTTCATCGCACTTTGAGGGATGGTTATATAATCCAATTAGATTAGCATTGTTGAGAGATTGCACTGGCGAAAGTACGGACCCTAGGCCTCATTTTCAAGTATTGCAATACTGTTTGTGCGCACTTTTATCATTCACTACCTTGCTATTTTTATATATTCAGATTATAAAATATATTTCTACCATCCATATTACACTTCTGTCACCATCTCTTCACCGAACTAGTGCACCTATACAATTTGCCATTGTATTGGTGTGTTGGGGGCACAAGAGATTCTTGTATTTGGTTGCAGGGTTGTTTGAGAGAGACCATCTTCAGCCTACGCCTCCCATGGATTGATAAACCTTAGGTCGTCCACTTGAGGGAAATTTGCTATTGTCCTACAAAACTCTACACTTGGAGGCCCAACACGAGTCTAAAAGAACAAGTTGCTTAGTTGACATCAACATGGCACCATTAACTTGGGATTACTATAGCTTAATTATCCGAGCGTTACAATTCTCCTCCACCACAAAATCTCGTCCCGAGATTAGGAGGTAGACAAAAACAAAGCGGGGTATTCATCACGAATACGATCCTCACGTTCCCAAGTGGCTTGATCTTCAGAATGATTTGACCACTGGACTTTGAGAAACTTGTCCGCCTTCTGACGGGTGTGATGTTCAGCTATCGAGAATGCAGACCGGATGCTCTTTATAAGAGAGGTCTTGTTGCAACTCAAGCATTTCGTGGTCAACTGGTCGGATTGCATCCTTTAAGCAGCAGCGAAGCTGTGGCGCATGGAACACATCGTGAACCTGAGAAAGGTTTGATGGCAGTTCCAATTGATATGCCACTTTTTCACGCCGTTCAAGAATAGTGAAAGGACCAATATAGCGAGGAGCTAGCTTTCCCTTGATCTCGAAGCAGTGAGCACCTTCCATTGGTGTGACTCAAAGATAAGCCTTTTCGCCAGGTTGATAGACCATATCTTTGTGATGGCGGTCATACTGACTCTTCTGACGAGGACTAAGTAGTCTTGAGATTCTCGCGAATGATGTAGACTTGTTCTTCGGTGTGTTGGATAATATCCGGACCGAAGAGTGAATGTTCCCCAGTTTCTGACCAGTTCAGAGAGGTTTGGCACTTTCATCCATATAACACTTCAAAGGGGACCATCTCCAAACTAGCTCGATAGCTATTGTTGTAAGAGAATTCAGCATACGGGAGAGATTCCTCCAATTTCTTGCCGAAGGAAATGACACAAGCTTGAAGCATGTCTTTGAGAACTTGGTTGGCTCGTTCAACTTGTCCCTGAGACTGAGGGTGAAAGGCGGTGTTGAAGGACAGATGAGTCCCCATAGCTTCTTGGAAAACATGCCCAGAATCTTGAAGTGAATAAGTTGCCATGTTCTGAGCTGATTACCAGCGGAATACCATGAAGTGAAACAATTCTAGACATATAGCAGTGATCGTTTATTTGACAGCTAGAAAATGTGCAACTTTGGAAAGTCGGTCAGTGATGACAAGAATAACATCATTACCCTTGTGCGATTTGGGAAAACCAATGACAAAGTCCATTTCAACATGGTCCCATTTCCATTCAGGAACATTAATGGGTTGCAGAGTTTTAGAAAGCCTTTGACATTTTGCTTTGATTCAACGGCAAACATCGCACTGAGCAACATAGCGAGCAAGGTCTTGCTTCATATTTGACCACTAGAATCTCTAACAAATTTCTTGGTACATCTTGGTACTACCCGGATGAATAGACAGAGGCATATCATGAGCTTCTTTCATAACCTTCTGAGTCATATCCAGGTTGTCTTTTGAAGGGACCACTAGGCGACCTTCAAAGAAAAAGCGCCATCACCATCAACATTGAAGAATGAGGTCCTTCCTTCTGTGGGATAGCGTTTGATCTTCTCGGCTTGAGAGTCATAGTGCTAGATAGTCTTGATGTTGCCCATGAGATCTGGTTTGACAGCCAAGGCATTTAGGGAACCCTAGGAATAACACAGAGGTTCATCTTCTAAAAGTTGTTCAGGAGGGGGAGCGAGATAGCCCAAAGGAACGGTATGGAGGTTCAGCTTGCTGAATTCTTCAAGAAGAGAGGACTGAACTTTCCGAACCTGGAGGTGGTTGCGATATGACTTGCGGCTCAAGGCATCAGCCATTACATTAGCCTTGCCTGGTGTATAGGAAATACCCAATTCAAAATTTGCTACAGTCTCCATCCATCTATGCTGACGGAGGTTCAGGTCTGGCTGGGTAAATAGGTACTTTAGACTTTGGTGGTTCGTGAAGATCTCGCAACGATTACCGAGAAGGTAATGTCACCACTGGTTCAGTGCATATATGACAGCAGCAAGCTCGAGGTCATGAACTGGGTAGTTCTCTTCATGAGGACGCAATTGATGAGAGGCATAAGCAATCACTCTGCGCTCTTGCATTAGGACATAGCCTAGTCCTTGCCGTGAAGCATCACAGTAAATGACAAAATCCTTCTTAGTATCTGTAGGAGCAAGCACTGGGGCAAAAGTCAGCTTGTCCTTGAGTGTTTGGAAACTTTCCTAACACTTTTCTATCCAATCAAACTTGACGCGTTTGTGAAGCAGGCCATTCGGGAGCTTGGCAATCTTGGAGAAGTTGTCGATGAATTGACGACAATAGCTGGCGAGTCCGAGAAAACTTCTGACTTGTTTGACATTCTTCGAAGGAGTCCAATCGAGAATAGCCTGAACTCGCTCGGGGTTGACAGAAATTCCATCCTTCAAGATCACATGACCAAGGTAGGTTACTTTGGGAAGCCAGAATTCACACTTAGAATACTTGGCATATAGTTAATGTTCTCGAAGCTTTTCCAAAACAAGTCGAAGGTGTTCATCATGTTCTTCTTTGTTCTTGGAGTACACAAGGATATCATCCAGATAACACCACGGTTAACTTGTCGAGGTATTCCATGAATATATAGTTCATCGGACGAGAGAATGTTGCTGGAGCATTGGTCAGGCCGAAGGACATGACGGTGTACTCGTATGAACCATATGGAGTCACGAATGCGGTCTTTGGAATATCATCTTCACGAACACGGATCTGGTGGTAACCCAACCTCAAATCATGTTTAGAGAATACTGGGGAACCAACAAGTTGATCATACAGATAATTGATTCTGGGAAGTGGATACTTGTTCTGAATTGTTGCCTAGTTGATAGGTCGGTAATCTTGGACCAAGCGATTAGTTCCATCCTTCTTCTTGACAAAGACAGAAGGTGCTCCCCAAGCAGAGGAACTTGGACGGATAAAACCGTGATGAAGCAAAGTGTCGATTTCCTCCTTAAGCTCAAGGAGTTCATGACGCGGCATCTTGTATGGCCGCCTGGCAATAGGAGTAGTGCCTGGTTTCAAGTCTATGACAAAGTTGACAATTCTAGCAGGGGGTATTCCTGGAAGTTCTTCTGGAAAGACATCCTCGAAATCACGAATGACTGGAATGTTCTCTATTCCGTCAAGAGGTGAAGCATTCAATGCATTTAGAACATATATCTGACTCTCGGAATCCTGGATCGTCTGAGCTGAGTAGTTGATCAACTGGCCAGAAGGGTGAGTGAGCTGGACTACCTTGGTAGCAAAATCAATTAAAGCATTATGGGCTGTCAACCAATCCATACCAAGAATGATGTCTATGTTGTAAAGTCCAGGTACAATGAGAGAAGCCGGAAAAAGTAGACCTCCAATCTCGATTTGGTTGTGAGGTCTTACCATTGTGGTTTGCCACTTGGACCCTGAGGATTGAACCATTAGAGGAGTCGGTAATTCTTCCATGCCTAGCCCGTGTATCTAAGAAAATTGTTGGGACACAAAGGCATACGATGCTCCTAAATCAAAGAGAACAGAAGCTGGCATTGAATTAATGCGAAGGGTACCCATCATGATTTTTGGGGACTCATGAGCTTCTTCAATCTTGACATGGGTGACTTGACCACCACTCATAGCAGGCGGCCTAGCAGTACAACTTCTGATAGGATGGTTTCGGCGTCCCTTCTTACAGCCAACTGAAGGATGTGAAGCATTTTGTGGCTGACCCTGGCGAAAATAGAGAGCACGGTGCCCTGGCTGTCCACACTTGTGGCATAAACCATCATTATGGGGAGGAGACACCGTATTGGGATGTCCACCCTGAATCATTAGCTTTCTCAACGGTGGACGGAGACGAGGTGCAACATAAGACGACCTTGGTGTTGGAGAAGGTCGGTGATAAACATTTTGTGGGATCCAGACTCGATGTTTCTGAGCAGGCTGACTCGAGGATGGGCCAACATCTCGAGTACACTTGAGCGACTCCTGGTACTTAGTCAGACGAGTTTCAGCTCAGTAAGCTTGGCTGACAAGCGTTGCAAAGTCTGCGCAATCATGAACAACAAGTGCGAGATTTATATCAGGATGCAACCCTTCACAGAATTCCTCCTGCTTGTCAGCGTCAGTGTAGACGCCATCCTCTGCATAGCAGGATAATTCAAGGAATTTCCTCTGATATTCATCCACAGTCATTTTGCCCTCTGAGAGTTTGTGAAGCTCCTTCTTCTTCTGGTCCATCAGACCTTGAGGAATGTGTCGTGCATGGAAGGCTAACTGAAATTCTTGCCAAATGGTTACAGTTTCAGTAGGCGACTTACCCATGTGGCTTGCTGACCATTGAGCAGCTGGACCTACAAGTGAAATGTTGCAAAGGTGACGTAACTGACAGGGGCAACATTAGCTGACTCCATCTCAAACAGGATGTCACGAAGCCCATCATCAGCATCCATAGGATTGGTGGCGTTGTGGAAAATGGACAGGTTGAGGCGCATGAATTCTTGAAGTGTTATTGGGGCAGGCTATTGATGAGCATTCTGGTTTGGAAACTGGGCCATTACCCTAGTCATAAACTAACGATTTAGCTCAAACTATTGCATCATTGCAGTAATATAGCATGGAGGTGGAGGATCACCAGCCATCCTGCTAAAAACATCAGGGAGCGGTTTAACAAGGGGTGGAGCAGGTGTATGGAGTCATTCATGATGTAACTTGAACAATGAGCAAAGGCGTAGTATGTATAGAATAGTAGTCATTAAAGACATACAGATACATATATAGAGGCAATTACACGCTATTAGTATGAGTTCGGACAAGAGAAACATCCTAGACATACTAGGCGGCACGCATGCTCGCGATGGAGGGATACAACAACGGGACATAGCAAAGGCTACATAAACGCCGGAAAAAACCACTAGAGCAAGGAATCTGCAGGGCACGACGCAGGGTGCCCTTGATAAATGGATCCTGTGGCCCGTGAACACTGTGAAGCAGATCCTGGCCCTCAATTCAAGAAAGGCATAATACAAATCTCCGGGTGGATGTGATCATGAGATCCTAATGTTAGACTTAGCAAAACCATATAACCCGAATAGAAGGGAGATTAGAGTCCCAGAGTATAGACGAGGAATAAAAGATCCTAATACCACCCAATGGCGACATGGGCTCGTAAGCCACACATCCATGTTACTAAAACAGTTTTTGAAATACTGGAGTCAAGTTCAGCCAAGGAGTTGCAAAGGGGGTTCCTACAGGCTGTCGGCTCTGATACCAACTTTTGACGCCCCCGATTCAATCATACACAAATCATACACGCAAACGAGTACGATCAAGATCAGGGACTCATGGGAAGATATCATAACACAACTCTAGACACAAATAAAATAATACAAGCTTTATATTACAAGCCAGGGGCCTCGAGGGCTCGAATACATAAGTTCGATATACAAGAGAGTCAGCAGAAGCAACAATATCTGAGTACAGACATAAGTCAAACAAGACTGTCTTAAGAAGGCAAGCACAAACAAGATACAGATCGAACAGACAATGCTTCCTGCCTGGGACCTCCTAACTACTCCTAGTCGTGGGCGATCTCCACGTAGTAGTAGGCACCCTTTGGGTAGTAGTAGTAGTCGACGGAGCTGGTAACATCTGGCTACTGGGATCCACCATATGATAGCAGCAATCGGGTATAGGGTAAAAAGAGGTAGCAAAGCAACCGTGGGTACTCATCCAAAGTACTCACAAGCAACAGATCTATACTAAGTATGCATTGGTATCAAAGGAAGGGATGTATCTGTGTACTGAACTGCAGAATGCCAGAATAGAGGGGAAGGCCTAGCCTATCGAAGACTAGCATCTACCAACATCTTGCAGCATTTAGAAGAGTACATAATATCATTTTATAATTAACAAGCATATTGTAGCATTAGTGCCCAGAGATCCTTTCTCGACTCCCTGCAAGAAAGCAATTCTGGAGCCATCATATCCATCTCATGTCTCAAGTATCCATTTCTAGTTGTAATAGATCGAGATACAACTCTGAGCTTCCATTACCGTGGACACGGCTATTCTAATATATAACTTCCATGCCGGGGTGCACCACATTACCCATCACACTTGATTACTCTCGTCGGACACACTTTCCTGGGTCATGCCCGGCCTCGGAAGATCAACACGTCGTAGTCCTACCTAGGGTCCGCAGAGAGGTCCCCGCCGGTCTACATCCTAAGCGCTCTGGGTCTTGGGCCCAATCTCCTTCTGCACTCTGGGTCGTTATGCGGCGAGACGGGATGATCACCACCTCATCCTAGAGGGCACTGACCCGACAGGGCCATAATGCTGAACTGGACGTCTGACAGAGCTTTTAGAAGAAACATACGATGCTGAGTGCCCATAACTATTCCCGCATGGCGGTTAGTGCGTATAGGCCAGTGGCCAACTCAGATCAAATACCCAACCCCCTAGTGTATTGGGAGCTCGCGGAGGCGAGTAGAGACTCATGATCATGTGACCCAGTCGCCCTGTCTCGAGGAAATACGGCAAGGGCCAGGCCCAACCCTCTCACTGGGGTGGTCTACCTGCCTGGCCGTGCCTCGCAATTATCTCGCGGGTACCCTCCAGGTCAACTCGACTTCAGTATCTCTCGCGGGTACCCCTCAAGGCCGACCCGACTTCAACAATGGTCTCAAGTAAAGTCCAGGTAACCATGTGTCCATAACATTAAGGGGGGATCCAAGGAATCACCCTCGATGGAATCCACTTGATGTAATCGTCAAGGCGAACTAAGAGGAATCACCCTCAAGGTTCACACTTGAGGTGTTGCACGATAGAGTCGTATCGGGAGTGGTGAAGGAGGAATCACCCTCGATGACCATGACCGAATAGCTACACTATAGAGTTATCATCAGGAGTGTTATACGAGGTATCACCCTCGGCACTCGATAGTAGCTCTGCAGAGTCGTACAACTAAAGGGGGTGAGGTGATGTGTTGGGCTCTGCACGTCGATCACGTTGATCAAGTCATCGGTCATCAAGCCGAGGCAACTGGGACAGGGTGAGGGGTCACTGGTGGATACTAATCAACCTATACTAAGCAGTTTAGGATAACCAGGTAAGGTAACAATAGCAGGTTACAAAAGCAGGCTATGCATCATATGAGCAATCAAGTACAGTACAAAATCCAATGCAAGCATGAGATAGAATGGAATGGGTGACATCAGAATGATCAAGGGGGGTTTGCTTGCCTGGAAGCTCTGCTGAAAAGCAAGAAGGGTCGTTGGTGACGTAGTCTATCGCAGGGGCAGCGTCGGTCACGATGTCTACCGGAGAGAAGAGGGGTAGAAATAGTAAATATAAAGCAAACATATGTATGACATGACAACAAGCAGAGCTAGGGGTGTTCTAACGCAAAGCTACACGGTACCGGCAAAGGGGGAAAACATTAGGGAATGTTATCCTGGAGTTTGGCATTTTCGGACAGATGAAACGGAGGGGGACGGTTCCATGTTTGCTATGCTAGAGGCATGTCACAGATGAACGGATAGCATATTCAGATTTGTTATACTTTTTTTGAGCAACTTTCATATATACAATACTTTCATTTGAGTAACAGATTAGTTTATATTAATTTTAGAAGTTTTATTGATTTTATGCAATAATTTCATTTACTTGAATCGACAAAAAAGGGGGAAATGATGTCAACATGGCATCATCACTGCATCAGCTGTCAACTGACCAGCTGACCAGTCAATAGGGCCTGCACGGGACCCACCGGCAGTGACTGGGCATTGCCCAGTCAGCCGTTGACTGGGTCAATAGGTCAAAGGGGGCACGCAGGGGCCACTCGGGCCACCAGTCAGCGACCCAGCGGGTGGCCCCGAGGCGGCCATGTCGGCACGGCGGTGGCGTGCCGGTAGAGGGACTCCTGCGTCTCCAAACGCGGCGTGGGGGGCGTCGGACGTCGTCAGATTCCGCCCACAGAGGTCTCCGGGCCCATGTGATGGCGCATTCGATTGAGGGCGTCGAGCCGTGCCATTCTGTGGTGGTGTCATGGTCGGAGGCGGTGAGCGACGGCAGCGAGCTCACAAACGGCTGGAGCGGGCGTGGGTGCGGGAGTGCGCCAAGGGCTCGGGCGTGTAACAGGGTGCTGTGGACGTGGACGGGCACGGTCACGAGCACGTGCGAGCAGTGGTTTGGGACAGCAGGCGCAACAGTGGACGCGAGCGCACGGGCGGGCGCAGCCACGATGGCGAGCGAGGCGACAAGCAAGGCGAGCGAGAGGGCAGGGCACGGGGCGACCACAACGGTGCAAAAGGGAGTACGAGCGCGCGCGCTGGGCCGCAGTTGGGCGAGCGGAGCGCGGCGAGGCCAGGGAGCAGTCCGGCCGTGGCGAGTGCGGGGTTTTAGGGCGCACAGCAAGCGTGGGCTACGGCTTCGGGCTACGGGAAGCGGGAAGAGGGGAAGCGATGGGAGCTCACCGGGTGGCTCACGGTGGCCGACGGAGGATTAGTAGCTGCAGCGCTCAACGCAGACAGGGGGGCGCACCGGTGGCCAACGGGGAGGCTTGCTCAAAGCCGAAGAAGTGGGGCCTTCCCGGCTCCAGCTGGTGTGGCAGAGGTGAGGTCAAGGCCGACGGGGTCCCTAGATGCCTCGGAAAGGGACGACGATGGTGGTCGCCGTGGTGGACGATGGCGGGCAGTGGCAGAGGGCTCGGGACATGCCGAGGTGGAGGGGATATGGGCAAGGAGGGGAGATGTGAAGAGGGCGAGGGGAGTGGGAGTGGCAGGGGAGGCGAGGGGGCCGCGTCTGCCTTATCCCCTCGTCGGCGTGGCCAGCAAGGTGGTCGAGCAGGGCGCGCTCGGTCGCCTTGGTTGGCTGGAACAGGAGGGAGGGAGACGACCCAGGGGTGTGGGCTATCCGACTGGGGGTGGGCCGAGGCCCAGGGGACGGCGGTTTTCCAATTTTTTTGATCTTTTGCTTTTTTCTTTTTTTCTTTTAAATAGTTTTTGTTTTGCTTATTAATTTATTTTTTTACTTTTAGTTTTATAAAAAATACATGTAGCCCCTAAACTAGTATTATGAGTTATGCCACTATCACAAATAATTTGGCACCTTAATAAAATAGGTTTGTATTTGTTTATTATTTAAAGGCATTTAATAATTGTTTTAGCCACTATTTTGATTATTTTAGGGCATTGAAAATACTTTATAAAATATGGGTTTCAACATGACAAATAACCAAATATTATTTGCCACACTTTGAACATTTTTGTTTGCATGTTTGAGAAATTTGAACTTTGGTCTTTAATTTGAATTTGAATTACGCCTTGGATCGAATGAGGATTAGCAACAGTAATGTGATGACATGGCACCATTAACTTGGGATTACTGTAGCTTAATTATCCGGGCGTTACACTTAAGTTGGTACTCACTTAGGGTCTATCAACGCTACCCCGTAACTGAGTAGTTATAAAGGTAGATTTCGGGTGAGTAATGAGAGATATCGCAAGATGTGGTTGATCAATATGGGAATATCCCCTCCTACTCAAGGAGATATTATCTGGGCCCTCTTGAGTGATCAGATTCAAAAGGCATGGACATGCAGCTTGGACTATGTGTTACCCCGTTTTGGGAATTTGCATCACAGTTTTGAGAAGAGAAGTCGAGCTACCAACAAGGTGATAAGTACTCGCCTTGAGCTCGACAACATATATCACGAGGCAAAAGGAATGTTGCATATGAAACATTATCAAGTTCTCAAACGACTTTATGCACACATGAGAGTTGGCGCACTCTGCTAGCAACCGCTACTAACTATCAACTCGGGCCATGTCCATGTGTATGTGAAACTGTAGGGTCACACACTTAAGGGGTCGGAGCCTAATTCAGACTAGGGTCTGAATTAGACTAAATTTAGAGCTCTAACATTCATATAAAGTAGAAGGCCATTAGGCAGGTCTATATAAGGGAGAGTGGGTGATGACATGCTAGTGGAAAACGGCACCTCGGTTGGATCTTGCAAAAACAATGAGCGAGACAATACTTCAAAAAGTACTAACGAGGATCAAATAACATATATCACCAAGCCAAGCAGTACACGGCATATGACGCCATAGCAATTCTAGCTATCATGGCATGGCAAACATTATCTAGCAAAAATAATGAAGATAAAGCATACAAATATAAATGAATAATGCTTCAAGATTTTCTTGTGATCATTACAAGATCATGACAATATTCTTATGGTCTCCGAGATCAACTTTACCATAGCCTTCCATGGATCACACCTGTATTTCTCAACATACATTGCCGATGGCCCAAATTTCATCTCAGTGCAACATATGCACTTCTCAACATCACAAATCGTCATTGTTTCATCTACTCAACTATTTTTTAGATTTAATCCCTTGCTCTTTTATTTTGATTTAAACCTCCAAGTTCGACAAGAACCAAATAGTGTGACTTATACCAACTCGTCCATGACCATGGAGGTAGCTACTGATATGTCTCCAATGTATCTATTTTTCCAAACACTTTTGTTCTTGTTTTGAACTCTAATTTGCATGATTTGAATGAAACTAATCCGGACTGGTGCTGTTTTCAGCTGAACTACTCTAGTATTATTTTTATGCAAAAATGAAAGTTCTCGAAATTGGACAAAACTTTACGCTCATTTTATTTAATTATATAAAGAAATACCGATGCAAAGAACTACCGGAGGGGGCCACCACAGAGCCACAAGCTCAGGGAACGCACCTGGTGCGTGCCATGTGAGCTGGTGGGCCCCACGAGCCTCCGTTTGACCAAATTCCAAGCCTACATATATCATCGCCTCGAGATAAAAATTAGAGAGAAACTTTCTTCGCGTCTTATGATACAAAGCCGCACCACTCTTGTTCTTTGTCGGGAGGTCTTATCTGGAGTCTGTTCCGGGCTCCGGAGAGGGGAATTCATCATCGTCGTCATCAACAACCTCATGATGCTCACCGCTGGGAGTGCGTAATTCCATTGTAGGCATACTGGAGGTAGATGGAAATGGATGAGATTCGTCACGTACTCGAGTCAATTTGTTAGGGCATGATCCCTAGTATCCACTATGTTCTGAGATCGATGTTGCTATGACATTACTATGCTTAATGCTTGTCACTAGGGTCCGAGTACCATGATTTCAGATTTGAACCTATTATGTTTCAATGAATATATTTGAGTTCTTGATTCCATCTACAAGTTATATGCACCTATTATTGAAGGAAATATGCCCTAGAGGCAATAACAAAGTTGTTATTTTATATTTCCTTATTCATGATAAATGTTTATTATTCATGATAGAATTGTACTGATCGAAAACCTTAATACATGTGTGAATACATAGACAGACACTGTGTCCCTAGTGAGCCTCGACTTGACTAGCTTGTTGATCAAAGATGGTTAAGGTTTCCTAACCATGGACATGAGTTGTCATTTGATAACGAGGTCACATCATTAGGAGAATGATGTGATGGACATGACCCATCCATTAGATTAGCTTATTGATCGTTCAGTTTTATTGCTATTTCTTTCTTCATGTCAAATACATATTCCTTCGACTATGAGATTGGACAACTCCCGGACACCGAAGGAATACCTTGTGTGCTATCAAACGTCACAACATAAGTGGGTGATTATAAAGATGCTCTACAGGTATCTCCGAAGGTGTTTGTTGGGTTGGCATAGATCGAGATTAGGATTGTCACTCCGAGTATCGGAGAGGTATCTCTGGGCCCTCTTGGTAATACACATCATAAGAAGCCTTGCAAGCAAAGTGATTAATGAGTTAGTTGCTGGATGATGTATTATGGAACGAGTAAAGAGACTTGCCGGTAACGAGATTGAACTAAGTATAAAGATACCGACGATCAAATCTCGGGCAAGTAACATATCGATGACAAAGGGAATAACATATGTTGTCATAACGGTTCGACTGATAAAGATCTTCGTAGAATATGTAGGAATCAATATGACCATCGAGGTTCCGCTATTGGTTATTGATCGGAGAAGTGTCTCGGTCATGTCTACATAGTTCTCGAACCTATAGGGTCCGCACGCTTAATGTTCGATGACGATTTAGTATTGTATGAGTTATATGATTGGGTGACCTAATGTTGTTCGGAGTCTCGGATGAGATCACGGACATGATGAGGAGCCTAGAAATGGTCGATAGGTAAAGATTGATATATAGGATGATAGTATTGGGACACCGGAAGTGTTCCGGAATGTATCGGATAGTTATCAGAGTATCAGGGGGTTACCAGAACCCCCGGGGGAAAGATATGGGCCATAGGAGGGGAGCACACCAGCCCACAAGGGGTAGCGCCCCCCCCCCCTCCCAAAGGAAGGAGGCCGAGTGGGAGAAGGGAAAGAGGGGATTCGGCCCCCCCTTTCCTTCTCTCCTTCCTCTTCCCTTTTCCCCCTCTGGCAAATATGGCAGGGGGGAGGCCGAACTAGGGAGGACCCCAAGCAGGATTCCTCCTACTTGGGGTGCACCCTTGCTGCTCCCCTCCCCCTCCCACCTATATATACATGGGGAGGGGGCGCCTAGAACACACAACAACAATCGTTAGCCATGTGCGGCGCCCCCCTCCACAGTTGTTAATCAAGAAGGCTGTATCAAGAAGGCAAGGGACGTCATCGCGCTAAACGGCCGAAGATAGAAGGCGAGGGACGTCATCGCGCTAAACGGCCGGAGATAGAAGGCGAGGGACGTCATGGCGCTGAACATGTGCAGAACTCGGAGGTGTCATACGTTTGGTGCTTGATCGGTCAAAGATAGAAGAAGTTTGACTACATTAACCGCGTTGTCAAACGCTTCCGCTTTCGGTCTATGAGGATACGTGGACACACTCTCCCCCTCGTTACTATGCATCTCATAGATAGATCTTGCGTGAGCGTAGGAATTTTTCTGAAATTACATGCTATGTTTCCCAACAGTTGTACCAGAGCCAGGTCTATGCGTAGATGATATTCACAAGTAGAACACAAAGACTTGTGGGCGGTCATAGTCATACTGCTTACCACCAATGTCTTATTTTGATTCGGCGGTATTGTTGGATGAAGCGGCCCAGACCAACCTTACATGACCACATTCATGAGACCGGTTCCACCGACAGACATGCAACTAGTTTTGCATAAAGGTGGCTGGCGGGTGTCTATTTCTCCTACTTTAGTTGAATCGAATTTGACTACGGCCGGTCCTTGTTGAAGGTTAAAACAGTAAACTTGACGAAACACCTTTGTGGTTTTGATGCGTACGTAAGAACAGTTCTTGCTAGAAGCCCGTAGCAGCCACGTAAAACTTGCAACAACAAAGTGGAGGACGTCTAACTTGTTTTTGCAGGGCATGTTGTGATGTGATATGGTCAAGACATGATGTGATATACGTTATTGTATGAGATGATCATGTCTTGTAAAAGTTATCGGCAACCGACACGAGCCTTATGGTTGTCTCTTTATTGTATGAAATGCAAACGCCATGTAATTTCTTTACTTTATCACTATGCGTTAGCGATAGTAGTAGAAGCAATAGTTGGTGAGACGACCATGACGCTACGTTGGAGATCAAGGTGTCGAGCCGGTAACAATGGAGATCATGATGATGCTTTGGAGATGGAGATCAAAAGCACAAGATGATGATGGCCATATCATGTCACATATTTTGATTGCATGTGATGTTTATATTTTATGCATCTTATTTTGCTTAGTACGGCGGTAGCATTATAAGATGATCCCTTAACTAAATTTCAAGGTATAAGTGTTCTCCCCGAGTATGCACCATTGCGACAATTCGTCGTGTTGAGACACCATGTGATGATCGGGTGTGATAGACTCTACGTTCACATACAACGGGTGCAAGACAGTTTTGCACATGCGGAATATTTGGGTTAAACTTGACGAGCCTGGAATGTACAGACATGGCCTCGGAACACTAGAGACCGAAAGGTTGAACAAGAATCATATAGTAGATATGATCAACATAGAGATGTTCACCATTAAAGACTACTCCGTCTCACGTGATGATCGGACATGGTTTAGTTGATTTGAATCATGTATCATTTAGATGACTTGAGGGATGTCTATCTAAGTGGGAGTTCTTAAGTAATTTGACTAATTGAACTTAATTTATCATGAACTTAGTCCTGATAGTTTTGGCATATCTATGTTGTAGATCAATGGCCCGTGCTATCCTTGAATTTTAATGCGTTCCTAGAGAAAGCTAAGTTGAAAGACGATGGTAGGAACTACACGGACTGGGTCCATAACTTGAGGATTATCCTCATTGCTGCATAGAAGAATTATGTCCTTGATGCATGATACGTCACCAACGTATCTATTATATTTGATTGTTCCATGCTGTTATATTATCATTCTTGGATGTTTTATAGTCATTTTATATCATTTTTTGGTACTAACCTATTGACATAGTGCCCAGTGCCAGTCGTTGTTTTCTACATGTTTTTTACATTGCAGGAAATGATATCAAAAGAAGTCCAAACACGACGTGACTCCTGAGGAATTTTCTGGGCCAGAAGAAATCCAATGGACCAAGGAAGCACCTGAGGGGCTTCTCGAGGGGAGCAGCATCTACCAGGGCACGCCAGGGGCCCCAGGCGCGCCAGGGGGGTTGTGCCCACCTCGGGTGCACCCGAACCACCTCTTTGCTCTATAAATACCACAATATTCCACATACCCTAGGGGAGGCGATGAAATATTGATCCAGCCATCGCAGAGTCCAAAATCACTAGATCCAATCTATATACCGTCATGGAGGGGTTCACCACTTTCATTGGTGCCTCTCCTATGATGCGTGAGTAGTTCTTTGTAGACCTACGGGTCCGTAGTTAGTAGCTAGATGGCTTTCTCTCACTCACTCTTGATTATCAATACAATGGTCTCTTGGAGATCCATGTGATGTAAGTCTTTTGGCGGTGTGTTTGTTGGGATCCGATGAACTTTGAGTTTATGATTAGATCTATGTTTTTATCCATGAAAGTTATTTGAGTCTTCTTTGATCTCTTATATGCATGATTGCTTATAGCCTCGTATTTCTTCTTCGATATTTTGGTTTTGTTTGGCCAACTTGATCTATTTATCTTGCAATGGGAAGAGGTGCTTTGTAGTGGGTTCGATCTTATGGAGCTTGATCCCAGTGACAGAAGGGGAACCGACACGTTTGTATCGTTGCTACTAAGGATAACAAGATGATATCTATATCTGCCGCAATAGATAAACGGATCTCGTCTACATCATGTCATTGTTCTTATTACATTACTCCATTTTTTCATGAACTTAATGCGCTAGATGCATGCTGGATAGCGGTCGATGTGTGGAGTAATAGTAGTAGATGCAGGCACGAGTCGGTCTGCTAATCTTGGACGTGATGCCTATATAATGATCATTGCCTGGATATCGTCATGATTATTTGAAGTTCTATCAATTGCCCAACAGCAATTGTTTTCCCACCGTTTGCTATTTTTCTCGAGAGGAGCCACTAGTGAAACCTACGGGCCCCGGGTGTCTTTTCATCATATTTGCCTTTGCGGTCTATTTTCCTTTGCATTTATTTTTAGATCTATTAAACCAAAAATACAAAAATACCTTGCTGTAATTTATTTGTTCCACGATATATTTATCCTATCTACCACTTTTTACTTCATGTTATTTGCCTACTTCAGGCGCCGTACCCGAAAGGGATTGACAACCCCTTTAATACGTCGGGTTGCGAGTATTTGTTATTTGTGTGCAGGTGTTGTTTAAGTGGTGTGAGGAGGTTCTCCTACTGGTTCGATAACCTTGGTCTCATCACTGGGGGAAATACCTATCGTCGCTATACTGCAGCATCCCTTCCTCTTTGGGGAAATACTGATGTAGTTTTAGCAGACATCAATGCACCGCTAGGTGAAAGGCCTGCTGCAGGAGTAGATGCTGATGTTATGAACGTCTGGCAAGCTCGATCTGGTGACTACTCGATAGTTTAGTGTGCCATGCTTTACAGCTTAGAATCGGGACTTCAAAGACATTTTGAACGTCATGGACCATATGAGATGTTCCAGGAGTTGAAGTTAATATTTCAAGCAAATGCCTAAGTTGAGAGATATGAAGTCTCCCAACAAGTTTTATAGCTGCAAGATGGAGGAGAACAGTTCTGTCAGTGAACACATACTCAAAATGTCTGGGTATTATAAACACTTGACTCAGCTGGGAGTTAATCTTCCAGATGATTGTGTTATTGACAGAGTTCTTCAATCACTTCCAACAAGCTATAAAAGCTTCGTGATGAACTATAATATGCAGGGGATGGAGAAGCCAATTCCCGAGCTCTTCGCAATGCTCAAAGCTACGGAGGTAGAAATCAATAAGGAGCATCAAGTGTTGATGGTTAACAGGACCACTAGTTTCAATAAAAAGGGTAAGGGAAAGAAGGGGAACTTCAAGAAGAATGGCAAGCAAGTCTCCACTCCCAGGAAGAATCCCAAAGCTGGACCCAAGCCTGAAACTAAGTGCTTCTACTGCAAAGGGACAGGTCTCACTGGAAGCGGAGCTGCCCCAAGTATTTGGCGGATAAGAAGGATGGCAATGTGAGCAAAGGTATATTTGATATACATGTCATTGATGTTTACCTCACTAATGCTTGTAGTAGCGCCTGGGTATTTCATACTGGTTTGGTTGCTCACATTTGTAACTCGAAACAGGGGCTACGGATTAAACGAAGATTGGCTAAGGACGAGGTGACGATGCGCATCGGAAATGGTTCCAAGGTCGATGTGATCACCGTCGGCACGCTGCCTCTACATCTACCTTCGGGATTAGCTTTAGACCTAAATAATTGTTATTTGGTGCCAACGTTGAGCATGAACATTATATATGGATCTTGTTTAGTGCGAGACGGTTATTCATTTAAATCAAAATATATTGGTTGTTCTATTTATATGAGTAATATCTTTTATGGTCATGCACCCTTGAAGAGTGGTCTATTTTTGTTGAATCTCGATTGTGGTGATACACATAGTCATAATATTGATGCCAACAGATGCAAAGTTGATAATGATAGTGCAACATATTTGTGGCACTACCGTTTAGGTTATATTGGTGTAAAACGCATGAAGAAACTCCATGCAGATGGACTTTTGGAATCACTTGATTATGAATCATTTGATACTTGCGAATCATGCCTCATGGGCAAGATGACTAAAACTCCGTTCTCCGGAACAATGGAGCGAGCTAATGACTTATTGGAAATAATACATACCAATGTATGCAGTCCGATGAGTGTTGAAGCTCACGGCGGCTATCATTATTTTCTGACCTTCACAGATGACTTGAGCAGATATGGGTATATCTACTTGATGAAACACAAGTCTGGAACATTTGAAAAGTTCAAAGAATTTCATAGTGAAGTGGAGAATCATCGTAACAAGAAAATAAAATTTCTAGGATCTAATCACGAAGGTGAATATTTGAGTTACGAGTTTTGCCTTCATTTAAAACAATGTGGAATAGTTTCACAACTCACGCCACCTGGAACACCACAGCATAATGGTGTGTCCGAACGTTGTAACCGTACTTTATTAGATATGGTGTGATCTATGATGTCTCTTACCGATTCACCACTATCGTTTTGGCGTGATGCATTAGAGACAGCCGCATTCACGTTAAATAGGGCACCATCTAAATCCATTTAGACAGCGACTGTGGTTTGTCAAGAAACCTAAGCTGTAGTTTCTTAAAGTTTGGGGTTGCTACACTTATGTCAAAAGACTTCAGTCTGCTAAGCTCAGACCCAAATCGGAGAAGTGCGTCTTCATAGGATACCCTAAAGAAACAATTGGGTACACCTTTTGCCACAAATCCGAAGGCAAGATCTTTGTTGCCAAGAATGGAAACTTTCTATAGAAGGAGTTTCTCTTGAAAGAAGTGAGTGTGAGGAAAGTAGAACTTGATGAGGTAACTATACCTTCTCTCGAATTGGAAGGTAGCTCATCACAGAAAACCATTCCCGTGATGCCTACACCAACTAGAGAGGAAGCTAATGATAATGATCATGAAACTTTGGATCAAGTTACTACTAAACCTCGTAGGTCAACCAGAGCACGATCCGCAACAGAGTGGTATGGTAATCTTGTTCTATAAGTCATGTTACTTGACCATGACGAACCTAAGAACTAGGAAGAAGCTACGATGATCCCAGATTCCGATAAATGGCTTAAGGCCATGAAATCTAAGATAGAATCCATGTATGAGAACAAAGTATGGACTTTGGTGGACTTGCCCGATGATCGGCGAGCCATAGAGAATAAATGGATCTTTAAGAAGAAGACTGACGCTGATGGTAATGTTACTGTCTACAAAGCTCGACTTGTCGCAAAAGGTTTTCAACAAGTTCAAGGAGTTGACTATGATGAGACCTTCTCACCGTAGCGATGCATAAGTCAGTCTGAGTCATGTTACAATTGCTGCATTTTATGATTATGAAATCTTGCAAATGGACGTCAAAACTGCATTCCTTAATGGATTTCTTAAATAAGAGTTGTATATGATGCACTCCTTAATGGACGTCAAAAGGTGCTAACGAAGTGTGTAAGCTCAAGCGATCCATCTATGGACTGGTGCAAGCATCTCAGAACTGGAATATACGCTTTGATGACGTGATCAAAGCATATGGTTTTATACAGACTTTCGGAGAAGCCTGTATTGACAGGAAAGTGAGTGGGAGCTCTATAGCATTTCTAATATTATATGTGGATGACATATTGTTGATTGGAAAAGATATAAACTTTCTGCATAGCTGATACATCTCCAACATATCTGTAATTTTTAATTGTTCCATGCTGTTATATTATCATTCTTGGATGTTTTCCAATCATTTTATAGTCATTTTATATCATTTTTTACCACGAACCTATTGACATAGTGCCCAGTGCCAGTTGTTGTTTTCTGTATGCTTTTTACATCACAGGAAATCAATATCAAACGGAGTCCAAACACAACGAAACTCCAGGAGGATTTTTTTGGGCCAGAAGACATCCAGTGGGCCAAGGAAGCACATGGGGGGCTGCTCGAGGGGAGCAACACCCACCAGGGCGCGCCAGGAGGCCCAGGCGCGCCTTGGTGGGTTGTGCCCACCTCGGGTGCCCCCTTGAACCACCTCTTTGCTCGATAAATACCCAAATATTCCAAAAACCCTAGAGGAGTCGACGAAAATCAATTCCATCCGCCGTAGAGTCCAGAACCACCAGATCCAATCTAGACACCATCATGGAGGGGTTCACCACTTCCATTGGTGCCTCTCCTATGATGCGTGAGTAGTTTTTTTGTAGACCTACGTGTAACGCCCCGAGACCGACGCTCCAGAAGACTTCCAGCTATTCCGAGCTTTGCCGTGTGTTTTATTTGCTTGTTGCATTGCATCATGTCATCATGCCATCATATCTTTATTTTTAAAAAACTCATCTAAATAAATTGTATGGATCTTCGATCCATTTAAATCGAGGGAACTCACATGGTGACTTCTCTTTATAACATATCCTCCAATATTAGGGAGCTATAATAAAATTATTCCATTTATTTGGAATTAACCATAACCCACTTGCAAAAATCCCAATGCCTTTGTTATCACATCTCTCGACCTCTAACCTTGTCTTTTATTCTTTCATCCTTTTTCCGGAGCTCCACCAAAAATCCGAACATTTTTGGACACTTCTAAAACCTAGTCCTAGTTCAAACCCATTTGAATTTCAAATGAGTTTGAATTTAATTTCCTGCAATCATGTCCCCGCCATTTTTCTTGGATCAACCTTATTTTTGTGAGTTCGGGAAAATTATCCGCGTGTCCAACTTCTTCCCAACACCTCCTTCCTTCTTCTTTTCTTCTTTGTTATTTTCTATTTTAGAAAATAAGAGAGAGAGAAGCCCAGCTGGCCAATTGGGCCTCCCAGTAGGTCAGCCCACCTAACCCCAGCTGTAACCCTAGCCCGCACCCTGCTCTCTCCCTGCGCCGCCACTTGCCCGATCCCACTCGTGCAGCCCCGATCCCCCATCTCTCTCGCTCGATCCCGCACGCAGGAGCCGCGCAGCCCTCGATCCTCCTCGCTCCCTCGCCCCGTCCCTCCAGCGCCATCATCGCCCCGCCTCCGTTCGGCTCCCACGCCGAAGTCCGCCGCCGGGGCCCTGCCGTACATTGGTGACCTCGACGCGCCCGCACTCGATCTGCTCGAGCGCGACCAGCGCTGCCCGTGCAGCCTCCCCTCCTCCGCGTCGTCGCCTCCCCATGGCGCCGCGCCCGGCCTCCCGCACCACTACCATCTCCAGCCGTGGCCGGCTTCTATGCTGCTGCTCTGCTCCACTCCGCCGCCCCTGCTTCGTCCAGCAAGCGCGCCGCCGCTGCCCTCCTCTGCTGCGCCTCCATTGCGCCAAGGCATCCTAGCCATCTCTTGCTCCTCGCAGGCCTTCGCTGTGCGCGCCGCCGCTTTCCTGCTTCAGGCCAAGGCTGACGCCGGCCACTTCTTCTACCCGCGGCTCGGCCACACACCAACCACCAGCAGCTCGAGCTGCCTCCATGCATCTCCGGTGTCCACCCGTGGCAGAGCCGTGCAAGTCCCTGGATGCCCCTTCAGTTCATCAAGTCTCCGATGCGTGTACGGCTACCGTTTCCCTAGATTCGCCAAGTACCACGACCATCGCGTTCCGTTCCATCACCGTCAAGGCCGGCAAGATCGACTACTTGGACGCCAAGACCACACCAGGACTGCCAAGCATCGTCTCCGGGAGTTTTTCCCCAAGTACCACTACGGTCGTCATCCGCCAAGTACCCTTCGGATATGCCAAGTTCGACTACATGATGCGTCAAGTACCTCTACCGTCGACCCCGTGGGCGTCAAGTTCCTCTCTGGCAACGTGAACCACTACTGTCAACCCGAACATCTACGAACCGTGTACAACTACCGTCGCCGTGTACAACGACTTCCACTACCGCCGACATGTATGACTACGAAACGTGAACAACTACTTCCCACGACGACCCGTGAACGACTACTTCCACTACGAACTCGAACCACCCCGAAATGCACGCTTCGAAGGAATAACCCGAGACGACCGCGATGAGATGCCCTTGCATGTATGAGATGTACCACTTGTTTGCACCGTGTCCGAATTGTCACTCGTTTCCATGCCACTATCCCGTGGGAACCCGGTAACCGGGAGAACCCCACCATCTTGCATGACTCGCTCACGCTCACTTCCTTTTGCATCGATATCTCAGTGAGTTACCGGGACTGGAATGTTGCCGTGGCACCATTTCCGTTTCACCGCCGTGGCACCTTTTTCCTTCCGCCATGGCGACAAATGCTTCATAACCTGCTTATGTCAACATTTTTATAAAATTGCATAAAACTTGCATATGTCATCCGCATCATGATAATAACAATTAAAATGTTTAAAATTGTTGTTTGCTTTAATTGCTAAATAACATGGGGATTTTCCGGAAGTGTTGTTTGTGTTTCCGGCCTCATTTAAACTTGCCTAAATATGTAATTTAATTATGCTTCACCTCTTGCCATGTTAACCAATATTTAATATTGTTGGGTACATAACCGAGAGAGAACTAAATAAGTCATGTGGTGTTTTCTTCAATATGCCACTCCATTGCATATTGAGCTCCACTTAATTTGTAGTATTGTTTGTGCACTTTGCCATGCCATGCCTCATTAAACCGGACATGCATCATACTTGTTTGTGCATCATGACATGTTTATGCTTGTGTGTTTACCATGTTGTTTGTTTCTTTCCGGGTTGCTTCTCTCGTTAGCTTCGGTTTCGTTCCGGAGTTGTGAGGATTCGTTAAATCTCGACCGTTTGTCTTCTTCTTGGACTCGTTCTTCTTCCTTGCGGGATTTCAGGCAAGATGATCATACCCTCGAAATCACTACTATCTTTGCTATGCTAGTTTGCTCGCTCTTTTGCTATGCCAATGCTACGATGCCTACCATTTGCTTGTCAGCCTCCCAAATTGCCATGTCAAACCTCTAACCCACCATGTCCTAGCAAACCGTTGATTGGCTATGTTACCGCTTTGCTCAGCCCCTCTTATAGCGTTGTTAGTTGCAGGTGAAGATTGAAGTTTGTTCCTTGTTGGAACATGGAGGTGTTGTTCCTTGTTGGAACATGTTTACTTGTTGGGATATCACAATATATCTTATTTAATTAATGCATCTATATACTTGGTAAAGGGTGGAAGGCTCGGCCTTATGCAGTATTTTGTTCCACTCTTGCCGCCCTAGTTTCCGTCATATCGGTGTTATGTTCCCGGATTTTGCGTTCCTTACGGTTGGGCTATAATGGGAACCCCTTGACGATTCGCCTTAAGTAAAGCTCCTCCGGCAATGCCCAACATTGGTTTTACCATTTGCACTAACAACCTACCACCTTCCCTTGGGTTCTGCAGACTCAAGGGTCATCTTTATTCTAACCCCCTGGCCGGTGCTCCTCTGAGTGTTGGTCGAATCGAGCTACTGAGGGCCACCTCGGGAAACTTGAGGGTTGGTTTTACTCGTAGCTAGTCTCATCTGAGTGTGCCACGAGAAAGAGATATGTGCAGCTCCTATCGGGATTTGTCGACACATTCGGGCGGTGTTGCTGGTTTAGTTTTACCCTGTCGAAATGTCTTGATGTACCGGGATACCGAGTCTGATCGGAATGTCTCGGGTGGAGGTCTATTCCTTCGTTAACCGTGAGAGCTTGTCATGGGCTAAGTTGGGACACCCCTGCAGGGATTTGAACTTTCGAGAGCCGTGCCCGCGGTTATGTGGCAGATGGGAATTTGTTAACGTCCGGTTGTAGAAAACCCGAAGTTGATCTTGATTAAAATACATCAACCACGTGTGTAACCGTGATGGTCTCTTCTCGGCGGAGTCCGGGAAGTGCACACGGTGTTGGAGTTATGCTTGACGTAGGTTGCTATAGGATCACTTCTTGATCATACTTTTATCGACCGTGCTTTGCCTTCTCTTCTCGCTCTCTTTTGCGTATGTTAGCCACCATATATGCTAGTCGCTTGCTGCAGCTCCACCTCATTACCCCATCCTTCCTATAAGCTTAAATAGTCTTGATCTCGCGGGTGCGAGATTGCTGAATCCCGTGGCTCACAGATACTTCAAAACCAGTTTGCGGTGCCTATGTTACGGCGGTGGCGCAACCAAGCTCAAGGAGGAGCTCGATGAAGATCTTGCCCTTTGTGTTGTTTCATTCTAGTTGATCAGTAGTGGAGCCCAGTTGGGGTCGATTGGGGACCTTTGTCGCTTTTGGGGTTCTTCTTTTATTTTGGTTCCGTAGTCGGACCTTGATTGTATCTGGATGATGTAATGCTTTACTCATGTATTGTGTGAAGTGGCGATTGTAAGCCAACTATGTACTTCTTTCCCTTATGTATTACATGGGTTGTGTGAAGATTACCTCACTTGCGACATTGCTTTCAATGCGGTTATGCCTCTAAGTCGTGCTTCGACACGTGGGAGATATAGCCGCATCGAGGGTGTTACACTACGGATCCGTAGTTAGTAGCTAGATGGCTTCCTCTCTCTCTCTCTCTCTTGATTATCAATACAATGGTCTCTTGGAGATCCATATGATATAAGTCTTTTGGTGGTGTGTTTGTTGGGATCCAATGAACTTTGAATTTATGATCAGATCTATGTTTTTATCCGAGATAGTTATTTGAGTCTTCTTTGATCTCTTATATGCATGATTCGCTATAGCCTCGTATTTCTTCTCCGATATTTGGGTTTTGTTTAGCCAACTTGATCTATTTATCTTTCAATGGGAAGAGGTGCTTTGTAGTGGGTTCGATCTTACGGTGCTTGATCCCAATGACAGAAGGGGAACCGACACGTATGTATCGTTGCTACTAAGGATAACAAGATGAGATCTATATCCCCGCAATAGATAGACGGATCTCGTCTACATCATGTCATCATTCTCATTGCATTACTCTGTTTTCCCATGAACTTAATACACTAGATGCATGATGGATAGCGGTCGATGTGTGGAGTAATAGTAGTAGATGCAGGCAGGAGTCGGTCTACTAATCTTGGACGTGATGCCTATATAATGATCATTGCCTAGATATCGTCATGATTATTTGAAGTTCTATTTATTGCCCAACAGTAATTGTTTTCCCACTGTTTGCTATTTTTCTCGAGACAAGCCACTAGTGAAACCAACAGCCCCCGGGTCTCTTTTCATCATATTTGCCTTTGCGATCTATTTCCTCTTGCATTTTTTCAGATCTATTAAACCAAAAATATAAAAATACCTTGCTGTAATTTATTTGTTCCGCGATCTATTTAACCTATCTACCACTATTAGCTCACGTTATTTGCCTATCTTGAGGCGCCGTACCCGAAAGGGATTGACAACCCCTTTTAGCACATCGGGTTGCGAGTATTTGTTAATTGTCACTACTGCAGGATGCTGCTAACGCGACACTACGATCATAGACCCTTCGAGAAACTATGTGCGATGCAATAATCGCAAACGATGGTGTCAGAGAACCGTAAAAAATGTCCAAAATGTTTGCGATGACGGATGCATCAAACATGGTTCAGATTTTAGTTGCGTGTGCGATGAAGGGTATACGCTTGATCCCGCAGAACTATTTGCGATGAGGAAGAACAACAGAAACGGGCAGCCATATCAATGTGTGTGCGATATACGGCATACAGTCCCCTCCGATGAACTGTGTGCTATTAGGGAATGCAACAGAAATGGTCAGCCAGATCAAGGTGTGTGTGATATATGGCATAGGGTTCACTCAGACAAACTGTTTTCGATTAGGCATGAGAACGGAAATGGTTCATCTTAACAAGATTTGTGTGATATGCGGCATTTGCGATCAGCTAAAAGAACACAAATGATTCGTGTAAACCAAATGTGTGTGATACGCAGCAAACAGCCCACTCGGATGAACTATTTGCGATGAAAAATTATAACACAGACGATTACTATAGTAAGTTCGTGTGTGATTCTGTTCGTACAAAAACTTTGAAAATGCAAACTAGTTGCTTGCGTATAAACAATTATCAAAAACTAAAGAGATGGACCTTCGTCAAGCCAATCAACATGTGTTCAAAAAACAAGAAATGTCAAAAATTACAAAACAAATACCTCGATAGACCTTGCTGTTGTAGATCCCTCTTTGAAGCCTTTATCGAGCAACACAATGGAAACGGTTCAACTGAACAATATGTGTGTGATGCGCGGCAAACAGGTCCGTGATCAGAAATGTGTGCGAAGACCAATAATAACACAGACGATTGCTGCTAATAAGCCGTGTGATTTGCTCTATCTACAGAAGAATAACATGTGTGTGTGTGTCTATATATATATATGCAATTACATAAGTGACTATACAGATCATTCCCACACACCTCAATAAACAATTGCATGCATTCTAAAGTCGGAGAAACGATTGTCTAGTCATCTACTTCTTGTGACGCTCCCGCCACTGCTCTGTGGCTTGATCCCTCGGCTGGGCCATGAACAATACACTTCCTCATGTCAACGATCCGCCTGTACATCTCGTAGCTTATGTACGCGTCATTGGCCGTGTACTTGACGTGTTCTTCATCCAGTCTCTCATGCCAAACACTGTGCCAGGTGTCCTTGTCCTTCTTGCTCTCATCCTTCATCTTCATGTAGTAGGGGTCGATGATGGCCGAGGCAAGGTCAACCAAGGAGTTCAGTTTGTTCTTGGTGCTGCCCCAGACCTTGTAGTGGTCCTGGATAGTGACAAGATTCGGGCATTTCAAGCACAAAACCTTGAGCGCTTTTAGATCGTTGGTGGTGTCTGTCGGTGTCAAAACTGGCGGATCTCGGGTAGGGGGTCCCATCTGTGCGTCAAGGCTGATGGTAACAAGAAGTAAGGGACACAGATGTTTACCCAGGTTCGGTCCCTCTCGATGGAGGTAAAACCCTACTTCCTGCTTGATTAATATTGATGATATGGGTAGTACAAGAGTATATCTACCACGAGATCATAGAGGCTAAACCCTAGGAGCTAGCCTATGATGATATGAATTTAATTGTGATCGGACTTCTAAGGACCAATCTCTCCGGTTTATATAGACACCGGAGAGGGCTAGGGTTTACATGGAGTTGGTTACAAGGAAATATAATATCCGGATCGCCAAGCTTGCCTTCCACGCCAAGGAAAGTCCCATCCGGACACGGGCCGAAGTCTTGAGTCTTGTATCTTCACGCTTCAATAGTCCGGACGTTGTACACAGTCCGGCTGTCCGGATACCCCCTAATCCAGGACTCAGGCTTCAATGACGATGAGTCCGGTGTGCAGTATTGTCTTCGGCATTGCAAGGAGGGTTCCTCCTCCGAATACTCCAAAGTACCTGTTATGATGAATAGTGTTCGGTCTCCAATCAATGTTGTGCTCCTCGGCTTCAGGGCCTCAGTAATGACCATCTCCACGTGTCGAGCGAATGCGAGGAGTCAAGGTATTTTTTTCATTTTCCACCCTCGATCCTCCAGGCCAACTGTCTATTTGAAGGGACAGGGATTCTCATATCCAAACCTCACTCTCCTCCCTTGAGCTAGCATCCTAGAGCGCTTCGCGAAAAGCCATTCCAGCATGGCCGGCCGTTGCAGATCTTCTGATTGCCTTCCTCGCTCTAAGTCGGGGGATTGGGGAGAGTGCTTGGTTCCTCACAGCCGCTTGGTGAAGTTACAAACTCAAGGGTTTCTTCCACCGGCATTCATGGTCTCTGTCCGAGCTGGAATAGCTACTTACGACGGAGGGGAACAAGCTGAGGGATCTCCCAACCCATCTCCGGAGGAGCGAATATGCCTCATCTCGCATCTCCGGAGGGGCGTCGGGTTTCCTATCCACCCGTTTCTCCGCGGGCTCCTAGAGTTCTATGGCCTCCAGTTACACAATCTTACCCCAGCCTCCATTCTGCACATAGCGGGGTATGTCGCCCTATGCGAGCTGTTTTTAGGCTGCGAACCACACTTCGGATTGTGGAGGAAGTCAGATTGCCTTGTCCCCGCACCTGTGGGGAGTCCTCCTGTATCAAGTGGGCGGGGCCGAAGTATGGCGCATCGCCGAGACCGGATACCTGTCCCGCACTCCTGAGAATGCACCAGAAAACTGGCCTTTAGAGTGGTTCTATATAAATGACGTTCCCCTTCCGGATACAGTCCGGAGGGGTCTCCCCAAGTTCAGCAATGCCCCACCGAGGGCACGCCTAAGCTGGCATCCCCGGGGCCCTCAAGAAGAGGACACAAGGGAGATATTCCTCCTGATGAACAGGATAAAGTTGCTGGCCAAGTCCGGACTAACGATTGTTGAAGTCATGGCAATATGCATAAAGCGAGGTGTGCAGCCGCTCCAATATCGGGGGAAGCCCATGTGGCATTACAACGGGGAAGATGACGCCACCCACTGTGGTCGTAAGGGTCCGGACTCCGCTGCCGCTTTGGCAAGGATATTCTCCGATTTGTACAAAGGGGAAGAGGAGGAGTTCCTTCGCATAAAAACGCGGGACGAATTCTCCATGTACAACCCCCCAGAGTGGGTAAGTTGCCATTCTTTTCCCGGCTTCATTTACTCTATCGTACTTCTACTAAGATTACTTGCATCAATGCCTCTGAGCAGGAACTGAGGAGGGCCATGGAAGGAATCTTCAGCCCCTCCCCGCAACCAGAGGACCCTGGAAGGGCCCTAGATCCGGGACTCAAAGTAGATCCGGATATTACCGTGGAGCTTGTCAACGGAGTATTTTATCAGGCGAGCTGGGACGGCGCCCTGGTGGCCATTACGGCCGACTCCCCTGGACTGCTTCCTAAGTCGTGTATAAGCTGAGCTAAAAAACCCTATCCTCCGAAGAGGACTTTCTCCAGGTATTGTAGTTTACCTTTGAGGCGTCGCTCTATTTGCAGAAACGATGGCCGGAGCGAGGGGCCGAGCCCCTAGGGACTCGTCAACCACGGGCGTCCGGATCGGGCAGGCTCAAGAGGAAGGCGGTGCGGGATGACACACCGCTGCAGAGGTAAAGTCATAGCCTGTCCCGCTGTCATAGAATTTGAAATATGATAGCAGCCTTTGTGTCTGGCAGGAAGAGGAATAACCGGGCTATATCCGGAAACCCCGCCAACCACGCCTCCACCAGCCGAGTTCCAGAACCGGCTTCGGGGGTGGAGGTGGATGCGGGGCCAGCACCACATAGCTCCCTGACGGAGGGTGCGGATATGTGCTCGGCCACGAACTCCGAAGTGGAGAGCGCCATGAACCACCAGCGCCAGAGGGTCGTGCTCCGGCACAACATCTTTTCCGAAGAGGCTTTTAATGCCTTCAATTCGGCGGACGCATATGTCCGAGCCGCTCGAGGCGGGCTTGCCCAAGTGACAAGCCAGTATACCAAAGACATACGGGTAAGAGATTTTGATAAGTATGCCAAGCAGTAGCCCCTGAGACTTAGAATAGTTGGGACAACTGTTTGAAGGATCAATATATCCACAGGTCCTTGTGGACAAGAATGAACAATTGGCGCGGGAGCTGGAGGCCTGCAAGGCCCAATTATCTGATGCGGTAGCCAAGTTAGAGAGATCCCGAAAGGCCCCTGCCGGTAATATTTGTCTCCATTATACACAAATGTGCTAGTTAATAGATGGCTGGTGCGGTTAGTCTAACAGTAAGTTCTGCAGACAATCCTGGAGTGAATCCGGATGGTGCAGTGGGTGATGACTTCGCATCTCCAACGGCAACTAAAGGCGGTGGCGCATCCTTACGCAGTGACGCAAGAGAAGAACAAGCTTCATGATGCCAATATTTGTGCAGACGTGGAATTAAAGGACGCCCGCGACAATGGCGAGACTCCGTGAAGGAGAACAAAAACTTCGTCGCGGTATTTATGGTAAGAACTCAAGCGAACTGTTTGATAGTTCGGCGAGGAAGTTTATTAAAAAGATTTTTCCTTGCAGGAATGCTAACAGGTCGCCCTGAAGAGGAGATGCCCTCATCTGCAGGTGATTTGCTGCAAGAACTGTCGCAGATGCACGATCGTGCTCGGCAGGTGATGCAAGGCGTTGCTCCGGCCTTATGGCCCTCATACCTACTGCCGAATGGCATGGGGGAGCTTGCGGACCTGCTTCAAGGAGCCTGGCGGCGCTTCCGTCTGTGGAAGATATCAGCCTGCCGGCAAGGAGCAAGAGAAGCCTGGGCGATGGTGAAGATGCGCTATACCAAGCTGGACCCTAACCATATGGCCGAAGTGGGACCGGCGGGGCCCGATGGGCAAGAAATTCCCGTGAGCCTGGTGTATGACCAGGTAGCATTAGCCGCTAAGTATTCTCAGCAGGATTGTAGGCTAGATAACCTGTTAGATGGTATAGAAGAGGAATATAGTCATTCTTAGTGACTGTGTAAATTGATTGGCATAAGTAGCCTCTAGCCGGATTGAAATCATTTGTCATGGCGGACCTTTTCGCTTCAGCCCCAGGATCCTATAGTCCGGGGTGTGTCCGAATACCCGCTCGGTTAGGCAAAAACCGGGGCATGCGTGGAGACCAGGCGTAGGGGTCATAGGTGCTTGAACAGACTAGTACCCAACTAGTTATGTTATATTGCATGGATAGCAAGAAACATCTTCTAGGGAGAATAGTTCCGTTAAGGGTTCCTTTCCCTAGGTATCCATGTGTCGATGCACATGTCCGGACTATGCACGATGGCGCAGGATACAAAGCTTCTGGGGTTCTTTGTTGTAACCAACGAATACATCCTTTGTTCATCGATCGAATATTCTCTTAAGGAAACTAGCTTTCGGCTTCACCCAGTCTGAGGTACACATCTGGCTCAACCAGCAGTAACAATCGCAGAGGTGCTCCCCTTATGCCCTAGCCGAATTAATGGGAACGTAGGGCATAAACACAAGAGCCAGGCAACCCAGCTTGGCCACATATTAAGTCATATCAATGCATATAATGGTGAAGAAAAGGCACATATGGAGAAAGAACGCATATGTGATGGGCAAAAAGGCCATTTAAAGTAATTATGTCTAGCTTCCGAATAGGAAGCCCCTAGATACATCTTGCACACATGGTACGGCCGGGATAATCCGGGAATCCGCACTGTATTAAACACTTTGTGTGAACGGAAAGAGGGTCGAGAAGGAGAGAAACGGTGCTGGAGCATAATTTAAAAAGTAGGGGTGAGGAGACGAACACTACGTTCGGCGTTAGGCGTAGAATATCCGGAGTCTAGCCGCGTTCCATGGGTTCGGCTCGAGTCTGTTGTCAGATGCATTACGTAGGCAGTACGCTCCTCCGGTGAGAACTTTGTCGATGACGAAGGGACCTTCCCATCTGGGTTTGAGTTTGTCCTTCTTCTTCTCCGGTAGGCGTAGAACGAGCTCGCCAATGTTGTAAGTTTTGGCCCGCACTTCTCTGCTTTGATATCGCCGAGCTTGCTGCTGATAGAATGTGGAACGAGCTTTTGCGACATCGCGCTCGTCCTCCAGGGCGTCCAAGTTATCCTACCAATCTAATTCGGCTTCTTTCTCTTCGTACATGCGTACGCGTGGCGAATCATGTATTATGTCGCAGGGTAGTACTGCTTCCGCACCGTACACCATAAAGAATGGTGTGTATCCGGTAATTCGATTCGGTGTGGTCCGCAGCCCCCAGAGTACGGAGTTGAGCTCCTCTACCCAGTGTGTATCCGATTCTGTTAAAGATCGCACTAATCTGGGTTTTATGCCGCTCATGATAAGACCATTTTCTCGTTCGACCTGGCCGTTTGTTTGCGGGTGGTAGACGGAAGCGTAGTCGAGCTTAATGCCCATTTTGCTGCACCAAGTTTTCACTTCATCGGCTGTGAAATTTGAGCCATTACCAGTGATGATGCCATGGGGGACACCGTACCGGTGTTCAACCCGGGATATGAAATCTATTACTGGTCCGAATTCGGTCGTTTTAACTGGTTTGGCTTCGATCCATTTGGTGAATTTGTCCACCATGACCAATAGGTATTTTTTCTTATGGCTTCCCCCTTTAAGGGGTCCGACCATATCCAGCCCCCAGACCGCGAAGGGCCAAGTTATGGGGATTGTTTGGAGAGCGGTAGGGGGCATATGACTCTGATTGGCGAAGAGCTGGCAGCCGATGCAATGTTGGACAAGGTCTTGTGCGTCTGCTCGGGCCGTTAGCCAATAGAAGCCTGTACGGAAGGCTTTGCTGACTAGCGCTCGAGCTGCAGCGTGGTGTCCGCCAGTCCGGCGTGAATTTCAGCCAGGAGTTGCTGCCCTTCCTCTTCGGAGATGCACCTTTGGAGCACTCCGGTCGCGCTTTTCTTGTAGAGTTCCCCTTCGTGGATCTTGTAAGCTTTAGAACGCCGGACTATGCAGTGTGCTTCATTTTGGTCTTCGGGGAGCTCCTGCCTATTTAGGTAGGCCAAGAACGGATTGGTCCACGGGGCGATTACGGCCATGATTTCGTGGGCCGAAGGTGTTATTTCGGTGGCAGAGCCTCCGATTGTGTCGGATGGTTTGGAGTTTGGGGGTGTATTCGGATCCGTGCTGGCATTGCCGGGCCCCGCTTCCCATATTACGGATGGCTTGAACAGCCTTTCCAGGAATATATTAGGTGGGACAGAGTCGCATTTGGCGCCGATGCGGGCAAGGACGTCCGCCGCTTGATTGTTTTCTTGAGCCACATGGTGGAATTCGAGCCCCTCGAACCGAGCTGACATCTTTAGGACGGCATTACGATAGGCCGCCATTTTCGGATCCTTGGCATCAAAGTCTCCGTTTATTTGTGATATTACAAGGTTCGAGTCCCCGCGCACTTCCAGGCGTTGGATGCCCATAGAGACTGCCATCCGAAGACCATGTAACAGGGCCTCATATTCGGCCGCATTGTTGGAGTCTGTGTACAATATTTGTAGGACATACTGGACCGTGTCCCCGGTGGGAGACGTCAGGACTACCCCTGCTCCCAGTCCGGCCAACATTTTGGAGCCGTCAAAGTGCATGATCCAGTTGGAGTACGCGTCATACTTAGGGAGTTCGGCTTCTGTCCATTCGGTGATAAAGTCAGCCAATACTTGCGACTTAATGGCTCGCCATGGTTTGTATGTTATGTTGAACGGCAGGAGCTCGATGGCCCATTTAGCAATCTGGCCCGTAGCATCGCGGTTATTAATTATGTCATTGAGTGGTACTTCGGAGGCGACGGTAATCGATCACTCTTGAAAGTAGTGTCTTAGCTTCCGAGATGCCATGAAGACTGCGTATGCTATTTTTTGATAGTGTGGGTATTGGGATTTACATGGGGTGAGGACCGTGGATACGTAGTAAACCGGCTTTTGAAGCGGGAATTTGTATCCGTTCACCTCTCGCTCGACGACGAGCACTGCGCTTACCACTTGATGTGTTGCAGCTATGTATAGCAGCATAGGTTCACCGATGTTTGGCGTTGTTAGGACCGGATTGCTGGACAATAAGGTCTTTATCTCATCTAGTCCGGCCGCGGCTGCGTCCGTCCATATAAAATGTTCGGTGCGCCCAAGGAGGCGGTAAAGAGGCAACACCTTTTCTCCTAGCCTGGATATAAAGCGACTCAAAGCGGCCACGCATCCTGCTAGCTTCTGGATGTGCTTGAGGTCGGTTGGTATGGCCAATTGCGATAGGGCTCGGATTTTTGCTGGATTCGCTTCTATTCCTCTATTGGAAACAATGAAGCCCAGGAGCTTCCCCGAAGGGACACCGAAAACACATTTTTCCGGATTCAACTTGATGTCGTATGTTCGGAGGTTATCGAATGTGAGCCTCAAGTCATCTATCAGGGTTTCGATGTGTCTGGTTTTTATGACAACATCGTCCACATATGCTTCCACTGTTTTGCCGATTTGTTTCTCCAGGCATGTTTGAATCATGCGTTGATAGGTTGCGCCGGCATTCTTGAGCCCGAAGGGCATAGTGTTGAAGCAAAAAGGGCCATATGGCGTTAGAAAAGCTGTTGCAGCTTGGTCAGACTTTGTCATCTTTATTTGATGGTATCCAGAGTATGCGTCGATAAAACACAGCGAGTCGTGTCCAGCTGTGGCATCGATGATTTGATTGATGTGAGGGAGGGGAAAGGGATCCTTGGGGCAAGCCTTGTTGAGGTCTTTGAAGTCGACGCATAGGCGCCAGGATTTGTCCTTTTTTGGCACCATTACCAAATTCGCCAGCCAATCCGGATGTTTAATATCTCTGATGAATCCGGACTCAAGCAGTTTGGCTAGCTCTTCCCCCATGGCTTGCCGTTTGGGTTCTGAAAACCGCCTTAGGGTCTGTTTGACCGGTTTGTATCCCTTTATTATATTGAGGCTGTGTTCGGCCAGCCGGCGTGGGATGCCTGGCATGTCCGAAGGGTGCCAGGCAAAAATGTCTCAATTCTCGCGTAAGAAATCATTGGGATGCCTGGCATGTCCGAAGGGTGCCTGGCAAGTCCATCACGGGGCTCAATTGTGTTCCGATGGATGCTGTCTTCGTGGGATCCATTGGGTGGACCTGGAATTTGACTATCTCGTCTGCAGGTTTAAATGAGGTGGACTTGGGTCGTTTATCGAGTATCACGTCGTCCCTGTTCACGGTGGCCCACAGTGTCGTTAATTCTTCGGCTGCTAGGGCTTCAGATAATGCTTCTAGGGCTAGTGCTACGGTTTTGTTTTCGGCACGGAGCGCGACGTCCGGATCACTCGCTAGAGTGATGATTCTGTTGGGCCCGGGCATTTTAAGCTTCATGTACCCGTAATGGGGTACAGCTTGAAAGCTCGTAAACGCGTCCCGCCCTAGAAGGGTGTGGTATCCGCTGCTGAGAGGAGCCACTTGGAATGTGATTTCTTCGGACCTATAATTCTCCGGGGTGCCGAACACCACATCAAGTGTGATTTTTCCCGCGCACCGTGCTTCCCGAGTAGGGATGATTCCCCTAAAGGTGGTGCCGCTTTGCTCAATGCGGCCTCTATCAATCTCCATTTTGTTGAACGTTTCTTCATAGATCAAGTTTAACCCGCTTCCGCCGTCCATGAGTACTTTGGTGAGCTGGAAGCCGTCCACGATTGGGCTAAGGACCAGAGCGGCCGGTGCCCGGATAGTCTGGAATCAAGGTTCGTCACTGGCATTGAAAGTTATAGCCATGTCACTCCAGGGGTTTATCTTTGCCACACGGCAAATTTCTGCAGAGCTTCGGTGAGCCCGCTTGCGCCTGTTGTTCGAGGCAAAAGTCTCGAAGACTGTTAGCACCGTATTGTGTCCGCGGGCAGGATATTGTTCCATTTTATGGCTCGTAAGAAGATCCTCGCCGCTTTTTGCCACCTGCCGGAGTATCAACATGCCCTAAGGCTATGAGTTGGCATTGTATCCGGCGTACCGTGGAGCTTACATGGCCCGTCGAGCCATCCTTCCAATACAGATCCCCGCCCTGGGCTGGGCTTCAGTTTCTTGGGGATTGGATCGGACGTCCTACGAGAGTTCGTCCGTTTGGTTCGGACAAAGGTCTTGGTGAGAGCAGTACTATCCCAAAATTATGTTTGGGTCTTCCAAGCGCTCTCCATCGCACAGTACTTACGTACTATGACTGCCAAGTCCGCGAAACATATTATTTCGCGGCGGCCTAAAGCATTGAGGTGCCCTTCGTCCATGCAGTTTTTGCAGAAGAGTGAGACCATGTTCACCTCGCGGCAATCCTTAACCTTGTTAAGCGCAAGGAGGAATCTGGCCCAGTAATGATGCACCGTCTCCTGGGGCTCTTGCCTGATGCGGGAGAAACAGTTTAAGTCCAAATAGGTATTGTTAGCAGAATTCAGATTATGATCCGATCTAACGCCCAAGGGCGCGGGCGGTTCGGAGCCCAGCAACTCGGAATCCGGAGTGTTACCCAATTCCTTTGGCCCAATGCCCGATTCTAAGTCCGGGACCTGGGGCAGTTTGTCCTCTGAGCAGATTTTCGGCTCAACGAGTTTGGCGATCCGAACATAATTCCTCCTCAAAGTTGGGGGACGATCCGCGTGTGTTTCTTCCACAATCGCCATCTCATGGGTGGCTGGTGGGGATCTGATGTCCCTTCGGTCGGGTTTAAGCCCAATCCGGTCATAATTTGTAGCGACTCCCAAAGCCGCGATGTGATCCAAGAGTTCATTAAGGGAGGAGAGCTCCATTGGATCCATCTATTTGACAAGTTCCGAACTGACCCGAAGGTTATGATTGATGACCTAAGAGGCCATTGTCGGCTCCGTCGCCGACGGGGCGGCCATGATAAAGCCGCCGAGCCAGAGCTTCTGGCCTACAGCCAGAGCTCCCTCCGAAGTAATATCGTCCTTGCAGACGAGTCGAGCCATCAAGCCTTGCGGCGACGTCACAGAGGAACTCTCAATGAAAGCACCAATGTCGGTGTCAAAACCGGCGGATCTCGGGTAGGGGGTCCCGATCTATGCGTCAAGGCTGATGGTAACAAGAAGTAAGGGACACAGATGTTTACCCAGGTTCGGGCCCTCTCGATGGAGGTAAAACCCTACTTCCTGCTTGATTAATATTGATGATATCGGTAGTACAAGAGTAGATCTACCACGAGATCGTAGAGGCTAAACCCTAGGAGCTAGCCTATGATGGTATGAATGTAATTGTGATTGGCCTTCTAAGGAGCAACCTCTCCGGTCTATATAGACACCGGAGAGGGCTAGGGTTTACATGGAGTCGGCTACAAGGAAGGAAATATAATATCCACATCGCCAAGCTTGCCTTCCACGCCAAGGAAAGTCCCATCCGGACACGGGCCGAAGTTTTGAGTCTTGTATCTTCATGCTTCAATAGTCCGGACGTTGTACACAGTCCAGCTGTCCGGATACCCCCTAATCCAGGACTCCCTCAGTGTCCACCGCAGCGAACTTGTAGTCGGAGTTGTTGATAAAACTGGAGAAACACTCGCAAGTCCTTGTGGCCAGGTGGTAGTGGTAGACGAGGACGTCATGTAGCACACACAGCTGGGCAACGACAACCTTCAGATCATGCCCGGCACAACTGATGGTTGATGTCTACTACACAACCTTCTTCTTGTAGACGTTGTTGGGCCTCCAAGTGCAGAGGTTTGTAGGACAGTAGCAAATTTCCCTCAAGTGGATGACCTAATGTTTATCAATCCGTGGGAGGCGTAGGATGAAGATGGTTTCTCTCAAGCAACCCTGCAACCAAATAACAAAGAGTCTCTTGTGTCCCCAACACACCCAATACAATGGTAAATTGTATAGATGCACTAGTTCGGCGAAGAGATGGTGATACAAGTGCAATATGGATGGTAGATATGAGTATTTGTAATCTGAAATTAAAAAACAGAAAGGTAATAATGATAAAAGTGAGTGTAAACGGTATTGCAATGCTAGGAAACAAGGCCTAGGGTTCATACTTTTACTAGTGCAAGTTCTCTCAACAATAATAACATAATTGGATCATATAACTATCCCTCAACATGCAACAAAGAGTCACTCCAAAGTCACTAATAGCGGAGAACAAACGAACAGATTATTGTAGGGTACGAAACCACCTCAAAGTTATTCTTTCTGATCGATCTATTCAAGAGTCTGTAGTAAAATAACACGAAGCTATTCTTTCTATTCGATCTATCCTAGAGTCCGTACTAGAATAACACCTTAAGACACAAATCAATTAAAACCCTAATATCACCTAGATACTCCAATGTCACCTCAAGTATCCGTGGGCATGATTATACGATATGCATCACACAATCTCAGATTCATCTATTCAACCAACACAAAGTACTTCAAAGAGTGCCCCAAAGTTTCTACCGGAGAGTCAAGACGAAAACGTGTGCCAACCCCTATGCATAAGTTCATTGAACCTACAAGTTGATCACCAAAACATACATCAAGTAGATCACGTGAATATCCCATTGTCACCGCAGATAAGCACGGCAAGACATACATCAAGTGTTCTCAAATCCTTAAAGACTCAATCCGATAAGATAACTTCAAAGGGAAAACTCAATTCATCACAAGAGAGTAGAGGGGGAGAAACATCATAAGATCCAACTATAATAGCAAAGCTCGCGATACATCAAGATCGTATCACCTTAAGAACACGAGAGAGAGATGTCAAACACATAGCTACTGGTACATACCCTCAGCCCCGAGGGTGAACTACTCCCTCCTTGTCATGGAGAGCGTTGGGATGATGAAGATGGCCACCCGTGAGGGATCCCCCCTCCGGCAGGGTGCCGGAACAGGGTCCCGATTGGTTTTTGGTGGCTATAAAGGCTTGCGGCGGTGGAACTCCCGATCTATTGTGCTCCTCGGTGTTTTTAGGGTATATGGATATATATAGGCAAAAGAAGTCGGTCAGGGGAGCCACGAGGGGCCCATGAGGGTGGGCGCGCGCCCAGGGGCGTAGGGAGTGCCTCCCTGTCTCGTGGCTTCCTCGTTGCTTCCCTAACGTCTACTCCAAGTCTCCTGGATTGCTTCAGTTCCAAAAATAACTCTCCCAAAGGTTTCATTCCGTTTGGACTTCGTTTGATATTCCTTTTCTTCGAAACACTGAAATAGGCAAGAAAACAGCAATTTGGGTTGGGCTCCAGTTAATAGGTTAGTCCCAAAAATGATATAAAAGTGTAAATTAAAACCCAAAAACATCCAAAACGGGTAATATAATAGCATGGAACAATCAAAAATTATAGATACGTTGGATACGTATCAAGCATCCCCATGCTTAATTCCTGCTCGTCCTCGAGTAGCTAAATAATAAAAACAGAATTTTTGATGTGGAATGCTACCTAGCATATTTCTCAATGTATTTTTCTTTATTGTGGCATGAATGTTCAGATCCAAATGATTCAAGAAAAAAGTTCATATTGACATAAACATAGTAATACCTCAAGCATACTAACAAAGCAATCATGTCTTCTCAAAATAACATGGCTAAAGAAAGCTATCCCTACAATCATATAGTCTGTTTATGCTCTATCTTCTTCACACAAAGTATTTAATCATGCACAACCCCAATGACAAGCCAAGCAATTGTTTCATACTTTAGTATTCTCAAACTTTTTCAACTTTCACGCAATACATGAGCGTGAGCCATGGACACAGCACTATATGTGGAATAGAATGGTGGTTGTGGAGAAGACAAAAAGGAGAAGATAGTCTCACATCAACTAGGCATATCAACAGGCTATGGAGATGTCAATTAATAGATATCAATGTGAGTGAGTAGGGATTGCCATACAACAGATGCACTAGAGCTATAAGTGTATGAAGGCTCAACAAAAGAAACTAAGTGGGTGTGCATCCAACTTGCTTGCTCATGAAGACCTAGGGTATTTTGAGGAAGCCCATCATTGGAATATACAAGACAAGTTCTATAATGTAAAATTCCCACTAGTATATGAAAGTGACAACATAGGAGACTCTCTATCATGAAGATCATGGTGCTACTTTGAAGCAAAAGTGTGGTAAAGGGATAGTAGCATTGTCCCTTCTCTCTTTTTGTCTCATTTTTTTGGGGCCTTTCTATTTTTTTATGGCCTTTCTTTTTTTTAATAAATCCGTAGTCTCATCCCAACTTGTGGGGGAATCAAAGTCTCCATCATCCTTTCCTCACTGGGACAATGCTCTAATAATGAAGATCATCACACTTTTATTTACTTACAACCAAGAATTACAACTCAATACTTAGAACAAAATATGACTCTATGTGGATGCCTCCGGCTGTGTACCGGGATATGCAATGAATCAAGAGTGACATGTATTAAAGAATTATCAAGGTGGCTTTGCCACAAATACGATGTCAACTACATGATCATGCAAAAGCAATATGACAATGATGGAGCCTGTCATAATAAACGGAACGGTGGAAAGTTGCATGGCAATATATCTCGGAATGGCTATGGAAATGCCATAATAGGTAGGTATGGTGGCTGTTTTGAGGAAAGTATATGGTGGGTGTATGGTACCGACGAAAGTTGCGCGGCACAAGAGAGGCTAGCAATGGTGGAAGGGCGAGAGTGCGTTTAATCCATGGACTCAACATTAGTCATAAAGAACTCATATACTTATTGCAAAAATCTACAAGTTATTGAAAAAAAGTACTACGCACATGCTCCTAGGGGGATAGATTGGTAGGAAAAGACCATCGCTCATCCCCGACCGCCACTCATAAGGAAGACAATCAATAAATAAATCATGCTCCAACTTCATCACATAACGGTTCACCATACGTGCATGCTACGGGAATCACAAACTTCAACACAAGCATTCCTCAAATTCCTCCACTAGCATGACTCTAATATTACCATCCTCATATCTCAAAACAATCATCAAGCACCAAACTTCTCATAGTATTCAATGCACTTTCTATGATAGTTTTTATTATACCCAACTTGGATGCCCATCATATTAGGACCAATTTTATAACCAAAGCAAATACCATGCTGTTCTATAATACTCTCAAAATATAAGTGAAGCATGAGAGATCAATAATTTCTATAAAATAAAACCACCACCGTGCTCTAAAAAGGTATAAGTGAAGCACTAGAGCAAAAGACAAACTACTCCAAAAGATATAAGTGAAGAACATAGAGTATTCTAATAAATGTTCAACTATGTGAAGACTCTCTAACATTTAAGAATTTCAGATCTTGGTATTTTATTCAAACAGCAAGCAAAACAAAACAAAATGACATTTCAAGGATAGCAGACATCATGTGAAGAAGCAAAAACTTAGGTTCAACCAATACTAACCGATAATTGTTGAAGAAGAAAGGTGGGATGCCTAACGGGGCATCCCCAAGCTTGTATGCTTGAGACTTCTTGAAATATTATCTTCGGGTTCCTTGAGCATCCCCAATCTTGAGCTTTTGTGTCTCCTTAATTCCTTTTATATCTCTGTTTCTAAATCTCGAAAGCTTCATCCACACCAAACTCAATAAGAACTCGTGAGATAAGTTAGTATAAACCAATGCAAAAACCTTATCATTTTATACTGTAACAAATCACTAAAATTGTTATTCAACATTGCATACTAAATGTCTCTGCATATTCAATACACCTACCCTCAAATAGAATCATTAAACAAGCAAACATATGCAAACAATGCAAACATAACAGCAATCTGCCAAAACAGTATAGTCTGTAAAGAATGAAGATTCATCATAATTACCTAACTCCAAAAATTATGAGAAAAATACTAAGCTGTAGAAGATTTATCAGATCTCAATATGCAAAAAATTTCAATATTATATCATTCTCTGACTTTTCTAGGGAATTTTTGCAACAGCGGTAAACTTTCTGTTTTGAAACAGCAACATGTATACTTGCAAAATAAGCATGGTAAAGGCAATCCTTGACATATTTATTGAAAATATATATGCAAAACATTATTCTAAATAACAGCAATCAAATACTAACAAAATAAAATGATGCTCCAAGCAAAACACATATCATGTGGTGAATAAAAATATAGCTTAAGTAAAGTTACCGATGAACGAAGACGAAAGAGGGGATGCCTTCCGGGGCACCCCCAAGCTTAGGCTCTTAGTTGTCCTTTAATATTACCTTGGGGTGCCTTGGGAATCCCCAAGCTTAGGCTCTTGCCACTCCTTACTCCATATTCAATCGAATCTTTACCCAAAACTTGAAAACTTCACAACACAAAACTCAACAGAAAACTCGTAAGCTCCGTTAGTATAAGAAAATAAATCACCACCTAGGTACTGTTGTGAACTCATTCTAAATTCATATTGGTGTAATATATACTGTATTCCAACTTCTCTATGGTCCATACCCTCCGATACTACTCATAGATTCAACAAAATAAGCAAACAACACATAGAAAACAGAATCTGTCAAAAACAGAACAGTCTGTAGTAATCTGTATCATTCGAATACTTCTGTAACTCCAACATTCCTTCCAAATTAGGAAAACCTTAGAAATTTGTGTACCAATCCAGAGCAAAAATAATCAGATCAAAAGAATGCTTATGTGAATTATCAAAACTAATTTATTGGGTGTAAAAGTTTCAGATTTTCAGCAGGATCAACACAACTATCACCGTAAGCTATCCTAAAGGTCTTACTTGGCACTTTATTGAAACAAAAGCTATAAAACATGATTACTACAGTATCATAATCATGTGAACACACAAAAACAGTAAAGGTAAATATTGGGTTGTCTCCCAACAAGCGCTTTTCTTTAACGCCTTTCTATCTAGGCATGATGATGACAATGATGCTCACATAAAAGATAAGAATTGAAACATAATGGGAGCATCATGAAGCGTATGACTAGCACATTTAAGCCTAACCCACTTCCTATGAATAGGGATTTTGTGAGCAAACAACTTATGGGAACAATAATCAACTAGCATAGGAAGGCAAAACAAGCATAACTTCAAGATTTTCAACACATAGAGAGGAAACTTGATATTATTGCAATTCCTACAAGCATATGTTCCTCCCTCATAATAATTTTCAGTAGCATCATGAATGAATTCAACAATATAACCAGCACATAAAGCATTATTTTGATGATTCACAAGCATATAAATTTTATTACTCTCCACATAAGCAAACTTCTTCTTTATGGCATACGTATCATCACAATAATCATCATAAATAGGAGGCATGCTTTCATCATAATAAATTTGCTCATCAAAACTTGGGGGACAAAAAAATATCATCTTCATCAAACATAGCTTCCCCAAGCTTGTGGCTTTGCATATCATTAGCATCATGGATATTCAAGGAATTCATACTAACAACATTGCAATCATGCTCATCATACAAAGATCTAGTACCAAACATTTTAATGCATTCTTCTTCTAGCACTTGAGCACAATTTTCCTTTCCATCATTCTCACGAAAGATATTAAAAACATGAAGCGTATGAGGCAAACTCAATTCCATTTTTTATAGTTTTTTTAATAGACTAAACTAGTGATAAAACAAGAAACAAAAATATTCTTGCAAGATCTAAAGATATACCTTCAAGCACTAACCTCCCCGGCAACGGCGCCAGAAAAGAGCTTGATGTCTACTACACAACCTTCTTCTTGTACGTTGTTGGGCCTCCAAGTGCATAGGTTTGTAGGACGGTAGCAAATTTCCCTCAAGTGGATGACCTAAGGTTTATCAATCCGTGGGAGGCGTAGGATGAAGATGGTCTCCCTCAAGCAACCCTGCAACCAAATAACAAAGAGTCTCTTGTGTCCCCAACACACCCAATACAATGGTAAATTGTATAGGTGCACTAGTTTGGCGAAGAGATGGTGATACAAGTGCAATATGGATGGTAGATATGAGTATTTGTAATCTGAAATTATAAAAACAGCAAGGTAACTAATGATAAAAGTGAGCGTAAACGGTATTTCAATGCTAGGAAACAAGGCTAGGAAACAGCAAGGTAACTAATGATAACACCTTAAGACACAAATCAACCAAAACCATAATGTCACCTAGATACTCCAATGTCACCTCAAGTATCTGTGGGCATGATTATACGATATGCATCACACAATCTCAGATTCATCTATTCAACCAACACAAAGTACTTCAAAGAGTGCCCCAAACTTTCTACCGAAGAGTCAAGACGAAAACGTGTGCCAACCCCTATGCATAAGTTCATTGAACCCGCAAGTTGATCACCAAAACATACATCAAGTAGATCATGTGAACATCCCATTGTCACCACAGATAAGCACGGAAAGAAATACATCAAGTGTTCTCAAATCCTTAAAGACTCAATCCGATAAGATAACTTCAAAGGGAAAACTCAATTCATCACAAGAGAGTAGAGGGGGAGAAACATCATAAGATCCAACTATAATAGCAAAGTTCGTGATACATCAAGATCGTATCACCTCAAGAACACGAGATTGAGAGAGAGATTATGCATTAAGGATCCCCCCGAGTGTGAACTACTCCCTTCTCGTCATGGAGAGCACTAGGATGATGAAGATGGCCACTGGTGAGGGATCCCCCCTCCGACAGGGTGCCGGAACTGGGTCCCGATTGGTTTTTGGTGGCTACAGAGGCTTGTGGCAGCGGAACTCCCGATCTATTGTGCTCCTCGATGTTTTTAGGGTATATGGATATATACACACGAAAGAAGTCAGTCGGGGGAGCCACGAGGGGCCCACGAGGGTGGGGGCGCGCCCAGGGGGTAGGGCGTGCCTCCCTGCCTCGTGGCTTCCTCGTTACTTCCTTGACGTCTCCTCCAAGTCTCCTGGATTGCTTCCATTTCAAAAATAACTCTCCCGAAGGTTTCATTCCGTTTGGACTCCGTTTGATATTCCTTTTCTTCAAAACACTAAAATAGGCAAGAAAACGGCAATTTGGGTTGGGCCTCCGGTTAATTGGTTAGTCCCAAAAATGATATAAAAGTGTAAAGTAAAGCCCAAAAACATCCAAAACGGATAATATAATAGCATGGAACAATCAAAATTTATAGATACATTGGAGATGTATCAATGGTGTACTCGAGGTCGATGCCGACCACTTGGTACTTGTCCTCGGCAAGGAACTGCTCCATAGTTTGGATGGAGCTCTCCACCGACACCGGACCGTTCGTGTACACCACCGAGAGGTCCTTCCCCCTCACATAGGTGTCCACTACGTGATGCATGGTGACCTGCCCACCGTTGTCGTCGTTGGTCGCTGGGAGCGCCATTGAAGCCACGGGGATTGCCAGTGGAACCGCTGGATGTCCTCTCTGTATGTGTCGTTGTGGAGGTGCTTATTGTGTCGTGTGACACGAGAGATGAAGGTAAATGGTCGTAGGAATAAATGGGGGCTGGGTGGCCTGGATTCTCGGCGCGTCCGCATGGCAGTTTTTGCATCGGGTAACTGCATTGTGGAGCCTCGCCCAGCACAACCGCATGCACAAGAACGTGCATGATCGTGTGCCAGCCCCAAACACTAGCAGCGCGCATGGAGGGACGAGGGCGGAGCACCCCAGAGGGACACGAGAGGGCAGAGCGCGTGCGGCGGACGCAAGCAGAGCGCGCCGTGGCCGCCTCAACCGCAAGCAACCACACGCATAGAGCAGTTGAACACGCAGGAAATGTTCGCCTACAGCCGGCCGACACTTGCATCGCTGCGTAGAGAGCGACCATGTGCTACTACCTCCGTCTTGGTCTATAGTCCCCTTTATATTATGTGCCATACTTTGCCCTCAAATTTAACCAACAAAATGTTAATGCATGTTATAAAAATTATACAATTGGAAACTATGTTCAAATACGAATCCAACTATATAATCTTTGCCGACATGCATTCGCATTTTATTAGTTAAATTCTACTTATAACCTAGGACGGGTTGATGACCCACAAGTATAGCGGATCTATCGTAGTCCTTTCGATAAGTAAGAGTGTCGAACCCAACGAGGAGCAGAAGGAAATGACAAGAGGTTTTTCGTAAGGTATTCTCAGCAAGCACTGAAATTGTAGGTAACAGATAGTTTTGTGATATAATTTTTCACAGGTAACAAGCAATGAAAGTAAATAAAGTGTAGCAAGGTGGCCCAATCCTTTTTATAGCAAAGGACAAGCCTGGACAATATCTTATAATGAGAAAAGCGCTCCCGAGGACACATGGTAATTATCGTCAAGCTAGTTTCGTCACGCTCATATGATTCGCGTTCGGTACTTTCATAATTTGATATGTGGGTGGACCGGGGCTTGGGTACTGCCCTTTCTTGGACAAGCATCCCACTTATGATTAACTCCTATTGCAAGCATCCGCAACTACAAAAGAAGTATTAAGGTAAACCTAACCATAGCATTAAACTAGTGGATCCAAATCAGCCCCTTACGAAGAACCGCATAAACTAGGGTTTAAGCTTATGTCACTCTAGCAACCCATCATCTACTTATTACTTCCCAATGCCTTCCTCTAGGTCCAAATAATGGTGAAGTGTCATGTAGTCGACGTTCACATAACACCAATAGAGGAGAGATAACATACATCTCATCAAAATATCGAACGAATACCAAATTCACATGACTACTAATAGCAAGACTTCACCCATGTCATCGGGAACAAACGTAACTACTCACAAAGCATATTCATGTTCATGATCAGAGGAATATTAATATGCATTAAGGATCTGAACATATGATCTTCCACCAAGTAAACCAATTAGCATCAACTACATGGAGTAATCAACACTACTAGCAAGCCACAAGTACCAATTTGTGGTTTTGATACAAGATTGGATACAAGAGATGAATTAGGGTTTTGAGAGAAGATGGTGTGGTGAATTGATGGAGATTGACCGCCTCCCGAGGAGAGGATTGTTAGTGATGATGATGGTGGTGATTTCCCCCTCCCAGAGGGAAGTTTCCCCGGCAGAATAGCTCCGCCGGAGCCCTAGATTGGTTCCGCCAAGGTTCCGCCTCGTGGCGGCGGAGTTTCGTCCCGTAAGCTTGCTTCTAATTTTTTTTCAAGGGTAAAAGCCTTCATATAGCAGAAGATGGGCACCGGAGGGCCAATAGGGGGCCTAGGAGACAGGGGCGCGCCCAATAGGGGGGGGGGCGCCCCCCACCCTCCTGGCCAGGGTGTGGGCCCCCTCTGGTATTTTCTTCGCTCAAAAATTCTTATTAATTCCAAAAGTGACTTCCGTGGAGTTTCAGGATTTTTTGGAGTTGTGCAGAATAGGTTTCCAATATTTGCTCCTTTTCCAGCCAGAATCCCAGCTGCCGGCATTCTCCCTCTTCATGATAAACCTTGTAAAATAAGTGAGAATAGCCATAAGTATTGTGACATAACGTGTAATAACACCCCATAATGCAATAAATATTGATATAAAAGCATGATGCAAAATGGACGTATCAACTCCCCCAAGCTTAGACCTCGCTTGTCCTCAAGCGGAAGCTGAAATCAAAAAATATGTCCACATGTTTAGAGATAGAGGTGTCAATAAAAACATGAGGGCATCATGATCATTCTTATAACAGCAATATATATAGATTTTATCATACGATTTCTTATACTCAAGTAACAATCTATTCACAATGTCAAGTATGGATCATAAACTTCATTGAGAACTAACAAATTATAATCTCAGTCATTGAAGCAATTGCAATTTATCATAACATCAGAAAGAGTCAAGAATAGAACTTTTCAGCAAGTCCACATACTCAACTATCATATAGTCTTCTACAATTGCTAACACTCACGCAATACTTATGGTTATGGAGTCTTAATCGGACACTGAGAAATATAGGGGCTTATAGTTTGGCCTCCCAACGTATTCACCTTTGGCTGATGTCAACAATAATAATTCATGCTAACTTACATCCAATTGGATATATGTATCAGGATCTTTCCAACACGAGGTGCTTGCCAAAGGATAAAATGAAAAAGGGAAAGGTGAAGATCACCTTGACTCTTGCATAAAGTAAAGACATAAAGTAAAAGATAGGCCCTTCGCAGAGGGAAGCAGAGGTTGTCATGTGCTTTTAGGGTTGGATGCACAAAGTCTTAATGCAAAAGAACGTCACTTTATATTGCCACTTGGGATATGAACCTTTATTATGCAGTCCATCGCTTTTATTACTTCCATATCACATGGTCGTATAAAGCTTATTTTCTCCGCACTAATAAGTCATACATATTTAGAGAGAAATTTTTATTGCTTGCAACACGACAATTTACTTGAAGGATCTTACTCAATCCATAGGTAGGTATGGTGGACTCTCATGGCAAAACTGGATTTAAGGATATTTGGAAGCACAAGTAGTATCTCTACTTGGTGCAAGGAATTTTTGGCTAGCATGAGGGAGAAAGGCAAGCTCAACATGTTTGAAAGATCCATGACAATATACTTTAACTGAGATGTGAGAAAACACAAACCATTACGTTGTCTTCCTTGTCCAATATCAACTCTTTAGAATGTCATACTTAATGAGTGCTCACAATCATAAAAGATGTCCAAGATAGTATATTTATATGTGAAAACCTCTCTTTCCTTATTACTTCCTATTAATTGCAACGATGACCAAAACTACGTTTGTCAACTCTCAACAACTTTTATGCCTCATACTCTTTATATGTGAAGTCATTACTATCCATAAGATCAATATGGGTTCTTTTATTCTTTTTATTCTTTCTACTTTCTCAAGATCATAGCAAAATAGCAAATCCCTTGACTCAACACTAATCTTTATTATAGATAGCTCACGAACTCGTGTACATAAAGAGATCACAAAGCAAAACTCAAAACTACTTCATACCAAAGCTTTAATCTACTAGATCAAGATATTACTAAAAGGATTGAACTAAGTAAAACGGTAAAGATAGGAGTGTGATGGTGATACGATACCGGGGCACCTCTCCCAAGCTTGGCAGTTGCCAAGGGGAGTGCCCATACCCATGTAATTATGTCCTCGGAGGTGGTGAAGTAGGAGTTGTTGATGGTGTAGGCTTGTCGTCCATCTTCCAAGGCATAGGCTCACCATCATAGAAGGATGGTCCAGTCTCCGGGATCCTCAAATCTACAGCCAAACTCATCCTCTTGAATCTATATCCATACTCACAGTTTTGGTTTTGCAGATCATAGATCTGGGCTTGGAGGTGCTCGATTTTCTCTTGAAGCTTAAAGATGGTCTCCCCAATGATCTTACCATCCAGCTTGTGGTTGTTGGTGAACTCCAGGATCATCATCTGGTTGGCGTTGAGTCCACGCTCCACCATCCCTTGGCACTTGAAAACTTGTTGCTCCATGGATTCGAGCTTTGTCTCCATGCTTCTGGTACGCCTTGGTCCCTCCACATCATGGATGTGCAGCACCCCCTCACACATCTCAATGGTTTGAGGGTGTTGCAGCACTTCCCCAAGGTAGGGGTTGATAACCCTCTTGAAAAACTTGTCCTTGGGAGCACTTGGAGACGTCATGGTGCTCTAGCTCTGTCAGAAAAATAGCTCGAAACGAAAACAGAGGATTTTTGCGTGATATGGTGGTCAAAACCTTCGGCGGATTATATAATGAATTGTTACCGACCAAAAGAAGTAATGTGCAAGAAAACGGAGTCCGGGAGGCACACGAGGTGCCCACGAGACAGGGGGCGTGCCCAGTAAGGGTGGGCGCGCCCTCCACCCTCGTGCGGGCCTCGTGTCCTTCCCGGATTACTTCTTGCTTTCCAAAATTCTTAAATATTCCAAAACGGAGAAAAATTGCCACTAGAATTGTTTTGGAGTTGGTTTACTTACCGTACGACATACCTATTCCTTTTTGGAGTCTGAAACGTTCTGGAAAGTGTCCCTTATGTATTCCTCCAGGGTTACGATCTCAATAATATTAGTTTCAACATTGATAGGATTACCTGAGATATAATGTTTGATTCTTTGACCGTTCACCACCCTCGGACTTGTGCCTTCGAAGTTGTTGATTTTTATGGCACCGGAACGATAGACCTCCTCGATAACGTAAGGACCTTCGCATTTAGAGAGAAGTTTTCCTGCAAAAAAATCTTAAACGAGAGTTGAATAGCAACACATAATCACCTACGTTAAGCTCACGCTTTTGTATCCTTTTGTCATGCCATCTTTTAACTTTTTCTTTGAACAGCTTGGCATTCTCATAGGCTTGGGTTCTCCATTCATCAAGTGAGCTAATATCAAATGACCTCTTCTCACCAGCAAGTTTGAAGTCATAGTTGAGCTCTTTAATAGCCCAATATGCTTTATGTTCAAGTTCGAGAGGTAAGTGACATGCTTTTCCATAAACCATCTTATACGGAGACATACCCATAGGATTTTTATATGCAGTTCTATAGGCCCATAATGCATCATCAAGTTTCTTGGACCAATTCTTTCTAGATCTATTAACAGTCTTTTGCAAAATTAATTTGAGCTCTCTATTGCTCAACTCTACTTGACCACTAGACTGTGGGTGATAAGGAGATGCAATTCTATGATTAACATCATACTTAGGAAGCATTTTACAAAAAGCACCATGAATAAAATGTGAACCACCATCAGTCATAAGATATCTAGGGACTCCATACCTCGGAAAAATAACTTCTTTAAGCATCTTAATAGAGGTGTTATGATTAGCACTACTAGTTGGAATAGCTTCTACCCACTTAGTAACGTAATCAACAGCAACTAAAATATGTGTGTAACCATTAGAGGCAGGAAAAGGTCCCATATAATCAAAGCCCCAAACATCAAATGGTTCAATAACAAGAGAATAATTCATAGGCATTTCTTGACGTCTACTAATATTACCAATTCTTTGACATTCATCACAAGACAAGACAAACTTACGAGCATCTTTGAAGAGAGTAGGCCAATAAAAACTGGATTGCAATACCTTATGTGCAGTTCTATCTCCAGCGTGGTGTCCTCCATATGGTTCGGAGTGACACTTGCGTAGGATCTGTTCCTGTTCATGCTCAGGTACACAACGTCTAATAACACCATCTACTCCTTTATAAAGGTGTGGGTCATCCCAGAAGTAATGTCTTAAATCATAAAAGAACCTTTTGTTTTGCTGGTATGTGAAGCTAGGTGGTATAAATTTAGCAACAATGTAATTAGCATAATTAGCATACCATGGAGCAGTACGAGAAGCATTAATGACCGCTAATTGTTCATCAGGAAAGCTATCATCAATAGGTAGTGGGTCATCAAGAACATTCTCTAACCTAGACAAGTTGTCTACAACGGGGTTCTCAGCTCCCTTTCTATCAATAATATGCAAATCAAATTCTTGGAGCAAGAGAACCCATCTAATAAGTCTAGGCTTAGCATCTTTCTTTTCCATAAGATATTTAATAGCAGCATGATCAGTGTGAATAGTAACTTTAGAATCAACAATATAAGGTCTAAACTTATCACATGCAAACACAACTGCTAAGAACACTTTTTTAGTAGTAGCATAATTTCTCTAGGCAGTATCAAGAGTTTTACTAGCATACTGGATAACATTTAATTTCTTATCAACTCTTTGCCCTAGAACAACACCTTCAGCATAATCACTAGCATCACACATAATTTCAAAGGTTAAATTCCAATCAGGTGGCTAAACAATAGGTGCAGTGATCAAAGCTTTCTTAAGTATTTCAAATGCTTCTACACAATCATCATCAAAGACAAAAGGAATATATTTTTGTAATAAATTAGTCAGAGGCCTAGAGATTTTAGAAAAGTCCTTAATGAACCTCCTATAAAAACCGGCATGACCAAGGAAACTTCTTATACCTTTTATGTCCTTGGGACATGGCATCTTTTCAATAGCATCAACTTTAGCTTTATCAACTTCAATACCTCTCTCAGAAATCTTATGCCCCAAGACAATGCCTTCATTAACCATAAAGTGGCACTTTTCCCAATTCAAGACGAGACTAGTGTCTTCACATCTCTGCAAAACTCGATCAAGGTTGCTCAAGCAATCATCAAAAGAGGATCCATAAACGGAGAAGTCATCCATGAATACCTCACAAATAATATAGCCATCATACATCTTTGAAAGGTCGCAGGTGCATTACATAAACCAAAAGGCATACGTCTATAAGTAAAAGTACCGAAAGGGCAAGTAAAAGTAGTTTTTGATTGATCCTCCGCTGATACAGGTATTTGAGAGAAACCAGAATAACCATCTAGAAAGCAGAAATGTGTATGTTTGGATAGTCTTTCTAGCATTTGATCAATAAAAGGTAAAGGGTAATGATCTTTCTTAGTAGTTTTATTTAATTTATGTAAATCAATTACCATCCTATAACCTGTAATAATTCTTTGTGGGATCAATTCATCTTTATCATTAGGAACGACAGAAATACCTCCCTTCTTAGGAACACAATGGACAGGACTTACCCAATCACTATCAACAACGGGATAAATTATACCTGCCTCAAGGAGCTTTAGTATCTTCTTTCTTACCACTTCTTTCATCTTAGGATTTAACCATCGTTGAGGATCTCTAACTGGTTTCGCATCTTTCTCCAATTTAATTTTGTGTTCACATAGAGTGGGACTAATGCCCTTAAGATCATCCAGAGTATATCCAATAGCAGCACGGTGCTTCTTCAGAGTTTTCAATAATCTTTCCTCTTCCTGCTCTGAAAGGTTAGCACTAATAATAACATGATATATTTTCTTTTCATCAAGATAAGCATATTTAAGATTATCAGGTAAAGGTTTGAGCTCAAACACGGGATCACCCTTGGGTGGAGGAGGATCCCCTAGGATTTCAACAGGTAAGTTGTGTTTCAGAATAGGACCCTGTTGAAGGAATACTTTATCTATTTCCCTTCTTTAATCCATAAACATATCATTTTCATGGTCTAGCAAATATTGTTCTAACGGATCAGTAGGAGGCACGACAATAGAAGCAAGACCAATAATCTCATCCTTACTAGGTGATTCTTTATCACGGGGTTGTCTACGAACTTAGCAAAATTAAACTCATGAGACATATCCCCTAAGCCAATTGTAACAATATCCTTTTCACAATCAATCCTAGCATTAACAGTATTCAAGAAGGGTCTACCAAATATAATGGGACAAAAGTCATCTTGTGGGGAACCAAGAACAAGAAAATCAGCAGGATATTTAACTTCCCCACACAAGACTTCAACATCTCTAACAATCCCAACTGGTGAAATAGTATCTCTATTGGCAAGCTTAATAGTAACATCAATACCTTCCAACTTACCAGGTGCGATATCATGCATAATTTCTTTATATAAGGAAATAGGTATTGCACTAGCACTAGCACCCATATCACATAAGCCATGATAACAATGATCTCCTATTTTAACAGAAATAACAGGCATGCCTACAACCGGTCTATGTACCTTAGCATCGGGTCTAGCAATATTAGTAGTTTCACCACAAAAATAAATAACATGCCCATCTAAATTATCATCCAAGAGATCTTTAACCATAGCAATACTAGGTTCAACTTTAATTTGCTCAGGGGGTGTGTAAATTCTAGTATTAATCTTACGAACAGCAGTTGAAGCTTTAGCATGATCCTTTATCCTAACAGGGAAAGGTGGTTTCTCAACATAAGTAGTAGGAACAATAGGATCATTATAAGTGATAGTATTTTCTTCAACTGTAATAGGTGAAACTACCTTTACTTCAGTGGGAGGGTTATATTTAAACCACTTCTCCTTGGGGAGATCAACGTGAGTAGCAAAAGATTCACAAAAAGCAGCTACTATCTCAGAGTCAAGTCCATATATAGCGCTAAATCCACGAAAAGCATCGGTATCCATAAAAGATTTAACAGAATCAAACTTAGGTGTTATACCTAACTCCTTACCATCGTTGGAACCCCAATCTTCAGAGTTGTGTTTAATTCTTTCCAATAAATCCCACTTGAATTCAGTAGTCTTCAACATATAGGAACCAACACAGGAAGTATCGAGCATGGTGCGATCATTGAGAGAAAGCCGAGCATAAAAATTTTGAATAATCATTTCTCTTGAGAGCTCATGATTGGGGCATGAATATAACATTGACTTAAGCCTCCCCCAAGCTTGAGTGATGCTTTCTCCTTTGAGAGGCCAGAAATTATATACGTAATTACGATCACGATGAACAAGATGCATAGGATAAAACTTATGATGAAATTCCAATTTCAATCAGTTGTAGTTCCATGATCCCATATCATCACATAGCCTAAACCATGTCAATGCCTTTACCTTCAAAGATAAAGGGAAGACCTTCTTATTGATAACATCCTCGGGCATACCTGCAAGCTTAAATAATCCACAAGCTTCATCCACATAGATAAGGTGTAAATCGGGATGCAATGTTCCATCTCCTGCAAAGGGATTAGCTAGCAGTTTCTCTATCATACCCGAAGGAATCTCAAAGTAAACATTTTCAGTAGGTTCAGTAGGTTGAGGAGAAACTCTTTGCTCTACTGGTCGGGGCGAAGATGCCCCGAACAAGCCCCTCAAAGGATTAGTTTCCATAGTAACAAGTGACAGAAAATTTCAGCGCACTATATAAATGTTTCCTTACCAAGTTCCACTCACCAAAGGCGATTCACTCCCCGGCAACGGCGCCAGAAAAGAGTCTTGATGACCCACAAGTATAGGGGATCTATCGTAGTCCTTTCTATAAGTAAGAGTGTCGAACCCAACGAGGAGCAGAAGGAAATGACAAGAGGTTTTCAGTAAGGTATTCTCTGCAAGCACTGAAATTGTAGGTAACAGATAGTTTTGTGATAAGATAATATGTAACAGGTAACAAGCAATGAAAGTAAATAAAGTGCAGCAAGGTGGCCCGATCCTTTTTATAGCAAAGGACAAGCCTGGACAATTTCTTATAATGAGAAAAGCGCTCCCGAGGACACATGGGAGTTATCGTCAAGCTAGTTTCATCACGCTCATATGATTCGCGTTCGGTACTTTGATAATTTGATATGTGGGTGGATCGGTGCTTGGGTACTGCCCTTTCTTGGACAAGCATCCCACTTATGATTAACCCCTACTGCCCTTTCTTAGAATGAAACTAGTGGATCCAAATCAGCCCCTTACGAAGCAACGCATAAACTAGGGTTTAAGCTTCTGTCACTCTAGCAACCCATCATCTACTTATTACTTCCCAATGCCTTCCTCTAGGCCCAAATAATGGTGAAGTGTCATGTAGTCGACGTTCACATAACACCACTAGAGGAGAGACAACATACATCTCATCAAAATACCGAACGAATACCAAATTCACATGACAACTAATAGCAAGACTTCACCCATGTCCTCAGGAACAAACGTAACTACTCACAAAGCATATTCATGTTAATGATCAGAGGAGTATTAATATGCATTAAGGATCTGAACATCTGATCTTCCACCAAGTAAACCAATTAGCATCAACTACAAGGAGTAATCAACACTACTAGCAAGCCACAAGTACCAATTTGTGGTTTTGATACAAGATTGGATACAAGAGATGAACTAGGGTTTTGAGAGGAGATGGTGTTGGTGAAGATGTTGATGGAGATTGACCCCCTCCCTGTGAGAGGATCGTTGGTGATGACGATGGTGATGATTTCCCCCTCCCGGAGGGAAGTTTCCCCGGCAGAACAGCTCCGCTGGAGCCCTAGATTGGTTCCGTCAAGGTTCCGCCTTGTGGCGGCGGAGTTTCGTCCCGTAAGCTTGCCTCTGATTTTTTTTCCAGGGTAAAAGCCTTCATATAGTAGAAGGTGGGCACCGGAGGGCCAACAAGGGGCCCAGGAGACAGGGGGCGCTCCCAGTAGGGGGGGCGCCCCCCACCCTCCTGGCCAGGGTGTGGGGCCCCTATGGTATTTTCTTCGCTCAAAAATTCTTATTAATTCCAAAAGTGACTTCTGTGGAGTTTCAGGATTTTTGGAGTTGTGCAGGATAGGTTTCCAATATTTGCTCCTTTTCCATCCAGAATGCCAGCTGCAGGCATTCTCCCTCTTCATGATAAACCTTGTAAAATAAGAGAGAATAGCCATAATTATTGTGACATAACGTGTAATAACAGCCCATAATGCAATAAATATTGATATAAAAGCTTGATGCAAAATGGATGTATCACGGGTGCATAGTAGGTAATTCAATTGCAAACTTTTTTTATTAACCATATGTGTATGTGGCCTTTCATCCTCCTCTCGCACGTCTTGTCACCCTGCTGCCACAGACGGCTTACAGCGCAAGCTTGCGCAGTGCGGGGGGGGGGAGCGTTATTTTGGCCAAACGATGGTGCCAATGAATTGTCGGTGAGCCTGTTCCCAGACAACCTCGTAGGTTCCAGCGCAAGCTACCCGCCTGACTAGGTGAAACCCCCCAAAATCCCAATGCTTACCGGCCTGCTATAAAAACACTCATGGCCGGTGAGTCCTACATCGCATTTTTCCCTTCTTCCCTTAATCTTATCTCGTCTGCCTCTCCAATAATCGCCAATGGCACCGGTCCGTCATGGTCGCTCAGCCACTCCGCCGTCATCAGAAGACAACACCATCTGGGAGGCTACACCGCGGCGGCGGCGCAGTCCCCGTTGTAGTGTAGTGCGTGTGGCATCCCTGTTGGGTTTGCGGGGAACACCCACCACACGCTCCGCCGCCGGTGTCCGTCGGCAGCTGTTGCCGGCCGCCGTTGCCGCCACACCACCGTCGAAAGCCAGGGCCATCGCCTGCTCTGCCGCCACGGCCGGAAGGCGGGAGGTGGTCGTCGTGGCCGCCAGCCCACTGCCGGCCGCCGTGGCCATCACCCGCTCCGCCACCGCGGCCCGAAGGCGGGAGGTGGTGGTCGCAGCTGCCACCCCATCATCGGTCGCCCTGGCCGCCAGCCCATTGTCGACCACCGGGGTCATCACCCGCTCCACCACCACTGCCCGAAGGCGGGAGGCGGAGGTGGATGCCAGCACGTCCGTTAGCGACCTTGCGCGCTACACCGAGTTCCTGCGGGAGGAGGAGGAGCGCCTCCTCGAGCACGCAAAGAGCCTTACCGCCACCGTGGCCATGGCACACACCGCCTTAGAGGCGAGGAATCAGGAGATCTATGAGGAGAACCACCGCTTCGAGAGGGATCGTTTTGAGCGGCAGTGGGCGTTTGAGCTGGTGAGCGTCACCGAACGTGCAGCAGCGGTAGGCACCGTATTGCATTTGTCCAGCTTGTCAGTAGGCTCCTCCTCCTCCTCTGCGTCTTACTGAGCGCGCTCGGCAGAGGAGAGGCTGTCGGAAGTAGTACAAAGCCCCTCCGTAGTAGTAGTAATATTTAGGGGCTATTTTGTTCAGTTCATCTGACTATAGATGTGGTGGAACTGTACAACGTACTTAAAATTAGCCAGTATATAAAGCAGAACTAGATATTTCAGTATGTAGTTGGCAACAATTGGGGAAAAGTTTGGTCGGTTCAGCTGTTGAGTTGAACTATTTGTATAAATTAAGCACGACTGCTTAATCTATGAATGAAATCTAAGCTTAATTACTGAATTTTAGTTGCAAAAATTAGATAGTGCTAGTGATTTTTAGCTGCATATTTTGACAAATCGCATTGTTACAAGGTTGACAAATGGCAATGTCACTAGATCAACAAATGTTGATCTTTCAAGTTTGACAAATGGCAACATACCCAATGACACATGCAAATCTTACCAAATTGTTTGTAAGTGGTTGCACACGGGTCATCCAAAACAACCGTTTGCATTGAAGAGATGCACAAATCCTTCTCTTGCTTTGCATACGGGTGTTCTATCTAAAACGTTTGCAATCAAGAGCTGCACAAATCCTGCTCGGCACAATTTCCCTTGGCTTCCTGGGGAAGCTGTCGGTTTGCATATGGGTGTTCTAACTAAAACGTTTGCGATCGAGATACAATATTAAACCCAAGAAAAAAACTATTTCCGGCGGCGGCGGAGTCGGCGTGCCGCGTCGTCCTTGTCGTTGTCGTCCTTCGGGACGCCGTTGTTGAAGTCTTCAAGGCAGCTCTGAATGTTCTTCACTTGTAAATGAAACATCATGGCGTCGCGCGATCAACGGGTGGGGCACGGGAGGACGGCAGCTGGCGGTGTTGCGAAGTAGCGTTCGACGGCGGCGTCCCATGCCACTGAGGGGGGCGCGCGCACGGGCACGGGCGCGGCGGGTGCAGCCAAACGCATGGGGACCGGCGCAGCAGTGGGTGGGCATTTGGCAGCAGAGAAGCAAATCATGGCCGTACGCGCGGATGAGGTCTTGATGGCTACCATTCGTGCCGATCCCCAGATCTTGGAGGAGCACCTTGCCTTTTGCTAGCTATGCTAGTTAAGCATGCTTGGTTTACCTATTGCGTGTGTTGCTCCTGCCTTTCCTTAACAAATTCTAGTGAATTGTGCTATCTAATTTTACCATGCAATCTGTCGCTCCTATGTATATGTTCTATATGTCGTGCAGTGTGGTGCTCACTTATGAACTGTTTGGTTAATTAGTTGTCGTCTTCAGGTAACTGTTTGGTTCAATTCTACAAATATGATGTTCAATTCTTCAAGCTACAATTTTATATTGTATTCCATGTGAGAAATAAATCAAATTTATCTTTACAAAATACATGAGAAACGAATACAATTGCTATATTTCCAAGCTGTCAAGAATGCTTGGTTTCATTATACATTGTGAAATGTGGTGCTCAGTTAACGTTTGGTTCATTTGTGTTGTGGTGTTTAGTTAACTGTTTGGTTCAATTCTACAATGCGATGTTCAATAGTTGTGGGTGATTCTGTTATTGTATACCATGTGAGAAGTAAATCGAATTTGGCTGTACTAAATACATGAGAAACAAATACAATTGCTATATTTCCAAGTTGTTAAGGATGCTTAGTTCGGTTAACTGTCTGATCTTCTATTGGGAATATGTTATATTGTGCAATGTGGTGCTCAGTTAATGTTTCATTCATTTGTTGTGGTGTTTAGTTAAATGCTTGGTTCAATTCTGCAATGCAATGTCCAATTGTCGTGGGTAGAATTTTGTATTGTTGTGCATGTGAGAAATAAATCAAATTTGGCTGCACTTAATACATGAGAAACATATACAAGTGCTATATTTCCTAGTTCTTAATCATGCTTGGTTTGGATAAATGGGTTTTCCATGTGGCTTGAATTGATCTGATGAATCTGAAATGTGCTTATTTTTCATCAACATATTTTACTGATAGCATGCGAACCCTTAACCTGATGACTAACTACCTTATATGTGTTGCAGGGAAACAATGGGAAGCACTGAGGTTTACAATCGAGGTTAGCACGTGCATGGTCCGTTGTCTAATAGCACATTATTGTGCAATTGCAGGAACCATTCTAATACTTAGGTTTTTAAAATTTTGGTCTTGCACATGTAGGTCCTCCTGTCAGAGGTTTTGACCCACTGTTCGACCCTTTTTGCATATGGGGAAATGAGTTGTCCATGAACATCAATCAAGTCAAGAAACTCAGAAAGATTGTTAGGATAAAGAAATTGGCGACAAAAAACAACAAGATCTTTGTCTGCACAGTGAAGAAGACATCAGTTCACTACAAGATGGTACTAACTATTATACCTTGCCTTTTTTATCCCTTTGCCCCATTTCCAATATAGAGAAGATATTTATGCACATCCTTGTTTCCAGGCCTTTCCAAAGCAGTTCACTGATGATTACCTCTCAAACCACCTTTATGGTCAGGAGGCGGGAAGGTTTTCATACAACAACCACGGTTCAATATTGAAGTGTTCCTGAAGAGGACGAAGGATGGAAAGTCAACCATCCACACGCACTGGCCTTAAGTTGCAAAGACCTTCACCATCAATGAAGGCTCAATATTCGCCTTCCACTTCATCAGTTTTCCCGGTGAGATGCATCTGTCTATGTACCGTCTATGATGCTAATTTCAAAAGGTCATGTGAAACGTGGTGCTTGTGCAGTTGTGTAATGGGGTAGCTGAGTGCTGAAGCTATATCATGTTGTACTATGATGTATTTCAATTATGAAATCCTGCTTCTGTAATATGGGAATGAAATATATTATGTGTTTAATATGAATGTCAATTAGATTAATAAATGGATTATTAATAATAGGGCAATTAGCCTGCTAATGGCGAATTAGCCTGCTAATTGGTTTTTGCTATTGCAAACGATTATTGAGAAAATACCATGGCCGATGACATAAGGCAACGCACACAGTTTCTAGGAATAAACCGTGTTAGATCGATGAACAATCACACATGACATTCTCTTCAAAATTGTTTGTGTTAGGCCACCTTGCGCAAACGTTTACCGCATAAAAACTGTGTGTGATGGATAGCCTTTTCCACACAGTTTCTTCTACGCACCGTGTGTGATGCATTCAATAATGCAAATGATAAAAAATTTAATATTGTGTGCGATGGGAACGCTATCACAAACGATTTAACGGGGAAAATTGTGTGTGATGTACCTACGAACGGAAACGTTTTCCTTGCAGCGACTGTGTGGGATGCATATACGAATGAAAACGTTTCGCGGGGACTGACTGTGTGGGATGTACTTACGACCGGAAATGATTTCGCTTGTATAGTTGTATTTTTTAGCACTACTGTATGTATAACCGTATTTGCTCGCTCGCCGGTCGCACACGACCTCATTTTGCCGAGCCTGTGTGCTAGGAGGGCATATCCCCAACGGTTTCTGGGTCATGTAGGAAGGACCCCCTAATCGCCCACACTCACTAGGTGACGGTTCCGAATGTTGTCGCGGAAAGGGGTTAAAAGCCGTTTGTATAATACCTTGTTGTACTAGTGTGTGTGCAGATGCTATTTACGTGGTGTGAGGAGGTTCTCCTACTGGTTCGATAACCTTGGTCTCATCACTGAGGGAAATACCTACCGTCGCTATAGTGCATCATCCCTTCCTCTTTGGGGAAATACCAACGTAGTTCTAGCAGACATCAAAAGGAATTTCTGGCGCCGTTGCCAGGGAGGATCAAGTGAAGATAGTCTCCCGGCCACGTGCCAATTCCTGGCACCTTTGCCGGAGAGGATCTTCAACATCAACCAGGTTCCTAATAAAAAATCTCATCTCCTCGCAATTTACATTATTTGCCATTTGCCTCTCGTTTTCCTCTCCCCCACTTCACAAAAAATTGCCATTTTATTCGCCCTCTTTTTCATTCGCCGTTTTCTCGTCAGATCTGTTTTTCATGTGCAATCTTGCTTATTACTTTTTGTCGTTATGGATTTCTCTTCTTCTATTGCGTGCAACCCCGAGAACGAAGTTCTCAACTTCACACAAAGGGGAGGAGAAAATTTAAAAGATGCTTGGTATAGGATTTGCAATGCTCATAATAGATATATCTGTAAGCAATCTACCATTGTTCTTCTCCGTTGTTTTTATGTGGGCATCACCACTTGTTATAGATTCGTCCTTGATACGATTACCAATGGGAATTTCTTGATGTGTCCTTCTCTTGATGCTTTTAATGCTTTGGGAAATTTAGTGGGTTCACCACCACTCGTGATCAATGAAACAATATTCACTCTCGAACATGTGATGGAAAGACTAGATGCTATTGAAAAGAAAATGCTTATTGTAGAACATATTAAAATTTTGGATAGAAAAATGCAAAGTTATGCTACTAAAGTTGGGTCAAAAGTGGGAGACGTTTTTAAGTTGTTAAAAGAAAAGGGAACTATAATTCACGAACGAATCGAAGAAAGTCCGTCTAGGATTGATAAACTGGAAGAAATCTTTTCTAATCTAGGAACGGCTTTTGCTTCTGCTAAAAGTCCCGTGAAAATTGGCAAGACTACTCAAGTCACTAAAAAAAGGTGCAACTTCTAGCAATGATAACGGAGATCTTAAGATGATTAGTATACATCCCAACTTTATTGAAGTCATAAGAGACCCTTTTTGCGAAAATAATTTTTTCAATCCCATGCATAGTATTGTCTCTAAGAATTTATATGCAAAATCCTTGAAAAAACCTAAGTGTTCAATCAAAGAATTGGACAAGGATGACAAAACTTAGATCCTACGCGTTATGCCTAGCTAGGGGCGTAAAACGATAGCGCTTGTTGGGAGCCAACCCAATGAATAAAATTTATTTTTGCTTTTTGCTTTCAGTTCTTGAGTGTTAGCACAATTATACTATTGTTTTGATTGTGTTTTTTGCGTTTTAATTAGTGTTTGTGCCAAGCAAGACCTTTGGGAAGACTTGGGTGAAAGTTTATTTGATCTTGCTGAAAAACAGAAACTTTTGCGCTCACGAGATTATTTTTCATTTTGAACAGAAGAGTGATTTTAAGTTGATTCGTTTTGCAGAGGATTAATAGACAAATTCCTCACTTCCACCAATTTATTTCATAATTTTTGGAGTTACAGAAGTATTCGAAATTTCAGATTGCTACAGACTGTTCTGTTTTTGACAGATTCTGTTTTCTTTGCGTTGTGTGCTTGTTTTGATGATTCTATGGTTTTCTTTGATGATTTTTTGCCACAGAAGATATAATGCAAAAACAAAATAAGAATGGGTTTTCTATAGTACTTATAGTAGTGGTTTGGTTTCTTATACTAACGGATCTCACGAAGGTTTTGTTTGAGTTTTGTGTGATTGAAGTTTTCAAGTTTTGGGTTATCTTACGATGGATGAAGGAATAAGGATAAGCAAAAGGCTAAGCTTGGGGATGCCCGAGGCACCCCAAGATAATATTCAAAGAAGTAGCAAGCAACTAAGCTTGGGGATGCGCCTGAGTGGCATCCCCGCTTTCTTCTAACAACCATCGGTATTTTACTTGAAACTATATGTTTATTTGTCACATGATATGAGTTTTGCTTGGAGCGTCTTGTATGATATGAGTCTTCGCTCGTTTTTCTCTGTGTTTTAAGTGTTGAATCCTTTCTGGACACACACTTTTGAGAGAGCTAAAAATTATGCTATGCTTGCTCCTATGCTTCACTTAAATTTTTAGAGCCATGGATTTGCTCTAGTACTTCACTTATATGTTTTTTAGCACGATGTGCTTTGTTATTTTTTGAAGAAATGCTCTCATGCTTCACTTAGATTTATTTTGGAGTTAGTAAATTTTTAAGAAATTCTCTCTTGCTTCACTTAGATTATTTTGATAGAAAGAAAAAATTATGCTCATGATCTTCACTTATATTTGTTTGAGCTTAACAAAAGCAACATATAAAAACAGTCCCAAAGGGATAGATATCCAAGGAGGATATAATAAAAACTTTCAAGAAGATCATTGGACAAAATAAACTTGATTCTTAGTATGACGATATGATATGTGAGTCATGTTGATGAGTAATTGTGCTTTAGTAAGAATATTGATGTTAAGGTTTGTGATTCCCTATGCAAGCACGAAAGTCAATAGTTATGCAATGAAATTTATATCCTACTTATGCTGCATTATTCGGTGTTACTTATGCTTAATGCTTGGGTACGAGATTTTTCGCTTTTTGGTTGGTCGCTTCTCAATCTTTTTGCTAGCCTTCATTTTGCACTAAGTATGATCACTACTTGTGCATCCAAAACTCTTTAAACCAGTTTTGCTTATGAGTCCACTATACCTACCTATATGCGGTATTTCCATGTCGTTCTAAGAAAATTTGCATGTGCCATCTCTAATGTTCAAAATAAATTTCTTTTTTGTGTGCTCTACTACTCGCGAAGCGGTAAAGGCTAGCCAATATTTTCCATGCTAGATGTGTTATTCTCACGATGAGTGTTTATTCACTTGTCATTGCACGAGAGTACGACAAAGGTATTAGGGATGCCCAGTCCCTAAATGAATAATGAATTTACTTTATGTTGTCAAATAATAAATTCCTTGGAAAGTGTTGGTATGGAGGGCACCCATGGATACGGTCTATGAAGCACCGATACTTCAAAATTTGCTGTATCGGCATACAGAACGTGGCCGATATGCCGATACGCCCGATACGCGGCTGATACCCGTATCCTCGAAGTATCCTATTTTACAATTTAAAAATAAAAGAAATAATTTCGATACACCACCGGTACGCCCTAGACACGTCGGGGAGATACGCGGGAGCGCAACCAGCCCAGTAGAAGCCCACCTCGTAACCTAGCGCATGCGCGCTCTCTCTCTCTGTCCGCTCGATTGAGCAGGCACAAGATTGGATCATGCTGTTGCCTCCTGCATGTCGTGCTCCTCCATCGTGGTCGCCTTGGCGCTTGCTTGTTGATATGTTCGTGCTTGCTGACTACATGCTTGTTGCTGGCTTGCTGCCGCTCTAGTGCTTGGCTGCTTTGCTTTGCTGGTTAATGTTGTTGCTGGCCACTGACGTACTAATGGTGCTATTGTTCACCCTAGGGATTGACATATCAACATAAATATGTGGGCACATACCACATGGCCTTGAAAAACGGCACGGAGGCAACAAACGAAGCAGCATTTTGATCCAAGCAATAGTTTTTATCCTTATTGCATAATATTTTATTAATTATTTATATATGCTCGCCGTATCGCCGTATTGCTGTTTTTAAAAATTGTTGTACTTCGTATCCCCGTATCCGTATCGCCGTATCCCCGTCCCTGTATCGGTGCTTCATAGGATACGGTTAGCCATGGAAAGTGAAAGTTATGGTGGAAAAAGGAATAAACTTTATTTTCTGTTTGGGAACCGCCTATGATGTATCTAGCATGGAAAGTGTTGGGATGCTCCAAGTCATTTTTGTTGGTGGGAAAAGTATGCCTCTCAAAAATAAATTTTTATCTCTCAATTTAAGCTTTGAGCTCTGGCACCTCTAAAATCACTACTTCCCTCCGCGAAGGGTCTTTCTTTCTTTTACTTATGCAGTTTTTATTTTGAATTTGAGTCTCCATCTTCTCTTATAAAGCACCAACTAAGGGGCACTATGATCGTATTTGAGCATTGGTTGTAGCTAATATTCGAGTGTGTTTCTTGAATGGATCAATGATTGAGCATGATGGGCTAGGGATAACTTGCTTTAGTGTTGATATTTTGAAAGACATGGCTTCTTGTTGGTATGCTTGAGTATTAAAGTCTTCATGTCAAAACTAGACTATTGCTTTGAATCATATAAAAGTCCATATGTCCATGCTATAAAGAAAAGAATATGATGAACATGTTAGGCAGCATTCCACCTCAAAAATTCTGTTTTTATCATTTACCTACTCAAGGACGAGAAGGAATTAAACTTGGGGATGCTGATACGTCTCCAACGTATCTATAATTTTTGGTTGTTCCATGCTGTTATATTAACATTCTTGGATGTTTTACAATCATTTTTTAGTCATTTTATATCACTTTTTGGTACTAACCTATTGACATAGTGCCCAGTGCCAGTTGTTTTTTGCATTTTTTTTACATCGCAAGAAATCAATATCAAACGAAGTCCAAACGCAACGAAACTCCTGGAGGATTTTTTTGGGCCAGAAGACATCCAGTGGCCAAGGAAGCACCTGGGGGGGCTGCTCGAGGGGAGCAGAACCCACCAGGGCGCGTGAGGAGGCCCAGGCGCGCCCTGGTGGGTTATGCCCACCTCAGGTGCCCACTGAACCGCCTCTTTCCTCTATAAATACCCAAATATTCCAGAAACCCTAGAGGAGTCGACGAAAATCAATTCCAGTCGTTGCAGAGTCCAGAACCACCAAATCCAATCTAGACACCGTCATGGAGGGGTTCACCACTTCCATTGGTGCCTCTCCTATGATGTGTGAGTAGTTCTTTGTAGACCTATGAGTCCGTAGTTAGTAGCTAGATGGCTTCCTCTCTCTCTCTCTTGATTATCAATACAATGGTCTCTTGGAGATCCATATGATGTAAGTCTTTTGGCGGTGTGTTTGTTGGGATCTGATGAACTTTGAGTTGATGATCAGATCTTTGTTTTTATCCAATAAAGTTATTTGAGTCTTCTTTGATCTCTTATATGCATGATTGCTTATAGCCTCGTATTTCTTCTCCGATATTTGGGTTTTGTTTGGCCAACTTGATCTATTTATCTTCCAATGGGAAGAGGTGCTTTGTAGTGGGTTCGATCTTACGGTGTTTGATCCTAGTGACAGAAGGGGAACCGACACGTATGTATTGTTGCTACTAAGGATAACAAGATGAGATCTATATCTCCGCAATAGATAAATGGATCTCGTCTACATCATGTCATCATTCTTATTTGCATTACTCCGTTTTCCCATAAACTTAATACACTAGATGCATGCTGGATAGCGGTCGATGTGTGGAGTAATAGTAGTAGATGCAGGCAGGAGTCGGTCTACTAATCTTGGACGTGGTGCCTATATAATGATCATTGCCTGGATATCGTCATGATTATTTGAAGTTCTACCAATTGCCCAACAGTAATTGTTTTCCCACCATTTGCTATTTTTGTCGAGAGAAGCCACTAGTGAAACCTATGGCCCCCGGGTCTCTTTTCATCATATTTGCCTTTGCGATCTATTTCCTCTTGCATTTATTTTCAGATATATTAAACCAAAAATACACAAATACCTTGCTGCAATTTTTTTTTCGCGATCTATTTATCCTATCTACCACTTTTACCTCATGTTATTTGCCTATCTTGAGGCGCCGTACCCGAAAGGGATTGACAACCCCTTTAACACGTCGGGTTGCGAGTATTTGTTATTTGTGTGCAGGTGTTGTTTACGTGGTGTGAGGAGGTTCTCCTGCTAGTTTGATAACCTTGGTCTCATCACTGAGGGAAATATCTACCGTCGTTATACTACATCATCCCTTCCTCTTTGGGGAAATACCGACGTAGTTCTAGCAGACATCAATAGCATAAAAGGATACTTGAATAAAAGTTTTTCAATGAAAGACCTTGATGAAGATGCTTATATATTGGGCATCAAGATCTATAGAGATAGATCAAGACGCTTAATAGGACTTTCACAAAGCACATACCTTGATAAAGTTTTGAAGAAGTTCAAAATGGACCAGTCAAAGAAAGGGTTCTTGCCTATGTTACAAGGTGTGAAGTTGAGTCAGACTCAATGCCCGACCTCTACAGAGGATAGAGAGAAAATGAAAGTCATTCCCTATGCCTCAACCATAGGTTCTATCATGTATGCTATGTTGTGTACCAGACCTGATGTGTGCCTTGCTATAAGTCTAGCAGGGAGGTACGGAAGTAATCCAGGAGTGGATCACTGAACAACGGTCAAGAACATCTTGAAGTACCTGAAAAGAACCAAGAATATGTTTCTCGTTTATGGAGGTGACAAAGAGCTCGTCATAAATGGTTACGTCAATGCTATCTTTGACATTGATCCGGATGACTCTAAGTCACAAACCAGATACTTATTTATTTTGAATGGTGGAGCTGTCAGTTCGTGCAGTTCCAAGCAGAGCATTGTGGCGGGACCTACGTGTGAAGCGGAGTACATACTTGCTTCAGAAGTAGCAAATGAAGGAGTCTAGATGAAGGAGTTCATATCCAATCTAGGTGTAATACCTAGTGCAATACTGGAGCAATACTGGAGCAATTGCCTTAGCGAAGGAATCTAGATTTCACAAAAGAACCAAACACATCAAGAGACACTTCAACTCCATCTGTGATCAAGTCAAGGAGGAAGACATAGAGATTTGCAAAATACATACGGATCTGAATGTTGCAGACCCATTGACTAAGCCTCTTCCACGAGCAAACATGGGTGTTAGAATCATTACTGTGTAATCTAGATTATTGACTCTGGTGCAAGTGGGAGACTAAAGGAAATATGCTCTAGAGGCATAATAAAGTTGTTATTTTATATTTCCTTATTCATTATAAATGTTTATTATTCATGCTAGAATTGTATTGATCGGAAACTATAATACATGTGTGAATACATAGACAAACACTGTGTCCCTAGTGAGCCTCTACTTGACTAGCTTGTTGATCAAAGATGGGTAAGGTTTCCTAACCATGGACATGAGTTGTCATTTGATAATTGGGTCACATCGTTAGGAGAATGATGTGATGGACATGACCCATCCGGTAGCTTAGCATATTGATTGTTAAGTTTTATTGATATTGCTTTCTTCATATCAAATACATATTCCTTCGACAGGTTGTGCAACTCCCAGATACCGGAGGAATACCTTGTGTGCTATCAAACGTCACAACATAACTGGGTGATTATAAAGATGCTCTACAGGTATCTCCGAAGGTGTTTGTTCGGCTGGCATAGATCAAGATTAGGATTTGTCACCTCGAGTATCGGAGAGGTATCTCTGGGCCCTCTCGGCAATACACATCATAAGAAGCCTTGCAAGCAAAGTGACTAATGAGTTAGTTGCAGGATGATGTATTACAAAACGAGTAAAGTGACTTGTCCGTAACGAGATTGAACTAGGTATAAAGATACCCACAATCGAATCTCGGGCAAGTAACATACCGATGACAAAGGGAATAACGTATGTTGTCATAACGGTTCAACCGATAAAGATCTTTGTAGAATTTGTAGGAAGCAATATGAGCATCCAGGTTCCGCTATTGGTTATTGACTGGAGAAGTGTCTCGGTCATGTCTACATAGTTCTCGAACCCGTAGGGTCCGCACGCTTAACGTTCGATGACGATTTAATATTGTATGAGTTATATGGTTTGGTGACCGAATGTTGTTCGGAGTCCCGGATGAGGTCATGGACATGATGAGGAGTCTCGAAATGGTCGAGAGGTAAAGATTGATATATAGGATGATAGTATTCGGACACCGAAGTGTTCCAGAATGTATCAGGTAGTTATCGGAGTACCGGGGGGTTACCAGAACCCCAGGGGGGAAGATATGGTCCATATGGGCCATAGGAGGGGAGCACACCAGCCCACAAGGGGTGGCGCCCCCTCCCCCCAAGGAAGGAGGTCGAGTGGGAGAAGGAAAAGACGGGATTCACCCCCCCCCCCTTTCCTTCTCTCATTCCTCTTCCCTTTTCCCCCTCCGACAAATATGGAAGGGGGGAAGGCCAAATTGGGGAGGACCCCAAGTAGGATTCCTCCTACTTGGGGCGCACCCTTGCTGCTCCCCTCCCCTTCCCACCTATATATACGTGGGGAGGGGGCGCCTAGAACACACAATAACAATTGTTAGCCGTGTGCGGCGCCCCCCCTCCACAGTTTACACCCCTGGTCATAGTTTTGCGTTGCTTAGGGGAAGCCCTGCGAGAATCACTTCACCATCACTGTCACCACGCCGTCGTGCTGACGGAACTCATCTACTTCCTTGACATCTTGCTGGATCAAGAAGGCAAGGGACGTCATCGCGCTGAATGTGTCCAGAACTCAGAGGTGTCGTACGTTCGGTGCTTGATCGGTCGAAGATAGAAGAAGTTCGACTACATCAACCGCGTTGTCAAACGCTTCCGCTTTTGGTATACAAGGATACGTGGACACACTCTCCTCCTCGTTGTTATGCATCTCCTAGATAGATCTTGCGTGAGCGTAGGATTTTTCTTTGAAATTACATGTTACGTTTCCCAACAATTATTGTTCTGACCCGTAGACCCCAAAGTGACAATAATTGAGATACTCACCGAGGATGACTATAATTTGAGGAGTTCATGTTCTCAGTATTTGCTAATGATTTTGTGCCGGTTCTCTATTAAAAGGAGTGTTGTAGTTACCCTTAGTTTCCATTAGGACCCCGCTGCCACGGGGGGTAGGACAAAAGATGAAATGCAAGTTCTTAGAGCATCTCCAGTCGTCCCCCCAAGGACACCCCCAGGACCACTTTTTTAGCCCTGGCGGTAAAAAACGCTCCACTCTCGCCCCCAAAGGCTTGTTTTCGCCGGATTTGACTAAATTTAGCCGCGGTGATCCCACCCCAAACCCAGCGCCCCGGAGGGCAGCTGAGGACGCTGGCCCCACTTTTTTGCCTCGTGTGTCTCACCTACAGCCACATCTCCCCCCACATTCTCTCCCCCTCGCTTTATCCTCGTAGAGCCCCCATCTTCTCTCTCCCCGTGCCAGCTCCAGCCCGCGGCGTCGCCCGGCCTCCCGCGCCGCCAGCCCTTCTACGGACGCGCACCAGCGTCGAGCCGCCCGCGCCGGCCTCCCCGCCGCCCGCCAAACAGAGAGCTCGTGGGCTTGGCGAGGCTGCGGTCGAGCGGCAGCTGCTACTTCGCGCTCAAGACGTGGAATGCACAGCAGGCGGGCACGGCGGCTGTGTTGGTGGCGGACAGCATGGATGAGCCGCTGCTGACCATGGACACCCCGGAGGAGGAGACCCCCGACATGGCCTTCCTGGCCAACATCACCTCCCCATCCATGCTCGTCTCCAAGCCCTTCGGCGACGCCCTCTGTGCTGCGGCCTCCAGCGACGCCTCCACCGCCGAGGGGGTGGTGCATCTTGACTGGCGCGTGTCGGTGGTGAACCCGGAGGCGTGGGTGGAGTACAAGCGATGGAGCAACAGCAACAACGAATGCGAGCCGCGGTGCGACGAGCAAGCGGCGTTCGTGGCAGCATTCCGCAGCCACGCACAGCTGCTGGAGAAAGCCGCGAGCGCTGGCGCTGGTGGCGGCGCACAGCGCGCGATAAAGAAGCGCTGCGGTAGCGGATGCTGGCGCTGAAAGAAGAAAAGTGCACGACCTCGGACGGGGCGACGCGGTGGTGCAGCGAGTACGACGGCTTTGCTTGGGGGTGGAAACTGCTGGATATTTTTTCATCCCTAGGCCAAAATTCTCGCCGTCACCCTCCCAAGCGGTGAAAAAATGCCTCCTGGGGGCTCAACGGCTGGAGATGCTCTTATTATAAGCATGTATGACTATGTATGGAATACATGCCTACATTATATTGATGAATTAGAGCTATTCTATATCGCTCTAGGTTGTGACTGTTACATAATGAATTTCATCCAATATCCATCGCTACTCCATGCCTACGCATTTATAATATTGTCTTTGCTCAAGTTATTATTACTGTTGTTGTTATACTTGCTACAAAACTGCTACTGCTACTGTTGCTATTGTTACTATTGTTTCTACTACTAACATATTATTGTGCTACTAATAAATAGCTGCAAGGAAGTAACTTCTTGGGTGTAGTTGAATTGACAACTCAACTGCGAAGGCTTATAAATATTTTTTGGCTTCCCTCGAGTCGAATCAATAAATTTGGATGAAATACTACCCTTGAAGACTATCACAATCTCATATACTTGTGGATTATCAGCTACTCAAATAGTTTTTACTCTACACAGGTTGTACACTCCACACATGTCACGGAATCTCCCTTGCGAGGACACTCTGCCAAGATAGACCCTAAGCCCACCCATGTTACCACGTATACCAGTAAGGACTCAAGCCCCTTTTTTGCGAATGGTAAGGACTCAAACCTGACGTGGATAAGCCTTCATATAACTAAGAAAGAAATAAGTGAGTAATCACCCATATCAAGTTCCTATGTTCTATTCTTGCTTGGGAGCTCTCAAGACTTGATGAAAACACTTAATGTAATTTCTCTCTAAAAGGACTTTGTCGGTGTACAAAAGTATGGGCTCTTCCGTACCCCATACTTGTGCACGGGTAGTCGTAGCCGCGCCCGCAGCAAGGCTTGGCAGGGCAACAGGAGACAAAATACAAGACTACCAAGATAGCAATCAAGCCAATGAACAAAGAGCAGAAGACAGACTAGACCTCCCCTGGCAACATCCTTGCCGGGACAGCCTATGTAGCCCCGGCAAGAGCCTTACCGGGGCGACCTGCAAAGCACCAGCAAGCCTGCCACCCTTGAGGCTGAGAGCTCTGACACCATCGACAATTTCAAGACCAAGGCTTGGGGGCGCGTGCATGGTAGCATGCAGATCTTTGAGAACATTGATGGCCTGCAGGTCCACGGGGGACCAGAAGACAAAGAGCCCCCGACAAGACCCTTGCCGGGGACGACTGCGAGGCCCCCGGCAAGCCTTGTCGGGGACAGTTGTGGGGCCACAACCAGACCCGCACCCGACGAGGTTCTCGCCACCTCACGCCTGTTCCAGCTTGCCAGCAAGGCAGACGTCTGCGTGGCAGCATGCAAATCTTCGTGGAGGCTCTACCACTGCGCCAACACAGCAGCTAGCCATCCAGCCTAACATTGCATGCCTCGTCAGCCTGGATGCATGTCAAGGCAGGGAAAGGTGGCAACGGACGGGACGACTCCAGTTACCGTCCTTGATAAAGCAAGAGGGCACATAGGCAGCGCATTGAATGCGTTTGTCCTATGAGGTCAGCGATAAGCTTGTGCACTATGGATACTTTCCACCTCCTGTGTGCCACTGTGGCAACCCCTTTGACATATAAAAGGAGGCCCGAGGCATACTGGAGAAGGATTGGGACTTTTTTGGACTGGGCATGCACCGCAGCTAGTTCAAGAACTCAAGAACACAAATATACACTCAAGCAGGACTAGGGTTTTACGCATCATTGCGGCCCAAACCTGGGTAAAAATGCCTCGCACTGATCACTAGACCTGCTCTTCAGCAGCTCTCTCCCCGCCAACCGTAGAAGGGATCCCCATGATCCGATAGGTGTCATTTCCCCAACATCTTTGGTGCACCAGGTAGGGGGAAGAAGTTGTGAGAATCTGGTCTAGTAGTTAGTGCGGCAGTTTCTTCATCGCCATGGTTGCGAAGAAGAAGACGATCACGACGCTCGGCTTGTATGGATCCGGTCTGCCCGTGCCAGCGCGGACAGGCAACGTGGCGGACGCTAGTGGCGGAGGAGATCAAGATCATCTACGCCACCCTGATACTAGAAGTTAGGCGAGCGGTGTTGTCTACAGCCGCAACGACGATCCGCGTGGCAAAAGAAAGCTAAGTCACGCCAAACCTTAAGTGATTTCCGTTTTGTATGGTTATTTCCCTCGAATGGTTTTGGTTTTTGTATAGAAAACCTGCACGCAAAGGAACCCTACCACTATTGGCAGCGCCCTTGTTCTCTTTCGAGTCCGCTCAACAGCTCAAGTGGATGCGCCAAGAATGGCAAGGTGGCTTGCCTGGCAGCGACACCCCCAACAGGCTGCTAAGGATCCGTTCCTCAAAGCGCCCACGGCAAGGGTTTACGCGCCGACAAGCCTATCGAACTAAGCATAGGGTGTAGTACATACAAAGAGGGATCAAACAAGAAAATAACATGCATTCAGTTCAAAGCACCGCAAAGTTATATTACACCATTGGTTGCCACGGTTCTAACTTAAGATAAAATTGTCTTGGGTGCGAACTCGTAGCGGCAACAAGAAATGGAGCAGATAATCCCGACGCTGGCCCTCCAACCTCTTGACTCTGTCGACGCAGCTGATGATGGGCTTGATACGCTCCTCGAGCGCCTTGAGGTCCGCATCCTTTGGCAAGCTATCCAGCGCATTGGCAAAGTCAACATTGGGGTTCCAGTATGCCACCTTGGTGAGCACCTTGACCAGGGCGCCCCGGCAAAGCTTCCGGGCCTCATCAGCCAGATAAGTTGCTCGATTGGAGCAAAGCGGCACCAGGGCGTCGAGGACGCCCTTGAAGAACAGGGTCAGCCTGGCGCTATCGGTCACGTTCACCTCATGAGAGAACCTGAAGTTTGGCATGACCATGACGAACAGCTGCATGGTGAGCCTCTCCGCAACATCAACAAGGCGGCTGGACTAGAGCTTCATGAAGGCCACAAGGTCGTTGTGGGTGGCTGAGGCATTCTGCAGCAGTTGCCTTCCGCGAGGTCCTTGATCAGGGTCTTTTCACGCCCTAGTCTCCGAGAGCGTCCTCTCCAAGGTCTCCAGCTTCAGCTTCAGATCGGCGATGGAATTGTTGGCCTCGGAGAGCAGCTTAGTCTTGTCGGAGATGGCGACCTGCAAATCTTCCAAGGTGCGGATAGTCTTGTCCCTATTGTCCTTCAGCGTCACAATCTCCTTCTTCAGCTCCTCCAGCTCGAGCTTCTCCACCTTGTCATCCAGCTCATTCTTGGCGGCCTCTACGGCCTCAACACCGTCAACGGCCTCCTTCAGCTTGCCGGCATGGTCCAGGGCCAAAGCATCAAGTGCATCATTGTGCTTCTGCTCCAGCTCCTGGGTACGTTACGTGATAAGTTTTTCGACCTCCTCGTCCTTCGCGCGAAGGTCGACGGAAAGCGCCTGTTCACGGGCAACCAGGTCTTCTTCTTAGGCGTCGAGCAGGATGCGGCACTGCGTCTGGTCAGCTTCATCCTTGGCGACCTGTGCCTTCACCACCTCTTGGGTCTTCTCAATGTCAGCTTGCTTCAGGAGGAGCTCTTGTTGGCGCTCGCCCAGCTGGTCCTTGGTGGCCTTCAGATCCTGTTGGGCCTCGGCGAACCAGACTTGCATCTGAGCAACACACTCCTGGAAGTCTGCTTCTGCCTTGTCCACGGCCGCCATCCTGGAGTCCACCTTGTCCTTGCGGGCACGGTAGAGCGCCCGAACCTTCTGGAAATTGGCGCTCATGGCCTATAGGAGCTGGCCTTCCTTGGAGCTGCTGCTGCTGGCGCTCGGTTCATCAACAACTTGGAGCCCGACAGCGGTGCCTCGTTGTCGAACACCTCCCCTTCGGCTGGTGCTCCGGTGCTTGCCGTCCCTGGGAGGCTGACGAACAGATCGTCGCCCACTTTCAAGTACTTGCTCGGGCGGGGGCTGAAGAGGAAGAGGGTTGGTCATCGACTGCCTCCTCCCCGACAGGCTCCTTGGCAGCCTCCTCAGTGGCGGCCTTGCCGGCCTCCCCGGCAGGCCCCTTGATGGCCCCCTCAGCAGCAGCCTTCCCGGCCTCCCCGGGAGGCCCCTTGGCGGCCTCCACGGCAGCGCCCTTGCTGGCCTCTCCAGCAGATCCCTTGGCGGCCTCCTCGGCAGCAACCCTGATGTTTGCCTCGGCAACAGCCTTGGCGGCCTCCTCGGTAGAAATTTTGGTGGCCTCAACCTCGGCATCCTTGGCGGCCTCCTCGATGACAGTGTCGACGTCCGTCTGGTCCGTCGAGGGAGGACCTGGAGACCAAAAAGGAGAGTAAGGCAGAGCCAAAACCAAAGTTCAAGACGAAGAACAGAAAGAAAATCGCATGGCAAAGATGGCAAGGGGCGGGAGGCAAGCGGCTTACCTGTGACGAGTGGAGAGGAAGTGTTTCCCTCCCCGGCAACATTCATTGTCGGGACGGAGTCACCAGTGCCTGTGCCCACCACCTCTTCCTCTATGCGCGTGGGCTCGTCGGTGGATGCCCTTGCCGGGGACACCCCTCTGGTTGGCGTGGTTGACGGGGGCGGCATGTCGGGGGTGGCCCTCAGTGGCTCCTACTGTTGCTACTCTCCTCCTGCGAACTCGGCAAGATCAGCACTAAACATACACACTCCAACACCCGCCAGCGAGAAATGAGTAACGGACTCACGCTGGGGGCTGGAGCGGGGGATGTGTTGAGGGCTGGTGTCCGGGCTGATCATGATCATCCCCGGCGCACGTGAAGTGCTTGCCGGGGGCTCGTCGCCCGTCAGGGCCCTGGCTCTCTTCGCCACCCTCTAAGCCAGCGTCTCCTGTCGCTATGAAGACAAGATCAAGTCAAGGCAAGATAATCCAAATAAAGGATTAGGAAATGGATGGGGAGTCAAGGTGCTTACTCGTCTTCCTCTTCTGGCCTCCTCTTCCTCTTTGGGCTAAAGGACCCAAGGTCAAAATCAGCCACCGGGACAGTGTCCGCAAGGGGAGGAGGAGGAGATGGAGTCCTGGGCCACCTGGTCGAGGAGAAGGCAGCGGCGTGCTTGGTCGAGGAGGAGGCAGCGGCTGCAGCTTTCTTCACCACCGCAGCTTCCTTCGCCGCTTCCGCAACCACGCGCCTCGTATGGCGCATGGGTTGCGCCTGGGCCTCTTGCCGCTGCGTGGCCTTGTCGGGCAGGACTGGCTCGCCGGAGCCGGCCTGCCACAGGATGTGTTTCTTCTTTGGGGCTGATGGCCCGTCCGCATTAGATCCCTCCTCGGCTGACTCCTCGGTCTCCTCCTCAGCAAGGGGGACCCTGGCGCCAGCGCTGCTGGACTCCCCGACAGACCCCGTCCACTCAGCAAACTTCTTATCCTCTTCGGCTTCTTCGGCCTCGTCCTCCACGGTGCCAAGGCTGCCGGCCTCCTCGGCAAGTGCTGCCTCCTCCGCCCTGGCAGCAATGTATGCCACCTCCTCTTTAGTGGTGGGGCGGATGAGTTGCGGCTCGGCATGGACGTACTTCTCCGACAAGTTGTCGAAGAATTTCTGCACCAGCTCCGCTTTTGGCTCGACCCAGGTCGAATCGAGGCCGTGCGTGTTGAACGCCGGCATCATGGCAATGATGGCGGTCAAGCAAGAGTTGTTGCTCAATGGGACCACCCACGCTAGCAACCTGAATGGATTGTCAGCCTTGCTGGTCTTGGCGGACTTCTCGGCCTTGCCGGTCTCGTCAACCTTGAGTTGAAAAAGCCTCTGGCAGAGATGCGCGTGTTGTATCACTGTGAAGTTATAATTCAGGCTGGGGCGAAGCCTCATGATGTCGGCCGCGTTCTTGAAGTCCCAGGCCAGCCTCCCCTTATTGTGCAGAGGAGCAATGCGGTGGGCGGATGAAGTCGACCCCAATCATCTCGAGCGTAAGCCCGGCTGAGGTGAGGCGATGGATCCTGGTGGTGGCGACCGTGAGCTTCTCGTCATTGGCGTCGAGCTCGCCCCAGTCGTTTCCACGGACTGGCGGCCTCCGACGGACCTGGCAGAACTCCTGTGGATCCTTCTCATCGATCCAGCACCATCGGTCCCGCTATTCGTCCCACTTATCCTTCATGGAACCGTTCGGGAACGTACCCTTGCTCAAAGCCCTTGGGATCCAAGTGACGTACCCAGAGATGGCACCCCCTGCCTGGATGCGAGGGACGAAGTAGTGGCGGAAGAGCATCGTGTTGGGATGCACCCCAGCAAAGCCCTCGCAAAGGTGGGCGAAGAAGGCCATGCACGCCACGACATTCGGCGTAAAATCCAGAAGATGAAAATCGTAGGTGTGCATGATGTCATTGAAGAAATCTGAGAAAGGGGGGCAGAGCCCGCAGGAGAAGTAATCGATGAAAAAAGGGTATTTATCTGGACCTGGCTTGGCGAAGGGAGCAGGGATGATGTGCGTGGCAGGATGCCCCGACGTCTCTCTCCCCCACAGGCACTTGAATTTCTCCCTGAGGGTGAGCGCGTCGACCGTCATGACGAAGAGGGCGTGCTTCCTCCGCAGCTTCACCAGCTTGCTCTCCGGCACCTCCTTCCCCTCGGCGGCCTTGGCCGCTCCCTTGCCCTTGCTTGCCTTGGGCACCATGGCAGCTGAGAAGGGGCGAGGAATCGAGAAGCAATGGGAGCACAGCGGCGGCGAGCAGGGGCGAGGACTCTGGTTTGCGCTCGAGGAATAAGAAGGGAACGGTAGTTCCTCGATTGGGAAAGGTAGGAAGGGTAAATGAGCAGCGCCCTTGCGCATCCCTTTTTATGGGGAAGGCGTGGGCCGCCTCTTTACTATTCATTGCGAGGTGACGCACGCATGTTGCGGCCGTTCCATGCACGACCCCCACGTCACACACTCAATGCGGATCGTGAGGAAGCGCAACTAATGAAAAGATCGTGGCGGTGAATCTCTGTCATGCGTGCCCGCGCACTGCTTTGGGCCTGGCCCAACTACGCTTTGCGCTTATGTGTGGCCCAGGCCCAGGGGCTCCTGTCGGTGTACAAAAGTATGGGCTCTTCTATACCCCTTACTTGTGCACGGGTAGTCGTAGCCGCGCCCGCAGCAAGGCTTGGCAGAGCAGCAGGAGACAAAATACAAGACTACCAAGACAGCAATCAAGCCAATGAACAAAGAGCAGAAGACAGACTAGACCTTCCCCGGCAACATCCTTGCCGGGGCAGCCTATGTAGCCCCGGCAAGAGCCTTGCCGGGGCGACCTGCGAAGCACCAGCAAGCCCGCCGCCCTTGAGGCTAAGAGCTCTGACACCATCGACAATGTCAAGACCAAGGCTCGGGGGCGCGTGCATGGTAGCATGCAGATCTTTGTGAACACAGATGGCCTGCAGGTCCACGAGGGACCAGAAGACAGACCCCCGGCAAGGCCCTTGCCGGGGACGACTGCGAGGCCCCCAGCAAGCCTTGCCGGGGATAATTGCGGGGCCACAACCAGGCACGCACCCGACGAGGTTCTCGCCACCTCACGCCCATTCCAGCGCGACGGCCAGCTTGCCAGCTAGGCAGACGCCTACGTGGCGGCATGCAGATCTTCGTGGAGGCTCTACCGCCTCGCCAACACAGCAACTAGCCATCCAGCCTGGCATTGCATGCCTCGTCAGCCTGGACGCGTGTCAAGGCAAGGAGAGGCGGCGACGGATGGGACGGCTCCAGTTACCATCCCCGATAAAGCAAGAGGGCAAGTAGGCAGCGCATTAATTGTGTTTGTCCTACGAGGTCAGCGATAAGCTTGTGTACTGTGGATACTTTCCACCTCCTGTGTGCCACTGTGGCAACCCCCTTGACATATAAAAGGAGGCCCGAGGCATATTTGAGAAGGATAGGGACTTTTTTGGACTGGGCAATGCACCGCAGCTAGTTCAAACTCAAGAACACAAATATACACTCAAGCAGGACTAGGGTTTTACGCATCATTGCGGCCCGAACCTGGGTAAAAATCTCTCGCACTGATCACTAGACCTGCTCTTCGCGCATCTCTCTCCCCGCCAACCGTAGAAGGGATCCCCGTGATCCCATAGGTGTCGTTTCCCCAACAGACTTGTTTTCACAAAGGGCACGGCGACAAGAATCTGAGCGTTACTCAGAGAAAGTCCTGGTGCTCGCATTTAACTTGCATTTATTTTAAGATTTCCGGCAATACACGTTCAGTGGGAGGAGATGTTCCCGTCGGACTTCGTAAAATCTCAACATGATATGCCGACTCAATCTCTCGAAGATGCTCATAGGGGTAGGATGTCCGTGTATGTTTACAAGGATGAATGTATGCGCGTATATATATGAGCGTTTGTATCCGTACTTATGTTTAAAAAACCTAGAAACAGCCACACGAGGGGGTGGTGCTCATGTGTGTTATCCCCTACTCCGTCTGGTTTGTTGGAGGTCTATTTAGCACACGAATATTTTGCAGTAAATAAAACTGGTGGTTGGACGAGGAGAGTTTTAGTCTTTGGAAGATTCAGTATTCAGTTAAAATTTGAATTTAATACCAAAAATCTGCAAGATAAAATGGGAATCTAGTTTTCCCCCTTCCATTTTACCACCAAAAAACCGGATAGATTTATTTTCTGAAACTTCAGTATTACTTTAATTTTGGACTTACTGCCAACATTTGTTCGTCTAATTTTGAACTTAGTCCCAAAGCATTCCAGATAGTTAATCAGAGCTAGCTCCTTGTCCCAATCGTCGGGTAGAATTTGTGAATTTCCATCTAAGTTTCCCTCTAATCTCCTCATCTGCTAAGATAGCCATGCAACTTTCAGCAGCAACAGTTTCACACCAAACCAAAGCTCTCCGGGCAACACACCTCTGATGCAGTACAAATCGTAAGCAGAACGAACTTGCCATAACTAAAAAATACAGCGGTTATCACACAAAGGTCACAAACATTATGTTATATGTAGTGTACAAGTAGCGTCACATCACATCACATTTGCCGGTTGATAATATGGCTGCATTCAGGATTTCAGGTCGGCAGTCATTGGTACATCCAGCAGTCTTGTATGGTTCGTTGGATTCCATATAGTTTCTTAAGACAACGGGACCTGGAAGAATGCATTGCAAATAAAACTGTGATTAGTGGAAATTGAAAAAGGAAACAAGATCAGGGAGATTTGATGAGGAATCAGTCCTCCATACTAACCCTCAGAGAACAAAACCAAATTAGCACACATGATTCAGTATTCATTTGTGAATCTCATTCCAGACAAGGCTCTAAAACATAAATGATAAATGTCAGCCATGCTTTTAATTGTGCGGTCTACTCGCATACTAGGTACTCCCTCCGTAAAGAAATATAAGACCGTTTAGATCACTAAAGTAGTGATCTAAATGCTCTTATATTTGTTTACAGAGGGAGTATTTCGCAATTTCAAACAAAAAGAATCAAAGAAAGCATAGTGTACTAAGCCCTCATTGCACAAAGTCAAGCACATGCATATCATGCTGGCAAGTTAAGAGAATATAATCTGCAATGGAAAGCCATTAAGTTATAAAACGGTCAACTAAGGACCACAGTAATCATAACATGACATAATTCTCAAATCAAGCTTTACTTCATAAGGCAATCATATTTCCAAAGACACCTAGGAATGAACGTTATATAGTCCTATAACCAGACATAGAAATAACAAAAACCAAGTTAAGAATTTCAGCCGAAAAGCTGAAACTTTCTTTACTGTGGTCCACTGAAGAAATAAAAGCACACAGGCCCATGGCACAATAAATTCAAAATATGTGTGACATTGAGCTTGAAATTAACTCGAAGAAGGTTATTCCCAGAAAATAAACAGACTGAATGGCAGACAACTACTATGATTTAGTAAATCAATTGTATTCGTGTATACTAATGTGTGCAACATTTTAGAGAATTTGCAAAAATCTATCAAAGCTAAACAACAAAACCTGGCTGGCTGACATAACAAGCATAAAACGGAAAAGTTCAGGGCATGCTATTTACAAATGAATGAGCATGGCATGACTCTTACAAATACACAAATCTTGTACTATCTTGCAACTACAATACTACTCCCTCTGTAAACTAATATAAGAGTGTTTAGATCACTACTTTAGTGTTCTAAATGCTCTTATATTAGTTTACGGAGGGAGTACATCCTTATTTTTTTACGGGAGCAACTACAACCATGTTATTTCCGCTAGGCCTTGTACAATGGTGGGTGCTTATGCCAGGTGCTTAAGGAAAAAGACTAGCGTTGCGTCGCAAATAAACATGGTCTCGCAATGCGGAGGTGCTAGTCGGAGGTGCTTCAGTTGCTTTAACGTTGGCGTAGCGCCTGGCCTGGCACCCGTTCTCTCCAACGCTGGGATGCTACACAACAAAAATAATGATCGCATGCTCAGCTCCCACCGCTAAAATAACGCTCACATGCTCAGCTCCCTCCTCCTCACGCTATCCTCTCATCTCCTCTGTATTCTGACGGCACAAAGCACCAAAGCGCTCACATAGACTAGGTCAAGAACTCGGATGTGCACAGAACCTCAATTTAGATCCATGGTAAGCGACACCCTCTCATTTACTTAGCATAGTTCTCATTGATGCCCAATTTATCAGTACAAACGAATATCAGATAAAACTCAAATATCCAGAGGCAACTTCAAGCCTTCACAGTCGACGAGTCTCTCAAAACTAAAACCATCCCAAGCGGAGTCCCCCCAAAATTAAACCCTCCTAATCGAGCAGTACTAATAAAACATCCTAATCGACGAACACGCTAAGAACCATAACACGTCGAGAGGCAATTTCGACGGAGCAGCACCAAAATTACATGAAGGAAACGAGGAGAGAAATTTACTTCTAGTTGTAGTAGAGCTCGAGGCCCATGCCGTCGTGGATCTCGTAGTCGCCGAGGGTGATGTGGTCCTTGTAGATGGTGTACCACTTCTGGATGCGGATCTTCTCGGGCCTGGTCCCCGTCTGCGCCGCGACGAGCTTCTTCAGGTCGCCGATGGTGTCGTCCTCGTTGCACTTCACCCGCACCTTCTTCCCCAGCCTGTCGTTCAGCACCACCTCGATCATCTTCTCCGCTGCTCCCTCCCAAACCCTAGCTCCTCACGAACCTGCGCCCCCGCGAAATCTCTCGAAGGATGGTTTTTTTTTCTCGAAGAGACGAAGAGGCTTGTGTGCGGTGCTGGCCATGGACTTTCTACATTCGACTTTAGATGCACCCTGTGAACAGAAAAACTATAAAAACTAGTAGACTGCACGTGCGTTGCCACGGGCTTTTTAAAATGTGTATCGGTTGCATATATAAACATGTCAAATTTCACACATAAAAAAAAATAACCATTAAGAGCTTCTACAGCCGGGCACCCCAAATCGACCTTAAACGCCTGGGCAGCCCGCCCGGTCACGATTTTTTAACCCAGACGGGCCCCTCAAACGGGCTTCAAACACCCGGGTTGACCGGCACCCCTCATATCCAGCCCAAATATGGGGCGAATATGGGGCCGCCCGAGGCACGCCCGCCACGTCGGTTTGACGGCGGGATCCCACGCGAAAACACCCGGAAAACCGGCGGTCCGACGGGCGCAGCGTTCGTTGTCGCGGTGTGAACGCCGCGTGGCACCGCTTTGGCTCGCCGCCCAAGACCAAAATCCGGCCGGCGTCCTGCAACCTTAACCCATCCACCTCCCCCTCTCCACGCCGCTAGTCCGAGCACATCCGCCTCCCCCCTCTCCCGCTCCGGCGCTCCGCCATGGTCCAGAGCAAGATCACCTACTACGCAATGCGGGATCCAGCAGGAGAGCCTGGCGAGACAAGCCGTGCGCGTCGCCCGCATCGCTATCAGGTTGCCTCTAGACTCGCTGAAACTGGAGGAGCAAGAGTAGCTGGGGGAAGAGGAGGAGGAGGAGATGGCTCCGATGGAGTTGGAGGAGGTGGAGCAGCAGGAGCCGGAGCTGCCGGGCTTCCACATGGAGCAGGCGGAGCCGGAGTTCGTCGTTGCCCAGCCCGAGGAGATGGCCGAGCAGCAGACCATTCTGGATCCATCCAAGATAAGGCCTATGTGAAGACCAACCGGGCGTTCCTCCGCTGGAGCAGGCAGCGTCCGACGTGCTCTTCACCGAACTCGATGCGGAGATAGAGCCGAAGGAGTCCGAAACGGAGCAGCTGGAGGCACCGGAGTTGCAGTTGTCGCCCATGCTACCGGAGCCGGGCACGAACATCGTCGACAACTCCGACGACGAGTAGGTAGGTGATCGACGTAGCACATAGCTTTATTTTAGTTTGCCTGTCTTTGTATAGATTTGAAAATCTAGTATGAGATATCCGGATGCAACTGTTGAATTTATGGCGTGCCCGGTCACTGTTAATCTAGTATGAGATATCCGGACACGCTCGGGTGTTTGAGGGGCCATATTTGCCGTGTCCGACTGTAGATGCTCTAACAGAGGTAAAATAATTGAAATTGACTCCACTTGTAATATATTTCGACAAAAAAATATGAAATTTGACGACCTATAGTATCAGATCCGATGCACAAAAAGGTGGTACAAAAACATAGAACCCTTTCTTGTGCACTACATTATAAATGATAGATAACACATGGATGACTTTTTATGCTCAAGACTAATGGTCTCACACGCATGTCTGTTATTGTTCATTAATTCAATATAACACATGGAGGATTTTGTTCCCTTAAAACAAATGTTTCAAAATGCTACAACCAGAAACTTTTCTTGGCTCAAATGGATTGACCCCTCCAACTGCACTCAACTTGTAGGATATTTTCTTCGTTTATGTCCATGAAAACAATCATCCAGTAAGATTGCTGGTGATTATAAATGACATTTATAATTATTCCCTCCATCTGAAAATGCTTATCATCAAATGAAAAAAGGGGATGTATTTAGAACTAATATACGTCTAGATGCATCCCCTTTTATTCATTTGGATGATATCTAAATAATAAACTATTTATAATTAGTATCTTCCATTTACCACCCCCTCATCACAGGTGCAACTACAGTCTTCTAATTAGATTAACAATAAAGTATTAGGCAATTTCATTGAACATGATAACGTACATAAGCCAACAATAATGAAGAACATGATATTATTTATATATTGTTCTGCTCTCAGCATGGTAACCACTCCGACTACTATTGCGCACAACTTTGGCCTTTCTCTGTTCATGACAAAATATCACCTCTCAAGTCAATGCTAGGAGTTCCTATTTCTTATGGACGTCACAACTGATATAATATGAATTGCCGACGCGATTGTATTTCCAATCAAGTGGTGCCAAGCATATACGAATGCAATACTTCTAAAGAACTAATGATCTCGGTATCCATAGATCTATAACAAACAAATACAAATAATTAGAGGCCTGGATATCAAACATAAGGTAGCCCCATGTAAATTACATACATGTAATCCTTGTAAATATTTTTCTTCTAATAAATTTATGTAGGCTTTCAACCTTCTGTTTCACATCTCTGATAGGAAATATTGAATCTCAACAGCAAAGATCAAACACATGCTTCCCCGTCTGAGGTATAAATATGTGTAAATTCTTAATTGGTGTGTGATGCGGAGCATCCTTCCATCATCCCCATGGACTCTACATCAACACCTACAACACCACAAGGACCGATGACTCGAGCACGTGCAAGAGCTCTTGAAACCGAGGTGACTTCTCTCCTAAATGGTATTTCATATGACCCTCTCGAGACATGGCTACTACCTAAGTCAGATACACTATGCATGATTAGGTGTCAAGAAGAACCTCCCGAGGATGCGTGTGAAGATGGACAAGTTGCCCACTCCACGGATGAAGAGAACCACTGAAAAGGACAAGTTCACCTTCAGGCCCGGACATCCGGCCTAGACCCGGACATCCGCCCCGGAGACGCCAACCCAAAGAACCGCAGCTCAGCCAAGAAGACTCAGGGCGGACATCCGCCCCTGTGTCCCGGACATCCGGCCTCCCGCGAAGCCCCGGAAATCCGGCATTTCGCCCGGAAATCCGGCGCCCGCACCAGAAGCTACAGAAGGTCGCCCAGCCAGCCCGGACATCCGGCCTCCAGCCCGGACATCCGGCCTCACGTGAAGCCCCGGACATCCAGCCCGACGCCCGGACGTCCGGCCTCACCTGCGCGTGAACAGTGAAGGGCCGAAGCCCATGTACCCTTTCACCCCGTAGACTATATATACTCCATCCCCTTCCTCTTTCTAGGGCTAGCAAAGGATTAGCTCATATTTTGTGTGAGAGCTTTGCTCATCCACTTGGTTACTTCTCCTCGGAGCTCAGGACCTCTTCGGAGAAGATCCCCCAAGCGGATTCAAGACCCCTTCAAGGGAAGACCATCAAGACCTCCTCACGGAGAAGAACCCGGTTACCTTTTGTATCGTCCTTTGTTGACCTTGTATCTCGTGGATCTCTTATGTGTGTGATGATCTAGCACTTGTGTGATCGATTCCTTGTTGGTTGAGTGATTCCCTCTCGTTTTCCCCGTGTTTCCCCTTGTGCTTCCGCGTGTTCTTTGTGTTCCCTCCGTAGGATCCCCTCCAAACGTGAAAGATCAACGAATTAGGGTTCCACCCTACATCATTATGGTATCATGAGCCACGTTGATCACGTTTTTGGAGCCCCTACCCCGTGATTTCTAGCTTGATTTTGTTGTTTTCGTCCTAAAATCCAAAAATCCCCACAAAAATACCCCCAAAATTTTTTGTGATTTGTTCGTGTGATGAAATTTTGTTGGATTTGGTCCATGAATTTGTGTTGCTACGTGTGGATCTAGTTTTCCCCATCCTACCCACCCTTTTCCATCCACCAATTCGTCCGAATTTTGCCCCGGAGTTGCGATTTTCCCCGCAGAGTTCTTCGAGTTCGTCCCCGATCCAGAGCCCGGACATCCGACCCGTGTCCCCCGGACATCCGGAGCCCCGGATATCCGGCTGCAAACCCGGACATCCGGCCCCTGGAAACAGCAACTCCAACACACGCGTCCATTTCACGATACCTTTGCCACATTTTGCCACGGTGCCCACGACATCTTCCGCATACACACAACACTTTCCAAAAACACACCCACCGCTCACCGCTACCTCCTATGTCGATTTTGATGTGTCTTGGTCTTTGAGATTTTGAGTTGTGGTTCCCGTGTCCTATTGTGTTTCGGCTATATAGGTACGGTTCGACGTCATCATCACCACCGCTCATCTCCATCGACTACTCAACATTGCCAAGGACGGTAACTTCGACGACATCTTTGTCATAACTTGCAATTGCATTGATACCCCACATGGCCTTACTTTTGCGTAGCTTACCCATCGAGACTAGCCATTGAGTATTGCCGACAACGTGACTTGTGCACATTTAGTGATCATACTCCATTGCATACATACCATACCATAGTGGTGCATATCTTGGGATCCACTTGTGTGTCACAAAGTTGTCATAGCATACACAATTGCTATCTTGGTTCGTGAAGTTTTGCATGAGAAAAGAGCTCAAAAGTGAACGAGCCATCCAAGCTTTTAAGCAAAAAGGAAAGATAAGCAAAGAGCTTATAACCAAGAACCATAGCATCATACATCATTAAGATTGTCATATTGGATCATCTTGGATCATTGCACCGTAACACCATACATATAGCATACTTGGGATAGAGATAGTTGCATTTTTGCCTAGTAGGTTGTGCACAAGTTTGCGTATCCGCCTATTGTGCAATCGTGCTATCGTCTCTCTAGTATTGTGCAACAAGAGCATTCTCGTGGATTCCACATTTTGGCTCACTTTTGGTTTGCACAATCCCATTTATCTATTTGCGTGTGTGTTTCCGTGTACACATACTTGCTTGGTCTACTTGTTGCATTTGCAAATTTGTGAATATTTTCCAACATTATTGAAGCTCACTTACAATTGCAATCAATTTTGTGCCACCATCCTAACCAAGCTCCACCAAAAGCTTTTACTTGTAGGTGTGAGAATCAACAAGGATCGGTACCAATAGTGCTATTTCATTGTCCGCATTTGAGTGAACTTGATTCATCTTCAACTTCGGTCAAAGGTACATTGGTATTCGTTCTTCTCCTTCTACCACTCACAATTTGCTTGAAATGATGGATAGGCCAAGTTCTTCTACAAATCCACTCTTCATCGAGCAAGACGACGACATGTCATCATACGTCACCAAGAGCCACCTCTTTGGCGCACAACGAGCTCTCCATCAAGAGCAACAAGCAATGAGCGAACGCATCGACAACCTCTCCACCGACTTGCGACTCTCCGAGCAACGTACACGAGATTACTTCGACAACAAACTCGACGCGCACAAGAAAGAGAATGATGCAAGAATGGACGAGATCCGCGCCTTGTTGGTGAATCGGCGTACTTCTACTTCCTCACACTCAAGACGGAGCCACTCAAGTCGCCACTCCGACGACTCCTTCTCCGACACAAGTACACCGTCTTCGAACACTCTTCGACGAGCCGCGCGTCAAGACCGTCATGCATCTCGAAACCCGCTACACGACAAGAATCTCCAAGAGCAAGTTGATGAAGAAGCCCCTCGTCCGATATCGAACCAAGTGGCGTTTGCTCAAGCACAAGAACGACAACGTCTTCATCGCCAACAAGAACAAGAACGAGCGCGCCTACATCAAGAGCAACAAGACGCTGCGGCTCAACGTCTTCAACAACAACAACGAGAAGCACAAGCTTTTGAAGCGGAACGTGCCCTTCAAGCATCAAGTCGAACTATCGCCAACCGCAATCGTGAAAGGCGCAATCAAGAAGAAGCCTTTCGAGAAGAAATACAAGAGAGGAACTACCATCCGCGTGCGCAACGTCAAGCTCCACAAGCTCCTCAAGCTCAACCTCAACCTCAAGGTCAACAAGAGCAAGTTGATCATGGACTTCCCCCTCGCCAAGAGCAACATGAGGATGATTACCCTCCACGTCAAGGACGTCCTCATCACAATCGCCCACAACACAATGAAGAGCACCGATATGGCAAGCTCAAGTTCACAATGCCCAAGTTCAATGGAACTAATGATCCCGAAGAATACCTCTCATGGGCATTGAAGGTCGACAAAATCTTTCGTCTGCACAACTATGAGGAAGAAAAGAAGATCGCTATGGCATCACTTGAGTTCCAAGACTATGTGCTCATATGGTGGGAACAAATCCTTGAGCGCCGACAAGCAAGAGGTGAACCTCCAATCACCACTTGGGCTCAAATGAAGGATGTCATGCGAGCACGCTTTGTGCCCACCTACTACAACCGTGATCTCTTCAAGAAGCTACAACTCCTCAAGCAAGGAACAAAGAGTGTTGAAGAATACTACAAAGAAATGGAGATTGCCATGATTCGAGCGAATGTCAAGGAAGATGACGAGCAAACAATGGCACGATTCTTGAATGGACTCCACCATCCCATCAAGAAGATCGCCGACTTCCAACCCTACTCCAACCTAATTGAGCTCGTGCATCAAGCTACAAAGGCGGAACGACAAGTACAAGATGACTTCAAGTACGCCAAGTACTCATCCAAGACATACGGCTTCTCCAACATCCAAGCTTCAACAACTACTCCAACTTCGACATCAATCAAACCTTCGCCAACCAACGACGACAAGTCAAGTTACAAGAAAGCTTCTACAAGTTCAAGTCGTCCTCCTCCTACTACAAGCAACACCAAGCACCGTGCTTCATCATCTACTCCAAACGATGAGACCGTCAAGACAAGCTCCTTCAAGTGTTTTACTTGCGGCGGCCGAGGCCACAAGTCATATGAATGCACCAACAAGCGGACCATGATACTCAACGACGATGGCACCTACGACTCAATGAGTGAAGATGAAATGGACGCTATCGAGCAAGTGGCCATGCACCGGCGCATCAACGAGGATGAAGATGATCAAGTCTTTTGTGATGAAGATACAAGTCCCGCTCTTGTTGTCTCCAAGGTCTTGACACTTCAACATCAACAAGAAGAAGACCAAAGATGCCACATCTTCCACACAAAGGCCGGCATCAATGGGAGATCCGTCAAGGTCATCATCGATGGAGGTAGTTGCCACAACTTGGCAAGCGAAGAACTATGCTCCAAGCTCCAATTGGTCAAGAAGAAGCATCCGCAACCATACAAGGTTCAATGGCTAAGTGACTCCGGCACTATACGAGTTGAGCATACGGTTCAAGTATCATTCAAAATCGGTGCATATGAGGACACTTTGGAGTGTGATGTGGTCCCAATGACCGTTTGCCACCTCCTCCTTGGTCGGCCATGGCAATTCGACCGTGGTGTCTACCACAATGGGCGTACAAACCACTATAGCTTCAAGATGAAAGACAAAGAATATGTCCTACGACCCATGTCTCCTAGTCAAGTGATAGCCGACAAACAAGCCACCAACCAAAGAGAGAAGAGTGAGAAAGTGAACCACCAAAAAGTGAGTGAGAGCCACAAGCCACATTTGAGCGCCTCTTCGCCTAGAGAGAAAAACCTCATACTATTCGCCACCAAACATGAGATGAGAGAAGTGTGTGAGAACCCATCGAGTGTGATGCACTTTGTCCTTGTGTGCAAGGATGGAGAACCAAAAACTAACACCACTCATGAGCTACCTTTGGTGTTTCAATCTCTTTTGCAGGAATTTCAAGATGTTTTTCCCGATGAGCTACCTCCGGGTCTACCTCCTCTTCGAGGCATTGAGCATCGAATCGACCTCATCCCCGGAGCGCCACTTCCAAACAAAGCTCCCTACCGTGTCAATCCCGAAGAAACCAAGGAGATTCAAAGGCAAGTACAACAACTAATCGACAACGGTCATACGTGAAAGCTTAAGCCCTTGTGCCGTTCCCGTTATTCTTGTGCCTAAGCCCGATGGAACATTCCGCTTGTGCTCCGATTGTAGACCCATAAATGCTATTACTGTGCGCTATAGGCATCCCATTCCTCGCTTAGATGATATGCTTGATGAACTTAGTGGAGCCAACTTTTCTCAAAATTGATCTTAAAAGTGGCTATTATCAAATCCGCATTCATGAGGGTGATGAATGGAAAACTGCTTTCAAAACAAAATTTGGCTTATATGAATGGTTGGTTATGCCTATGGGTTTGTCGGAAGCTCCCGGAACTTTTGTGCGTCTCATGCATCATGTACTTCGTCCATACATTGGAATCTTTGTTGTGGTTTACTTCGATGACATTCTTGTGTTTAGCAAAACCATGAAAGAGCATCTTGATCATGTTAAGCTTGTTTTGCAAACCCTTCAAAAGGAAAGTCTTTATGCCAACTTGAAAAAATGCACTTTTGGCGTTGACAAAGTGGTTTTCTTGGGTTTCGTTGTCTCTTCCAAGGGTGTCCATGTTGATGAAACTAAAATTGAAGCAATTAAAACTTGGCCCCAACCCACCAATTTGCAACAAGTGCGAAGTTTCCTTGGTCTTGCAGGTTTTTACCGACGCTTTGTGAAAAACTTTAGCACTATTGCAGCCCCTTTGCATGCTTTGAGTAAGAAAAATGCTCCTTTTGTTTGGGGACCTTTGCAATCCAACGCTTTTGATGAGCTCAAGTCTTTGCTTACTCATGCTCCGATTCTTGCTTTGCCTAATTTTGACAAAACTTTCGAGGTTCATTGTGATGCAAGTGGTACCGGAATTGGCGGAGTTTTGATGCAAGAAAAACGTGTAATTGCTTATTTTAGTGAAAAACTCTCCGGTGCTCAACTTAACTATCCCGTATATGACAAGGAATTGTATGCTTTAGTGCGTGTACTACATGTTTGGGAACATTATCTTAGACCTCATGAGTTTGTCATCCATACCAATCATGAAACGCTTAAATACTTAAAAGGTCAAACTAAATTGAACAAGCGTCATGCCAAATGGAGTGAATTTATCGAATCTTTCCCATATGTGATCAAGTACATTAAGGGTAAGGAAAATGTAGTTGCCGATGCACTTTCTCGCATATGCACGCTTGTCACCCAACTTGAGTTGAATGTTATTGGCTTTGAGCACATAAAAGATTTGTATGCTAGTGATCCATCTTTTGCATCTCATTATGCCAAATGTTTGACGCATACATCTTGGGAACAATATTACCTCAAGGATGGTTATCTTATGAGAGCTAACAAACTATGCATTCCCGAGTCTTCTCTTCGTTTGCTTCTTTTGCAAGAGGCTCATGGAGGCGGACTCATGGGACATTTTGGACGCGACAAGACCTTCGCCACGCTCTCCAAGAACTACTTTTGGCCCAAGATGTTTAAAGACGTCTCACGCTTCACCACCCGATGTTCTACATGCCGCAAAGCTAAGTCAAAAGCTCAATCTCATGGTCTTTACATGCCTCTTCCTATTCCTTATCAACCTTGGGAAGACATTAGCATGGACTTTGTACTTGGTTTGCCTAGAACTCAAAATGGAAAGGATTCCGTGTTTGTTGTTGTGGATAGATTTTCCAAAATGGCACATTTCATTCCTTGCAACAAGGTAGACGATGCTTCACATATTGCAAATCTCTTTTGTAGGGAAATCTTGCGCCTCCATGGAGTACCAAAGACAATCGTCTCCGACCGCGACGTCAAGTTCCTGAGTTACTTTTGGGAGACTCTATGCGCCAAGCTCGGAATCAAGCTCTTCTTCTCATCCGCATACCATCCTCAAACCGACGGCCAAACGGAGGTGACGAACCGAACGCTCTCCACTCTACTTCGCGTGTTGATCAAGAAGAACATCAAGGAATGGGAGGCGTGTCTACCCATCGCCGAGTACGCCTACAACCGCGCAAGACATTCGACGACCGGCAAGTCACCCTTCGAGGTCGTCTACGGCTTCAATACATTGTCCCCATTGGACATTCTACCTCTACCTCTACAAGAGCGCACCAACCTCGACGCAAGTGCCCGTGCAAGCTACATCAAGAAGATGCATGAAGAGACAAGACACACCATCGAGCGCCACGTACAATGACTCACTACCAAGCTCAACATCAACAAACAACCCATGATATTCAACATAGGTGATCTCGTGTGGCTACACCTTCGCAAGGAACGCTTCCCCAACGAACGCAAGTCCAAACTTCTACCTCGAGCCGATGGACCCTTCAAGGTGTTAGCACGCTACAACAACAACGCCTACAAGCTCGACCTACCATGCGACAAGTACAACGTGAGCGACACTTTCAACATCAAAGACCTCTCGCCTTTCCATGGTGATGAAGATATAGATCCGAGGTCGGATCCTTTCGAAGGGAGGGGATATGATGCGGAGCATCCTTCCATCATCCCCATGGACTCTACATCAACACCTACAACACCACAAGGACCGATGACTCGAGCACGTGCAAGAGCTCTTGAAACCGAGGTGACTTCTCTCCTAAATGGTATTTCATATGACCCTCTCGAGACATGGCTACTACCTAAGTCAGATACACTATGCATGATTAGGTGTCAAGAAGAACCTCCCGAGGATGCGTGTGAAGATGGACAAGTTGCCCACCTGGGATGAAGAGAACCAAACCGAAAAGGACAAGTTCACCTTCGGGCCCGGACATCCGCCTAGACCCCGGACATCCGGCCCCGGAGACGCCAACCCAAAGAACCGTAGCTCAGCCAAGAAGACTCAGGTCTTGACATCCGCCCTGTGTCCGGACATCCGGCCTCCCGAGAAGCCCCGAAATCCGGCATTTCGCCCCGAATCCGCGCCCGCACTGAAGGTTGAAGGTCGCTTAGCCAGCCCGGACATCCGGCCTCCAGCCGGACATCCGGCCTCACGTGAAGCCCGGACATCCGCCCGACGCCCGGACGTCCGGCCTCACCAAGCGTGAGCAGTGAAGGGCCAAGCCCATGTACCCTTTCACCCGAGACTATATATACTCCATCCCTTCCTCTTTCTAGGGCTAGCAAAGGATTAGCTCATATTTTGTGTGAGAGCTTTGCTCATCCACTTGGTTACTTCTCCTCGAGCTCGGGACCTCTTGGAGAAGATCCCCAAGCGGATTCAAGACCCCTTCAAGGGAAGACCATCAAGACCTCCTCACGGAGAAGAACCCGGTTACCTTTTGTATCGTCCTTTGTTGACCTTGTATCTCGTGGATCTCTTATGTGTGTGATGATCTAGCACTTGTGTGATCGATTCCTTGTTGGTTGAGTGATTCCCTCTCGTTTTCCCCGTGTTTCCCCTTGTGCTTCCGCGTGTTCTTTGTGTTCCCTCCGTAGGATCCCCTCCAAACGTGAAAGATCGACGAATTAGGGTTCCACCCTACATCAGTGTGCTTTCAAAATCTTCTAGCTCATAACACCATAATTCCAGTGATTGTGGCACTTTTTTTGATCATATACATAAGAATTTCTTCACCCTACAATATTGGGTAGGGGGTCAGACTGAAAAGCGAAACATACGCCTTTTTACAGAAATTGTAAAGTTAATGAGACTAAAGAAAAAATGCATACCAAATAGTAGAAACAAAGCCAAGACTAAAGATAAAATGAATACCAAATAGTAGAAACAAAGCAGACATTTAAATGCCCGAGCAAAGCAGGAGATACAAGAAAACCAATCAAAATCCAAAGAGAAGGGGCTTTAATGCTACAATCACTACTTTGTTGTCTTGGATCACGCATGCTGCTGCTTTGATGCTCCAATCACTATTTTGTTCTCTTGTCTCAGGCATGCTGCTGCTATTGTATATGCTCCAATCACTACCATACATGCTTGCTCAGAAAGAAATCGAGGTTGTTCTGCATCTTGCTGGAAAGGACTTGGCAAAAGTTGCATCTCCGCATCCAGATATTGCTCCGGTTGGGAACACGCAACAATAGATGCCTCCACAGAAATACACGCGCACACAATTGGATTGCTATAAGAGGATAACCTTGGTTTCTTTCTTGATTTATTTCTTGTAGGGTGTAGATTAAAAGGACCACGTACATTAGATTGCCAAAGGCTCGAGTCCCGGCTGAAACAGACAAGCAATACATGCACGTACATGTCTAGCAGGAGCACGGTCGGTTCAGGCACACACTGGTTGCCGCCCTTTGCTAAGCTGTCACTGCCATGCCCATATCCCAGCACCGTTGCAGACCAGAGAGAGCGTGGTGAGAGATGAGAAAATAACATACCTGCATTGCCGCCACCGCTGCCGTCAATCCATGACCGCCTCCACGCGATAGAGACGATGGAGAGTGCCGCACTGTGGAGGAGCTTGAAGTTGAATAGGACTTCAGCGGACGACGAATCTTGGAGACTGAGCATGGCAGCTCGGGCATCGAACACCATTCGGACAACGTTGTCCATGGATGGCAAGCCGCCAGTTCCAAAGATGGGAATGGGATACCGGCGAGGATGGACGACGGTGTCGGTAGGGTACTCCATGAGAGGGGCGCTAGGGAGGGAGAGGAGGATTTAGATCAGGATCGTGAGAGAATATTGAGAGGGACGAGGGCTCGTGGTTCCGGTTTTTCCTTTTCTGTTTTTTATTTATATTTACACATCCGGGGACAGGGCGTGGGAGAGGAAGGCCAAAAAATCAGGAACAAAAATCGGAGCTCGTGGAACGAAATCGGTGAGGGTTGATTCTTTCGGTCGATGGGGCATTGAGTTCCAACGAACGAGCGAAGGAAACGACGTACTACATACTTAGACATTAGAAATAGAGATAATAAAATATTGAAAAAGTGTTAGTTCAACCGGCTGATTTCACAGCTCGTTAAACCGCTCGCTTTGCTCGTCACATGTCCACTGGACCCACTCACCGCTGGCGAACCTTCCTTTTCTTACAGCATCTCCAGCCGTCCCCCAAGAACACCCCCAGGACCGCTTTTTTAGTCCCGACGGTAAAAAACCGCTTCACTCACACCTCTACAGGTTTAATTTTCTCCGGATTTGCGGCGATCCCACCCCAAACCCAGCCCCCAGGGGGCAGCTAGGAACGTCGGCGCCACTTTTTTGCCTCGTGTGGCCCACCTGCAGCCACATTCTTTCCCCCCTCGCTTTCTCCTCGCAGAGCCCCCATCTTCTCTCCCTATCCGCTTCTCTCTCCCGTGCGGCTCGGCCCGGCTGTCGCCCGGCCTCCTGCCCGCCCGCCCTTCTCCTCTGCCAAGGCCTGGGCCCCCGCGCGCCTCGCTAAACGGAGAGCTCATGAGCTTGGCGAGGTCGCTCGGCGAAGCATACCGCCACTTCAGACTCAAGACGTGGAGCGCGCGAAGAAGCGGGCGCGACGGTCTTTGGTGGTGGCGACAAAGATGGACGAGCAGCCGACCATGGCAACCCGGAGGAGCAGACCCCCGACATGGCCTTCCTGGCCAACATCACCGCCCCCTCTGCGCTCGTCTCCAAGCCCCTCGGCGACGCCCTCCGCGACGTGTCCTCCGGCAACGCCTCCCCCGCCGAGGTGGTGGTGCGTCTCGACTGGCGCGAGTCGATGCCGAACCTGGATGCGCAAGTGGAGTACGAGCTCTGGACCAACAAAGAACGACGAGCGCGGTATGGCGGCGACGAAAGAAGCGGTGACTTAGCGGCGTTCATGACCACACGGTGATAGAGAAGGTCGACGGCGCTGCCTCGGACGGGGCTCTGTGATGGCCAGCAGCGCGACTGCCGCGAGGAGGCACGAGTAGTAGAGATGCGGCGCGCCTGGGCGGTGGTGGCGCGGATGGCGACCAGAGCGCGAAATACGAAGAAGAAAGCAGCGCCGCCTCGGATGGGCGGCGCGGTGGTGCGGCGAGTACGACGGCCTCGCTTGGGGGTGGAAATGGCTGGAGATTTTTTTTCATCCTTAGGCCAAAATTCTCGTCGGCAGCCCCCCAAGCGGCGAAAAAAATGCCTCCTGGGGGGCTCAACGGCTGGAGATGCTCTTATTTCTAGTGGCACACGCAAACCGCCCAATCCTTATCTCTTTATTCAGATCCCCTTTGTCTCCATCATGACTTTCTCCTGCTGCTCCTCGCCATGGCCACACTTCTCCTTTCCTCTTGCGCTAAAGATGCTGCTCTGAGACCCACCCACGGCGGCTGAGGGCGCCGGACTGCAGAAGGGCAGCCGCTCGCAGGTCGCTGCAAGGGGAAGGGGGTCTAACCCGTGTTGCAAGGCGGGATCAATCCGGCGAACACCGCCCGGAGATGCAATGGAGCGCGCGGCGCTGCGACAATGACATCGGAGAGTGGCCAACGTGGGCGCTGCAACTCCGGCGATGCTGCCTTGAAGATGTTGGGAACACCTCAGTGTTGTAATGGAGCAACGCCGGGCCGTCGGAAGCATAGCCGGCGCTGCAATGAAGCCTCGCCGGACGCCCCGGTGATGCGTTGGAGTTTCGTCGATGCTGCAATGGAACTTCGCCGGACCGCCGGAAGCATAGGCGCTGCAATGAAGACTCACTGGAGCTGCAATGGAGCTTTGCCGGACGCGCGGTGCTGCAATGCAACTTCGCCGGACGCGCTGGTGCTGCGTTGGAGCTCCGCCGGACTTCATCGGTGCTGCGTTGGAACTTCACCAGGCGACGGCGATGCGCCATGAAAGCTGCGTTGGAGCTTTTGCCGGGGTGCAGCTGCGTAGCGTTGAAGCAGTCGCGCATGTACTCCTGTCATTGCGTTGCTGTAATCCAACGGCCACTAGTAGGCAGATCGGACGGCTGTCTAGCCAGATGATTTCTTAGCAGTGGCCTAAAATATTTCTGAAATTTTTAACAAACATCCTTCAATTATTTTAATTTTTTGTCACGAAAATTTGCACGCAGCTGTAAAACTAGGCATTTTTTGTTGTAAAGAAAACCCAGAAATTTTCTATTTTTTAGATTTTATATTGTTCATAGGAGGAGTATTTGAGCTCGGGATTAAAAGCATACTGCTTTCTACAGCCGTTCATCCGTAGGTGGACTGGTCGCGTTTGACTACAGATCAAACCTGGCGAGTCTCTTCGACTTCTTTTTTTGCGAATTGAGTCTCTTCGACTTTGAATTCAAAATTTTCAACTACATATACGAGAGTTCCTCCCGCCAAAACAAAAATTCAAGAGTTCAGTTTCCAAAATTTTAACAGGAAGATTCAAAGCAAAGTGGGCACGAGTTCCAAGTATCCACATATCAGTAATTTGGCGTCCTATCTGCTGATCAGCCCGTTCAGGAGGAAAAAGATGGTTGACATATAAATACTTTAATGTATTTCTTTATCTTTCATGTTGTTCGTAAGATTGGTTTGATTAATAAAATTGTGCATCTTATTTTTTAGAAAAAAGATAACTTAGAGGTGTAGATGTCTGACAAAGGCTCACGTAGGCACAAAGCCTTTTTATCCTTCCCCTTCCTCCCATGAAACTATAGAGCCGCGGCACCTATCTACCTACTCCCAGCGAAATTATGAGCCCTTCTCAGGAGGGGGCGGGGACCCCGTTGTTTCAGACCGGTGGTGATTTGATAAAAAAAATCTGTTTATGTTTTGGTGGTGTCAGAAAGCTGGCTGTAGTTTAGATTTCTTGGTTGACAGCCTGCTAGCTGATTGTAATAGACATTTCCCGAGTTTTGATACATTACTAAAATCCTAGTTTCGATGCCAAAAAGGAAATAGACTATAATACCCTTTATATTAAGGGGTATGTTTTAATTTCCACCATTAATTCTTTAGACGTGGGAGTGTACAAAGCAGAACCCCAGAGAACCAGTTTAACTAGCAGACTCCTTGATTGTGGTTCATTCTATATCAGCTTTTGATTTTTGTTAATACCACAAAAATGTTTGGTAAACCGAACATCACTACGCGACGGAAATGAGAAGCTTCAAGGAACTTACATACATTCTGATTTTTTTGGGTGAAAAATTGTATTACTTAACTCCTAGTGTGCATACAATCAGCAAGAGCTAGCTCTATAACATCATCTGGGCCAGAACCAACCCAAGTCATGGTTCTGCTTCCATTCTAGCAAATCTGGCTAACCTATCACTAACTTTATTTTGAGTACGGTTCACATGAGTAATACAAGAATCATGAAGACCCATAAGGTACTTGCTCTGGGTTACACCAAGAGGGACTTTACAGAAACGGCCCCCGCGTCGTCCGCCTGGGCGACCCGGGCGGCGGCTCAGATCCCTTTTTTGCTACCGGTGCGACCTGCCCTCGCCGCCGCCGGTCGGCACCGTTGGGCTCGCCGGCGTGGCTGACGGCGGCGGCGGAGTTTCATTCCTGTGGTGATTTGGACGGCGATTGGCGATATGTATGTAACGGCATGGATGAGTTGCAGCGACAGCGGCGGCGCACAACGTAGGGCTCGATCCAGCGGATGCATGGCCGTGAGGTGGCCAGATCGGCACCACTGTGATGCCGGCCACCACTCATCAAAGCCGTGGTCACCAATGGAAGCAGATACCCGTGGCATCGTCAGTTCGTCAGGAGGAGCACAAAAACCACTCATCTCTTCCCCATCATGGAGTGAACGTCCGCTTGCACTCGTCCCAACGGATGCCTCATGTGTCATCCTCGATCAGGGGCAGCCTAGCTGGTGCATGAGTGGGGAGCCGAGAACCAATCTGGGAGCACGCTCCTGCCATGGCCGTTGCCCTTGGGGTGGCTTTTTGGTGTACAGGCGTGGCAGATTGGGGCGGTGGCCAGTTGTCGCGGTTGTTGCGCGCATCTTCAGCACGGAGGCGCGATCATGGTGGTCTTCCACTCGCTCGGGCTCAATGTTGGGCGGCGACATGAATCTGGCCAGCATGCTGATGGGCGGTTATCGACCAGACGGTAGTCACCTAAGATGATTGAACTTGTATGGCCTGCGTTCATAAGTGAGGAAGATGGAGATAGTGGCTGCGAGTGATGGTGTCGTCTCATACAGATCAGCCTCGGCTGCCACTTGTGAGGATGGTGCATGGCCTCTGGAGTGTCTCCAACTCAGGATTTGGCGGTGCTGCTATCCTTTCTCCCCGTTAAAGTCTTCTTCGGGTGATGGCGAGTGACTCCTTCGAGTCTCGTCAGCTTACCTGTATGGACAAGGTCATCGCTCTCCGCAAGGACCATGCGCATGTGCAGCTATTGGGATGGAGGAGGAGACAACATAATAGATTTCGATTTGGGTGGTACTTCTCGAGTACCCAATCTTGTGCTCCGGGGGTGAAAACTTCGGCCTGACCCTTTGGTTATACCTGGCAATGGCGGCGTTCTTTGTGCCGTTACCATGATGATGGCATTGCTCGGAGTTTGCTCAGATTTGGCCTTCAGGGTGAAAATCATGATCCTACTTTGGGTAGTTGGATCCGGCGACGATGACGCTTGTACGCCATTCCCTTCCTGGAGGCGTCGCTGTTGGAAAACCCCTCTCATAGTCCTTGTGTTGTCAAGAGATGGTTGGCACCGATGGTCACTGTGGTATATCGTCAATTGTTGTTTTTATTGCTTGGGTTTTCCCCCTCTGCATAGGCATGGCTTTGGTCTTATATGACTTTGCTTTTTGCCGGTGTGGTTGGTTAGTGCGTGTGTTGTATTGGCTGTGTGCATTCTAGTTATGCAGAGGCCGGATGTGTATTCATTATGATTGTATCCCTCGATACTACATTATGAGTCAATAAAAAATACCCTTTATCAAATGAATCCCCCGACTAGATCAATTTGGCTACAATGATAGAGTGCATCTCCACAATGATAGGTAGGTCACTTCTTTGGATTTCAAATGACGACCTTCCATGCACACACACAGTTCGGCTTCCAAAGCTTCAGGATAAGAGAAAAGTTCTCTACAAGATGGGATATAATGCTTCCTCTGTCATCCGTAGGACCAACGCACCATACCGACCCCTGCTTTACGATCCTCGGCATTAGATCCATCAATGTTCAGCTTGACCAAACCGACATTAGGCGGACTCCACATTCTGCATTGTTGCTGCAAATCTCTGTGGTAGGACTAGGGTTCCTACCGGCTCTACTGCGGAGGTTGTAGGGGCAAGGAGGGAGAGGGCGCGGCGAGGAACGGTTGCGCCGACGGCAGGGCGCCATCGCGGCTAGGGTTGAAGGCGGCGGCGGCTTGGCTGCGGCGGCTAGGGTTTCCGGCTCCTCTGGGAGCCGGGCAACAAAAGATAATAATAGTCTTTATTGCTTGCCTCAAATCGATGTCTTACATGAGTATTTATAACTTTAGCCTAAGATAACTTTCCTAAGATAATTTGCCTAAGATAACTTGTGGGCCAAGCCCCTAATACTAATGCCCTGTGGGCCTCTTCCTAGTATAGACCAAGCAGGTCATAACATCTCTCCCCGCCTGCGCAAACAGCTCGTCCTCGAGCTGAAAGTCTGGATAGTGTTGAAGGAAATCTTCACGCTGTTCCCAAGTAGCCTCCTCCTCCGGAAGGCCCGCCCACTGAATTAGAATGAACCAGACGCCACGACGGAGCTGGGCCCGCAACACCTTTGCTGGCTCTGGAAGAATCGACCCTCGGCGGTTGGAGGAAGCGCCGAGGAGCTGCCGGTGGCTCGCCACGGAAAGGCTTGAGCAGCCCCACATGGAACACGTCGTGGATGCGGCGCTGGTGGAAGTCGAAGACGATAGGCCACCTTCCCGATCGCTCCACGACGAGGAAGGGCCCGGCGACGAGGGCCAAGCTTGCGCTGCGGGTCCGATGATTGCGTAGAGCGGTGGAGAAGACGCAGCCACACCCAGTCGCCCACGGCGAAATCCGCCTCGTGATGATGATCGTCGTAGTAGTGCTTGGCCGTCTGCTGGGCCTGAAGTAGGCGCTGACGGACCTCCGCTAGCATCTCATCACGGGTGCGGATAAGGTCACCTGCAGCCACCGTCCGAGCCATCTCCGGGTCGACCGGAAGTATAGGCGGGGGTGGGCGACCATAGACCACCTCAAATGGCGTCGCGCGCAGGGCGGAGTGATAAGAAGTGTTGTAGCAAGATTCGCCCAAGAGAGCCATCCACCCATGCGCGAGGCCGATCACCGTCACACAACGCAAATACATAGCAATGACCTTGTTAACCACCTCGGACTGACCGTCCGTCTGAGGATGGAACGCCATACTGAGGCGGAGCTGGACACCCGCCATCCTGAAGAGGTCGCGCCAGACATGGCCTGTGAAGACTGGGTCCTGATCACTGACGATTGAAGTCGGGAACCCATGGAGACGGACAATGCCGTCGAAGAAGGCTCGGGCCACGGACACCGCCGTGTACGGATGGCCGAGCGCGATGAAGTGGGCGTACTTAGAGAAGCGATCGACCACCGTGAGGATGACCGACTTGCCCCCAACCTTGGGAAGGCCCTCGATGAAGTCCATGGAAATATCCGCCCAAACCTGAGATGGCACTTCCAAGGGCTGAAGGAGCCCCGCCGGCCTCAGGGTCTCCGTCTTATTGCGCTGGCAAGTCTGACAAGACCGAACCCAGTCGCGGACCAAGGCACGATCGCCAGGGATGTAGAAGTCGGCGCGAAGACGATGGAGGGTTTTCTGCACATCCTCATGGCCGGCCGAGTGGGCGAGCTGTAACACCTAGTGACGGAGATCATCATGCGCCGGAACAAAGATCCGCGCCCATGGAGGAACAATCCGTCGAGAAACGCCAAGGCTCCTCAAGGTGCCGGCCGCTACTCGCTTCTTGTAGTAGGGCGGCATCATCTGCCGTCTCGATGGCGCGTCGAATGTCGGCGAAGAGATCGAACGAAGGCGGAGCGGATGCAGGACCGCCCCGCGGTCGAGTCGGCGGTCGGCGCGAGGTCGGAATCGCGACGGGACAGTAGCGTCGGCCAAAGTGTTAAGACGGCCCGGCCGATACTCGACGGAGAAGTCGGTCAAGAGCTTGCGATCCATCGGTCTTGTGGGCACGGTTGACAAAGCGTTGATCCAGCAAGAACTTCAGACTGTAGTGGTCCGTGCGAATGTGGAAGGTCCGTCCCCACAAGTATGGCCGCCAATGACGCACGGCCTGAACGAGGCCAATGAGCTCCCGCTCGTAGGCTGCCAACTTAAGATGGCGCGGAGCAAAGGGTCGGCTGAAGAAAGCGAGGGGCCCATCGCCCTGATGAAGTACGGCGCCGAACCCGGCGCCCGAGGCATCCTGATCCACCATGAACAGGCGGTCAAGTCGAGCATCCGGAGGACGGGGCTGTCGTGAGGGCCCCTTGAGGGCCTCGAACGCCATTGCCGCCTCGTCGTCCCAAGCGAAGGCTTCGGCGAAGCAACCGCGTGAGGGGCGCCGCGATGAGTCCGAACTCCCGGATAAATTTCCGGTAGTAGCCGGCGAGTCCGAGGAACCCGCGGAGAGCCCGCGGCGAGTGAGTCGTCAGCCAGGCGGAGACGGCCGCCACCTTATCGGCGTCCATAGCCACCCGTCGGTGAGATGACATGGCCGAGGTAGGCGACGAAGATGCGTCGAACGAGCACTTCGAGCGCTTAAGGTGGAGTTTGTGCGCTCGAAGCTCGTTGAAGATGATGGCGACGTCTTTGGAGATGTTCGCCAGTGGCGCTGTAGATAAGAATGTCATCAAAGAAAACAAGCACAAACCGCCGTAAGTAGGGCCAAGGACGCGCTCATTAGGGCTCGAACGTTGCCGGGCGTTGGCGAGACCGAAAGGCATCACCAAGAACTCGGCGGCTATGGTGGGTGCGAAACGCCGTCTTGGCGATGTCGTCCGGATGCATGCGCGATTTTGATGATAGCCCGACCGAGATCGAGCTTGGAAGAAGCGTGCCCCATGGAGCTCATCCAAGAGCTCGTCGACCACCGGTATAGGGAACTTGTCCTTGAGCGTAAGCGCGTTGAGGGCGCGATAGTCAATGCAGAAGCGCCATGTGCCGTCTGACTTACGGACGAGAAGCACCGGCGCCGAGAAGGGTGACGTGGAGATGCGGATGATGCCTGCGGCGAGCATCGTGGCACACTGGCGCCCAACTCATCCTTCGCGGTGTGGGTAGCGATAGGGCCGCACCGCCACCGGAGTGGAGCCGACGAGGTGAATCGATGGTCGTACACCCGGGCAGGCGGAAGACCTCGCGGCTCGTCGAAGATGTCGTTGTGCTGCTGCAGAAGAGGATCCAGTAAGGGGTGCTCGGCCTCCTAGGACGCGCGCCGGTGGAAGTGTGGCGGCGGCCTTGGCGCCCCAAGGCCCTCCCACGGATCGGCGCCCTGCCGCCAGAATGTCATCGTGAGCGCGTCGAAATCCCACAGGATGGGCCCGAGGGTCTGGAGAAAGTCCACCCCGAGAATGAAGTCGAAGCAGCCCAGATCGATCCCTGCACAGGTAATGGAAAAAATTTCGTCGTCGATGGAGATGGGAACGTCGCGGGCTAGCCCATGGCATCGGAGGTGATCGCCGTTCGCCACTGTGATCCTCAAGCGCTCCCCGCCCGTTGTTGGGAGTGCTAGCCGATGCATGGTCGAATCGGGCAGGAAGTTGTGTGTGGAGCCCGTATCCAGCAGGGCCACCAGTCTCTCGCCATGGATCGTCACGGCAAAGAAGATGGTCCGCCGCCCGGATACTGCCAGGCGTGAAGGGAGACGACGCACGCCGTTGCCGCGGAATCCACGGCCGCGTCTTCGGTAGCCGCAGGCGGTGGTAGTGCGTCGGCCGAGGCGTCCTCCTTGGTGTAGTCAACCGTCTCTAAATAAAAGAGGCGGGGGCAGACATGGGTCGGCGTGTAGGGCTCATCGCAGTTGAAGCAAAGACCGACGGCGACGCCCCGCTGCTCGGCCGGTGACAGACGGCGAAAAGGCCGGGTGGCCGCCGGGGGTGTGGCCGTCGTAGCTGGGGAGGGCCGACCCGAGGCTGAGGAAGTCAGAGCGGGCCGACTGGGCTGACGGACGCTCCGTCCGAGTGGCTGCTGCAGTGCCTGGGCTCGCTGCTCGAAGGCCCGGGCGTAGTACATGGCCGTCTGGAGGTCGTGGGGGTCCCGGAGCTCGACGTCCACGCGGATATGGTCCGGCAACCCGCCCACAAAGAGCTCAGCGCGCTGGGTCGCGGAGACGCCCGGTGCGTGGCACGCCAGGGCCTGGAAGCGGTCGGCATAGTCCTGCACCGTAGATGTGAACGGTAAACGGCCGAGGGCCGCCAGTCTGCTCCCGCGGATAGGAGGCCCAAAACGGAGGAGACAGAGCTCCGGAACGCTCCCAAGGTGGCATGCCGCTTCGTCCCGCCGAGGGCGTAATACCGTGTCTCGAGCTGCACCTCGAAGATGATAGGACGAAGCGGTGCGATCCGAAGCTAGCGCCCGCGCCCTCGAAGAATCGCCGCCTTTGGTTGAGCGAGTTGAGGGGTCTCGTGCCCTCGTGAGGTTGCGAAGTCCGGTTTAGCGGCGAGGGTGTCGGACCGCCGTGCTTCTGGGCGGCGCATGCGCCGGCGGTGCGTATGCTGGGTCGGGAAGCGCCGGGCCGTAGTTCGCCGAGCTGGAGGGGTGATCAAACCGCAGGGAAGGCCTCGGGTGTTCCGGCGCCGTGGAGTAGACCGGGCCCGAAGACGAGCCGGTCGCCCAAGCGGGGATCGGCGATGGCGACGGGAAAGCAGACTGGTGCGGGCCGACCGTAGCCCTAGGTGCGGGCGGCGGTCTTTGTCGATGGCGGCGGCTCTGGAGGCGTCTGCTCGCCCGTGCCGGCGTCGTGGGAGCCGGCGGTGGCGCTGGGAGGACTCTTTGGGCGGGCTCCCAGTGACTGCAGTGGAGGCGGCCAGCGGGTTACGGCCGTATCTGCACTGGTAGGGCGGCAAGAAGAATGGCGGCCGAGACGCCCGCCGTAGGGCGCTGAAAGCTGTGGCTGGCCACGCAGCGGGCGGCGGCCGTGGGAGGTGGTGACGGCGCTTCGGTGGGGTGGGCCTCGGCGGTATAGGGTAATACCGACCGCTGAACCAACTCCGAAGGGCGCCGGACACTTCCTCGGCGAGAAGCGTGAGGCGGTTGGCCGTGGTGGTGATGGGTTGGCGTGGTGGTGGTGGTGGTGGTGGTGCGGATGCGGTCGTCATCGGCGTGGGCGTGGTGGCGGCGGCAGCGAGAGAGGCGGAGGTGGATGGTAGCGGCGGTGATGGAGGCTGGGACATGATCGGCTGGTGTCTCTGGATACCAAATTGGTAGGACTAGGGTTCCTACCGGCTCTCTGTGGAGGTTGTAGGGGCAAGGAGGGAGGCGCGGCGAGGAACAGTTCTTGGCCGCGGCGCAGGCACCGTCATGCTAGGGTTGAAGGCGGCGGCGGCTTGGCATGGCTAGGGTTTCGGCTCCTCTGGGAACCGGCAACAAAAGATAATAATAGTCTTTATTGCTTGCCTCAAATCGATGTCTTACATGAGTATTTATAACTTTAGCCTAAGATAACTTTCCTAAGATAATTTGCCTAAGATAACTTGTGGGCCAAGCCCTTAATACTAATGCCCTGTGGGCCTCTTCCTAGTATAGACCAAGCCGGTCATAACACTCTGCATCTTGTTTTTTTGAGACGCACATCTCACCGCGAGCAAAGTTCATGCAGATCTCATCTGGTGCTATTATACGTTGATATTTTCATGCAGAACTTGGAGTAGATTACTGGACACCAAGCAAGCTGACAATTAAACATTTATCCATGAAAACATCCCCCTTTGTGCATTGCAACTAATGTGATATAGATATCTCTATCTCTGTAGGGAAAGCAATCAATCATTAGTCGCGGAGGCAGGGTTGAGTAGACTAAATGAGATGTGTCCGAACGCCGACCACACTTTTTTATTTTTCACTCATGTTTCTTTCTCCCTTTGCTGGCTGACATGTACTCCCTCCGTCCGAAAAAGCTTGTCCCAAGCTGACACTTAAATGAATGTATCTAGCACTAACTTGGTGATAGATACATTCATTTGAGGGACAAGCTTTTCCAGACAGAGGGAGTAGGAGTCATCCCCTGCCAAATGGAGAGCAAACCAGAAAAAAACAAAGAGTAAAATAAACCAGCGGACGTGGCATGCACATCAGCACTAAAGCAGAAAAATATATATTAAATGGGATAATTTGTGGCACAAGTTTGCTTAAAATTGGTAAAAGCATGGAAAAACTGCAAAATGTTGTAATTGCTGCCACGAACATGAAACTAGAGGATAAAAAACGGAATTCACTTCAATACTTATTTAGAGCTCGATCCATGCAAGATAATGGAGTCCACTTTTACTCATACAGAGAGAGAATGGAAGATCACTTTGTGTATATAAGTACCAAAAGCATATGACTATTGAATATTGATGCAGTTTTTAAGCTAGAATCTAGAACGGACTATTTCATTCTTCAAAGAATAAGACAGACTATTTCATTTTCATATCCTTCAGTTTGGTGTCTCCCTGAAGCAAAGAACATGTTAACCTTACATATCCACTAAATCAGGCTAAGGTCTTATGATGAGTCACGCGAGATAACTTTTGTCCTCAGCACAAATCCTTAAGGCATTACAAGCTTACAGAACACCCAACAGGAGGTATAAACAGCATAGAGGTTGCCCAATTTCTTCTCTGCAGTGGCAAGAAGAGAGTAACGGTGCAGTAGCCTTTGTCGATTTTGCTAGCAGAACTATCAACAGTTTAAGACAGGAAGCGCCCTGGATGAACAATCAGTCTTTCACATCCATCAATCCACCTGTTGTAATCTGGAAAACGTGTTGGTGGTCAAGGGAAACAATTTCTCAACAACTAGAATTAAATCATAAACTTTGCTGCGCAAGTCTGAGCAAAACAATCCTATCAAGAGTTCAGCAACCAAACAAATTAATGGAATGAATAGCACAAGCAGTAAACAAGTACTCCTAGTATAGAGCAAAAGGATATAGCTTCTCCCTCGGGAAGGTTAGGGGCGTCAAAGATCTTGCAGACACGCTGCTCGCCTTTGCCTTTCCTCAGCATCAACCGGATGGTGGCTGCATGCGCCAGCACGTGGCCTCCCGCCGGCTTTTTGGGGTCAGTGATGAACATACCACCACCTGGGTCCGCAATCACTGGAACAAGGAAAGAACTTGTATGATTTGAGATCCACGAATATAAGGAGCTCTTTCTTGGAACAGACAGGATAGATTGGAAAAAGCACACCTTGGTTGGTGATGTACACTGCAACATTGAACTCCTCAGCAATCTTTGTAAGGCGGGAAAGCATTTGTGCCAGTTTTTGCTGCAGTTCCAGAGCACATCACTTAGAGCAAGTGTATAAAACGCAAGCATTCGACTACATCATGAGTTGCTTGATTTTTTCACATAGTTAGCTAGTTACAGTAGAATACCTGACGCTCTGCAAGTTCACCCCTACCACTGAAATCAACACGGAATAGCGCAATCACAGAATCCACGATCTATCATTTCCAAGCCAAACAAAGATCACATGAGCACAGTTGAGATCTATCAACTTGTAATAATAGTACATGTCAGCAAAGTCATGCGTACCAGAAGCCTGAAAGGCTCTTCAGCCATCTTGGCAGCAAGGCCCAGGAGTAAGTTGTACTGGTGCTCATAGGTGTATGCACGAGCGTATATGATCTAAAACAGAAAGATCACAAATTAAACAAAGATCTTTATCTATTCTTCCTTAAATGGGTTAAGAGAGATGTAAAGGAGCCATGCATTGTCAAGAACAGCATTGGCATCCATCCCAAATCTCTCAGCAATTGGCACAATGCGTTCAGGCCGGCTGATAACTCCGTTAAGGGAACAGTTTCGATAAATACAGGAATGTAAATGAATTCATTAAACAAATCGGCTATAGGTATTACTACGGAATTCAAAGGATACAATGTTCCCTCAGTGTCAATGTAGGCAACCTTCCCGTTCCCACCATGCATATGGAGTGGAAGCTGTTATACATTTGATTAAACAAGCAGAGTTATTCATGGATTCTGATGTAGTGAGGTTTCACCGAGAAATACAAGGCAGGAAATGGACCTGAGTGGAGACACAAAGAGTATGAGCCAACTGGGTCTTCCCTGACCTGCAAGACAAAGTATATAATATGGATTTTAGCGCTAGAAAGTCGGAACTGAATTGAGAAATGTTTGAGTAACAAATGTGCTTTGGAAGTCAACATTACAACCGTGCTCATTGAATAATAATAAGAGCATGTGTGTGTTGCATCAGAGAAATAGTGAATAATAATATTGATGTAGATATGTTTGAATTTTGGCATGTAACAGGTATCCAGTATTCAATGTTAGCATCACAGCAACCATGCTTAGGAATTGTTATATGCACTATCATCAATACCTCTGGAAGACTAGACAGCAGAAAAGGAGGTGAAAGAAGCTTATCAGAGTTTTACCAACTAAAAAATTACTAGGACTAAAAATTGTTACATATACTGCCAAATATGGCACAAATTATACATGACAGAGATACAACTAATAGGCGCCCCCTGCAAAAAAATAAATCCAGAAGAAAACGGTAACCGGAACATTTACTGACCGGAACTCTCCAAATGCCTCTGTGATACAGAGTGTTTCAATCCCTCCTTCAAATTATGGAAATATGTGAATAGGTTAGAGCATAACATCAGAAATAATCAGAACAGAATCAAGGACGACATATGTTACCTCCAAGCAGCTCATCAAGCGCTTGGCTCCCAGTGGTAATCCGGACAACAGACTTTCGCTTCAATATACGGAAAAGTAAATCAAACAACCGGGCAGTACACAGGTGGAGTAATGAAAGCACTCAAGCAGATTCCAAAAACAAACTATTACAGTAAGTTTAGCATAGTAGCAGTGTAGCACTACTGCAAAAACAGCACTAAACTGTATGATCGTCCTTCATCAGTAGCTTAGCTCCCTAAACCTTACCTTAATAAGGAGATCACTTCCTGTCATGAAACCCTGACTCTGAAAATCAAATAGAATACAAATTTCAGAAGACTCGATCGCATAGCACAGATGGCACAGAAGTTGTAAACCAGAATCAATGCAAAGAGAATAATATGGCACAGAAGTTGTAAACCAGAATCAATGCAAAGATGATAACAATCATACCAGAAGTTTTTCAGCAGCCTCGCAGATCTTATCAACCTTTGCTTCAGACAAGCCCTTAATCCCTGTAAGGCTCTGCAAGATGAATCCATACATTGATACTGAAACAACATCAATCATGTGTTGAAACTTGAATACATAAAACAACTAATAACAGTCATGTGTCGTGCACCAGAAATCAACTTCAGTATGCAACCACAAATTTTAGGGAGAATGCATGCAGATTTAGGATCTGAAGGGAGTTTGACCTTCTTGGTGTGCATCATCAGGCCATTGCAAGTGTAGATCCCCGCATCCTGCAGCTTCTTCACGTCTCCTGAGTTAATTCCCTGCGAGATCACTGTTTGGACGAGTGATTAGTTACAGCGTTACGGCTTAGGATTCAAATTCATGGCAATGAACAAAGTGCACGACGAACCAATTGGATCACGCAAACAAAACACAAGCGCGGATCACATCTAGGCAAATGTTTAAAGTAAACTTGCTAAACTCGCGGAAGCTACCCGTAATCATGGACAGAACAGGTGAACATTCAGAAAAAAAAAAGTGGAACAGATGAGGAAGACAGGCTTAAAACCCTACGCCTCGAAGTGCACGAAAACGCGTCCGTAATTGGTCCAAGCTTCCACAGAAAACCCACGCGATTGAACTGTATCTAGTTTCGAATTCGAAAGGATTCTACAGCCAGTGATCGATACGGCGGATTAAACGCATGGCAGCTCAAAATTGGGGCTAAGTTCAGACTAATCCGTGGAGAATAAACGGCACCACACAGCTATTAGCACAAACTAGCCGGTAAAGAGAAATCAAGTGGGGGGAATCAGCAAAGCCGCACGAAATTAGGCTACCAAAGGGCGCTAGTTAATCCCCAGATTGCACGAAATAGGGGAGAAAATCAAAACCAACGCAACACGAGCACACGACCACGCGCTGCACGCACCAAAAACCAACCAAATGTGGAGGCTAAGCGAAATTCGCACCAAATCCATCTCCAAACAGCACGAAATTGTGACCGAAACGCGCGAACTTAGAGGCAGAAGCACCCGGAACGCAACGGTGAGCAGGCCTAACCCCCACGCGCCGACGCGCGCGCGACGCAGGCACACGGACAAGCAAGTAAATGCAGCACCGGAGACGGGACGGCGGGAGGGTTTCGAGAGGAGAGGAGTTGGAGGCGGCGAACGTACACTTGTCGATGGACTCGAAGCACTCCTCCTCCTCCTCGACCCGGTCGGCCTCCATGAGCTGGAGCTGCCCGCCCTCGTCGTACTGCTTGGACGGCGCCATCCCGCGTGCCCGACTGCGTCAGAGGAGAAGGTGTCAGGAGCGAGCACTGGGACGCACGAGCGAAGACGGCGAGTGGAAGCGGTGGAGGAGGACGAGACCTGTACGAGGCGGAGGATCGCGTGCTGCTAGAGGAGAAGGAAGTGGGGCCGAGGCTGGGGGAGAGGGGAGGCTTGGGAAGCGCAGGTGCGGGTGGAATGTGGATCACTGCGGCTGCGACGAGGTGGGGGTATTTGAAGGCCTCGCGCGAGCAACTTGTTGCTGCCAGCTAAGCCTTGCACGGCCCATTCGAAATTCAAAATTTTGAACAGGACGCCGGCGTGCCAATCAAGCAATCTACTACTCCCTCTGTTTAGAATTACTTGACTTCATTTGTATACAAATTTGTACTCCCTCCGTTCCTAAATAATTGTCTTTCTAGAGATTTTAACAAGTGACTACATACGAAGCAAAATGAGTGAATCTACACTCTAAAACATGTCTACATACATCCGTATGTTGTAGTCCATTTGAGATGGCTAGAAAGACAATTATTTGGGAAAGGAGGGAGTACTAGCTTAGCTCTCTCTCCAAGTCATCTAATTCCGAACGGAGGGAGTAGTAACAACCGCTTTGGTTCTTAACCCGTTTGATGTACCAACTCTTTTGTAAAAGGCGTCCCCTCTTGTTAGGGTGATCACCTTGCAATAAAAAGTACTTTGATGTCAAAATAAAAGTGTATCCTCTCATACCACATGATACATGTGGTAAGCAATCCAAAAAATTCAAAAAAAAGTGTACCATCTCATTAGGTTTACTAGCAAACATGTCTGTGCATTATAATGGGAGAAAAACACACGCTCCTAAACCCAATATGCATGGTGATGGAAATGTACATGAAGGAGAATTGTGATTTTAGCCAACCAATCTTTACAAACGGCTAACAAACTTATGCATTGTACAATTTGCGGGTTAGGTTAAAGACAATCACCTATAAAAAAAGGGTTAAAGACAATCATCTCTAACAGAAATGAAAAAAGTAAACTCAACATAAGAATAAAAAGACATACAAAAGATAACAAAATTGAAATTACTGAAACATAATTTCTTCTGCCAATGCAAGGTATTATTTCTCGCCTTCATTTCATTATCAGAAGAATGAGTATTTCAGATTTGATACATTTTTAAATAGGAATAATGATGCGGAGCATCCCTCGACATCACCATGGACGCCACACCACCACCGCAAGGATGGAGAGGACCGTGGACAAGAGCTCGCGCAAGCGTCATCGAGGACGAGGTCAATTCTCCTCTTTGAGTTTCATTCGGAATCACCTATGAATCGGGTCCTACCTCAAGCGGGAATGTTGTGCATCACTAGGTACCGGGAAGAAGCACGTGAGGAAGCAAGGACGGAGGCACTTGCACCTGAAGAGAAGACGGAGGAAGGAGACGTGAACGAGAAGGACGGAGAAGGGGAGGACCTGGACACTCCGGGTGCCCGGCCACCTTGGCCCCGGGTGCCCGGCCTGAACCTCGGCGCGCCCCGCCCCCCCCAGGTGCCTGCCTCCCCGAAGGCCGCCCTAGCCGCCCCAGTGCCGGCACTGAGCCCGGTGCCTGCCCTGCTTGACCATTGCACTGGCTGCACCCCGGTGCCCGGCCACGCCTCCAGCCTCCACCCCGGGTGCCGGGGCCATCACCCCCGGGTGCCCGACCACCTCAACCACCAGGCCGCAGCGCCCTGACTGGCCCGGGTGCCCGGCCCTTTGGCCCCAGGTGCCCGGCCACCTTCAGTCGCACCACCTCCGGGTGCCCGGGCCCCTTTACCCCGGGTGCCCGGACCCCTCCGTATGCCTGCGTGCATTTTGGGGTCTTTGACCCTTGTCCCCTCTCCCCCTCATATTTCGTCCCTAGACTATATATAGCCCTCTCCTAGCTCATTTAGAGGATAGCAAAGTATTGGATAGACAAAAAGAGAGAGCTTTGCTCATCTTCCTCCTCTTGGAGATCTAGACCTCCTCTTGGGAGAAGCTCCTCTTGGAGATCAAGGCCTCCTCTTGGAGAAGCTCCTCTTGGAGATCAAGCCCTCCTCTTGGAGAAGGATCCCCATCATAGGATCATCAAGACCTCTCTCCTCATAGGATTGGGATGAACTAGTACCTTGTATATTTCCTTTGTTGTCCTTGAATCATTGTGATCTCTTGTGTGTTCTTGGATCTAGCATATGTGTGATTGGATCTAGTCAATTTAAGTGTTTTCCCTCTCTTGTGTTCTTCGCGTTCTTCGTGTTCTTGGGGATTTCCCATCCAATTCGTGAAAGATCTCCATCTAGGGTTCCACCCTACAACTAATAATGTGTACTATAATCAAGCATGTGCTAGGTTGTCACTGACATAGCATATTGCGGTACTATAATCAAGCATAGACACGGTTGACAACCATCCTTAGGTTTACAGTGTGCGTATATCTCAACAAGACCTTGCTCTGAAGCTCACGCCCGACCCCCGACCCTAGCGTCGCTCGTGCCGGACGACTCGGGGAAACACCAGCCGCCGCCGGCTCGGCCCCGCCCCCCCCCCCCTGCGTCGCCGCAAGATCGGAGGGCGGGCCAGAAGCCGCGCCGGGCCCTAGGATGGAGGCGGCGGGGCCTTTCTCCACCAATCCTCTCCCTCCGCCCCCTTCCCCCGGATCTGGTGCCTACGGCGGCGGTGGTCTCCACCGGCAGTGCAGGCGCCCCCCCAACGGCTCCAGCTCGCTGGCGGCGCTGGTGCCCTCTCCCCCTACCCGCGGGCTGCGACTTCCTGCAGCTGCTCCGTCCGGCCCAGGATGCGATCCGGGGATCCACTCCGGTTGGCTGTGGTGCTCTCCGGCCGGCCTCGTGGTGGCCGGGTGCGCGCTGCCAAATGCGCCTCCCTTTCCTTTGAGCTCTGGGCCGGCCTCCTCGTGAGGCAGTCTTGGAGGCCACTGGCTGCGCCGGTGGTGTCGGCTTTTTGCTGCGCTTCGTCCGGATTTTGGTTGTGCGCGAGTCCCCCTCATCTTCCACCCGGTAGGAGCGGCTTCAGACTGGTGGCCATGGACCTGCACCTCCTCTTGTGCTCCTGGCCGCCGGCGCGGCTTCGAACCCAACGTGCCATGGAATTGCGCTTTTCGGCTTCCTTGGCTCCTTGGCTCCTCGGCGTCTCCGCTTCACCAGCACCCTGTCGGTTCCTTGGTTGGCGGTCCATCCTGGTGCATCTTTGCCTCTGGCATGCTTCAGGAGCTATGTCCCCTTCTGTCTCCTTCGGCATGCTGGTGTCCCTGCTTGTTCGATACCGGTGGCCTGTATCTGCGCTCCCTTCCAGATCATGGCTCGTCTGAGGCTCCGGTGTGATGCCCGGATAATTAAGCTACATTAACCTCTACTAATGGTACCACGTCACCACAATTACTGTGGTTAACCTCACGATGATTCAAGTCCCATTCGAATTTAAAAATTCAAAATCAAGTTAAACAATAAAAGTTTCCAAACATAAAAACTAAAATTTTCAAAGTGTGGCAAATAATTCCTTGATAATTGTCTGTTGAAAACCACATTTTGTAAAGTATTTAAATGCCCTTTGTTGAATACTGTGGCTTAAATAATAAATTAAATGCATTTTATATTTTATAAAATCTTAAACTATTTTAATTAGGTGTGAAACCTTTTGTGGCAGTGGTAAAACTAGTCACACTAATTTAGGTGCTTTTGTATATATTTTGTAAAACAAAAATAAATGGGCATAAAGATAAAACAGTAAAGCAAAATTACTAGAATAAAAAGTAAAAACAAAACAAAAGAAACCCCCCGGCTCCCCATGGGCCTCGGCCCGTCCCACCCAACCGGACCGCCCACCCTGGCTGGCCCAGCTCGCCCCTGCTTATCCCCCCACCCCGTGGACCCTAAACCACGAACCCCACTTTTCCCCACGACCCCTACGCCCCTCCTCCCTCTCGTGATATGGCGGCGCCCCGCCCCTGACGCCGCCAGCACCGGCCGTTGCCATCGTCCTCACCCTGGGACTGGCCGGATCTCGTGCCTACACGTTTTTCGGCGCCCGTTCCTGCCGTCTCGGACCTCCCCCGCACCATGGCAGCCCCGCGCCGTCCTCTGCTCGTAGGAGAGCCATGACGCCGCCCCCCTCGAACGCTACCCCGAGACCCGCTGCCAGTTCCCTGCATCGCACGTGAGCACGCGCCCCTCCTCTATCCTCGTCCCTCCCGGTCACCACGCGCCTGCGCGCGCTCGCAGCGTCGGACACGCGCCCCGCCGTCCGCCTCTGCTTGCTGCCGCACGCTGCTGCTGCTTTGTCGTCGCCGCCGCTCTGCTTGATGTTGCCGCTGCTTTGCTGCTGCTGCCGCACAGCCGCCCGCAACCGGCCATTGTAGCCCACGTCCATCAGCCCCAACTCGCTGGCCGAATCAGCCCGAGCCCCGCGCGTGCGCTCATGCGCTCACCCCAGCGCGCTTGTCTCTCTGTTTCTGGCCGTTGCTATGTCTTGAGCTTGCGTTGGTTTTCCTTGAAGAGGAAAGGGTGATGCAGCAATAGTAGCGTAAGTGTTTCCCTCAGTTTTTGAGAACCAAGGTATTAATCCAGTAGGAGGCTTCTCAAAAGTCCCACACACCTACACAAACAAACAAAGAACTCGCAACCAACGCAATAACGGGGTTGTCAATCCCTTCACGACCACTCGCGAAAGTGAGATCTAATAGAGATACTGTGATAAGATAAATATATTTTTGGAAATTTTATAATATAGATACAAAAAGTAAAGATGCAAATAAAAGTAGATTGAAAGCAAATATGATAAAAGATAGACCCGGGGACCATACGTTTCACTAGAGACTTCTCTCAAGATAGCATAAGTATTACGGTGGGTGAACAAATTACTGTCGAGCAATTGTTATAAAAGTGAATAATTATGAGATTATCTAGGCATGATCATGTATATAGGCATCACGTCCGCAACAAGTAGATCGACTCTTGCCTGCATCTACTACTATTACTTCACACATCGACCGACTCCTGCCTGCATCTAGAGTATTAAGTTCATAAAGAACAGAGTAACGCATTAAGCAAGATGACATGATGTAGAGGGATAAACTCAAGCAATATGATATAAACCCCATCTTTTTATCCTCGATGGAAACAATACAATACGTGCCTTGCAACCCTTTCTGTCACTGGGTAAGGACACCGCAAGATTGAACCCAAAGCTAAGCACTTCTCCCATTGCAAGAAAGATCAATTTAGTAGGCCAAACCAAACTGATCATTCGAAGAGACTTGCAAAGATAACTTAATCATACATAAAAGAATTCAGAGGAGATTCAAATATTTCTCATAGATAAACTTGATCATAAACTCGCAATTCATCGGATCTCGACAAACGCACCGCAAAAAGAGTTTACATTGAATAGATCTCCACAAAAGAGGGGGAGAACATTGTATTGAGATCCAAAAAGAGAGAAGAAGCCATCTAGCTAATAACTATGGACCCGAAGGTCTGTGGTAAACTACTCACAACTCATCGGAGGGGCTATGGTGTTGATGTACAAGCCCTCCATGGTTGATTCCCCCTCCGACGGAGCGCCGGCGAAGGCTCCAAGATGGGATCTCGCGGATACAGAAAGTTACGGTGGTGGAAATTGTGTTTTGTTGGCTCCCTGGATGTTTTCGGGCACGTGAGTGCTTATATAGGAGGAGAAGAAATCGTCGGTGGCGCCGAGGGGCCCACGAGACAGGGCGCCTCAGAGGTGGGCGCGCCCTACCCTCTCGTGTCCACCTCGGCTGCTTCTTGACTTGCACTCCAAGTCCTCTGGATCACGTTCGTTCCAAAAATCACGCTCCCAAGGTTTCATTCCGTTTGGACTCCGTTTGATATTCCTTTTCTTCAAATATGAAATAGGCAAAAAAAAAAGAATACGGGTTGGGCCTCCGGTTAGTAGGTTAGTCCAAAAATGATATAAATGTGTAAATAAAGCCCATAAACATCCAAAAGGGGTAATATAATAGCATGAAACAATAAAAAATTATAGATACGTTGGAGACATATCAAGCATCCCCAAGCTTAATTCCTCGCTCGTCCTCTAGTAGGTAAATGATAAAACAGAATTTTGATGTGGAATGCTACCTAGCATAATTCTCAATGTAATTTTATTTATTGGGGCATGAATGTTCAGATCCAAATGATTCAAAATAAAAGTTCATATTGACATAAAAATAGTGATACTTCAACCATACTAATCAAAGTAATCATGTCTTCTCCAAATAACATTGCCAAAGAAAGTTATCCCTACAAAATCATATAGTCTGGCTGTTGCTCTATCTTCATCACACAAAGTATTTAATCATGCACAACCCCGATGACAAGCCAAGCAATTGTTTCATACTTTAATAATCTCAAACTTTTTCAACTTTCATGCAATACATGAGCGTGAGCCATGGACATAGCACTATATGTGGAATAGAATGGTGGTTGTGGAGAAGACAAAAAGGAGAAGATAGCCTCGCATCAACTAGGCGTATCAATGGGCTATGGAGATGCCCATTAATAGATATCAATGTGAGTGAGTAGGGATTGCCATGCAACGGATGCACTAGAGCTATAAATATATGAAAGCTCAACAAAAAAACTAAGTGGGTGTGCATCCAACTTGCTTGCTCACGAAGACCTAGGGCATTTTGAGGAAGCCCATCATTGTTATATACAAGCCAAGTTCTATAATGCAAAATCCCCACTAGCATATGAAAGCGACAACATAGGAGACTCTCTATCATGAAGATCATGGTGCTACTTTGAAGCACAAGTGTGGAAAAAGAGATAGTAGCATTTCTCTTTTTTTTCTCTCATTTTATTTTTTTTCTTTTTTTTCTTTTCCTTTTTCTCTTTTTCTTTTTTTCTTTTTTTTCTTTGGCCTTTCTTTTTTTCTTTTTTCTTTTTGGCCTTTCTTTCTTTTTTTCTTTTTGTAAAGTCCGAAGTCTCATCCTGACTTATGGGGGAATCATAGTCTCCATCAACCTTTCCTCACTGGGACAATGCTCTAATAATGAAGATCATCACACTTTTATGGATTTACAACTCAAGAATTACAACTCAAGGCTAGAACAAGATATGACTCTATATGAATGCCTCCGGCGGTATACCGGGATATGCAATGAATCAAGAGTGACATGTATGAAAATTATGAAGGTTGCCTTGCCACAAATACGATGTCAACTACATGATCATGCAAAGAGCAATATGACAAAAGTAATGCGTGTCATATGAACAGAACGGTGGAAAGCTGCATGGCAATATATCTCGGAATGGCTATGGAAATGCCATAATAGGTAGGTATGGTGGCTGTTTTGAGGAAGGTATATGGTGGGTGTATGGTACCGGCAAAATTTGTGCGGCACAAGAGAGGCTAGCAATGGTGGAAGGGTGAGGGTGCGTATAATCCATGGACTCAACATTAGTCAAAAGAACTCATATAGTTATTGCAAAAAACTACAAGTCATCAAAAACAAAGTACTAAGCGCATGCTCCTACGGGGATATATTGGTAGGAAAAGACCATCGCTCGTCCCCGACCACCACTCATAACGAAGACAATCAATAAATAAAATTGTGCTCCAACTTCATCACAAAGCGGTTCACCATACGTGCATGCTACGGGAATCACAAACCTCAACACAAACATTTTTCATAATCACCTCAACTAGCATGACTTTAATATCACTACCTCCATATCTCAAAACAATTATCAAGTATCAAATTGATCATAGCATCCAATTCACTTTCTATGATAGTTTTTATTATACCCAACTTGGATGCTCATCATTCTAGGACCAAATTTGTAACCATAGCAAATACCATGTTGTTCTAAAAGACTCTCAAAAAGATATAAGTGAAGCATTAGAGACTAGAAATTTCTTCAAAATTAAGCCACCGCCGTGCTCTAAAAGATATAAGTGAAGCACTAGAGCAAAAACTATCAAGCTCAAAAGATATAAGTGAAGCACATAGAGTATTCTAGCAAATTCTAATCAAATGGGCTTCTCCCAAAAGGTGTGTATAGCAAGGATGATTGTGGTAAACTAAAAATCAAAGACTAATATTATACACGACGCTCCAAGCAAAACACATATCATGTGGCGAATAAAAATATAGCTCCAAGTAAAGTTACCAATGAACGAAGATTTAAAGAGGGATGCCTTCTGGGCATCCCCAAGCTTAGGCTTTTGGCTATCCTTGAATATCTTGGGGTGCCATGGGAACCCCCAAGCTTAGTCTCTTGCCACTCCTTATTCCATAGTCCATAAAAGCTTTACCCAAAACTTGAAAACTTCACAACACAAAACTCAACAGGAAATCTTATAAGCTCCGTTAGTGAAAAAAACAAAACCACAACATAAGTTACCGTAATGAACTCACTCTTTATTTACTTGGTGTTAAACCTACTATATTCCAACTTCTCTATGGTTTATAAACTATTTTACTAGCCATAGATGCATCAAAATAAGCAAACAACACACGAAAAACAGAATCTGTCAAAAACAGAACAGTCTGTAGCAATCTGTAACTAACGCAAACTTCTGGAACTCCATAAATCCTACCAAAATAAAAAGTCCTGTACAATTTGCCTATTGATCAGAAGCAAAATGAATCAACGCAAAAGCACGTCTCTGTGATTTAACAAAACTAAATTCGTGCGCGTAAAGTTTCTGTTTTTCAGCAGAATCAAATCAACTATCATCATAGGTTGTCCTATAGGTTCTACTTGGCACAAACACTAATTAAAAGATAAAAACACATCTAAACAGAAGGTAGATGCAAGATTTATTACTAAACAGGAACAAAAACAAAAAACACAAAGAAAATTGGGTTGCCTCCCAACTAGCGCTATCGTTTAACGCCCCTAGCTAGGCATAAAAGCGAAGATAGAACTAAGTAGTGCCATCTTTGGCACTAAATTCATAAGTAGATCGCATGATAGATTCATAAGGTAATTTGACTTTCTTTCTTGGAAAGTGCTCCATGCCTTTCTTTAATGGAAATTGGAATCTAATATTCCCTTCCTTCATATCAATAATCGCACCAATCGTTCTAAGGAAAGGTCTACCAAGAATAATAGGGCAAGAAAGATTGCAATCTATATCAAGAACGATAAAATCTACGGGCACCAAATTTCTATCTGCAACAATGAGAACATCATTGATCCTTCCCATTGGCTTTTTAATGGTGGAATCCGCAAGGTGCAAATTTAAAGAGCAATCGTCAAGATCATGGAAACCTAGAATATCACATAAAGTTTTCGGGATCGTGGAAACACTAGCACCCAAATCACACAAAGCAAAACACCCATGATCTTTAATTCTAATCTTTATAGTAGGTTCCCACTCATCATTAAGTTTTCTAGGTATAGAAACTTCCAAATTAAGTTTTTCATCATAAGATTGCATCAAGGCATCAACGATATGTTTGGTAAAAGCTTTATTTTGACTATAAGCATGAGGAGAATTAACAACGGATTGCAACAAGGAAATACAACCTTCTAAAGAACAATTATCATAATCAAATTCCTTGAAATCCGAGATAGTGGGTTCAATACTATTTAAAGTCCTGACCTCTCCAATCCCACTTTTACCAAGTTTAGCATCAAGATCTAAAAACTCCGAATTCTTGGGACACCTTCTAGGTAAAGTTGACTCATCTTCAGTTCCATAATTATCAAGATTCATATTGCAAAACAAAGATCTAATAGGAGACGCATCAATAACTTTAAGATCTTCATCATTATTTTTCATGGAAACTATAAGTACACGCCTTTACAAAGCTATCTTTCTTAGCACGCATAGTGGTTCTTTCCTTGCACTCATCAATGGAAATTCTCATTGCTTTGAGAGACTCATGATATCATGCTTAGGGGAAGAAGATCTAAGTTTAAGAGAATCAACATCAAGCGAAAGTCTATCAACGTTCCTAGCCAAATCATCAACTTTGAGCAATTTTTCTTCAAGCAAAGCATTAAAATTCTTTTGAGAGATCATAAATTCTTTCACATTATTCTCAAAATCAGAGGGCATCTTATTAAAATTACCATAAGAATTATTGTAGGAATTTCCATAATTATTAGAGGAATTACTAGGGAACGGTCTAGCATTAAAGTTTCCTCTATAAGCATTGTTTCCAAAACTATTCCTACCAACAAAATTCACATCCATAGATTCATTATTATTCTCAATCAAAGTAGACAAAGGTGTATCAGTGGGATCAAGAGGAGTATTCTTAGTAGCAAACAATTTCATAAGTTCATCCATCTTTCCACTCAAAACATTGATTTCTTCTATAGCATGCACTTTTTACTAGAAGATCTTTTGCTGTGCCATTGAGAATAATTAGCCATAATATTATCAAGAAGTTTTGTAGCATCTCCTAACGTGATTTCCATAAACGCATTCTCCGCGGCGAATCTAAGAGATTTCTAGAAGCAAAGTTCAAACTGGCATAAAAATTTTGTATGATCATCCATAAGTTCAAACCATGAGTAGGGCAATTGCGAATCATCAATTTCATTCTTTCCCAAGATTGGGCAACATGTTGATGATCAAGTTGTTTAAAATTCATAATATCATTCCTAAGAGTGATAATCTTAGCGGGAGGAAAATACTTAGAGATAAAAGCATCTTTGCACTTGTTCCAAGAATCAACACTATTTTTAGGCAAAGACGAAAACCAAACTTTAGCACGATCTCTAAGTGAAAGCGGAAATAACTTCAATTTAACAATATCATTATCCGTATCTTTCTTCTCTTGCATATCACACAAATCAACAAAGTTGTTTAGATGAGTAGCGGCATCTTCACTAGGAACGTCGGCGAATTGATCTTTCATAACAAGATTCAGCAAAGCAGTATTGATTTCACTAGACTCAACATCATTAAGAGGAGCAATCGGAGTACTAAGGAAATCATTATTATTGGTATTGGAGAAATCACACAATTTGGTATTATCTTGCGCCATGGCAACAAGTAATCCAACACACAAGCAAACAGAAAAAGGGCAAGCGGAAAGAGAGGAGGAGATTGGGAAAGAGAGGGCGAATAAAACGGCAAGGGTGTAGTGGGGGAGAGGAAAACGAGAGGCAAATGGCAAATAATGTAAATGCGAGGGAGATGGGTTTGTGATGGGTACTTGGTATGTCTTGACTTGAGCGAAGACCTCCCCGGCAACGACGCCAGAAATCCTTCTTACTACATCTTGAGCTTGCGTTGGTTTTCCTTGAAGAGGAAAGGGTGATGCAGCAATAGTAGCGTAAGTATTTCCCTCAGTTTTTTAGAACCAAGGTATCAATCCAGTAGGAGGCTCCTCAAAAGTCCCATGCACCTACACAAACAAACAAAGAACTCACAACCAACGCAATAAAGGGGTTGTCAATCCCTTCACGCCACTTGCGAAAGTGAGATCTAATAGAGATAGTATGATAAGATAAATATATTTTTGGTATTTTATAATATAGATGCAAAAAGTAAAGATGCAAATAAAAGTAGATTGGAAGCAAATATGATAAAAGATAGACCCCGGGGCCATAGGTTTCACTAGAGGCTTCTCTCAAGATAGCATAAGTATTACGGTGGGTGAACAAATTACTGTCGAGCAATTGATAGAAAAGCGAATAATTATGAGATTATCTAGGCATGATCATCTATATAGGCATCACGTCCGCAAGAAGTAGACCGACTCCAGCCTGCATCTACTACTATTACTCCACACATCGACCAACTCCTGCCTGCATCTAGAGTATTAAGTTCATAAAGAACAGAGTAACGCATTAAGCAAGATGACATGATGTAGAGGGATAAAGTCAAGCAATATAATATAAACCCCATCTTTTTATCCTCGATGGCAACAATACAATACATGCCTTGCAACCCTTTCTGTCACTGGGTAAGGACACCGCAAGATTGAACCCAAAGCTAAGCACTTCTCCCATTGCAAGAAAGATCAATCTAGTAGGCCAAACCAAACTGATAATTCGAAGAGACTTGCAAAGATAACTCAATCATACATAAAAGAATTCAGAGGAGATTCAAATATTTCTCATAGATAAACTTGATCATAAACTCACAATTCATCGGATCTCGACAAACACACCGCAAAAAGAGTTTACATCAAATAGATCTTCACAAGAGAGGGGGAGAACATTGTATTGAGATCCAAAAATAGAGAAGAAGCCATCTAGCTAATAACTATGGACCCAAAGGTCTGTGGTAAACTACTCACAACTCATCGGAGGGGCTATGGTGTTGATGTAGAAGCCCTCCATGGTCGATTCCCCCTCCGGTGCAGCATCGGCGAAGGCTTCAAGACGGAATCTCGCGGATACAGAAGGTTACGGTGGTGGAAATTGTGTTTTGTTGGGCCCCTGGATGTTTTTGGGGTACGTAGGCTTATATAGGAGGAAGAAGTACGTCGGTGGCCACCCGAGGGGCCCACGAGACAAGGGGGCGCGCCCTGTAAGGGTGGGCACGCCCTACCCTCTCGTGGCCGCCTCGGTTTCTTCTTGACTTGCACTCCAAGTCCTCTGGATCACGTTCGTTCCAAAAATCACGCTCCTGAAGGTTTCGTTCCGTTTGGACTCCGTTTGATATTCCTTTTCTTCGAAATACTGAAATAGGCAGAAAAAACAGCAATACGGGCTGGGCCTCCGGTTAGTAGGTTAGTCCCAAAAATGACATAAATGTGTAAAATAAAGCCCATAAACATCCAAAAGGGGTAATATAATAGCATGGAACAATCAAAAATTATAGATACGTTGGAGACTTATCAACCGCCCGTCAGGCCTCAAGACTCCTCCTCGCCCGTTCTCTGTCCGCGCCGATCATGCATGCCGACAAAGACGTCTTTCGCGCCCACACTCCCTGGTGCTGCTCTCGCTCATGCATCCGCCCGCTGTTGCGCCCGCCGGCAGACCCTTTGCCCGTCGCTGCCCGCGCCATTTGCGCCCCGCGCTGTGGCCTCAGGCCCGTGCGCCTGGGTGCTCCCCATAGCCGTCGCCCGCTATGCCCCTGTGCCTATGGCAGGTTGGGCCTGCCCATGGAACATAAAAAAAGTGATAAAGAATATAAATAAAAATAATGTTAATTAATTAACTGATTAATTAAATTAATTAGCCTTGTTTAATTAACCTAATTATGTTTAGACTAATTAAAACTACTACATTAGTTGTTGTGAGAATGACATGCGGGCCCCCTTACACTATTCACCTTTTGACAGTCAACGATCCAGTCAAACTTTGACTGGAATAGTTGACCAGGGTCCCACCAGTCAGCCTCAGTGCTGTTCTGCTGGGTATCTTTTTGAGTACACCTAGCATTTTACTTTTAAAATGATCCAAATTAATTAATTAAAACAATTTCAGAATATTGTTTAAATCTTTGAAAAATCGTAGAAAATAATCCTTAACTCGGATGGAAAAGTTTTATACATGAAAGTTGCTCAGAATTTCGAGGCGAATTCAAATACGCAGTCCGTTCGTCCGTCGCACATCTCTAGCATAGCAAACATGCAACAATCCACCTCCAGTTCATCTGTCCAAAAACGCGAAACACTGGAAATACTTTCCCGGATGTTTTCCCCTTCGCCGGTATCACCTGCTACCGCGTTAGGGAATACCTAGCACTGCTCATTGTCATGTTATGCTTCGTCATTCTTATGTTTGCATTATATTTATTGTTTCTTCCCCCTCTTCTCTCTGGTAGACTACGAGACCGACGTCGCTGCTTCCCCGGTCGACTACGGTGTTGACGATCCCTCCTTGCCAGAGTAACCAGGCAAGCCCCCCCTTGATCACCAGATATCGCCTATTCCTTCTCTCTACTACTTGCATTAGAGTAGTATAGCATGATACTACTTTCAGTTAATCCTATTCTGTTGCATAGCCTGTCATTGTTGCTACAATTGTTGATACCTTACCTGCAATCTTAAATGCTTAGTATAGGATGCTAGTTTATCATCTTGGCCCTACATTCTTGTCCGTCTGCCATGCTATACTATCGGGCCGTGGTCACTCGGGAGGTGATTACGGGTATATACTATACATACATACATACATACATACATACATACATAATATTCAGGTGGTGACTAAAGTCGGGTTGGCTCGTAGAGTACCCGCAAGTGATTCGGAGATGGGGGCTTAAGGGGCAGGTGGTTCCATCCAGGTAGTAATGGGCCTGGGTTCCCAACAGCCCCTTGATGGTTGCTTTGTGTCGGAGCGACATGGCAGGTTGAGACCACCTAGGTGAGAGGTGGGCCTGCCCTGGTCAGCGTCCGCGATTACTTCAAAATAACATGCTTAATGAGATCTTGGTATTTGATCTGAGTCTGGCCACTAGCCTATACGCACTAACCAACTACGTGGGAATAGTTATGGGCACTCGATGTCGTGGTATCAGCCGAAGTGTTCTTGATGTCAGCGACTAAGCGGCGCGCGCCGGGTTGGACTGGAATGCCTGCTCTTATATAATGGAGACTAGGTCTGCTCACCGGCCACGTTCGCAGCGTGCAGGTGTGCAATGGGCGATGGGCCCAGACCCCTGCATGCATAGGATTTAGATCGGCGTGCTGACCTCTCTGTTGTGCTTAGGTAGGGCAGCGACGTGTTGATCTTCCGAGGTCGGGCATGACCCAGGAAAGTGTGTCCGGCCAGAGGGATCGAGCGTGTTGAGTTATGTGGTGCACCCCTGCAGGGAAGTTTATCTATTCGAATAGCCGTGTCCCTCGATAAAAGGACGACCCGGAGTTGTACCTTAACCTTATGACAACTAGAACCGGATACTTAATAAAACACACCCAGACAAGTTCTAGAGACATCCCGGTGATCGCTTTCCCACAGGGCGACGAGGGGAGGATCGCCGGGTAGGATTATGCTATGCGATGATACTTGGTGAACTTCCATCTACTCTCTTCTACATGCTGCAAGATGGAGGCCGCCAGAAGCGTAGTCTTCGATAAGACTAGCTATCCCCCTCTTATTCTGGCATTCTGCAGTTCAGTCCACCAATATTGCCTCTTTACACATATACCCATGCATATGTAGTGTAGATCCTTGCTTGCGAGTACTTTGGATGAGTACTCACGGTTGCTTTGCTCCCTCTTTTCCCCTTTTTCCTCTTTTTCTCGGACGTCACAACCAGATGTTGGAGCCCAGTAGCCAGACGCCACCATCAACGACGACCCCTACTTCACCGAGGGTGCCTACTACTACGTTCAGGCCGCCGACGACTAGGAGTAGTTTAGGAGGATCCCAGGCAGGAGGCCTGCTCCTCTTTCGATCTGTATCCCAGTTTGTGATAGACATCTTATGGTAACTTGTTTAACTTATGTATGTACTCAGATATTGTTGCTTCTGCTGACTCGTTTATGTTCGAGCACCTGTATTCGAGCCCTCGAGGCCCCTGGCTAGTAATATGATGCTTGTATTATTTTTTACTTTTAGAGTTGTGTTGTGATATCTTCTCGTGAGTCCCTGATCTTGATCGTACACATTTGCGTGCATGATTAGTATACGATTGAATCGGGGGCATCACAAGTTGGTATCAGAGCCGACTGCCTGTAGGAATCCCCCTTCCACACTCCTTGGCCGAAGTCGAGTCTAGTCACTACAAAACTTTTACTAACATGGCTGTGTGTCTTACGGGCCCACGTTGCCATTGGGTGGTATTAGGATCTTTTACTCATCGATCTTTACTCTGGGACTCTGAACTCTCTTCTACTCAAATTAAATGGTTTTGCTAACTCTAGGTTTTTGTAATTACTTCCTACCGTAGAGCCCATTCCAGATGGTTGCTTGGTACACCGAAGGATTCCGAAGATACTCTCCGATGTTCTCTCGAGACTTTGTGTCCATTGCTTTTGCAATTCCCTACCACCAAAATATCCCTATGGACAAATACATACACCTGTTGTTCTTACTTTTATTCCCAGTTGATCTTGTTATTACAAGATACCCCGAAATTCTCTCTATTGTTCCGAGAATACTTAGTGCCTACCGCCTTGAAGTTCTTTGCCACCTGAGTACCCCTACGATAATTTCTCACACTTAACTGCTCATCCCTAGTTGATTCATGTATTTCACAAAAGTCTTCGAATAACCATTCGATCTTCCGAAAAGCCTCAACAGGCTATTGCTCTTGAAAATTCTTGCTTGCTTACATTTATGGTTAATCCCATAAGTCTAGCATTCTTATTGGCATCCGTGTCATAATGATTTTGAGTCCGTTGATTCAATATGTTGCGATTGCTTGCAATCCTCAGATGAATCCTAGAATTCATCCTTCCAGCTCAGATGTTATTTTGCACAGGAGGTGGTTCTCGACCAATCAAATTACCGTCGATTGTACCCCCTAAGTCTACTCAACTTATCCATCTTTAATTAGAACGTTTGATTCTGAGTCCTTGATCTGAAAATCATAATTCATTTGTATTTGAGCTCTGAATTAGTCAGTTGTTTCTATAATCTGATACCTCTGCATTGTTTCTTCCTCTGGTTGAGTACCGATGCTCAAATCAGACCCCTTGAGGACCACCGAATCCTTTATTGGATTTTATCCGACAAACATCCTTCATATTCAATCACTTTGGAAGTTCTTTCCATGAAACATAATGCCATAGGTAAATCCTATTCTTTGATTTGGCCAACCATGCTCTGCTTTTGAGGTGGTGATATTTGCTCTTAAAACTTGGGATATATGTTTCTAAGATGCCCCTATGGGTTGAACCTATACCTTCCCTAAAAACCGTATGAACCGGAGGGTTTTCACAAGTCATACCCTTCTCGTGTTTTACCAGACAATTTTCTACCATACAACTTCTACGAGGAAGAGCAATGAATGAAAGGTTATGCATTGAAGAAGTGGGAGTTGACCTTGCACTTGTGTTCATGCCCATGGAAACAATGTAGATCTTATCATTAAAGCTTCACTTAAATTAATTATTCCCTTGGTATAAATTCATCTTATATCTGGTATCTGGCCTTTTTCAATCGTGGTTCCGACCATGTTCTCCTTTAAATATCATTTCTCGTGCAAGTTTAAGCACTTGCCGTATGTAGAGCAATACCCCAATCCAACCTCTACTTTGATATGTCGTCGAGTATTACCCCCTAGAATCTCGAGATTATCACGGAACTGCATAACTTCTTATGAGTTCTTCATCAAGTACTGCATTCTCACTGATTCAAATTTTTCACGGGCTCTGAGTTATTAAACACACAAGACACCGACAACTGAATCAAGTCTGCACCGCGATTAAACAACTGTTGTTAACCTTCATTACTTACGAGTTTGAACTCGATCACGTCATTCCTAGCCTGCTCGGCTATATCATTATCATGTCGATTTTAACTGTACTACCTGGTCCTTACTCCGGGAGCACAACTTTCGCCGAGGAGCTAATCTTACATTGACCTTCCTCGTCATGTCATTTCTCCTTAAACAACAAACTTGATTTCAAGTTTGTGTCGCACATGTGGTTCTAGTAACCTTTTGCTTCATCATTCCTTGATGTCATCGCCGATCGATTTCATCTTCGTGGAGCCTCTCGACAAAATTTGTCGTGATCATCAACAACATTTTGACTTCTTCTAGGATATCAGTCGAATTCATGATGATAAGTGCCATCCTCATCCCTTGGTAAATTGAGTTACATCGACAACATTCTTACCTTCCTTTCATCACAAACTTGTTCATGTTATGGATGTAACTAGCTATCCAGTTTGTATTATGTTCTACCTTGAAGTATTACTATCCTTTATGACATCGATGTTGCGAGGATTGCTCTACCTCTTAAGAATTCTTGTTATAATAGTACTTCTTGCCATCTCTGTTCTTATCTTGGTCCTCGTATACCGACCATTGAACTAAGATGTGTGAATTCAAAACCTCTAGCAACCCTATTGCTTTGAAGTGAATGGTCGATAGTTTCATTCCAAGTATTTTGCTTTTTGAATCACCATTCTAACATTGATAGTGCTACTTGGTCCATATTTCCAGGTGCATTTTTGTTCAGTGTTTAATTATGGATGTTCTCCTCAAACATACTTCATTATATACTTTGGGGTGTACAATATAATCACCTTGTTCACTTAATTGTGGAAATCCCTCTTTTGGAAATCTCGTTGAATTTTTGCTGAGTTCATCAGTCACCTCCTCATTCTCTCATTGGTTTAATGATGAAATCATGATTCGGAACTTGTTTCCATAGCTCATTTCCCGAGAATCTTACAATGTCATCTCGTCAATTTGTGTTGCACCTTTCTTCTCAGGCATCCTGAGTCTGAGGTATCCTGACACCAATCGGATCTGAATCTCGATCAGATATGATGGTTGTAACAAATTCCCAAGAGTTATAACATTAGTATTTGAACCAATAAGGTGATGCAATGCCTAGCACACCTAGCCGGAGGACCTATTGTTATAGTTTTTCCTTTTTAGCAAGATTACCCATTCTTCCATGAGGAAATTATAAGGCTTATTCTATAAGTTGTTCCCAATGGATCCTTTGTGTATCCATAGCCTGATCTTTACCTAATGACCATGTCGATGCTATCTCGAAGCATGTCTGTGGTACTCCGATCATCGATAAGAGCATTTGAAGCACAATTCTAAATTCTCTTTATCAATTATCCAAACACCATGGTATGGGTAATGCCATGAAATTTATCTCCCCTTTCGTAAAGGGTTTTCTACGTTATATTCTGTCATGGATATCATGCCCTTCTTGTCCTTGGGAATGTATACCCCCTAAAATATGTGTTTAAACACATTTTCCTTTCCATTGTCCTATAAATCTGATGATCACCTTTTTCCTTTCCATTGTTTTGTTTAAACTTTTTGGTGATCTATACGATCTAAGCAGTAATATTCTTCTGCTCATGTAAACACCTTGGTGTACAACTGTGTCGGTAAGACCTTGTTTCTTTTGTTGATGACATTCGGTAACCACCGATGGATGAGAACTTAGCCTATTGGTCTGCCTCGTTTCAATGAGCAGGAAAATGGTTCTCTTCGTCCCTCGCCCTTGGTACCGACCTTGTTGCCGACATAACTGACAGGCTACCCTCTGACATGTCTTGTTATCAAGACCGTGTAAGATGTCACCGCTCCTACTTTTAACCCACATGGTGGGCCCATAACCCATAGTTCCACAGGATCGAAACTTGACTCTTATGTACACCCATGTTTAAAAAGTTATTCCACCCGCTTGGCTTCGTATGTAATTCACGAGCCATCTTCCTAGTGATCTATTTTGGTATCAGACGCAATACTTATTATCGTTGCTCTGGACCCCTTCACACCTGTTTCAGGCATCGAACGATTGCCTATCCGCTCGAAACTTCTCATGGTACCCTCTTACTTGCTCTTGATATTTTCTTAAGTTGCAGTTCGAGAGTTACTTTCCACCTCCTTCCCCAATGTTACCTACCAGATAGTCAACATTGCAGAGATCCGTTCTCCCAGAATACCCCCTTATTTTGTCGTAAGTACGATGGAGATCCTGAAGGAAGGATGTTGGCTTCATCATGATGACTTGAAGCAGAGGAGTGAAGACAACAATGTAAAGGATCGACCTCTTCGAGAAGAGAAATCAAGACCAAGAAGATTCATTAGAATTTTATAACCAGACCTTTTCCCCGCTTATTCCACCTCTTAAATCTCGGGACGAGAATTCTTGTAGCGGAGGAGAATTGTGATGCCCGGATAATTAAGCTACATTAACCTCTGCTAATGGTACCACGTCACCACGATTACTGTGGTTAATCTCGCGATGGTTCAAGTCCTGTTCGAATTTAAAAATTCAAAATCAAGTTAAACAATAAAAGTTTTCAAACATAAAAACTAAAATTTTCAAAGTGTGGCAAATAATCCCTTGATAATTGTCATGTGGAAAACCACATTTCGTGAAGTATTTAAATGCACTTTGGTGAATAAAATTGTGGCTTAATAAATGCATTTTATAATTTATAAATCTTAAACTATTTTAATTGGGTGTAAAACTAGTCAGAGTAGTTTAGGTGCTTTTGTATATATTTTGTAAAACAAAAATAAATGGTCATAAAGATAAAATAGTAAAGCAAAATTACTAAAATAAAAAGTAAAAACAAAACAAAAGAAACCCCCCGGCTCCCCACGGGCCTCGGCCCATCCCACCCAACCAGCTGCTACGTCTTGAGCTTGCGTTGGTTTTCCTCGAAGAGGAGAGGGTGATGCAACAAGTGTAGCGTAAGTATTTCCCTCAGTTTTGAGAACCAAGGTATCAATCCAGTAGGAGGCTCCTCAAAAGTCCCACGCACCTACACAAACAAACTGAGAACTCGCAACCAACGCAATAAAGGGGTTGTCAATCCCTTCACGACCACTTGTGAAAGTGAGATCTAATAAAGATAGTAAGATAAGATAAATATATTTTTGGTATTTTATGATATAGATGCAAAAGTAAAGATGCAAATAAAAGTAGATTGAAAGCAAGTATGATAAGAGATAGACCCGGGGGCCATAGGTTTCACTAGAGGCTTCTCTCAAGATAGCATAAGTATTACGGTGGGTGAACAAATTATTGTCGAGCAATTGATAGAAAAGCGCATAGTTATGAGATTATCTAGGCATGATCATGTATATATGCATCATGTCCATAACAAGTAGACCGACTCCTGCCTGCATCTACTACTATTACTCCACACATCGATCGACTTCTGCCTGCATCTAGAGTATTAAGTTCATAAGAATAGAGTAACGCCTTAAGCAAGATGACATGATGTAGAGGGATAAACTCATGCAATATGATATAAACCACATCTTGTTATCATCGATGGCAACAATACAATACGTGCCTTGCAACCCTTTCTGTCACTGGGTAAGGACACCGCAAGATTGAACCCAAAGCTAAGCACTTCTCCCATGGCAAGAAAGATAAATCTAGTAGGCCAAACCAAACTGATAATTCGAAGAGACTTGCAAAGATAACTCAATCATACATAAAAGAATTCAGAGGAGATTCAAATATTTCTCATAGATAAACTTGATCATAAACCCACAATTCATCGGATCTCGACAAACACATCGCAAAAAGAGTTACATCAAATAGATCTCCACAAGAGAGGGGGAGAACATGGTATTGAGATCCAAAAAGAGAGAAGAAGCCATCTAGCTAATAACTATGGACCCGAAGGTCTGTGGTAAACTACTCACAACTCATCGGAGGGGCTATGGTGTTGGTGTAGAAGCCCTCCGTGGTCGATTCCCCCTCCGGCAGAGCACCGACGAAGGCTCCAAGATGGGGTCTCGCGGATACAGAAGGTTACAGTGGTGGAAATTGTTTTTCGTTGGCTCCCTAGATGTTTTCGGGGTACTTGGGTATATAAAGGAGGAAGAAGTACGTCGGTGGCCGCCCGAGGGGCCCACGAGACAGGGGGCGCGCCCAGAGGGGGTGGGCGCGCCCTCCTATCTCATGGCCACCTCGGCTGCTTCTTGGCTTCCACTCCAAGTCCTCTGGATCACGTGCGTTCCAAAAATCACGCTCCCAAAGGTTTCATTCATTTTGGACTCCGTTTGATATTCCTTTTCTTCGAAATACTGAAATAGGCAAAAAAAACAGCAATACGGGCTGGGCCTCCGGTTAGTAGGTTAGTCCCAAAAATAATATAAATGTGTAAAATAAAGCCCATAAACATCCAAAAGGGGTAATATAATAGCATGGAACAATCAAAAATTATAGATACGTTGGAGACGTATCAAGCATCCCCAAGCTTAATTCCTGCTCGTCCTCTAGTAGGTAAATGATAAAAGAGAATTTTTGATGTGGAATGCTACCTAGCATAATTCATAATGTAATTTTCTTTATTGTGGCATGAATGTTCAGATCCAAATGATTCAAAATAAAAGTTCATATTTATAAAAGAAATAGTAATACTTCAAGCATACTAATCAAAGTAATCATGTCTTCACAAAATAACATGGCAAAAAAAAGTTCATCCCTACAAAATCATATAGTTAGGCTATGCTTCATTTTCGTCACACAAAGATGTTCCCAACTTCAATACCCCCGATGACAAGCCAAGCAATTGTTTCATACTTAAATAATCTCAAACTTTTTCAATCTTCACGCAATACAAGAGCGTGAGCCATGGATATAGCACTATGGGTGGAATAGAATATGATGATGGGGATTGTGTGGAGAAGACAAAAAAAGAAGAAAGTCTCACATTGACGAGGATAATCAACGGGTTATGGAGATGTCTATCAATTGATGTCAACATGAGGAGTAGGGATTGCCATGCAATGGATGCACTAGAGCTATAAATGAATGCTCAACAAAAGAAAACTAGTGGGTGTGCATCCAACTTGTTTGCTCACGAAGACCTAGGGCATTTGAGGAAGCCCATCGTAGGAATATACAAGCCAAGTTCTATAATGAAAAATTCCCACTAGTATGAAAAAGACAACTTATGAGACTCACTATATGAAAAACATGGTGCTACTTTGAAGCACAATATATGAGACTCACTACATGAAGAACAAGGTGCTACTTTGAAGCACAAGTGTGGAAAAAGAGATAGTAACATTGCCCTTTTTATTTATTTTTTCTTCTTTTTTTCCTTTTTATCTTTTTTTGGGCCTTTCTTTTACTTTTACTTTTTGGCCTTTCTTCTTCTTTTTTCTTTTTTTTATTTGGGCAATGTTCTAATAATGATGATCATCACACTTCTATTGATTACAATATAAGAATTATAACTCGAAACTAGAACAAGATATGACTCTATATGAATGCCTCCGGTGGTGTACCGGGATGGTGCAATGAATCAAGAGTGACATGTATGAAAAATAATGCATGGTGGCTTTGCCACAAATACGATGTCAACTACATGATCATGCAATGGCAATATGACAAAAGTAAAGTATGTCATGATGATGATGAATGGAACGGTGGAAAGTTGCATGGCAATATATCTCGGAATGGCTATGGAAATGCCATAATAGGTAGGTATGGTGGCTGTTTTGAGGAAGATATAAGGAGGTTTATGTGTGATAGAGCGATCGTATCACGGGTTTGATGCACCGCAAAGTTTGCACCAACTCTCAAGGTGAGAAAGGGCAATGCACGGTACCGAAGAGGCTAGCAAAGGCGGAAAGGTAAAAGTGCGTATAATCCATGGACTCAACATTAGTCAAAAGAACTCATATACTTATTGCAAAGATTTAGAAGTCATCAAAAACCAAGTACTACACGCATGCTCCTAGGGGGAAGATTGGTAGGAAGAAACCATCGCTCGTCCCCGACCACCACTCATAAGGATGCACAAGCCAGGTACACTTCATGTTTCAAATTTGTAACACAACTTTAACCATACGTGCATACTACGGGACTTGCTAACTTCAACACAAGCATTATTTAAATTCATAATCACCCAACTAGCATGACTTTAATATCACTATCTCCATATCTCAAAACAATTATCAAGTATCAAATTGATCATAGCATCCAATTCACTTCCTATGATAGTTTTTATTATACCCAACTTGGATGCTCATCATTCTAGGACCAACTTTATGACCATAGAAAATACCATGCTGTTCTAAAAGACTCTCAAAAAGATATAAGTGAAGCATGAGATACTAGCAGTTTCTTCAAAATTAAGACACCACCGTGCTCTAAAAGATATAAGTGAAGCACTAGAGCAAAAATTATCAAGCTCAAAAGATATAAGTGAAGCACATAGAGTATTCTAGCAAATTCTAATCAAGTGGGCTTCTCCCAAAAGGTGTGTACAGCAAGGATGATTATGGTAAACTAAAAATTAAAGACTAATATAATACACGACGCTCCAAGCAAAACACATATCATGTGGCGAATAAAAATATAGCTCCAAGTAAAGTTACCAATGAACGAAGACGAAAGAGGGGATGCCTTCCCGGGGCATCCCCAAGCTTAGGCTTTTTGTGACGCCCGGATATTTAAGCTACAGTAAACCTTTGCTAATGATGCCACGTCACCTCGGTTACTGTTGCTATCCTCGCAATAATTCGAAACCGTTTGAAATTCAAATTCAAATTAATGGTAACAATAAAAGTTTTCAAAAATTAAAACAGAAATGTTCGGTCTGTGCCAAATATTACATAGGTAATTATAGTGAAGAAAGCACATGATTAGAAAATACTTAAATGCCCTAAATTAATTAAAACAGAAAAGGAAAATAAATAAAAGAAAAGAAAACGAAAAAAAATAGAAAACAAAGCTAAAAAAAAAAGAAGCCCCACCCATTGGGCCAACTGCCCAAGAGCCACCAAAGCCGCCCACCACTGGCAGCCCATACCCCCCCCACTGCTCCCGAAACCCTAGAGTCCCACCCCACTTCCCCACGATCCCCACCTCTCCCTCCAACAAGATCGCTCTCCCACTCTCCCTCCTCTCGCTTCTTCGATCCGATCTAGATCGGGACTCGACCCACCCTGCCGCCAAGACGCCGCCCGCCGCCGCCCGGAGTCCTCCCTCCAGCCTAAGGACGCCGTCAACCTCCACCTCGCTCCCTCGTCTCCCTCCTGCGCCTCCCCTCTTCCCCGATCTCGATGCGCCATCACCCGAGTACCTCACCGGAGGCCACGACGGCGGGACCACTCGCCGGATCGCTTCTCTCCGCCGCTCGTCCCGTCGTCCTCCCGACCTCCACCGAGCCCATCGCTCGACCCCTACGCCCCAATGTGAGTTGCGCGCCGCCTCCGCCTCCTCCTCCCCTCTCGTCTGCGCGCGCGCTGGGCAGACGCCTCGCCGTGTTCCACTCATGGTGCGCCCATCATGCCCCTTCCCACTCAAGGCTTTGCTGCCATGGCGTGCACGCCTGCTTGGCAGTGCCAGGTGGTTCGCCCCGACGCCGGTGCTCTCGTGGCAGCGCCGAGTTCTGCTCCCTGCGCTGCTCCACTCCTCCGCCGCTTGCGCCACTCCGGCCGGCCGTGCCTTCTTGGCGCCAATGCAAGCCCCACCTCATGGCTGGCCTCGCCAGATGCCTGGTCAGGCTAACGCTAGCGCCAAGGCCAAGACGCCAGAAGCACGCCCGACCCGCTAGGCCCCCAGGGCCCTATGACAGAGGGGCCCCACGCCCAGAACGGAAATTAAAAAAAAAGAATTGAAAAATAATAATAATAAAAATAATTAAATAAATAATTATAATTAAATAAATTAATTAATTAAGTTAATTAATCCTAGTTAATTAATCTAATTAACCTGTTAATTTAATTAAACAATAATTAGTTTAACTAAACCTACTTAACCTAACAGAGAATGACAGGTGGGTCCCACTGGACCCACACGTCATTGACCACCAACACCCTCGCTGATCGCCGACGTCATCTTGACGTCATGATGACGTCGACAAAACACTGTTTTGGATAATGTTGAATTAAATAATTAAATAAATTCTAAAAATGATTTAAGACTTTAGAAAATCATATAAAATAAACCGTAGCTCAGATGAAAATACTTTCTACATGAAAGTTGCTCAGAACGACGAGACGAATCCGAATACGCAGTCCGTTTATCCGCCACACATCCCTAGCATAGCAAACATGCAACTTTCTCTCGCCGGTTCATATGTAGAAAATGAGAAACACCGGAATACTTTCCTGATGTTTCCCTTCACCCAGTATCACCTATCCCTACGTTAGGTCACCTCTAGCACAACGACACCGCTTCTTGCTTTTTGTTACATTTGATTGCTCTGTTATTTATTGTGTTCCCCCTCTGTTACTTCTTTCCGGTAGACCCTGAGACCGATGCCGGTACCCCTGTGATCGACTACATTGACGACCTCTCCTTGCCAGAGCAACCAGGCAAGCCCCCCTTGATCACCAGATATCGCCTATTCTTCTCTATACTGCTTGCATTAGAGTAGTGTAGCATGTTACTGCTTGATTACTCCTATTACATTGCATAGCCTTCGTCATTGTTGCTACAATCATTGATACCTTACCCATGATCCTAAATGCTTAGTATAGGATGCTAGTTTATCATCATTGGCCCTACATTCTTGTCACCGCCTTGCTATACTATCGGGCCGTGATCGGTTGGGAGGTGATCACGGTATATACTATACATACTTACATACTATACAGATGGTGACTAAAGTCGGGTCATTTCGAGGAGTACCCGCAAGTGATTCTCGATGAGGGGCTGAAAGGACGGTGGCTCCATCCCGGTAGAGGTGGGCCTGGGTTCCCGACGGCCCCGATCGTTACTTTGTTGCGGAGCGGCAGGGCAGGTTGAGACCACCTAGGAGACAGTGGGCTGGCCCTGCTCGGCGCATGCGGATACTTAACACACTTAACGAGATCTTGGTATTTGATCCGAGTCCGCCATTTGGTCTATACGCACTAACCATCTACGTGGGAGTAGTTATGGGTATCCCGACGTCGTGGTATCACCAAGCCTTCTTGACGTCGGCGGACGACGAGCGCGCCGGATTGGACTGCGTTAACGCAACTTCCTTTGTAATGGAGGTTGCTAGGTCTGCTTCCGGCCGCCCTCGCAACGTGCAGGTGTGCTCAGGGCGATGGGCCCAGACCCCTGCGCGCTTAGGTTTAGACCGGCGTGTTTGACCTCTCGGTTGTGCCTAGGTGGGGCTGCGACGTGTTGATCTTCCGAGGCCGGGCATGACCCAGGAAAGTGTGTCCGGCCAAATGGGATCAAGCGTGTTGGGTTATGTGGTGCACCCCTGCAGGGAAGTTAATCTATTCGAATAGCCGTGATCTTCGGTAACAGGACGACTTGGAGTTGTACCTTGACCTTATGACAATTAGAACTGGATACTTAATAAAACACACCCTTCCAAGTTCCACAGACAACCCGGTGATCGCTTTTCCACAGGGCGACGAGGGGAGGATCGCCGGGTAGGATTATGCTATGCGATGCTACTGGAGATGCTACTTGGAGATGCTACTTGGCGATGCTACTTGGAGGACTTCAGTCTACTCTCTTCTACATGCTGCAAGACGGAGGCTGCGAGCGTAGTCTTCGGCTGTGATTAGCTATCCCCTCTTATTCGGCATTCTCGCATTCACCCACCGATATGGCCTCCTTACACATATACCCATGCATATGTAGTGTAGTTCCTTGCTTGCGTAGTACTTTGGATGAGTACTCACGGTTGCTTTCTCCCCTTTTTCCCCTTTCCTTCCTTTTCTCGGTTGTCGCAACCAGATGTCGGAGCCCAGAGCGGACGCCACCGCCGATTTATTTACTACTACATTGGAGGTGCCTACTACTACGCAAGTGTGTTGGCGACGACGACCGGGAGTAGTTTAGGAGGATCCGAGCGGGAGGCTGCGCCTCTTCGATCTGTATCCCGGCTTTGTGCTAGCCTTCTTAAGGCAAACTTGTTTAACTTATGTCCGTACTCAGATATTGTTGCTTCCACTGACTCGTCTATGATCGAGCACTTGTATTCGAGCCCTCGAGGCCCCGGCTTGTATTATGATGCTTGTATGACTTATTTTACTTTTAGAGTTGTGTTGTGATATCTTCCGTGAGTCCTCGATCTTGATCGTTACGCTTATGCGTGCATGATTAGTGTACGATTAAATCGGGCGCCACAAGTTGGTATCGAGCCGATCGCTGTAGGAATCCCCTTCCAACTCCTTGGCAAGTCGAGTCTAGACATTGCAAAACTTTTACTAACTTGGCTGTGTGCCTTACGGGCCCACGTCGCCATTGGGTGGTACTAGGATCTTTTACTCCTCGACCTATACTCTGGGACTCTGAACTCTCTTCTATTCGGGTTAAATGATTTTGCTAAAAACAAAACTAACTATAGGTTCTCGCAAGTACTTTCTCCCGGAGAGCCCCTTGTTACCGATGACCGCCGGCTGTACCAGAAGATTTCGAAGATACTCTCTGATTTTCTCTCGAGACCTTGTGCCTATTGCTTTTTGCAATTCCCTTCCACCGAAATATCCTTATGGATAAATACTTACACCTGTCGTGCTTACTTTTATTCCCAGTCGATCTTGTTATTACAAGATACCCTGAGAATATTTTGTGCCTACTGCCTTGCAGTTCTTTGCCACCTGAATACCCCTAAGAATAATTTCTTGCATCTTTCGAGTATCCGCTCATCCCAGTTGTTCAGGTGTTTCACAAAAGTCTTTGAAATACTATTCAATCCTCCGGAAATCCTTAGCAGCTTTATTACTCTGCAAATACTTGTCTACTAGCATTATGGATGCTTCCCATATATCTCGCAATATTCACTAGTATCTTTTGACACCGTCATTTTGATCCTATTGATTCAATATGTGTGCGAATGCACACAATCATCTATCAACCCTTCTAAATTATCTTTCCGACTCAGACATTATTTTTGAACATGAGCTGGTTCTCGACCAAACTATTTGTCTCCAATTGTGCCTCTGGTCTATCCAACTTATCCATCCTTGATCAGAGCGACTGCTTCTGATCCTTTGTTTTGGAAATAGTAATTCCTTTGTTATCTAAGCATCGAATTATTCCGATGTTCTATAATATGATGCTCGTGCATTCTTTCTTCCTCTGATGGAGTACCGATACTCACATCAGCTCCGCTGTGGATCACCCGATCCATTGTTGGATTGTTATCCGACAGTGTCCTTCATAGTCAATCACCTTGTGAGTTCTTCCCCTGATACATAGTGCCTTTGGTAAATTGTATCATCTGCTTGGCCAACCATGCTCTGCTTTCGAGCTGGTGGTATTTACTATTGAAGCTTGTGGTATATGTTTCCACGATACCCTAACGGGTCGAACCTATACCTTCCTTAATATGTGTGAACTCGAAAGTTTTCACGAGTCATACTCTTCTGGTATTTTGCTAGATAAAATTTCAACATTACAACTTCTTCGAAAATGAGAAGTGAATGAAATGATATGCATTAAAGAAGTGGGAGTCGACCTTGAACTTTGTGTTCATGCCCGTGAAAATGATGCAAACCGTCTCGGAAGCTTCTTGCAAAATGATTATCCAGCTGTATGATTCTTTCAGTATTCTTGAAATTGATTCCTTACAGTTATGGTTCCGACCATGCTGTCCTGATCTGATATATCTGATGGTAATCCATTCCAGTGCCTCGTCTAATTTTGGCAATGTTGAAATATCTACTGTCATAGGTCAATGACCCGGTTCTACTTCTATCATGTTCTACCTTTGAGTACTACCCCCGGTATCTCGGAGATGTCTTGCCATTGGACCACATCTTACTAACTTTGTTGAAGTAATGTCTTTCCTTGTCATAATCACTCTACGGGTTTTGGGTTGTTGTCAACCGAGGACATCGACTAGTTAAATTATTCCGCACTACAAATCAAATACCCCTAGTATTTTTACTAGGAAATTCTGAACTCAATCTGGTCATTCCTAGACTATTGGCTGCATCCTGGTCTTGCTATCTTTGACTGTGCTACCTCGTCCTTCTCTGGTGCACGAATTCTTCAGTGTGTGAGCACGACTTACGTCGAGCTTTCAACATTTTGTTACTTGTCTTGAAAGGCAACCTTGGTTCCGAGCTTGCATCTTATATATTGATCTTATAACTTGCCACTTCACCATTTCCTTGCTTATTGTCATTGTTGTTTGATTGCATCCTCTTGAAACCTTCCGACAAATGTGTCGGATCACCTTCAACACTTTGACTTCTTCTGAGGTGTCAACTGTGCTCATGATGAGAAATACCCTCCTTGCCCTCGATGATTTTTATTATCATCGAAAACACCCTTGACTTCCTTTCATCGCGAACTTGTCCACATTATGAATACAACTTGCTCTCCAGCTAGTGTTGTGTTCTGCCTCGAAGTATTACTGTCTTTTCTGTCGAGAATGTTGTGGGGATTGCTCCACCTCTTAGAAATTCTCGGTATGATGATACTTCTCACCATCACATTTTTTTTCTTGGTCCTCGTGTTGATTCCAACCGGGGTACCAACAATTGAACGGTGATGTTTGGATTTTGCCCTTCTAGCAACCCTATTGCTTTGAAGCTAATGGTCGGCCATTCATTCTTAGACTATTGACTATTGAATCGTCATTCTGACATTGGTCGTGCAACCCAACCCATATTTCGGGTGCACCTTTCAACCAATGTTTAATTGTGTATGTTTTTCTTGAGCATACTTCATTATATCATTTGATCTAACAAATGTTATCTCCTTGTTCACATCATTGTGGAAATCCATCCTTTGGAAATTTTGATGAATTGTCGCTGAGTTCATCAGCCACCTCCTTGTCCTCTCCTTGGGTTAATGATGAACTCTTGTTAACGGAAATCACTTCATAGTTCATTTCCCGAGAATCTTACGGTGTCATCCCGTCAATTTGTGTTGCACCTTTCTTCTCAGGCATCCCGAGTCTGAGGTATCATGACCCAACCAGATCTGAAACTCGGTCAGATATGATGGTTCGGATATTTTCCAAGTGTCATAACATTGGTCCTTATATGAACCGATAAGGTGAGGAGCCTAGCACACCTGGCCGGAGGACCTGCTGTTATGGTTCCCTTTTTTTTTAACGAGGTTAACCATTCTTCCATGAGGAAATTGTACGGCTTATTCTATAAGTTGTACTTGATGAATCCTTTGTCTATCCAAGTCCGACCTTTACTTAAAGACCATGGCAATGCTATCTCGAAGCATGTCTGTGGTACTCTGATCATCGATAAGAACATTTGAAGCACCATGCTAAATTTCCTTTATCAATTCTAACACCGTTGTTTCGGTGATGTCATAAAGTTCCTCTCCCCTAACCTAAAGGGTTTTCTACGTTATATCCTGTTATGGATATCATGCTCTACTTGTCCTTGGAAAGGATATACCCCTGAATTAGGTGTTTAAACACACTATTCTTTCCATTGTTCTGATTAAGTCTGATAGACACTTTTCCCCTTCCATTGGTTGGTTTAAACCCTTTCTATGGTCTATATGATCTAAGCAGTAATATTCCCCTGCTTATGTAAACACCTCGGTGTACAAATCTGTCGGTAAGACCTTGTTACCTTTGTTGATGACATTCCAGTAACCATCGATGGACAAGAACTTTGCCTATTGGTCCGCCTCGTTCAACGAGCAAGAAAATGGTTCTCTTCGTCCCTCGCCCTTGGTACCAACGATGCAGTCAACATAACTAACCGGCTACCCTCTGACATGTGTTGCTATCATGACCGTGCAAGATGTCACCGCCCTTCCTACTTTAACCCACATGGTGGGCCCATAACCCACAAGTTCCACATGATCGAAACCTGACTCTCCGGTAAACCCCCTGTTGCCAAGGTTGTTCCTCGCTCATGGCCTCGTAAGTAATTTACGAGCCACCTTCCGAGAGATCACCAGTTCTGCTATCAGACGCAATACTTATTCCCATTGCTCTGAACCCTTTTCACACTTTGTTTCAGGCAACGAACGATTGCCTATGCGTTTGAAACTTCTCATGGTACCTTCTTACTTTGCTCTCGACATCTTCTTAAGTTTAAATTCGAGAGTTACTTCCGCCAACTTCCTCGAGGTTATCGACCAGATAGTCGACCTTGAAGAGGTCCGTACTCCCGGAATGCCCACCCTTAATCCTTTCCGTAAGTACGATGAAGATCCCGAAGAAAGGATGTGTACTACATCATGATGGCTCAAGCGAGAAATGAAGACATCAACATAATGGATCGACCGCCGAGAAGGGCAACCAAGACCGAGAAGATCCGTTAGAATACCGTGAAATGAACTTTCCCCTTACTCCCTCTTAAATCTCGGACGAGATTTCTTGTAGTGGAGGAGAATTGTGACTTCGGATATTTAAGCTACAAGAAACCTTTGCTAATGATGCCATGTCACCTCGGTTACTGTTGCTATCCTCGCAATAATTCGAAACCGTTTGAAATTCAAATTCAAATTAATGGTAACAATAAAAGTTTTCAAAAATTAAAACAAAAATGTTCGGTCTGTGCCAAATATTACATAGGTAATTATAGTGAAGAAAGCACATGATTAGAAAATACTTAAATGCCCTAAATTAATTAAAACAGAAAAGGAAAATAAATAAAAGAAAAGAAAACGAAAAAAAATAGAAAACAAAGCTAAAAAAGAAGCCCCACCCATTGGGCCAACTGCCCAAGAGCCACCAGCCGCCCACCACCCGCCCATACCCCCCATCGCTCCCAAACCCTAGAGTCCCACCCCACTTCCCCCACGATCCCCACCCTCTCCCTCCAGCGCATCGCTCTCCCCACTCTCCCCTCCCTCTCGCCCCCCTTCGATCCGATCTGGATCGGGGCTCGACCCACCCTGCCGCCAAGACGCCGTCCGCCGCCGCTCGGAGTCCTCCCTCCAGCCTAAGGACGCCGTCAACCTCCACCTCGCTCCCTCGTCTCCCTCCTGCGCCTCCCCCTCTTCCCCGATCTGGATGCACCATCACCCGAGTACCTCACCGGAGGCCACGACGGCGGGACCACCTCGCCGGACTGCTTCCTCTCCGCCGCTCGTCCCCGTCGTCCTCCCCGACCTCCACCGAGCCCACTGCCTCGACCCCTACGCCCCAATGTGAGCCCCGCCGCGCTCGCCTCCGCCTCGCTCCTCCCCTCCCTCTGTCCTGCGCGCGCTTGGCGCAGACGCTTCGCAGGTTCAAGCCGTGCGCTGGCCAGCGCTGCCCTTCCCCTTCCCGCTCGCCTTTGCTGCCATGGCTGCAGCACGCCTCAGGTGCACTCGCCTCGACGCCCGGTTCCTCGCGCTGCGCGCCGAGTTCTGCCTCCTGCCGCTTCCACTCCTCCGCCTTTGCGCCACTCCGGCCGGCCGTGCCTTTTGCTTGGCGCCAATGCAAGCCCACCTCATGGTGGCCTCGCCTTGATGCCGGTCAGGCTAACGCTAGCGCCCAAGGCCAAGACGCCAGAAGACGAATTCGCTAGCTAGGCCCTCAGGCCCTATGATGAGGGGCCCCACGCCTGTAACGGAAATTAAAAAAAAGAATTGAAAAATAATAATAATAAAAATAATTAAATAAATAATTATAATTAAATAAATAAATTAATTAAGTTAATTAATCCTAGTTAATTAATCTAATTAACTCGTTAATTTAATTAAACAATAATTAGTTTAACTAAACCTACTTAACCTAACAGAGAATGACAAAGTGGGTCCCATCGACCCACACGTCATTGACCGACCAACACCCCTGCTGATCGCCGACGTCATCTCGACGTCATGATGACGTCAACAAACACTGTTTTGGATAATGTTGAATTAAATAATTAAATAAATTCTAAAAATGATTTAAGACTTTAGAAAATCATATAAAATAAACCGTAGCTCAGATGAAAATACTTTCTACATGAAAGTTGCTCAGAACGACGAGACGAATCCGAATACGCAGTCCGTTTATCCGCCACACATCCCTAGCATAGCAAACACGCAACTTTCCCTCGCCGGTTCATATGTCCGAAAATGAGAAACACCGGGAATACTTTCCGGATGTTTCCTTCACCGTATCACCTATCCCTACGTTAGGTCACCTCTAGCACAACGATTACCGCTTCTTGCTTTTTGTTACATTTGATTGCTCTGTTATTTATTGTGTTCCCCCTCTGTTACTTCTTTCAGGTAGACCTCGAGACCGATGCTTGCACTTCGTGATCGACTACATTGACGACCTCTCCTTGCCAGAGCAACCAAGCAAGCCCCCCCCTTGATCACCAGATATCGCCTATTCTTCTCTATACTGCTTGCATTAGAGTAGTGTAGCATGTTACTGTTTGATTACTCCTATTCTATTGCATAGCCTGTCATTGTTGCTACAATCATTGATACCTTACCCGCAGTCCTAAATGCTTAGTATAGGATGCTAGTTTATCATCATTGGCCCTACATTCTTGTCAGTCTGCCTTGCTATACTATCGGGCCGTGATCAGTTGGGAGGTGATCACGGGTATATACTATACATACTTACATACTATACAGATGGTGACTAAAGTCGGGTCAGCTCGAGGAGTACCCGCAAGTGATTCGATGAGGGGGTGAAAGGACAGTGGCTCCATCCCGTAGAGGTGGGCCCGGGTTCCCGACGGCCCCGATCTTACTTTGTTGCGGAGAGCAGGCAGGTTGAGACCACCTAGGAGACAGTGGGCTGGCCTGCTCGGCGCTCGCGGATACTTAACACACTTAACGAGATCTTGGTATTTGATCCGAGTCCGCCATTTGGTCTATACGCACTAACCATCTACGTGGGAGTAGTTATGGGTATCCCGACGCCGTGGTATCACCGAAGCCTTCTTGACGTCGGCGGACGAGCGCGGCGCCGGATTGGATGCGTTAACGCAACTTCCTTTGTAATGGAGGTTGCTAGGTCTGCTTCCGGCCGCCCTCAAGAACGCAGTGTGTGCTCAGGCGATGGGCCTGCACTGGCGCTTAGGTTTAGACCGCGTGTTTGACCTCTCGGTTGTGCCTAGGTGGGGCTGCGACGTGTTGATCTTCCGAGGCGGGCATGACCCAGAAAGTGTGTCCGCCAAATGGGATCAAGCGTGTTGGGTTATGTGGTGCACCCCGCAGGAAGTTAATCTATTGAATAGCCGTGATCTTCGTAACAGGACGACTTGGAGTTGTACCTTGACCTTATGACAATTAGAACTGGATACTTAATAAAACACACCCTTCCAAGTTCCACAGACAACCCGGTGATCGCTTTTCCACGGGCGACGAGGAGGATCGCGGTAGGATTATGCTATGCGATGCTACCGAGATGCTACTTGAGATGCTACTTGGCGATGCTACTTGGAGGACTTTGGTCTACTCTCTTCTACATGTCAGAAGACGGAGGTGCCGAGCGTAGTCTTCGACGTGATTAGCTATCCCTCTTATTACGGCATTCTGCATTCAGTCCACCGATATGGCCTCCTTACACATATACCCATGCATATGTAGTGTAGTTCCTTGCTTGCGAGTACTTTGGATGAGTACTCACGGTTGCTTTCTCCCCTTTTTCCCCTTTCCTTCCTTTTCGGTTGTCGCAACCAGATGTCGGAGCCCAGAGCGGACGCCACCGTCGGCGGCGACTACTACATTGGAGGTGCCTACTACTACGTGCAGGTGTCACGGCGACGACACGGGGAGTAGTTTAGGAGGATCCAGCAGGAGGCCTGCGCCTCTTCGATCTCAGATCCCGATTTGTGCTAGCCTTCTTAAGGCAAACTTGTTTAACTTATGTCTGTACTCAGATATTTTTGCTTCCGCTGACTCGTCTATGATCGAGCACTTGTATTCGAGCCCTCGAGGCCCTGGCTTGTATTATGATGCTTGTATGACTTATTTTACTTTTAGAGTTGTGTTGTGATATCTTCCCGTGAGTCCCTGATCTTGATCGTACACGTTTGCGTGCATGATTAGTGTACGATTAAATCGGGGGCGTCACACTTTTGGCTATTCTTGAATATCTTGGGGTGCCTTGGGCATCCCCAAGCTTAGGCTCTTGCCACCCTTTATTCCATAGTCCATAAAAGCTTTACCCAAAACTTGAAAACTTCACAACACAAAACTCAACAGGAAATCTTATAAGCTCCGTTAGTGAAAGAAAACAAAACCACCACATAAGGTACTGTAATGAACTCACTCTTTATTTAATTTGGTGTTAAACCTACTGTATTCCAACTTCCTTATGCTTTATAAACTAATTTACTAGCCATAGATGCATTGAAATAAGCAAACAACACACGAAAAACAGAATCTGTCAAAAACAGAGCAGTCTGTAGCAATCTGTAACTAACGCAAACTTATGGAACTCTAAAACTCCTACCAAAATATGAAGTCCTGTACAATTTGTTTATTGAACATCAGCAAAAGGAATCAACGTAAAATCACGTTCCTGTGATTTAACAAAATTATATTCGTGCGCGCAAAGTTTCTCTTTTTCAGCAGAATCAAATCAACTATCATCGTAGGTTATCCTATAGGTTCTACTTGGCACAAACACTAATTAGAAGATAAGAATACATCTAAACAGATGCAAGATTTATTACTAAACAGGAGCAAAAACAAAAAACATAAAGAAAATTGGGTCGCCTCCCAACTAGTGTTATCGTTTAACGCCCTAGCTAGGCATAAAAGCAAAGATAGATCTAACGGGTGCCATCTTTGGCACTAAATTCATAAGTAGCACGCATGATAGATTCATAAGGTAATTTAACTTTCTTTCTTGGAAAGTGCTCCATGCCTTTATTTAATGGAAATTGGAATCTAATATTCCCTTCCTTCATATCAATAATCGCACCAACCGTTCTAAGGAAAGGTCTACCAAGAATAATAGGGCAAGAAAGATTGCAATCTTTATCAAGAACGATAAAATCTACGGGCACCAAATTTCTATTTGCAACAATAAGAACATCATTGATCCTTCCCATTGGCTTTTTAATGGTGGAATCCGCAAGGTGCAAATTTAAAGAGCAATCATCAAGATCATGGAAACCTAGAATATCACATAAAGTTTTCGGAATCGTGGAAACACTAGCACCGAATCACACAAAGCAAAACACTCATAATCTTTAATTCTAATCTTTATAGTAGGTTCCCACTCATCATTAAGTTTTCTAGGTATAGAAACTTCCAAATTAAGTTTTTCATCATAAGATTGCGTCAAGGCATCAACGATATGTTTTTTAAAAGCTTTATTTTGACTATAAGCATGAGGAGAATTAACAACGGATTGCAACAAGGAAATACAACCTTTTAAAGAGCAATTATCATAAACAAATTCCTTGAAATCCGAGATAGTAGGTTCAATATTATTAGAAGTTCAGGATTCTCCAATCTCACTTTTACCAAATTTAGCATCAAGATCTAAAGATTCCAAATTCTTGGGACGCCTTCTAGGCAAAGTTGATTCATCATCAGTCCCATAATCATCAAAATTCATATTGCAAAACATGGATCTCATAGGAGACGCATCAATAACTTTAAGGTCCTCATCATTATTTTCATGTAATTTTTCTGGTTTAGCGGCCATCTTATTGACTAAGGTGGCTTGCTTGTCAGAAATTTTGGCTATAGCATTTTCAAGACGGGTAATTTGAGCATTAACACCATAAAATTCTTTGTTCATATCATCAAGCTCTTTGTTCATAAAACCCAAAAAACTTTTTTGTTCCTTAAGTTCTTTTCTAAAGAAATTATTATGCTCAAATTGCAAATTCATAAAGCTTCTAATATTTGATTCAATCTCATCCATCCTTCTGAGAAGGTGGTCAGGACCCTTAGGCGAAGCCATAAGGACAAACAGGCACACAAGCAAGCAGAAAAAGGCAAGCAAAAAGAGAGGAGGAAATTGGGAAAGAGAGGGCGAATAAAACGGCAAGGGTGAAGTGTGGGAGAGGAAAACGATAGGCTAAATGGCAAATAATGTAAATGCGAGGGAGATAGGTTTGTGATGGGTACTTGGTATGTCTTGACTTGAGCGAAGGCCTCCCCGGCAACGGCGCCAGAAATCCTTCTTGCTATGTCTTGAGCTTGCGTTGGTTTTCCTCAAAGAGGAGAGGGTGATGCAGCGAGTGTAGCGTAAGTATTTCCCTCAGTTTTGAGAACCAAGGTATCAATCCAATAGGAGGCTCCTCAAAAGTCCCACGCACCTACACAAACAAACTGAGAACTCGCAACCAACGCAATAAAGGGGTTGTCAATCCCTTCACGACCACTTGCGAAAGTGAGATCTAATAAAGATAGTAAGATAAGATAAATATATTTTTGGTATTTTATGATATAGATGCAAAAAGTAAAGATGCAAATAAAAGTAGATTGAAAGCAAATATGATAAGAGATAGACCCGGGGGCCATAGGTTTTATTGGACAGTAGCAATTTTATCTCAAGTGGATGACCTAAGATTTATCAATCCATGGGAGGCGTAGGATGTAGTAGTCTCTCTCAAGCAACCCTGCAATCAAATACAAGAAATCCCTTGTCTACCCAACACATCCAGTACAATGGAAAATTGTATAGGTGCACTAGTTCGGCGGAGAGATGGTGATAAAAGTGTAGCATGGATAGTAGATATGAGTTTTTGTAGTGCAAACAATAAAAAACAGCAAGGTAGTAGATAGTAAAACGGAGCACAAACAATATCGCAATGATGGAAAATGAGGCCTAGGGTGCATACTTTAGTGCAATCTCTCAACAATGCTAACGTAGTTGGATCATATGATTATCCCTCAAAGTGCAATAAAGAATCACTCCCGAGTTCCTATTAGTGGAGAACAAAAGATAGAAATTGTTTGTAGGGTACGAAACCACCTCAAAGCTATTCTTTCCGATCAATCATCCTAGAGTTCGTACTAATAACAGCAAGCTATTCTTTCTGATCGATCTAATCAAGAGTTCATACTAAAATAACACCATATGATACATATCAACCAACTCTAATGTCACCTAGATACCCCAATATCACCGCGAGTACCCGTGAGTTAATTATACGATATGTATCAAAAAAATTCAGATTCATAATACTCAATCCACACAAAGAACTACAAGGAGACCCCAAAGTTTCTATCGGAGAAAAGATAATAAAAACATGCATCAACCCCTATGCATAGATTGCCCCAAAGTCACCTCGGAAATCCGCAAGTTGAGTGCCATAACATATATCAAGTGAATCAAAATAATACCCCATTGTCACCACAGGTATTCATATGCAAGACATATATCATGTGTTCTCAAATCTGAACATTCAATCCGACATGACAAAACTTCAAAGGGTAAAGATTCAAGTCATCACAACAAGAGTAGAGAGGGTAGAAACATCGTATGATCCATCTATGTTAACAAAGCCCATGATATATGAAGATCGTGACATCTCAAGATCATGAGAGAGAGAGAGAGATTAAACACATAGCTACTGGTACAAACCCTTAGCCCCAAGGGTGGACTACTCCCTTCTCATCGTGGTGGCTGCCGGTATGATGAAGATGGCCACCAGTGATGATCTCCCCCTTCGGCAGGGTGCCGGAATGGGCTCTCGATTGGTTTTCAGTGGCTACAAAGGCTTGCGGTGGCGGAACTTCTGATCTAGGGTCTCCATAAGGGTTTTTGGAATATTTGGGAATTTATAAGGCAAAGAGGGGGTGCGGCAGGCCATCGAGGTGGGCACAACCCACCAGGGCGCGCCTAGGCCCCTCGGGGCACACCCAGCTGGTGCTCTGGCCCATTGGTAGTCTTTTGGTCCATAAAAATCCACAAAAAGTTTTGCGGTGTTTGGAGAACTTTCATTTCTGCACAAAAAACAACACCACGATAGTTCTGCTGAAAACTGCGTCAGTCCGGGTTAGTTCCATGCAAATCATACCAAAACCATATAAAATTGTTGTAAATATGGCATGAATACTTCATAAATTATAGATACGTTGGAGACGTATCGGCATCCCCAAGCTTAATTCCTAGCCGTCCTTGAGTAGGTAAATGATAAAAGAAATAATTTATGAAGTGTGAATGCTAGCAAAGTGCACAAGTTTGATCAATGACAATTTCAATCACTTTTCCTAGCATCATAACAACAATTCTTTCTTACAAAATTTCTCACGACCAAGTAGCAACCAATTCACATGTTAAGGTTCAAACAATGAACTCTCTTGAAACTCGACAACCTATATTCTTAGTCACCAAACAATTGCAATTCAACTTATTCAACAGAGTCTAAGTATGAGCTCCACATACTCAACCATCATATAGTATTATATGATTGCTAACACTCACCGCATACACATGAGCAAAACATTTCAACCGGACACATAGAAAGATAGGGGCTTATAATTTTGCCTCCCAACGTATTCACCTCAAGGGTGATGTCAACAATAATAACTCATGCTACCCATATCCAACTGGATATATGTGCCTAGATCTTTGCTCACCACATGATGCTTGCCAAAAGAGAAAAATAAAAAGGAATAGCGAGAAAAACTTTGACTCTTTGCATAAAAGTAAATATTGAAAAGTAAAAGATAGGCCCTTCGCAGAGGGAAGCAGAGGTTGCCGTGCGCTTTTTGTTTGTATGCTCAACCCCTTACTGCAAAATAACGTCACGTTATATTGCCCCTTGTGATAGAAACCTTTATTATGCAGTATGTCGCTTTTATTCTTCGCCATCACAAGTTCATACAACACTCATTTTTCTCTTATACTAAATGATCTAACACTTTTAGAAGCATTTTTTTATTGCCTTATTGCTCTGATGACAACTTACTTGAAGGATCTTGCTCAATCCATAGGTAGGTATGGTGGACTCTCAAAACAAGATTTGGGTTTAAGAGTTTTTGGATGCACAAGTAGTATCTCTACTTGGTGCGGAATTTTTGGCTATCAAAGATAGGGGGCAAGCACCACATGTTGAAGGATCTATGACAATATAACTTCTATGTGAATATGAACAAACATAAATCATTACATTGTCTTCCTTGTCCAATGTCAACAATTTTCACATATAATATTTTGATGGGGGCTCACAATCATAAAAATTTCCAAGATAGTGTATTTGCATGTGAAAGTTCTCTTCCTTATATTAATCATTCATGAATTGCTTGTATGACCAATATTGTGATTGTCAAGCTTGAAAAGATTTCACTTTCTAAACCCAATGTGAAGCTACCACTAGGCATGATATGAGCATACAATTTCAACTTCATTATATTCAATTCATTCAACAATTTACTCATAGTATATAAGTGAAGCACAGGAGTAAATGACAAGCTACTTCAAAAAGATATAAGTGAAGATCAAGCGAGTAGTTATGTAAATGGGTAACTATTTGAGGACTCTCTCTTATAAAAAAACTTTCAGATCTAAGTAATTTATTAAAACAGCAAGCAAAAACAAAACAAAACGACATTCCAAGGATAGCACACATCATGTGAAGAAGCAAAACTAGGCTCAACCGATAATAACCGATAATTGTTGAAGAAGAAAGGTGGGATGCCTACCGGGGCATCCCCAAGCTTAGATGCTTGAGACTTATTGAAATATAAATTTGGGATGCCTTGGGCATCCTCAAGCTTGAGCTTTTTTGTCTCCTTGATTCCTCTCATATCATGGTTTCCCTAAATCTCAAAAACTTCATCCACACAAAACTCAACAAGAACTCGTGAGATAAGTTAGTATACACCAATGCAAAAACCTTATCATTCTCTACTGTAGAAAATCAGAAAATTATTATTCAACATTGCATACTAAATGCCTCTGCATATTTAATAATCATATCCTCAAATAGAATCATTAAACAAGCAATCATATGCAAACAATGCAAACATAACAGCAATCTGCCAAAATAGTACAGTCTGTAAAGAATGCAAGAGTATCAATACTTCTTAAACTCCAAAGATTATGAAAATCTAACAAACTGTAGATAATTTATCAGATCTTATTGTGCAAAAAGTTTCAACATTTTATCACATTCTGACTTTTCTAGGGAATTTTTGCAACAACGGTAAACTTTCTGTTTTCAAACAGCAACAAGTATACTTGCACAATAAGCATGTCAAAGGCTATCGTTGCCACTTTTATTGAAATAAAAGATGCAAAAGATTATTCTAAATAACAGCAAGCAAATCCTAACAAAATAAATTGACGCTCCAAGCAAAACACATATCATGTGACGAATGAAAACATAGCTCCAAGTGAGGCTACCGATAATGTTGGAGATGAAAGAGGGGATGCCTTCAGGGGCATCCCCAAGCTTAGTTGATTGGATCTTCCTTGGATATTAAATTGGGGTGCCTTGGGCATCCCCAAGCTTAGGGTTTTGTCACTCTTTATTCTCCTCATATCGACATCTCAACCAAAACTTGAAAACTTCAATCACACAAAACTTAACGGAACTTTGTGAGATAGGTTAGTATGATAAAGAGCAAACCATTTCACTTTTGGTACTGTCAAAGACAAGATTCATAATTGTTTACACACAGTGCCTACTGTAGCATATCATTTCCACAGTTTATATTGAGCAATATAAGCCATAGAAACTAGAAAACAAGCAAATTATGCATTGAAAACAGAATCTGTCAAAAAAAAAGAACATTCTGTAGTGATCTGTACTCAAACCATACTTCTGATACTCCAAAAATTATGAAAAAATAGGAACACATGAGAAATTTGTATATTAATCTTCTGCAAAATGAATCAACTCAAAATCACTCTTCTGTTAAAAATGAGAGTTGTTTTCGTGAGCGTAAAAGTTTCTGTTTTTCAGCAAGATCAAATCAACTATCACCCAACATGATCCCGAAGGCTTTACTTGGCACTTTATTGAAACAAGGAACAATTGTATTGGTGCCCCTAGTTGGGTCACGCTCGACTGATTTGCCCGTAGTTTTTCAACAATTGCGGTTTTGCCCAGCTCACTTCACTCGCCTTGTGTTTTTGCCCATACAGGCGGTTCCGACCAATGAGCGATCGCCACGCGTGGCGTAACTGTGATTGGTCGGAACCGCCCCGGAAGGGCAAAAACACAAGGCGAGTGATGTGAGCTGGGCAAAACCGCAATTGTTGGAAAACTAGGGGCAAATCAGTCGAGCGTGACCCAACTAGGGGCACGAATGCAAAAATCCCTTGAAACAAAGACATTAAAACATGATTACTACAGTATTATAATCATGTGAACACACAAAAACAGTAGGTAAAAGTGTTGAGTTGTCTCCCAACAAGCACTTTTCTTAATGCCTTTTAGCTAGGCATGATGATTTCAATGATGCTCACATAAAAGATAAAAGTTGAAACATAACAAGAGCATCATGAATCATAAGTTCCTCTCTCATAATAATTTTCAGTAGCATCATGAATAGATTCATCCATATAACCATCATATAAAGCATTCTTTTCATGATCCAAAAGCATAGAAGAATTATCACTCTTTATGGCATACATGTCATCATAATAATCATCATAAGTAGCAACTTTGTTCTCACAATGGTCAATTGAAACCTCTTCCAAAATAGTGGATATATCACTAAATAAAGTCATGACCTCTACAAATCCACTTCTATCAATATTGTAATAAGATTCAACACCCTCCAAAATAGTGGGATCACTACTACCTTGCGTTGACACTCTTCCAAACCCACTTTCATCATTGTAATCATCATAAATAAGAGGCATGCTACCATCATAATAAATTTTCTTATCGAAAGCAGAAGGAATAAATGGATCATATTCATTATGCAAAGCATCCCCAAGCTTGGGAAAAGCATTATTTTCAGCAAATAAATCTTCAAACATTTCATACTCATCAAACATAGCATCCCCAAGCATGTGGTTTTGGATATCATCATAATCATTCTAATCAATAGCATGAATGGCACCAATAGTATAGCAAACATTATTATCATATTCTTCCAAGCAAGTGCCAAAAAGATTTTCAAGATCATTGTCTTCCCAAGCATAATCATTACAATAAGTATTAGGCATCACAAAATCTTACTCAATATCATCATCCTCCATCAACATATTTGATTCACTTTCATGAGGCACAGTGGTGATAGGAGCAATATTACTTGGGAGAGTTACCTTTTTACCTCTACTTTTTCTTGTTTTCTTTTTCTTCTTAACCACCTCACGTTTGGGTTTAATCAATTTTTTCAAGCTTATTGTTGAAGAGATTGATTGGATAGGAAGCTCCTCCTCGTTACCTGATTCATCATAATAAACACTAGGAGGGTATTGGGAAATATTCTCCCTTTCATTAATACTCTCTTCATACTCTATTGTTTTCTTGTCTTTAGATAGTTGGCAATATAAGGATTCTCAATGCAATTTACCGCAGAATATAAATTTCCTCTAGATCAAAATCAAGAAATCTCTTAGGGTTATAAGAATATTCTTAGTTATACGTTCCATTTCTTCATAACACAAAAGCAAACTAAGTTCATCATGATGTGCAAGGGAAATCAAGTCATCACAATTTTTGGACACGATTCGATCATGAAACAATTTGCATTGGAGATTTAAATGAACACGTTTATTGCAAAGTTCGCAAGGATGGCGAAAAAATCAGCACAACCATCTAGCTTCTCTTGCAACCATTTTGTTTCTAAATACTTATGCCTCTTGCAAAATCTATCTTCCCTTTTTGGTGTGCTTTTGCACTCCCAATTCACTCTGTAAAAATTGACATTCTTATAGGAGACATCATTATCACGACCAATGCAATCATCATTAACATCATGGATATTCAAAGAATTCATACTAGCAATATTGCAATCATTCCCATCATCCAACGTTTTTGTGCCATAAATTTTGTTGAATTATTTTTCTATCAATTGAGCACAATTATCGGAATCCTTATTCTTAAGATAGACATTATAAAGATAATGAACAATTTGAGGTAACTCAATCTCCATTTTTTTGTTTTCTTTTTATAAACCAAACTAGTGATAAAACAAAAATCTAAAAGATATGATTGCAAGATCTAAAGATATACCTTCAAGCACTCACCTCCCCAGCAACGGCGCTAGAAAAGAGCTTGATGTCTGAGGGAGTCCTAGACTAAGGGGTCCTCGGACAGCCGGACTATATACATATGCCGGACTGTTGGGCTATGAAGATACAAGATAGAAGACTTCTTCCCGTGTCCGGATGGGACTCTCCTTTGCATGGAAGGCAAGCTTGGCGATTTAGGTATGTAGATTCTTTTCTCTGTAACCGACTTTGTGTAACCCTAGCCTCCTCCGGTGTCTATATAAACCAGAGGGTTTAGTCCGTAGGACAACAATCATAGTCTCATAGGCTAGACTTTTAGGGTTTAGCCATTACAATCTCGTGGTAGATCAACTCTTGTAATACTCATATTCATCAAGATCAATCAAGCAGGAAGTAGGGTATTACCTCCATAGAGAGGGCCCGAACCTGGGTAAACATTGTGACCCCCGTCTCATGTTACCATTAGCCTTAGACGCACAGTTCGGGACCCCCTACCCGAGATCCACCGGTTTTGGCACCGACATTGGTGCTTTCACTGAGAGTTCCGCTGCATCATCACCAGAAGTCTTGATGGCTCCATCAATCATCTACACAACGCAGTCCAGGGGGAGATCTTCCTCCCCGGACAGATCTTTGTATTCAGCGGCTTCGCACTGCGGGCCAACTCGCTTGGCCATCTAGAGCCGATCGATAGCTACGCTCCTGGCCATTAGGTCAGAGTTGGAAGCCTGAATTTTGTGGCCGATATCCGTGGAGACTTGATCTTCGACGGATTCGAGTCCATGACGGCTGTCCCCTGCTACCACGATGAACATGACCTAAATCTATCATCTGGCCGCACTCAAGAGATAGCGCTTGTGATCGCTCTGGCCCTAGATCCAGAGCAGACCGCGTCGTCCGAAGACGGGAAGCTTAGACCCGCCTTGGGAGCCGCAGACTCGGCCGCGCTCGAGCCGCACACAGACCCAACATCGAGCTGGGCTTGTGTCACCGGAACCTCGGATTCGTCTCCGGCCATAGGTTCCGGACCACGTGTATCCTCACCCATTGAACCTGATTGGGCGCCGATCTTGGAGTTCAGCTGCGTAGACATCTTTCAGCACTCACCTCTAGGTGATGTGTTAAACTCATTGAAATCCCTCTCCTTGTCAGGGGACTCTCGGCCGAACTATGTTCGGCTCGAATGGGAAGCGGACGATGAAGAACTTTGTTTCCCACCCACCACCCACTTTATAGCCACTGTCGATGACTTAACCGACATGCTTGATTACGACTCTGAAGACATCGATGGTATGTACGATGATGCCAGAGAAGAGCTGGAACCACCGGCTACAGGGCGTTGGACAACCACCTCCTCGTACGACATATACATGGTGGATACGCCTAAAGAAAACAAGGGCGACAATGAAAATCCAGCCGAGGATAAACCTCCTGAGATACAGCCAAAGCGCCGACATCAGCGGCGCCGCTCTAAGCCACGCTGTAGTAAAAACAGCAACACCGTCATAGGAGAAAATAACACTCCGGACGATGCCGAAGACAATGAAGACCCCGTAGAGCCAACCTCTGAACAGGATGAACGGGAAGATGGGCAAGCTAGCCCTGATGAACAGGCCACTCATGAAGATGCGGAGGACAGTAATTACCTTTTGCTCTCCGAGGACGAGGTGAGCCTCGGCGACGAAGACTTTATCGTGCCTGAGGAGCCCGTCAAGAAGGAGCGCTTTAAGCGCCGGCTAATAGCCACTGGAAGGAGCCTGAAACAGAAGCAGCAGCAGCTTCAAGCTGATCAAGATCTGATCAATGAAAGATGGATTGATGTCCTGGTAGCCAAGGAATATGGCCTCGAGCACCCAACCAAAAGCTACCCGAAGCGCAAACTGTTACCACAGTTCAATGACGAGGCGATGGAGCCCGTCCTACCAAGGCATAATGCGGCTGACCAACCACCACGTGGCCGAGACAAAGCGGCACCTCAAGCCGAACACCAGCCCGCACCACCTCACCGTAGAAATGGAAATACAACAGCTCGGGGATACACACATGACCTACGACGTGACTTGGAAAATAGAGCAGGCCAGACAAGATCAATCTACAGTTTGCGGGGGCGTGTCCCGATGCACGATGATGGCTATCCGGCCGAACGTGACAAACATAACCACGTCCGGGCCAAAAACCGCAGACGAACTCCATTCAAGCTACGTCACGAATTGGCCCGATATAGAGGCGCCGCACACCCCCTTTGCTTCACTGACGAAGTAATGGAACATGAATTCCCAGAAGGGTTTAAACCCGTGAACATCGAATCATATGATGGCTCAACAGACCTCGTGGTATGGATTGAGGATTTTCTTCTCCATATTCACATGGCCCGCGGTGATGATCTTCACGCCATCAAATACCTCCCGCTCAAACTTAAGGGACCAGCCAGGTACTGGTTGAATAGTATGCCCAAAAACTCCATCGACAGCTGGGAGGACTTGGAGGATTCCTTCATCGACAACTTTCAAGGCACATACGTCTGACCTCCGGATGCCGACGACTTAAGTCACATAGTTCAACAGCCCGGAGAGTCAGCCAGGAAATTTTGGACTAGGTTCTTAACTAAAAAGAACTAGATTGTCGACTGTCCGGATGCTGAAGCCTTAGCGGCCTTTAAACATAGCATCCGTGATGAATGGCTCACCTGACACCTCGGACAAGAAAAGCCGAAGTCCACGGCAGTCCTTACGACACTTATGACCCGCTTTTGCACGGGCGAGGATAGCTGGCTAGCCCGTAGCAATAATCATGCAAGCGAACCTGGCACTTCTGAAGCCAGGAACAGCAACGGCAAGCCACGACGCAACAGACACAAGCCTCGAAGCAACGGTGACAACACCGAAGACACGACTGTCAACGCCGGATTCAGTGGCTCTAAGTCCGGTCAGCGGAAAAAGCCATTTAATAGAAAACAATCCGGGCCCGTCCAATTTGGACCGCATACTCGATACTCGATCGTCCATGTCAAATCCACAGCACTCCCAACAAACCAGCCAATCATACCAACAGAGAGTGTTGGGGTTTTAAACAGGCCGGCAAGTTAAACACCAAGAACAAGGAGAAGGGGTCGCAAAGCGAGGACAATGACGAGGAACCACGGCCACCAAACATAGGGGGACAGAAGAAGTTTCTTCCCCAAGTCAAAACGGTGAACATGATATATGCTACCCATATCCCCAAGAGGGAACGCAAGTGCGCACTCAGGGACGTCTACACGATGGAGCCAGTCGCCCAAAAGTACAACCCATGGTCATCCTGTCCAATCACCTTCGATCGCAGGGGCCATCCGACTAGTATCCGTCATGGCAGTTCAGCCGCACTGGTCCTTGACGCAATCATTGATGGATTCCACCTCACGCGAGTCCTCATGGACGGCAGCAACATCCTAAACCTGCTCTATCAGGTTACAGTGCGCAAAATGGGTATCGATCCCTCAAGGATCAAACCCACAAAAACCACCTTTAAAGGTGTCACACCAGGTGTAGAGGCCTGCTGTACAGGCTCAATCACACTGGAAGTGGTCTTCGGATCCCCGGATAATTTCTGAAGTGAAGAATTGATCTTCGATATCGTCCCCTTCCATAGTGGCTATCACGCACTACTTGGACGAACCGCATTTGCTCGCTTCAATGCGGTGCCGCATTACGCTTACCTCAAGCTCAAGATGCCCGGACCACGCGCTGTTATAACAGTCAATGGAAACACGAAACTCTCCCTCCATACCGAGGAGCACACCGCGGCCCTTGCAGCAGAAGTACATTCAGGCATAACCACAATTCAACAGCCAAGCTCCTTGACACCGTCAAGCGAGTCCGGACTACTCTGCAGCAGGACAGTCCATCTCGTCCAGAGCTTGACTAGCAATTTGGCCTCCGTCCCAGTCCCAACAATGCGGCTATGCTCGTGCCGCGGGTACATAACTACGCGCTTAAAATACCATGGGCATGGACGGAGGCACAGCTAGACCGCGGTCCGTAATGCGGCTCAACCGCTCCTGGACCCGCATACCTTTATGTTTTCTTTCTCTTTCGGGGTTTTCTCTTTCCGAGGCTTCTTCTGATAACCTGATCATCGGACCTATCAAGGGACGGATACACCAAGAAGGCAACAAGCTTTGACGTACAAGAGAACCCCCAGGTGGTCTCTGCTAACGATCGTTATACCTGTTTTATAAACCCGCACGCAGCTCGCCCTTGGTCATGGCATGTCAAATAGCCTTATTTGCTTATTGCATTACTTGTACAAGTACGCCTTTGACGTATTAATCAAATTACAATGGAAAATAATTTGCGGCTCAATATTTGCAGCGTCAGCTTATTACTTGATTTTTTTCCTTTTGTTTATATATTCTTATCAATTGCGCCCGTACACTCTGGTACGCCTTAATTTGCCAGGGGCTTCATCATACCCCACCATACGGCAATAAAGTCTGAACACTTTTACAGTATAGTTCGGCACCCCGAACTTATAGAATTATATGCATCGGCTCCGAATCATGTCTTTCGTCAATAGTTGGGTTGCCCGGCTCCTGTGCTTACTACCTTACGTTCCGCTATATCGGGTAGGGTAGTAAAGGGAGAAATACTGCGATTGTGTCCCGGTTCTTCTGGATGAGCACCTCAGTAGAGAAAGCCGAAAACTGACTGTCATGATGCGGCGAGAGCTGGTCAGCTGTTCGAGAGGTTGCAAATCTTTAGCGATTTTTCTGCATTATGCGATGAATCGGTTTCTATCCGATCTGGCATGTATAGCGCCCCATGTTCGGACTTCCGAACACCAGGGGCTGCGCCAAAAAAATTCTTGTCAAACTCCTATGGCTAAGTGAGAGTAATAAAGCCGCATAGTCCGATTGCCTTGTTCGTTGTGCTAAACACCTCCTGAAAGGACCAAAACCTTGGATAAAGAGTGTTTAGATTTATCCCGAACACCCCCGTACTACCTACGTGGGAGCAGAAGCCGACAACTGGCCAACTCTCAGATTTAACACAATGGCCGCACAGGAGGTAAAAATTTAAATAGCAGACATTATATTACATAACGGATCTGTTTCATGGTACAGGACAGGATAACATGAGTGTATTCATGGGAATATGATATCCTTAGCACATTGCTCCACCACAAGGAGGGATCCCTCTAGGACACTATCAAAATATAGTTGGGGTCGGCGATGCTCCTTGCCCTCAGGAGGCCCCTCGGTCATCAGCTTCATGGCATCCATCTTCGCCCAATGCATCTTAGCGCGGGCAAAGGCCATCCGCGCGCCTTCGATATAGACCGACCGCTTGATGGCTTCAAGCCGAGGGCAGGCGCTGACAAGCCGATTCACGAGTCCAAAGTAGCTGCTGGGAATGGCTTCGGCAGGCCATAGCCGGATTATCAAATCTTTCATGGCTAGTTTGGCCGCCCTATGCAGCTCGACCAGCTGTTTCAGCTGATCGCTAAAGGGCACTGGGTGTTCTGGTCCAAGGTATTGCGGCCAGAACAGCTTCTCCGTAGAGCTCCCCTCTTTGGCTCGATAGAATTCCGCAGCATCTGACACGCTGTATGGCAGATCCATGATAACCTGCAAGTATACGGGATAGTTGTAGCCTCTTTCGATAAGTAAGAGTGTCGAACCCAATGAGGAGCTAAAGGTAGAACAAATACTCTCTCAAGTCCTATCGGCCACTGATACGACTCTACGCACGCTTGACGTTCGCTTTACCTAGAACAAGTATGAAACTAGAGGTACTTTGTAGGTGTGATATGATAGGTTTGCAAGATAATAAAGAACGCGTAAATATAAACTAGGGGCTGTTTAGATAAATATGCAATAAAGTAAATATAGCGAGTATGGAAAAGTGGTGGTAGGAGTTATGAAATTGTCCCTAAGCAATTGACTACTTTACTAGACCGATAGCAAGTTTTATGTGGGAGAGGCATAAGCTAACATACTTTCTCTTCTTGGATCATATGCACTTATGATTGGAACTCTAGCAAGCTTCTGCAACTACTAAAGATCATTAAAGTAAAACCCAACCATAGCATTAAAGCATCAAGTCCCCTTTATCCCATATGCCACAACCCCCTTACTCGGGTTTATGCTTCTGTCACTCAAGCAACCCACTATAAGCGAATCACGAACGTATTGCAACACCCTACAGCGGGAATCCCTCACGCTTGCACGACACGGAGGGCACAATAGGACAACAACATAACCACAAGCAAATTAAACCAATCATAGCGATTCATCAATCACCGATAGGACAACGAAAATCTACTCAGACATCATAGGATGGCAACACATCATTGGATAATAATATGAAGCATAAAGCACCATGTTTAAGTAGAGGGTACAGTGGGTTGCGGGAGAGTGGACCGTTGAATATAGATGGGGAAGGTGATGGAGATGTTGGTGAAGATGATGGAGGTGTTGGTGAAGATCGCGGTGATGATGATGGCCCCCGGCAGCGCTCCGGCGCCATCGCAAGCAAGGGGGAGAGAGCCCCCCTTCTTATTCTTCTTCTTCCTTGACCTTCTCCCTAGATGGGAGAAGGGTTTCCCCTATGATCCTTGGCTCCCATGGTGTGGGAGGGGCGAGAGCCCCTCCGAGATTGGATCTATCTCTCTGTCTCTCTCTGTTTCTGCGTTCCCAGATTCTGCCCCTTCACCATTTCTTTTATATCCGAAGATCCGTAACTCCGATTGGGGTGAATCTTTCGCCCAAATTTTTCTCATAAAATTAGCTTTCTTGCGGCAAAAGAAGAGCGTCAACCACCTTACGAGTGGCCCACGAGAGTGCGAGGACCGCCTAGGGGGAGGGCGCGCCCCCTATCTCGTGGCCACCTCGGACACCGTTTCGCATTGATCCTTCCTCCGGAAAAACCCAAATATTCCAAAATAATTCTCTGTCTATTTTTATCTCATTTGGATTCCGTTTGATATTGGTTTTCTGCAAAACATAAAACATGCAACAAACAGGAATTGGCATTGGGCACTGGATCAATATGTTAGTCCCAAAAATAATATAAAAAGTTGCCAAAAGTATATGAAAGTTGAAGAATATTGGCATGGAACAATCAAAAATTATAGATACGACGAAGACGTATCAGCATCCCCAAGCTTAATTCCTGCTCGTCCTCGAGTAGGTAAATGATAACAAAGATAATTTTTGATGTGGAATGCTATCTAGCATAATCTTGATCATATGTCTAATCATGGCATGAATATTAAAACACGAGTGATTCAAAGCAATAGTCTATCATTTGACATAAAAAATACTTAGGGCATCCCAACAAACAATCATGTCTTTCAAAATATCAATGCTTCCTGAACGTTATCCCTACAAAATCATATAATCTTGTATGCCCCCTTTTCTTAACACAAGGTACCGCTCATGCCTATCCCGGTGTCAGCCAAGAAATTGTTTTCATACTTTAATATTCTCAAACTTTTTCAACCTTCACGCAATACATGAGCATGAGCCATGGATATAGCACTATGGGTGGAATAGAATATGATGGTGGGCGTTATGTGGAGAAGATAAAAAAAGGGAGAAAGTCTCACATCGACGCGGCTAGTCAACGGGCTATGGAGATGCCCCTCAATTGATGTCAATGCGAGGAGTAGGGGTTGCCATGCAACGGATGCACTAAGAGTTATAAGTGTATGAAAGCTCAAACTGAAAACTAAGCGGGTCTGCATCCAACTTGCTTGCTCATGAAGACCTAGGGCATTTGAGGAAGCCCATCATTGGAATATACAAGCCAAGTTCTATAATGAAAAATTCCCACTAGTATATGAAAGTGACAACATAAGAGACTCTCTATATGAAGAACATGGTGCTACTTTGAAGCACAAGTGTGGAAAAAGGATAGTAACATTGCCCCTTTTCTTTTTCTTTTTTCTTTTTTTTTCTTTTTCTTCTTTTTTTTGGGTGGGCTTCTTTGGCCCCCTATTTTTTATTTAGGCTTCTTTGGCCTTTCCTTTTTTTATTTTTTTCATGGGGCAATGCTCTATAATGATGATCATCACACTTTTATTTACTTACAACTCAATATTACAACTCGATACTAGAACAAAGATATGACTCTATATGAATGCTTCCGGCAGTGTACCGGGATGTGCAACGATCTAGCATAGCAATGGCATCAAAGAAACGGACAAGCCATGAAAACATCATGCTAGCTATCTTACGATCATGCAAAGCAATGTGACAATGAATGCTCAAGTCATGTATATGATGATGATGGAAGTTGCATGGCAATATATCTCGGAATGGCTATGGAAATGCCATGATAGGTAGGTATGGTGGCTGTTTTGAGGAAGATATAAGGAGGCTTATGTGTGATAGAGCGTATCATATCACGGGGTTCGGATGCACCGGCGAAGTTTGCACCAACTCTCGAGGTGAGAAAGGGCAATGCACAGTACCGAAGAGGCTAGCAATGATGGAAAGGTAAAAGTGCGTATAATCCATGGACTCAACATTAGTCATAAATAACTCACATACTTATTGCAAAAATTTAAAAGCCCTTGAAACTAAGTACTACACACATACTCCTAGGGGGAGGTTGGTAGGAGTTAACCATCGCGCGCCCCCGACCTTCACGCAAAGATAAACAATCAAAATACAATGCGCGCCAATTTGGTTACATAGTTAATAGACCATACGTGCATGCTTCGGGAATCACAAACCTTAACACCAACATCCTTAATAAACCTAGTACCTCCCACATATTATCATCACTATATCGCGAAACTATTGCAAGGAATCAAACATATCATATTCGGTGATCCATAAGTTTATGTAGGATCTTATGACTAACCATGTGAATGACCAATTCCTGTCATCTCTCTAAATTGATATAAGTGAAGCAAGAGAGCTTAATTATTTCTACAAAAGATATGCCCACGCTCTAACAAATATAAGTGAAGCAAAAGAGCATTCTACAAATGACGGTTTTCTATATGAAGAGAAACAGGCAATCCAAACTTCAAATGATATAAGTGAAGCACATGAAGCATTTTATACAGCCATACTCAAAAGATATAAGTGAAGCGCAATGAGCATTCTATAAATCAACCGAGGACTATTTCATACCAGCATGGTGCATAAAATAAAAGTGAAAACTAAATGCAAAAGACGCTCCAAGACTTGCACATATCGCATGAACGAAACGAATACGAAAACATACCGATACTTGTTGAAGAAAGAGGGGATGCCTTCCGGGGCATCCCCATGCTTAGACGCTTGAGTCTCCTTGAATATTTACTTGGGGTGCCTCGGGCATCCCCAAGCTTGAGCTCTTGCCTCTCTTCCTTTTCCTCATATCGGGACATCCTTGATTAGACACTTCATCCACACAAAACTTCAACAGAAAACTCGGTAAGATCCGTTAGTATAATAAAGCAAATCACTACTCTAAGTACTGTACCAAACCAATTCATATTTTGTTATTGTGTCTACTGTAATATAGCTTTTCCATGGCTTAATCCACTAATATAAATTGATAGATTCATCAAAACAAGCAAACTATGCATCAAAAACAGAATCTGTCAAAAACTGAACAGTCTGTAGCAATCTGAACATTCACCATACTTCTGTTACCCCAAAAATTCTACCAAAATTAGGAAAAATAAACAATTTGTACAGCAAGACAGTGAAAAGGGAATCATAACCATTTGACATTCCAGCTAAAAATTTAAAATCGCGCACTACAGCCAAAGTTTCTGTCCTGCACCGTACAAACCAACAAGCATTGTAAACATCCTAAAGGCAAACCTTGGCACATTTATTTTATAATACAATGGAATTGTACAAGGGGATAATTATTTTTGATGAAAAGTTTTTGTAATTAAGATTCACAAAGTTTCCGTGAGCATGAACAAAGTTCAAGGAGCTCTCCCACTTCAACAATGCTTGTCTCTCTTACTTTCACTTTCTTGTTTGAAAAGTTTTTAGGTTCCCCTCTTTATTTTTTTTGTTTTAAAACTATATAAAAGCACTCAACATAAATAAATGACTCTCTAAAACTTCCCGGTTGTCTCCCTGGCAGCGCTTTCTTTAAAGCCATTAAGCTAGGCATATAGTGCTCAAGTAATGGATCCACCCGGATCCCAAGGTATATCAAAGCCAATTTTAATTAACAATGATTTGTAATTTAGTAGTGAGCACAAAGTAACATATATAAAGCAATAACAAAGTCTAACTCTCTTCCTATGCATCGACATGTCATAAAAGAACAATTCATGCACACCAAGTAAAGGCCAATGCATAGTATAAGCAGTTTCTTGCAATTCTATCATATTGGAAATATAAAGAGGCGGAGATGTAGTTCCTCTCTCATAATAATTGCAAGTAGGAGCAGCAAGCACATGCATATTACAGTCATCAAAATCATCATGTGCAATGGTAAAAGGCAACCCATCAATATAATCCTTACTAAGTGCAAACTTCTCCGATATAGTGTAGTTTGGAGAATTCAAAAAGATAATAGGACTATCATGCGTGGGTGCAATAGCAATAATTTCATGTTTAACATAAGGAACTATAGCAAGTTCATCTCCATAAGCATAATTCATATTGACATCTTGGCCACAAGCATAGCAAGCATCATCAAAAAGGGGTATTTCAAGAGAATCAACGGGATCATAGCAATCATCATAGCAATCATCCTTCGGTAAGCACGAAGGGGAATTAAACAATGTATGAGTCGAAGAATTACTCTCATTAGAAGGTGGGCATGGGTGATCAATCCGCTCTTCCTCCTTTTGTTCTTCACTCTCCTCATCATATTTTTCATCCAATGAGCTCACAGTTTCATCAATTTCTTCTTCCATAGCTTCCTGCAAAATATTAGTCTCTTCTTGGATAGCGGAGACTTTCTCAATAAATGCATTAATATTGTAATTGTATTCATAATTTTCATAGCAATATCTACGAATAGCAAGATTTTCAGGCCTATAAACATCATCGTCAAAAGCTTCATACTTCTCAAACAAAGATTCAATTTCATAAGCAGCCTTAAAAGCAATAAATTCTTCAATTTGTTCAACATCATAGTAATCATATATACCATTAGCATAAGAAGCTAAGGTTTCATTATCATTAAATTTGCATGAAAAGGGAAGGTGCGGAGCCTTCATCCTAGAGCAACAAGTAATATCATATCTCAATCATAGATCCCGGGCATACCAACGCAACATATTAATTTGATCCCATAATAGTTTCCCTTTTTGTGTTAAGCGATAATCCCTAAAGTATTCACGTTGATCCAACGTGTCTCCCATTATAAAGTTGAATGGGGTTTTCTCAGGATTATCAATGTAGTACATAATATCTTTCACATAATGAGAATCGAGGGTTTTAGGAGTTACCCCATCTCCATGAGTAGCAAGTACACCTAATTTTTTTGGTATTTCGTGTTCCATATCCATAACTAAAGATATAGAACAACTTAGAACAGCAAATAAAAATCACTTAGTGATAAAGCAAACAAGCACACACGAGAATATTCACCCCACGCTATGACTCCCCGGCAATGGCGCCAATCCACAAACGCCCCTCGAGAGCTCCAAATCCGGGTAAGTAAAAGGAACCTTTCCTTCACATATCTGCTCTGCATAATGAAAGCCTTACCCACCGTGATCTTCTTGGCCGCCTGGATTTCCTGGAGGGCACCCTGGGCTTCGGCCCGGGCATCTTGTGCGCTCTGGCGGGCCTTGGCAAGTTCGGACTCTTGCTCCTTAAAGTCGCGCTCCAAGGACTCGCACTTCTTGACGGCGTCCTAGAGCTCTTGCTGGACCTCACTGACTCGGGCCTCCTGCTTCTCACTCACGGCTCGTTCCTTGGCCGCTTTGTCATCGGCCTCGGCCAACGCCTTCTTGAGGGGGATGGCGTCTCCCACCTCTCCTCTCCTCTCCCTTCCACCCTCCACCTGCTCCACCAACAATCATGGCAATCTCTAATCTGATTCATGATGGAAGGCCTCTTGCATTGGAACTTTGCCACTGGCTTAGCCCTGGTGGATCAGGTGAGAAGAAAATTCGGTTCCACGGTGCATTTCTCCCCCTCTCGAGACCCTAAGGAGTTCTTTCTTGTGGTTACATTCTCGTTGGCCTCCTTCCCACTCACAGAAGAATCTGTGGGTTTTGCTCTCCAATGTTGCATTGGGGGTTTTAGCGTGGGCTTCAAAGTGCATAAGATTAATCCCCGAGCTTTTCATTTCTCGGTGGCCAACAACAAGGTGGGACATTTTATCTACAACCTCAAGGACCACATTTGGCCAGATTTCATTTGCCACTTTCATCTGTTCAATGGCCGTTTCAACCGTGTTCCCTCGTCTTCTTTAAGTTGGCATGCAGATGAAGTCTTACCGGAGTTAACTACCCGACGTCCTTTGGCTATTAAATCAAATTTGGGTTTTCTGACATCGGGTTCTTCGGTATCTGCCTCTTCTATGATCGAGCTAAGCAAATTTGCTTTGAAGGCTATTGATCATATGGTTTTTTCCAATTCTCATGCTCATGAGGCTTCGTGATCCTCTGCTCCAGAACAAAATCATGGAATTCAAATTCAATTTGGTTCTTTTTTGGCAACGGATAAATTGCCCCCGGTTATTGAGGAATCATCTTCATTATCCTTAATGGAGAAATATGCCCGTCAAGCGCAATTGGAGGATGTGAGAGATACAGAGCTTCTCTGTTTGGGCAGCTTAAATTGCCCCATTAATAGGTCCTATCCTCACCCGCCATAGTGTTTTCTAAAATCGCCCTTCAAGTATGCCCCAGCCCATTCCCATTGACTGTCTTGCCTATCGGCCCATTATAAGATGGATTGGGCCCAGGCTGGATATATCGAGGAAGATATTGATCTGATTAACACAAATTGGGCAGTTTTATGTTCACGTTGCCTACAGTGGGGGCATAAGAAGATCCATTGCCTGCTCGGGTGATTTGTATTCACTGCTCCACTCCTAATCACAAGGCAAAAAATTGCCCGACCCGGATTCCTATAGCACATCTTGGACGAAATAAGGCAGCGAACCCGCCCATTATCAATTCCTGCATCTTTCCTTCAGCCGTTGTGTTGTACCAAAGGAAACATAAAAATAAATCTAACATTCCATGTGAGGCTTGTGGGCACTATGGCCATGTGGCGCAATCCTGTAGACGGAAGTGGTGGCTCGAGATATGGAAATGGATCCCCAAAAATCCACCTAATACCAAAAATAGCCCTCATGCTTCTGCTTCTGCTCGGTTTCCTCAATCGTCACCGCCCCACGCCTGCCATTCACCACCTCTGTCAAACTCGCCACCCAAGACGCTCTCCCTCTGCTCCTCCGCCATGGCGAACTATCCCCTCAATCCTGTGTCGTTCCTGCCTCCGGGCTTCGTCATTGGACCGGGGCCGGCCGATCGTGTCGTCCGCAGCGGGATGGTGGTTGGCCCCATCCCGTCGCTCCACCACGACTTTCTGGCCATTGCGGAGACCAGTGAGTATGTCCCGCTCCATCGCCGTGCTACTATCCGTCAGGCAATCCAAGGTCTGCTCCACGAAGCTCAGCTTTTCACCACTTAAGTAAGTGACCACCCCTTTGGAATCAGAATTTTTGGATTTGTGGACTCCTTCATCCGTGATACTGCTGTTGCCACGCCGTTAGAACTTGAGGATGATGATCTGCTTATCACTTTCATACCTCACCATGAAGCACTCAATCGCCGTACCTCCACTTTAGGACCGAAGATTTGGTTGATGTACTTTGGATTTCCTTATGATTACCAAACTGATTATTACATCAACAAGTCTCTTGGCAGTTTTGGTGCTCTGGTTTCCTGGTACAATCCCCGTCAAGATCGTCGTTTCATGCTGATTAAGGCCAGAGTTCTGAACCTGCGTCTTGTGCCCAAAAGTTTTGTTGTTTGGCAGCTTGGCGGTGTGAGAGATTGTTGGACTGTCCAGAGTATTATCCTCGGGAGAAACGACTAGAATGGGCTCCTTCCTAAGGTGCTGCTGGCCGGCGAGGAACCGCCGCCACCTGACAGAAACCCACATCCTCACTTTAGTCCCCATCTGACAGCGGAGCAACTGTATCAGCAACAGGTGCATACCTGGTTAGTGCAGAACGCAACACCTCCCAATGGCGCATCGAATGGACCCACAGCTCGGAAGAATCAAGATAATGGAGGATGGGGAGAATGGCCAGCGCCTCCAGCACCACCATTGCCTCAACTGCCGCCTTTTCTCATGAATTTTCAAGCTTGGCTCGTGGCTCAGGGCCTACAAGTGTAGGATGGCGTGGTACCTAACAACAATGTCACGGATAATGCGATGCAAGCTTGGCACGACTCGATCATGAGCTCTGATGATTCTGACTCAGTGCATTTGGTGGATATGATTGTGATCAACGCACCGGATGTTCCTCAGCCTCTTGATGATGTGATCACCATTTCTGTTGAAGTCCACAATCAGGGTCTGTGCTTTGGTCTGTCTGCGCAAGGGGATATGCTCATGTCTCTTTTGCTGAATAACCCAGTCCCTCGCCGACAACTTAATATGCCTCTGTTCTCTGCTCTGCGCCCGCTAGTGGCTGCTTTTGGACCATGGGCCTTGGGTCTTGGCTTCAGACAGGAATCAGTTCAGGTGGAAATACAAGTGGCCCTTTCAGGTGGAAACATTTAGTTTTCTCAGGCTCAAGTGGTGACCTCTACTGCTCAGGAAAGTCTGAGTGCTGCACAAACTCCCCTGCCAATGATTTTGCAGTCTGCGGATACTTCACTCCCTACGGAATCATCTGCACATTTGGAGGAATTCACTAGCTCAAATGATGGGAACCTTACTGTTGCACTCCCACTTTCTGCTTCACTAGAGAATGCTGTGTCTGAACCCATGAGGCCAGCTTTATCGCTGCCTCTTGAGACTTCTCTGACGCTGCCTGTTGAGGCTTCCCTGCCCCTATCCGTTGAAACTCCTCTTCTGCTATCTGAGGAAGGATCAAGCTCTTTGCCTACCACTGTACAAGCTCTGAAACAACGCAAAGTTAAGGTGCTTGCCCCGATCGATACTGCTACCCTGCGTTGTAGCAACAGAACCAACAAATATGATGGCTTCCGGGTATCTGCTACTTCTGAAGCGCGCCCTGTCAAGTCCAAGGTCAAACCGCGTGTTATACCTGCTGCTCTAGAGATATCTGGAGATGCCAACCCTGCTGCTCCTACGCCTACGGCCTCAAGCAATGATGATGCAACTACAGCTTTGCCTCCTCCAACACCCATTGCCACTCTGCAGGCCATTGGTACTGATCTGTGCGCCGTGCCTGCTGAAGAGCTTACTACTTCGGCTCTGTCCGAAGAGTAGGCGGGTTTTTTATTTACTAGCGTTTCTGCAGTTATCTAAACCTTTATTTCCTCGATGATTTTGCGCGACTGGAATGTACTTTGCTGGAATGTTCGCGGTCTTAATGCGCTTGAGAAACATTTGGTGCTTGGTAATGTGATCTGGACTAGTGGATGCGCTGTGATTTGCTTACAGGATTCCAAAATGCCCTCCTTTGATGCTGCTACCTTAAAATATTTATGTCCCCGACGTTTTGATCAGTTTGCGTTTGTTCCTTCTCATGGCGCTTCTAGTGGCATCATTACAATTTGGAATAGCAGCATTTTCACGGGCAGGGTCTTTTTATCTGAGAATTTTGCGTTAGGAGTAGAGTTCACTTCCACGCAATCCAATCACTATTGGAGGCTCGTCAATGTATACGACCCTTGCCAAGGTGAGCCTCGTGTTGCTTTTACCAACTGGTTATTTGATTTGAATATCCCTAGTTCCGAAGACTGGCTTATTCTTGGCGACTTTAACTACATTCGATCGCCTGACAATCGCAACAAGCCGGGTGGCAGTGTTCATGATATGTTCACCTTTAATGATTTCATTCGTGAGCAAAATCTTACTGAATTGCCAATCAAGGGGAGAGCGTATACTTGGTCCAATATGCAACATCGACCACTACTTGAGCAGCTCGATTGGTTTTTCGCCACGCTCCACTGTACTCTTCTTTTCCAAATACAATGGTGAACCCGCTAGGAAAACCCGTCTCTGATCATTCTCCTTGCTCTGTGATCATTCAAACACCGATCCCCAAAAGTAAACTTTTTAGGTTTGAAACATATTGGATCGCTCATCCTGGTTTCATGGAGGTGGTGGAACAGGCTTGGAACAAACCCATTAAACACAATAAACATTCCAACCATGCTGCGCAAATTGGGCAAAAACTCAAGGTTGTGAGATATGCACTTAAACACTGGAGTAAGAAGATCTCCCGCCTCACTATTGCCATTGAAAACACTAACAAAGCCCTCCTGGAACTGGATAACATCAAAGATTGCCGACATCTGACTACTCCAGAAAGAAACTTCAGCAATATTCTCAAAAAACACCTTCTGAGACTCCTTCAGTACCAAAAAGATTACTGGAGAAAACGATGCACCATCCGATGGATTCAGTTTGGAGATGAGAACTCAAAAATAATTCAGACTATCGCTACTGAACGTTACCGGAGGAATTGCATTAGTTCTCTTAAAACTGCCGACGGAGGGATTGTGGAGGATCATGTTGGGAAAGAATCTGTACTTTTTGAGGCCTTTAAGGCTAGGATGGGACAAGCTAACCCTTTGCCCATGAAATTCAACTTAGACAACCTGCTCAAAGATGATGAGATCTTCGCCAACCTTGTGCTTCCTTTCACACATAAAGAGATTGATGGCGTGGTGGCGGCTATGCCACCTCACCGTGCCCCCGGCCCTAACGGTTTCAATGGGGTGTTCTTGAAAGCTTGTTGGCCCATCCTCAAAGAGGATTTCTATCTTTTATGTGAGGGGTTCCATAGGGGTGGCCTAAATTTGGAAAGCATCAATGCTGGCTATATCACACTGATCCCAAAGACCAACTCACCTGACACTGTCAATGATTTTTGGCCCATCACTCTCCTGAACTGCTGCCTGAAGCTGATCACTAAAATCCTGGCCAATCGCCTCCAGAACATTATCCTCAAACTGGTGCATCAAAATCAATATGGCTTCCTTCATGGACGATCCATTCATGACTGTTTGGCCTGGGCATTCGAATACATACATCAATGTCAAGCTTCAAAGAAGGAAATTGTCCTCCTGAACTTAGACTTTGCCAAAGCCTTCGATACAATTGAACATTCTGCTATGCTCCTAATCATGAGAAAAATGGGCTTCCCACCTAAATGGCTCACTTGGATGGAAAGTATCTTCTCTTCCGGTAAGTCTTCTGTGCTCTTGAATGGTGTACCTGGTCGGCAATTTCATTGCAAGTGTGGAGTGCGCCAAGGGGATCCCATGTCTCCCCTCATTTTTGTCATTGCAGCCGATCTCTTGCAATCGTCCATTAATGATGCGCTGGATCAAGGTCTACTAGGCCACCCCATCCCTCCCAAGGGCAATGCCAAGTACCAGGTGATCCAATATGCGGACGATACTATCATTGTATTGCCCGCATGTCTTCTCCAAGCGGCTAAGATGAAACAAATTCTTGAAGACTACGCCACCTGCATCGGTCTTAAGATCAACTTTCATAAATCCACTCTCGTGCCTATTAACACACCGGCGGGCACATGCAATGATCTGGCCACTCTTTTTGGTTGCGCTCAAGACAACATGCCGTTTACTTACCTGGGTTTGCCCTTAGGGACCACTCGCCCTTCGGTCCTTGATATGACACCTTTTGTGTGCAAAGCTGGAAGAAAAATCACTGCGGCCATGTCACTCATGTCGCATGCTGGAAGATTGGCCTTGCTCAACTCGCTCATTACATCGCTCGCTATCTATCCGACGGGCACCATGAGACTGCCGCCAAAAATCCATGCGCAACTTGACAAAATCCGAAGACATTGCCTCTGGAACAAAAAAACTGTGGATGGAGTCAAACATAACTCATTAGCTGCCTGGGCCATGGTGTGTCGACCTAAATCTAGTGGTGGCCTCGGGATTCTTGATTTAAAAGTTCAAAATGACGGTTTGCTTCTGAAGTTCCTTCATAAGTTTTACAACAGAATGGACATCCCTTGGGTGCAGTTGGTTTGGGATACATACTATGTTGATTCGATCCCCCATGCTACTGATACACGCGGTTCATTCTGGTGGCGCGACCTTGTTCTTTTAATGCCAATATACCACAGGATCACTCATGTCCAAATAAAGCAGGGTACATCTGCGCTTTTTTGGAAGGATAACTGGAATAATGCTATCTACGCTGATAAATACCCGAGAGCGTTCTCGTACGCCACCAATGAAGATTTGTTGGTCCGTGACTTTTTGACTACCACCACACTGCATGAAACCTTCCAACTTCCGCTTTCCATGCAAGCCCATGAGGAGCTCAAATAGCTGCAACTGGATGTCACGACTATGAATTTTGAGGACCATGATGATGTTTGGCCGTACTACTGGGGTGCGACCGTGTTCAAAACTGCCACATACTATCAATTCTTCTTTCGACATGTGGTCGATCATATGGCCTTCAGATCGCTTTGGCGCACCAAGTGCACCCCAAAAATCAAGGTCTTTTGTTGGTTCTTATTATCGGATCGCCTCAATACACGAAACATGCTAAAAAGGAGGCATTACAACATTGGTTCCAACCTCGACTACTTGCTCTGTGGTCTACACATAGAAGAAACGGTGGAACATCTGTTCTTCCACTGCTCCTTTAGCAAGGTGTGCTGGCGGTGCTTGGACATTGCCTGGGCCGATGTTGGGAACAGGCTGGATCTTGTGGGGCAACTAAAGGCACGGCATCCTCACAAAATGGCCATGGAAATCTTCCTTGTTGCTGCTTGGAGTCTATGGATGGAGCGTAACAATAACCACTTTAGACATATTGCGCCTTCGGTGGCCTCATGGTGGGATCAGTTCAAATCTGACTTTAGTAACATCCAATATCGATTGCGTGAACATAAGAGACATGTGGTCTCTTCTATCTTGCAAAATTTACAACATGACTCTTTCTAGTTGTACATTGATAGCTCTAACCACCCACCCCCTCCTTTTGTAATTATCACCATGTAATAGTTCTATAGTTCCTTTAAATATATATGCAGTACGAGCCTTTTGAAAGTGCAACTAATCCCCGGGTGGTTTTGGTAATTAATAACAACATATATATCATTGAACTAATAGTTTCTTGAGAATCATTTCAGAAAGTTCAGTGATATGGGTATGGCAATGACTGAAGAAGTGGACCCCTCAAAATGCTAAGGCAAGCATTGGCAAAAGCTCAAGACTCCATTTTTGGTTTAGTGATCCAAGATCACATTGAGTCCATAGGAAAGCCAATACTATTAAAAGGGGATGAGGTTATGATAATGATCTTGTTGCTCAAAGTGCTTAGTGATACATCTCCTAAACTATCAGCAACTCTCACTGCCATATACACTCATAAGTAATCTCGGTCCCACCGATTTTCCAAACTCAGTCACACCGAGATGAACCACCTCAGCCATATAGCCAAACCCTAGAAATTTGGATTTTCCGATTCGAACTCGGTCTCACGAAACTTGAGTTGCCAAGCTTCAGAACTTACGTCATCAAATCGGTGTCACCGAGATGATGAAGTCGGTCCCACCGAGATTGGCAAGCTCTTGTCTTTGCACGAATCGGACTAACCGAGATTGTATTTTCGGTCCCACGAAAATCCCAACGTTCACATGATTTGAACTTTCGGTCTCACCGAGTTGTCAACTTCGGTCCCACCGAGATTGGTCAAATGTGTGTATCGGTTGGATTTTGTGTGGAGGCTATAAATACCCTCCACCCCTCTTCATTAGTGGAGAGAGCCATCGAAAGTACTACCACTCCTACCTTACATTTACGAGAAGAGAACTACCTACCCTTGTGTTGAGATCAAGTTTCTCCACTCCCACCATATGAAGCTTGATCTCTAGCCTTCCCAAGTTGCTTTCCACTCAATCCTTTCTTCCACCACAGCCAAATCAGTGAGGAGAGTTGAGTGTTGGGGAGATTATCATTTGAAGCACAAGAGCAAGGAGTTCATCATCATCAACACCATCTATTACCTTTTGGAGGGTGGTGCCTCCTAGATTGGTTAGGTGTCGCTTGGGAGCCTCCGTCGAGATGTGGAGTTGAACCAAGAAGTTTGTAAGGGCAAGGAGATCGCCTACTTCGTGAAGATCTACCCCAGTAAGGCTAGCCCTCCGTGGGCGTGAGCCATGATGGCATAGACAAGGTTGCTTCTTCGTGGACCCTTCGTGGGTGGAGCCCTCCGTGGACTCTCGCAGCCGTTACCCTCCGTGGGTTGAAGTCTCCATCAACGTGGATTGACGATAGCACCACCTATCGGAACCACGAGAAAAATCTCCGCGTCTCCAAAATTGCGTTTGCTCTTCTCCACCTCTCTTTACTACATGTGCAATTTACTTTCCGCTGCCTATACTCTAGAATTGCATGTGTAGGGTGATGCTTGACTTGATCATAATCGTGAATCTGCCAAAAACATGTCTTTATCAAAAGGCAGAATTTTTATATTGTCAAGTAGTCTGATCACCCCCCCTCTAGACATACTTTCGATCCTACAAGTGGTATCAGAGCTTTGGTCTCCATTGTATTGGTTTCCATTGCATTGGACTCCATAAGCTTGGTTTCACAACCTAGGAGAGTATGGCGTCTAGTGAGGGTAATTTTAAGAGAGGTCCTTACTTTGATGTTACAAATTTTGCTAGTTGGAAGCATAAAATGAAAATGCATATTCTTGGCCATAACCCAGCCGCATGGGGCATTATTTGTGTTGGTATGCAAGGTGAATTCTTGAGGAAGGAAAAGTTCCGGATCGTGAAGCTACTAGCGGATGAATTGCGGATGTTGCAAAACAATGCTCAAGCTTGTGACATTCTCTTCAATGCTTTGTGTCGAGGAGTTCAACAAAATCAGCCGTCTTGAGAATGCAAAAGAGATTTGGGATACTTTGGTGAAATGCACGAAGGTACCGAGTCCGTGAAGGAATCAAAGCTAGATGTTCTTCAAGGTCGACTTGACAAGTTCAAGATGAAGGAAGGTGAAGGAGTCGCTGAAATGTACTCTAGGCTTGCTCTCATCACAAATGAGATTGCCGGCTTAGGAAGCGAAGAAATGACCGATCGATTCATCATCAAGAAGATTCTCAGAGCTTTGGATGGAAAGTATGACACCGTGTGCACTTTGATCCAAATGATGCCAAACTACAAGAATCTCAAGCCAACCGAAGTCATTGGAAGAATTGTTGCTCATGAAATGACACTTAAAGATAAGGAAGAGCTTCACAACAAGTCAAGTGGTGCTTACAAAGCTACAAGTGATACTCCCACAACCTCAAGTGACAAGCTAGTTTCCAATGAAGAGATAAGCCTAATGGTGAAGAACTTCAACAAATTCTACAAGAGTAGAAGCAAAGAGAGAAGCTCAAAGTCTAGATCATATGATGAAAAGAGATCTTCTAGTCGTGATCGAAAGCTGCTACAATTGTGGAAGACCGGACACTACTCAAATGAGTGTTCGGCTCCCCACAAGAGAAGAGAAGAATCTCCAAGAAGAAGAAGCTCAAGAGATGAGTCACCTCGGAAAGAGAGAAGGAGTAGAGATGATCGTTATGAGCGAAGACCCTCTCGGAGAAGCAAGGATTAGGAGAGGAAAGACAAGTCATCAAGGAGCTACACAAGAAGAAAACATCAAGCTCATGTAGGTGAATGGGTCTCCGGCTCCCACTCCGACAATCAATCCGAAAGAAGCTATCACTCCAACTCCGACTCTGATCAAGATGAAGGTGTTGCGGTCTTGCTCTCGTGTCCTCCAACTCCAACTCCTATGACTTATTTGATTCACCAAATGAGGGAATTGGAAGATGCTTCATGGCTAAAGGCCCCAAGGTATCACACCCTGAATTCATTGACTTTGGTAGTGATGAGGATGACTTGCTTGGTGAAGATGAGCTCTTACATGTTAAATCTAGTGAGCCTAGTAATGATGAACATGCTAGTAGTCTTTATAGTCGAGAAGAGTCGAATGACAATGCTATGAAGGAGATTGAGCGTCTAACTAAAGAACTAAACACTCTTAAGTTAGCTCATGAAACAACTCAAGAAGATCATAGAGAGCTCCTAAGATCTCATGAGAAGCTACGCTTCGAGAAGCTCAATCTAGAGCAAGAACATGAGTTTCTAAAAGCAATCAATGGCGATCTTGAAAGAAGAGTTCTTCATATCTTGCCAAGCGACTTCTCTTGTCTAATTTCTTGCCACCTATTAAAACTAAGCATGACAAGCATAAGAAAAATTCTCCATCTAGCAGTAACAATAACCATGCTAAATCCAATATTGTTGCTTCTAGTAGTTCTCTTGATTCCACTAACAATGTTTCAAGCCAAGTTACACTTGAGCAAGAAAATAGTTTATTGAAAGGGATTATAGAAAGGTGTCTACAAGAGCCTTGCGGAAGCAAGAACTTTGAGGAAATTGTTACTTAAGCAAGGAAGGCACGGAAGAATCAAGGAATTGGTTTTGAGCGAAAGTTCAACGCCGAGGGTGTTGAATGGGAAGAAGGTCAATATCCCACTCCACAGTTTGTTTCTCAAAAGGAGAAATGCGATCCTACTTCTTCCAATGTGGAACAAGCACAAGATGACCTTCCACCACAAGACCACAAGCTAAAAGGCAAGGACAAGCTTCAAGAGGAGATTGATGCATTTGTTGAAGCACCTCAAGCCATGGTCAAGTGGGTTCCCAAGGAAGCGTCAAGTTCTACTTCGTCAAGCTCAACTACAACCCCAAGGATTCCCATCAAGATGATGTGGATCGAAGAAGAAGAACTAGAGAGTTCTTGAGGGTGACTCCGCCAACATACTTCACTCACATTCATTTTGGCAAAAACTTGTGCAATCAACTTCCACATTGTGCACTAGTTCAAGGAGTCACAAACCCTCTTGTTGGTAAGTCAAGGGACAAGGTAATCATTGCTTTCATGGACATCATCTATTGTGAACTTCAATCTATGTCCATGGATATCCTTGTTTGTTCCTTGTGGGACTAACCCATGTAGGTATTGAAAGTGCCGAATCCAAAGGATTGCTCCCAACTCTTGATGATCTTCATCAACATTGAGCATCCACATCTTCAACATCTACATGAAGTCTTCTCGACAACCCAAGGTTAGTTTGACCCTTTAAAGGGGTTCTAACATCTAGGGGAGCTTTGCTCTAAAGAATTGAGCTAAAGCATCTTCAAATGATGTGAACACATCAATGCTTTATGTAAAAGTGGTAACCCCACTTGTGCTTAAGCGATGAGTATGACCTATGATCAAATGTTTTCATTTGACTCCTAAGTCAATATACTCATATAAAGATGACCTAGTCATCGACAAATTGTGTGATAGTAGCTAGAGTTTTGTTGGTGCATGTTTGACACATATTTCATTTGCTATCTTATTGTGTGAGCATGTTGGATGCATGATTTTATCCATTCGAGGACATCCATTTGTTGTTTTGGTCATTTTGATTTTTACGGCCAAATGGATGGACAAGAATGCCTAAATACCTCCCTAGCTATCTATGCTTTCTTGTCTCAAATTCTATTCATGCTTACATCACAAACTTTGAACAAGTCATTTTCGGACCCTCCGAGTGAGGAGCACTCGGAGCCACCAATCCGTCAAGGGCTAACTTCCAAAACCTTCTAAGTGATTTTGGTCGGACCAACTCACTCAAATTAAATCAAACCGAAAACATTTAGATTGATCTAGGTTTTCACCTCGGTGAAACCGAGTTGTGAATTTGGCGTGACGAAGTGCATAACTGCGAGTTATCCATCTCGGTGCCACCGAGTTTACAACTCGGTCCCACCGACAACAAAGGGTATATATACTCAGGGGCGCGCGTTGATTTCTCCTTCAAACGCTTCGCCCCCACACCCCTTGCTGCCGTCGCCCTGGTCTCCGGATCGTCTCCGTCGTCGTCTGTGCGCCCTCGCCGCAGGTCTCCGTCACCGTCAACGGACATCTTCTCCGCGCCGTTGCCGCCGTAGAGAAACTCCACCAAGTTAGGGTGAGTTTCGATCCCACTCGTGCTCCCATCTCCGATTCAATGCACGTTTGGTTTGCCTAGTATCTTGCCACGTTTGAAATCTTCCTGAACACTAGATTAGTCTTTTGGACTAGATTCGAGTAAAAGTTTTAGGGTTAGGTTTCCGCCGAACACATCTCGGTGAGACCGATTTTACATTTCGGTATGACCGATTTGGCCTCTGGCCATTGCCTTTGCACCTTTTGGTCCAACGAGTTGTGCAAATCGGTGTGACGAAATGAGGATTTAGTGAAACCCTAGTGTTTTCGGCGGGACGAAACCCACTTCGTCCAACCGAAAGTGGTGTGAAGGCTTCTGTTTGAACACTTCGGATTCACGAATTTTAAACTTCGGTCGACGAAATGTCTTCGTGAAAACCTAATACTAGAATTTGAACTCATTTGTTTGCAAAACTTCGCAGTTTGTGATAACTCTTCTACTCTGCCGACACCTTATCTATTCACGGGTTGTCACCATGTCGGATGCCGGTGACAGCCGTAACAGGTCGAGTCACCTATAGCGAGATATTCGAGGCGGGCACTAGTCACGAGTCCAGTGACTCATCGATGATGGTGAGAGGAGTACACCAAGTGGTTTGCCTCCTGCAGCCACCAGAGCCAGAAAGAAGAGGAACTCAGATGAAGAGGATTCTGATTTTGTTGTTGAGGAAGAAGTAACCTCAAAGCCCAAGAGAAAAGTAGTTGCCAAAGAGCCTCAAGGTCAACAGACCAAGAAGGGCACCAGAAAAGTCATGCAGTCTACTGTTGCCAAGAAGCTGAGTTTGGAAGAGGAAACTACAAGCAAGGTGAAGAAAACTTCCAAGAGGAAGAGGTTAGTACATGATGATGCAGCAGAGGAAGATGAGGATGAGGAAGCACCCCAGCCTCCTCCTCAGAAGTCTAAGTTCATGGGTGATGCCATCGAGGCGAGGAGCCACTTCAAAGCCAAGCAATCTGCTCCGATCAAGGCAGCTCCAGCCAAAGCCTCTTGCCAAGCCCAAGAAGGACATCGGGAACATTCCGGCATCGAGAAAAGAAGAAAGATGATGTGCCACCGGTGTGTCGGATGATGAGGCACCAGTTTTCTTGAAACTTCGATGAAACTGCCACTTCATAATGATGCTCATCCTCAAGTGAGAACATGAAGGAAAGGAAAGATAGAGGTCTCGGGCTATGGAGACAAGCTGATCCATATCTTTGTGAGGAGAAGAACATTGTTGATCCCAGATTTCATACTAGAGAGCGGCGGGACTTCTATGAGGCTGTCTTGATGGACAAGAAGCCCATTATGGCGGACACAAGATATGTTGATTGGAACTACATTGACGATGAAGAGCACAGAGACTTCTTTCCACATGTGCATGAGAGCTTCACTTGCATGTGGTGTTGCAGAGTTTGTAGGTCGAAGTTGACAAATTGGAATGATGAAATGATTATGCAATTCTATGCCACAGCTCATTTCTATCCAGATGGAAAGATCACATGGATGACTGAAGGCTAAAGATATTCTTCAACTGTTGAAGAATGGGCAGAACTGCTGAATGCTCCAGTGCCAAGAGAAGATGATGTTGATGTGTATGGTATTCCCAAGAAGAACCATGAATCCATGAAGAACATGTACAAAGAGGTTCCAGCTAAGGATTTGGGAATCTGGAAGCTCGGCTCGATGTACTATCTCGGCAGGTCTACCTACCACAAACACTATTACGAGGCATACCTTGATGCCCAAGTCGGAGATCATCGCATGATCGGAGGATACTCTATCAACATCTGCATATACTTGATGAGAGAGCACCTTTCAAGGTGATGGACTTGATAGTTGAGACCATCAAGAGGATTGCGGTGACGAGAAGAGGTCATGTGGATTTGCCCGCATATCCGGATGCTTATCAATGCCAAGTTTGGCACGAGCACATACTTGTTGGATAGAGCACACTTACCACTGCAGCTGAGCATGAGGATAATGTTGTTGTGATGGATGAGGAGGATCAACATCGGTTGAAGGTCAAGCAAAGATTGAAGCTGCCAAGAAAGCCAAAGGCGACAAGGAAGCGGCAGCAGCAGCTAAACCAAAGAGTGTTGGAGAGCAGCTCCTTGAAGCTACCCAAAGGATTGAGCAACGCTGGCCAAGCATTATGCAGTCTCGGGAGAGCCTAGAGAGGATTGTTGAAGACAAGATCCATGCTCGGATGTGAAGTGGATGAAGTGCAAGTAATTGTCAACAAGCTTGAGGCGGACATTGAGGAAGCAAAGAGGAGAAGGAAGAACTTATCGTGAGATGCAAGATGACTTAGTCCGGGATGCTTATCAGCAGAGTGCTCCGGTTCCTCTGAGGACCCGATCAGCTGCTATTCGATGATAGACACGGGACTACTGACTTGGCACCTCCACAGCTCCATCGGTTGCTCCGGCTCCGGCTCGGTAACCACTCCTCCGGCCTGAGACATCGGCGAGAGGTCTTGCAGATGCTGCCATATCAACTCCAACATCAACCCGGACAGAGCCGCCCGAGAGTCCCGGTGGCGCTTAGCTCTATGCCTTTTCGAACTTTTGGTAACTTGTTGCCAAAGGGGAGAAATTGTATAGATCATAGGACTTCGAGAGAGTGCTTTTGTCTTTGCGCTTTTGCTCTTTCGTTCTTTTGCGGTTTCTTTGAGATACTTTTGGTTTTCGAGACATTCCGTGTGTTTGATACTCGTCTCATTCTACCTTAATGAGTGCTTGGTGGTACTATGCTTTAATGTGTGCTTAATGCTTATCATATGCTATTCATATCTTGTATGATCATTTACTCATGTCTTGGTGATTGGGTGCATGCTATTCATTCTTATCATTTTGTGCGCTCCACCAAGATGTATGTGACATGGAAGAGTGACCCATGATCCTAATCGATTGTGCATTTGCATTCAAGCATAAATCTTAAATAATGCACAAATTTAGGGGAGCTCTTGCTTATCACATACTTCTCAAAGCGACGATATTATTCATTGATTATATCCTTTGTCGAAGCTTTGATCTATATGTTGTCATCAATTACCAAAAGGGGAGATTGAAAGTGCAACTAATCCCGGGTGGTTTTGGTAATTAATAACAACATATATATCATTGAACTAATAGTTTCTTGAGAATCATTTGAAAGTTCATTGATATGGGTATGGCAATGGTGAAGAAGTGGACCCCTCAAAATGCTAAGGCAAGCATTGGCAAAAGCTCAAGACTCCATTTTTGGTTTAGTGATCCAAGATCACATTGAGTCCATAGGAAAGCCAATACTATTAAAGGGATGAGGTTATGATAATGATCTTGTTGCTCAAAGTGCTTAGTGATACATCTCCTAAACTATCAGCAACTCTCACTGCCATATACACTCATAAGTAATCTCGGTCCCACCAATTTTCCAAACTCAGTCACACCGAGATGAACCACCTCAGCCATAAAGCCAAACCCTAGAAATTTCGGATTTTTCGATTCTGAACTCGGTCTCACCGAAACTTGAGCTGCCAAGCTTCTGTAACCTTCTGTCATCAAATCGGTGTCACCGAGTTGATGAAGTCGGTCCCACCGAGATTGGCAAGCTCTTGTCTTTGCACGAATCGGACTAACCGAGATTGTATTTTCGGTCCCACCGAAAATCCCAACGTTCACATGATTTGAACTTTCGGTCTCACCGAGTTGTCAACTTTGGTCCCACCGAGATTGGTCAAATGTGTGTATCGGTTGGATTTTGTGTGGAGGCTATAAATACCCCTCCACCCCCTCTTCATTCGTGGAGAGAGCCATCAGAAAGTACTACCACTCCTACCTTACATTTCTGAGAAGAGAACTACCTACCCTTGTGTTGAGATCAAGTTGCTCCACTCCCACCATATGAAGCTTGATCTCTAGCCTTCCCAAGTTGCTTTCCACTCAATCCTTTCTTCCACCACAGCCAAATCGGTGAGGAGAGTTGAGTGTTGGGGAGATTATCATTTGAAGCACAAGAGCAAGGAGTTCATCATCATCAACACCATCTATTACCTTTTGGAGGTGGTGCCTCCTAGATTGGTTAGGTGTCGCTTGGGAGCCTCCGTCGAGATGTGGAGTTGAACCAAGAAGTTTGTAAGGCAAGGAGATCACCTACTGTGAAGATCTACCCGAGTAAGGCTAGCCCTCCGTGGGCGTGAGCCATGATGGCATAGACAAGGTTGCTTCTTCGTGGACCCTTCGTGGGTGGAGCCCTCCGTGGACTCTCGCAGCCGTTACCCTCCGTGGGTTGAAGTCTCCATCAACGTGGATTGACGATAGCACCACCTATCGGAACCACGAGAAAAATCTCCGCGTCTCCAAAATTGCGTTTGCTCTTCTCCACCTCTCTTTACTACATGTGCAATTTACTTTCCGCTGCCTATACTCTAGAATTGCATGTGTAGGGTGATGCTTGACTTGATCATAATCGTGAATCTGCCAAAAACATGTCTTTATCAAAAGGCAGAATTTTTATATTGTCAAGTAGTCTAATCACCCCCCCTCTAGACATACTTTCGATCCTACACCTTTCCTACTGTCTTTAACTTAAAAAAACACCTTCTTGAGGGCCTCTACTTCGGTCGTTGCCCCTAATAAATTTCATGACACTTTAGTCAAGCACGAATCATTCATCCTTCCTAAATATATACACAGGTTACTGCATACCTTGACTGTCCTCTAGTTGCTTCTTCACGCGGTCGAGCTCTTCCTCGGCCCGCTCCAGATTCTGCTTCAGTCCGGAGACTTCTGCAGTGTGAGCGGTCGCAGCCAGCAGCGATGCCTGCTTATTCACATAGACATTTTAGATTAGACTCCTGCGAAAATTATTTGTTCCTCTGTGCGGTTTTTCTTTCCGAACACCGGACGGAGTATCAGGGGATACTGTCTATACTGTAACATTATTTTACTTACCTCAAAGCCTGTTAGAAGGCTAGTGCAGGCTTCGGTCATTCCACTTTTCACGGACCGGATCCTCTCAATCATCGTACCCATAAGGGTACGGTGTTCTTCCACAATGGAAGCGCCTTGCAGCGCTTCCAACAAATTATCCGGTGCCTCTAGATGGACAGAGGCCACCGGTGGAATAGGCGCACCGCCTCATTTTGAAAGGGGCAGGTGGCCTGGTTCTAGAGCCGCATGTGTCTCCGGAACTATATTCGGTTGGAGGTCGAGTTGGATATGGACCCCATCGTCAGTATCCATGGGGGTTTTGTAACACCCCGGATGTATCTTTCCATATTTGTAACTCCAACTCTTGCCATTTTCGGATATGTGCTATGATATTCCCTCCGTGGTTGGGTTTTGTTTCATTTTTTCATTTTGTTCATGTCATGCATCTCATATCATGTCATCATGTGCATCTCATTTGCATACGTGTTCGTCTCATGATTCCGAGCATATTCCCCGTTGTCCGTTTTGCAATCCGACACTCCTATGTTCCCCGGCGTCCCCTCTTGTTCTTTTTCCGTGTGCGGGTGTTGAACATTCTCGGAATGGACCGAGCCTTGCCAAGTGGCCTGGTATAGCACCGTAGACCACTGTCAAGTTTGGTCATTTGGAGTTCGTTTGGTACTCAACAGTTAACCGCACCCTCGCAAAGGCCTCTTTTAAGTTGCAGCCCAACACCCTCCAAAACAGCCCAATAACCCATCTAACTCCCTCCATGCCCTCGGTCGTTCGATCACGATCGTGTGGAAAACTACACCCATTTGGACTCTCCTAGCTCCTCTATGCCTATTTAAAGACCCTCCACGAATTCACAGGCAAACCCTAATTTTCCCATCGCTCGCTCCACGAACGCGTCCGTCCCGGCCGGACCGTCGCCGCCGCCCATCTCCATGAATCGGAGGCGCCACGTGTCGCCATCGCCGCCTTGCCGCCGCGCCGCCGCGCCGAACCGCCTTGACCCCCATGGCGCATGCCCCGCCCCGCCGCCGCCGCCGCCTCCGCGCGGCCGCGGCGCCGCCGCCGCGCCGCCCGCCGCCGCCGCCCGGCCGCCGCCTGCCCGCCGCCGCCGCCAGCACCGCGCCGCGCCAGCCGCCACCGCGCCTTGCCCGCCCGCCCCCGCCGCCGCCATGCCGCGCCCGCCGCCACCGCCCTCCTCCTCGGCGCCGCAGCTCGCCGCCGCGCCACCCCGGCCGCCGTCCGGCCGGCCAACTCCTCCGACCGCGCCCGATCCAGATCCAGTCAAACCACGGTTGACTTCTTCCCCCTCCAAAATCCACTAAGTTTTATTCCTGTGATTAATTTCCTTGCATTTTCATAGCATCACATCTCCGCAACCGTGGCTCCGTTTTGGGCGTATAATATGTCAAATTGTTCGTCTCGAAGAGTACATCATTTCATTCCATTGCATCATTTGCATTTGAGCTCATCTTGGTGCCCGAAATGCTGTTGGAAGATAGCTTCAGATCGTTAGTTCCGGAATTTTATCAGCTCGAGCTATTTTGTCATTTTTGCCATGAATTATGTGTGCACCCTATGAACTTGTGTCCTACATGTGAGTTGAACATTGCCATGCCATCTTTCCAGGGGTATTTTCCATGTATTTTTGTGAGTTATGTGTTGACTAGAACAAGCATGCAAAGTAGGGATGATGATGTTACTGATTTCAGGAACTTAATGATTTCACTAAGTCTTGTCCTGCTGATAATTTTATGCCATATGTTTAGGTTGTTACAGAGAGATCTATGCTCTTTTTGAGCATGATCAGTAAGGGTGTTTTGAACATATGGTTGTTCTCTATCCATCCATGTCTTTGTTGGTATTTATGGAGTAGTCTAGCATGTCATTTTCGTGCTCTACTTTTGCTTGAAATTGTTTCCTGGCAGACTGTTTGCATTAGATTCAATTTTCACGAGGTCGGTGTAGTTGATCCGTGTATGCTATGATGTTGTTCTTGCCATGTATAGCTCCTATGCCATGTCTTCTTGATGGGTGTATGCTTAGTTTATCATGAGGTGCTCTGTAGTGAGTGCATCGAGCTCACGAACATGCCATGTTGGATCTGTTTTTGCCATGTCCTGATATTTCACTAAGTCTGAAATCTGTAATAAAACTTGCAATGTTTACATGGGTGCCATCATTTCTTAGAGTCCTTTTTGGCTTATGGTCAGTAAGGGACTATTGAAATATGCTTTGAGTAGAATCATGTCATGCCTTGCTTTGCTATTATAAGTTCCTGTAGCATGTTGTTTGCTTGCTCTAAACATGCCTTCCTGATGTTATTTCCTGCCATGTTAGTATTTTCACTAAGTCTGTGAACCTGATATTTTGAGCACTTTCACCATGCTTGTTTGAACATGTTATGATGTGATTTAGCCGTAGCTCAGTGCTCCTCTATTGTTAAGAATCTCCTGTAGTTCGCTGCCATATGCTTTGTTTTTATGTTGGGGTGCTGTAGCATAGTTTCGTGTTGCGTGCTAAGTAGCATCGGGCTGTTAAAGCAGATTTGCGTCATTCTTGTTTTGCTTGTCATTTGCAAACCGTGCATCCGATTCGGTGATCTTTATATCGATTTCAACGAAATCACCCCATCTTTCAGCGGCATACTTGGTTTGCCAAGTTGATGCCAGTTCATCATTTTCCTTCCGAGCATACATATGCATTGCATATCACGTCTCGCATCGCATGTCATGTTTTGCATCATATTGCTTGTGCATTGTTCCTTGTTTTGATTGTGGTTCCGTTGCTTGTGTTCTTACTTTGGGTAGAGCCGGAGGCGAGTGCGTGAGCGAGGAGCCTGTTGAGAACGCCTACGAGGATCCAAGCCTTCGACAACTCGAGAACCTTACGAGCAAGATGACCATACCTTCGATATCACTTCTATCTTTGCTTGCTAGATGCTCGCTCTTTTGCTATGCCTATGCTGCGATACCTACCACTTGCTATATCATGCCACCCATATTGCCATGTCAACCTCTAACCACCTATGTCCTAGCAAACCGTTGTTTGGCTATGTTACCGCTTTGCTCAGCCCCTCTTATAGCGTTGCTAGTTGCAGGTGAAGATGAAGTTTGTTCCTTGTTGGAACACGGATGTTTTGGGATATCACAATATCTATTGTTTTTAATTAATGCATCTATATACTTGGTAAAGGGTGGAAGGCTCGGCCTTATGCCGGTGTTTTGTTCCTCTTGCCACCCTAGTTTCCGTTATACGGTGTTATGTTCCTTGATTTTGCGTTCCTTACGCGGTCGGGTGATTTATGGGACCCCTTGACAGTTCGCTTTGAATAAAACTCCTCCGGCAAGGCCCAACCTTGGTTTTACCATTTGCCACCTACACCCTTTTTCCCTTGGGTTTTCGCGAGCCGAGGGTCATCTTTATTTTAGCCCCGGGCGGTGCTCCTTCGAGTGTTGGTCCAACTGAAGCGATGTCCGGCGCCCTTGGGCAACCAGGTCTATGCCAACCCGACGTCTGGCTCATCCGGTGTGCCCCGAGAGCGAGATATGTGCAGCTCCTATCGGGATTTGTCGGCTGGCGGGAGGTCTTGCTGGTTTAGTTTTACCATAGTCGAAATGTCTTGATGTACGGGATACCGAGTCGATCGGAATGTCTTGGGTGAAGGTTTATTCTTCGATGATCGCGAGAGCTTGTCATGGGCTAAGTTGGGACACCCTGCAGGTATAATCTTTCAAAGCCGTGCCCGCGGTTATGAGGCAGATGGGAATTTGTTAATGTCGGTTGTAGAAAACCGAAGTTGACCTTAATTAAAATACACCAACCGTGTATGTAACCGTGATGGTCTCTTCTCGTGAGTCAGGGAAGTGAACACGTGTTGGAGTTATGCTTGGCGTAAGTAGTCGGGATCACTTCTTGATCGCTAATAGTTTCACGACCGCGCCTTGCTTCTCTTCTCGCTCTCTTTTGCGATGTAGCCACCATATATATGCTAGTCGCTTGCAGCAGCTCCTCCTTTTGACACCAGCCTTCCCTTAAGCTTAAATAGTTTTGATCTCGCGGTGTGAGATTCTTTGAGTCCATGTGGCTCATGATTCTACCAAAAGCAGATCACGGTACGGTGATGCGGTAGCAGATGGCTTAATCGAGCTGAAGTGGGAATATGATGAGGCCCTTGGTCGATACTATGTTTCCTTTCAGGACGATTAGTAGTGGAGCCAGTTAGGCGATCGAGGATTTGTGTGCAATTGGGGTTCTTCTTTTATTTTGGTTCCGTAGTCGGACCTTGATTGTATCTGGATGATGTAATGCTTTATTCATGTAATTGTGTGAAGTGGCATTGTAAGCCAACTATGTATCCTTTTTCCTTATGTATTACATGGATTGTGCGAAGATTACCTCACTTGCGACATTGCTTTCAATGCGGTTATGCCTCTAAGTCGTGCCGACCGTGGGAGATATAGCCGCATCGAGGGCGCTAAGTTGGTATCGAGCCATCCCGACCTTAGGAGCCCCCACCGCTTGATCGTTTTTAGTGGCGAGTTGTGTCTAGAAAAATGTTTTGAGTCATTTAGGATTATATATATCGGAGAGTTTAGGAATTCTTTTTACTCCCAGTCCTTGACCTTACGGTGAGGTATCTGACGTAGAGTTTTGACTTTCCTCTCCTCAATTTTCACTAAAAAATTTTAGGATCACGCGGGTATCTTAGAATCGTTCGATGGTTTTATGATGACAACATTGTCTTGGTTGCCTCGACATTTAGGGGTTGTGGCGGTGTCCGGGAGTTGAGCTCCGAGGTGTTGTCGTCATAATTTTATCGTTGCAGATTCTGGAATACCGAGTTTAATACGCCGACATCGAAAATCTCTTTTATGCGGTTGTTGGTGAGATAACCCGCTAACTTGATCTTGTGGTGAGTACGGAGTATTGCCATGACTTCGTATAACGGATGCTTTTGAAGGTTGAGGTACACGATTTCGAAGGTTTCTTGGTTATGTTGAAGGATGGATACAATTGGATGTAGGGATTGTTAGCTTGGGTGAGATATATATATATTGCTCCCCTGTATCCCCAACACCTGATTGCATAACCGGAAAGTTTCGGGAGTTTATAGGTGGGATTCAAGTAGCTCTAGCTTTTCTTCCGCAGATATTTGGTTTGCGATTGGGTAATCCTTACCACTTATTTGTTCCATTCATACCTTGTTTTTTATTTTCATTCATCAATATCTCTTATCAAGTGGCTTCTCACCTTAATGGACGTGATGTTTACTTTGGAATTCATTCGTTCATCCCTGTTCGAATGTTTATTGTGAAGACTATATGTTGCAATTTCTATCCGTTGATTCAACTTGTCTATCATCTAACAAGATGCTAACGGATGTCACCCTCTTCAGATGGCTCGCCAGCGTCGTAATCCGGACGCAGTGATGGGAGTCAGGCGAACCCTCCACCTCCACCTCCGCCTCCGGAGGCATGGCAAACTTTGATGGCAACCACTAACGCCAACGCTTCGGTTGTTGATCCAGTGATGCAAGAGCGTAACCAAGGCCAAGGCAACCAAGGGAATCAAGGTCAAGGGCAGTTCTATCATCACCACGATTTCCTACACTCAACCAGTTCCTTGCCAACCAGCCAAAGTCTTTCGGCTATTGTGCCGAGGCCCGACGCCGACGATTGGCTCGTGGATATCAACAAGCATTTTGAATGCAGCAATGTCGGACACGAGGACTACGTCAAGTTCGCGTCTTTTCAGCTCAAGGATCGAGCGGCGATTGGTTCCAAACAATACAAGGATTCTAGAGGTGGTCGGTGATTACTTGGACTGATTTTGCCGGGACTTTAAAGCTCACCACATTCCTTCGGTGTTGTTGAGAGCAAGCGTGAGGAGTTCCGCAATCTCAAGCAAGGGAACATGTCGATGTCTGAATACAACATACAGATTTGAAACTTGCTCGATTAAGCTAAACAAGGCGTTCTGATGAGAAAAGTATGATCTATCGTTCGGAGGTGGTCTTAGAGAGGATCTGCAGTTATCTCTTGTTCTTTACGAGCCTACTCGGTTTGATCAATTCTATAACATGGCACTCAAGCTAGAAGGTGCTCGGCTCAAGTGTGAGGCTTCAAAGAAGAGAATCGGGGATGCGATTCGGTCTTCGTCTTCCTCTCAAGTGGCGACAAAGCAGCAAAAGTTTTACCTTCCTCCTCCTCCGTTCCGTCGGCCTTATCGTGAGAAGAACTCGGTGGTCGTGGATCTTCCCACCCACCCAACCCAAGCTACCAGAACAAGTCTCAGCCTCAAGCTCCAAGGTCAAATGCTCCTTATCACCGTCCGCTCTCAGAGGTGACCTGCAACAAATGCCAGCAGAAAGGTCACTATGCGAACAAATGCCATAACCAAAGGCGCCTTCCTCCTCCTCCTCCTGTGAGGTCTTCAAGCAATGCAGTGGTCAAGCATAATCCCAAGTCTGCCAAGGTGAACATGATGAATGCAGCGCAAGCAGAGGATTCTTCTGATGTGATAATGGGTAATCTCTCAGTTAATGATATTCCTGCAAAAGTCTTATTTGATACTAGTGCATCGCATAGTTTCATCTCAAGACCTTTTTCATCCAAGCATGAGATGTTTTTTCAAGATTTGCCTAGACCTTTATCAGTTGTCTCTCGGGTAAATTCATGAGCATAAGCTCCATGGTTGGGATGTCTCTATCAAGATGGGCGACTATAGATTTTGTCTTCTCCAATTGTCCTTGGTGACTCGATATTGATCTTATTCTTGGGATGGGTGGCTTTCTCGGCACAAGGCTCGACTTGATTGTGCTGCCAGGAAATTCAATTGACACACCCTTACGAGGATGTTATCATCTATGCGCTCGTGATGAAACCATTCGGTTGTTTTCTCTCAATGAGAAGGGCGAGTTGAATGCTATCTCTCAAATTCGGTCGTTTGTGAGTACCAAGATGTCTTTCGGAAGAGCTTCGGGTATGCCTCCGCATCGGCGGTCGAATTCGTTATCGATCTTGAGCACGCCTTCGAACCCGTTTGCAAGCGTCCTTACAAGCTTGGACCCAAGGAGCTGAAAGAATTGAAGAAGCAGCTCGATGAACAAGAGCGTCTGGGTCTGATCAGACCGAGTTCATCTCCATGGGGATGTGGAGTTCTTTTTGTCCAGAAGAAGGATGGCACGGACCGACTTTGTGTTGATTACCGTCCATTGAATAAGAAGACAATCAAGAACAAGTATCCACTTCCCAACATCAATGAGCTATTCGAGCAACTCAAAGGTGCTAAAGTATTCTCCAAGCTTGACCTTCGTATGGGTTATCATCAGATTCGCATTCGTGAACAAGATATTCCCAAGACAAGCATTCGAACAAGCTTTGGTTCTTATGAATATACTGTCATGTCTTTCGGCCTTGTCAATGCTCCTCCAACTTTCTCTCGCATGATGAACTTTATCTTCAACCCCTACACAAATGATTTCGTCTTGGTGTATCTCGATGATATTTTGGTCTTCTCCAAGAACAAGCGAGGATCATGCCAAACATTTGCGATTGGTGCTCGACAAGCTCGAGAACATCAATTCTATGCAAAGTTTTCCAAATGTGAGTTACGGCTTGATGAAGTTCTTTATCTTGGTCATATCATCTCAGCCAAGGGCATCGCTGTTAATCCGAGAAGGTGTCTTCAATTGTGAATTGGGAACCTCCTCGAATGTCAAGCGACTCCATGATTTTCTCGGTCTTGCAAGCTATTGTCGAAGATTCGTTGAGAATTTCTCCAAGATTGCAAAGCCTCTTTCCAACCTCCTCGAAGCATGTCAAGTATGTGCGGGCCTTTGAGTGTGATGTCGCTTTCAACACCCTCAAAGAGAAGCTAGTCACAGCTCATGTGTTGACTCCTCCTGATGAATCCAAGCCATTCGAAGTTTTCTGTGATGCTTCCTTGCAAGGTCTCGGTGTTGTGTTAATGCAAGAGAAGAAGGTTGTGGCTTATACCTCTCGTCAGTTGAAGCCCAACGAAAAGAACTACCCCACTCACGATCTTGAGTTGGCGGCAGTTGTCCATGCATTGATAACATGGAGACATCTCTTGTTGGGAAGGAAAGTGGACATTTTCACCGATCACAAGAGTCTCAAGTATATCTTCACTCAACCAAACCTCAACCTCAGGCAAACTCGATGGGTCGAAATGATTCAAGAGTACAATCCAAGTATTGAATATACTCCTGGCAAGGTGAATGTGATTGCAGATGCCTTGAGCAGAAAGGCTTATTACAATGACCTAATTCTCAAGCCCTTCCAACGGATCTTTGTGAAGCTTTCCAAGCTGAATCTTCAAGTTGTTCCTCAAGGCTTTCTTGCCAACCTCATAGTCTCTCCTACTTTGGAAGATCAAATTCGTGAGGCTCAACTTCTGGATACCATGGTGAAGAAGGTGAAACGTGGTATTGACAAGGGCATTTCCAAATACAAGTGCTATCGCTTGGATGACAAAGGCACTCTTTTCTTCGAGGACCGTATTGTGGTTCCTAAAGGCGATCTGAGAAAAGTCATCATGAATGAGGCACACAATTCCCTCCTATCCATTCATCCTGGAAGTACGAAGATGTACCATGACCTCAAGCAGTCATATTGGTGGACTCGAATGAAGCGAGAAATTGCTCAATTCGTGAATGAATGTGATGTCTGCAGAAGAGTGAAAGCAGAACACCAAAGACCAGCTGGTCTCCTCCAACCTCTTGCTATTCCGGAATGGAAGTTTGATCATATCGAGATGGACTTCGTGACTGGATTTCCTAAGTCCAAGCGTGGAAATGATGCTATCTTCGTTGTCATTGACAAGCTTACTAAAGTGGCTCATTTTCTTCCTGTCAAAGAATCTATCACAGCAGCTCGGTGGCAGAGCTATACACCTCGAATTGTCTCCTTGCGGTATTCCACAATTGATCTCTTTAGATCGTGGAAGCATCTTCACTTCTAAGTTAAGGATTCTTTTGAAGGCCATGGGCACCAAACATTCGTTTCAAAGACAGCTTTTCATCCTCAAACAAGTGGCCAAGTCGGCGAGTCAATCAAATCCTTGAAGATATGCTCGGGGCTTGTGTCATTTCTTTTGGCATGAAGTGGGAAGAGTGTCTCCCATATGCCGAGTTCTCCTACAACAACAGCTTCCAAGCGAGTTGGGCAAGGCCCCATTCGAAATTCTATATGGCGAAAGTGCGTACTCCTCTCAAGCTGGTCCGAGACGGTGAACGCCAACTTCTTGGCAGCGACTTGATCACGAAGCGAAGAAATGTGCAAAGTCATTCGTGAGAATCTTAAAGCCGCATAATCGCGCGCGGAAGGGCTATTATGATGACAAGCACCGTGATGTGGCTTTTGAAATCGGAGACCATGTCTACCTCGCGTCTCTCCAATGAAAGGCACTCGTTAACCCGGTATCAAAGGAAGCTTGCTCCTAGATCGTGGGTCCTTTCAAGATCATTGGCAAAAGAGGCGATCTCGCCTATCAACGAGCTTCCATCCAACTTTGCAAGCGTGCGATGTGTTTCACGTGTCACAGCTCCATAAGTGCTTCAAGATTCTGGCGCACTATCAACTTTGAAGAAATTGACCTCCAAGAAGATCTCTCTTATCATGAGCACCCGTTGCTATTCTTGAAGAAACCGAGCGCAAGACTCGCAACAAGTCAATCAAATTCACGAAAGTGAAGTGGTCACACCATTCCGACCGAGAAGCCACACGGGGCGCGAGGATCACCTCCGTTCGAATATCCGGAGTTCTTTCAGTCCTAGATCTCGGGGCGAGATCCTCTTGTAGTGGTGGAGTGTTGTAACACCCCGGATGTATCTTTCCATATTTGTAACTCCAACTCTTGCCATTTTCGGATATGTGCTATGATATTCCCTCCGTGGTTGGGTTTTGTTTCATTTTTTCATTTTGTTCATGTCATGCATCTCATATCATGTCATCATGTGCATCTCATTTGCATACGTGTTCGTCTCATGATTCCGAGCATATTCCCCGTTGTCCGTTTTGCAATCCGACACTCCTATGTTCCCGGCGTCCCCTCTTGTTCTTTTTCCGTGTGCGGTGTTGAACATTCTCGGAATGGACGAGCCTTGCCAAGTGGCCTGGTATAGCACCGGTAGACCACTGTCAAGTTTCGGGTCATTTGGAGTTCGTTTGGTACTCCAACGGTTAACCGCACCCTCGCAAAGGCCTCTTTTAAGTTGCAGCCCAACACCCCTCCAAAACAGCCCAATAACCCATCTAACTCCACTCCATGCCCTCGGTCGTTCGATCACGATCGTGTGGGCGAAAACTACACCCCATTTGGACTCTCCTAGCTCCCTCTATGCCTATTTAAAGACCCCTCCCCCGAATTCACGGGCAAACCCTAATTTTCCCATCGCGCTCCGCCAGACGCGTCCGTCCCCAGCCGGACACGTCCGCCGCCGCCCCTCCGCGAATCGGGAGGCGCCACGTGTCGCCGCGCCGCCGCCGCCGCCGCTGGCCGCCCGGCCCGCCAGCCCGCCGCATGCCCCATGCCGCCCGCCGCCCGCCGCCGCCGCCGCCCGCCCGCCCGCGCCGCCGCCGCCGCCGCCACCGCCGCCGCCCGCCGCCCGCCTGCGCCGCCATGGCGCCAGCCACCGCCGCCGCCGCCACCGCATGCCGCCGCCCCGCCGCTGCCCCGCCGCCACGGCCACGCCACCGCTGCCCTCCTCGGCGCCGCAGCTTCGCCCGCCGCGCCACCCCGCCCCGTCCGGCCGGCCAACTCCTCCGACCGCGCCCGATCCAGATCCAGTCAAACCACGGTTGACTTCTTCCCCCTCCAAAATCCACCAAGTTTTATTCCTGTGATTAATTTCCTTGCATTTTCATAGCATCACATCTCCTCAACCGTGGCTCCGTTTTGGGCGTATAATATGTCAAATTGTTCGTCTCGAAGAGTACATCATTTCATTCCATTGCATCATTTGCATTTGAGCTCATCTTGGTGCCCGAAATGCTGTTGGAAGATAGCTTCAGATTGTTAGTTCCAGAATTTTATCAGCTCGAGCTATTTTGTCATTTTTGCCATGAATTATGTGTGCACCCTATGAACTTGTGTCCTACATGTGGGTTGAACATTGCCATGCCATCTTTCCAGGGGTATTTTCCATGTATTTTTGTGAGTTATGTGTTGACTAGAACAAGCATGCAAAGTAGGGATGATGATGTTACTGATTTCAGGAACTTAGTGATTTCACTAAGTCTTGTCCTGCTGATAATTTTATGCCATATGTTTAGGTTGTTACAGAGAGATCTATGCTCTTTTTGAGCATGATCAGTAAGGGTGTTTTGAACATATGGTTGTTCTCTATCCATCCATGTCTTTGTTGGTATTTATGGAGTAGTCTAGCATGTCATTTTCGTGCTCTACTTTTGCTTGAAATTGTTTCCTGGCAGACTGTTTGCATTAGATTCAATTTTCACGAGGTCGGTGTAGTTGATCCGTGTATGCTATGATGTTGTTCTTGCCATGTATAGCTCCTATGCCATGTCTTCTTGATGGGTGTATGCTTAGTTTATCATGAGGTGCTCTGTAGTGAGTGCATCGAGCTCACGAACATGCCATGTTGGATCTGTTTTTGCCATGTCCTGATATTTCACTAAGTCTGAAATCTGTAATAAAACTTGCAATGTTTACATGGGTGCCATCATTTCTTAGAGTCCTTTTTGGCTTATGGTCAGTAAGGGACTATTGAAATATGCTTTGAGTAGAATCATTTCATGCCTTGCTTTGCTATTATAAGTTCCTGTAGCATGTTGTTTGCTTGCTCTAAACATGCCTTCCTGATGTTATTTCCTGCCATGTTAGTATTTTCACTAAGTCTGTGAACCTGATATTTTGAGCACTTTCACCATGCTTGTTTGAACATGTTATGATGTGATTTAGCCGTAGCTCAGTGCTCCTATATTGTTAAGCATCTCCTGTAGTTCGCTGCCATATGCTTTGTTTTTATGTTGGGGTGCTGTAGCATAGTTTCGTGTTGCGTGCTAAGTAGCATCGGGCTGTTAAACGCAGATTTGCGTCATTCTTGTTTTGCTTGTCATTTGCAAACCGTGCATCCGATTCCGGTGATCTTTATATCGATTTCAACCGAAATCACCCCATCTTTCCAGCGGCATACTTGGTTTGCCAAGTTGATGCCCGGTTCATCATTTTCCTTCCGGAGCATACATATGCATTGCATATCACGTCTCGCATCGCATGTCATGTTTTGCATCATATTGCTTGTGCATTGTTCCTTGTTTTGATTGTGGTTCCGTTGCTTGTGTTCTTGCTTTGGGTAGAGCCGGGAGACGAGTACGTGAACGAGGAGCCTGTTGAGAACGCCTACGAGGATCCAGCCTTCGACAACTCTGAGAACCTTACAGGCAAGATGGCCATACCTTCGATATCACTTCTATCTTTGCTTGCTAGATGCTCGCTCTTTTGCTATGCCTATGCTGCGATACCTACCACTTGCTATATCATGCCACCCATATTGCCATGTCAACCTCTAACCACCTATGTCCTAGCAAACCGTTGTTTGGCTATGTTACCGCTTTGCTCAGCCCCTCTTATAGCGTTGCTAGTTGCAGGTGAAGATGAAGTTTGTTCCTTGTTGGAACACGGATGTTTTGGGATATCACAATATCTATTGTTTTTAATTAATGCATCTATATACTTGGTAAAGGGTGGAAGGCTCGGCCTTATGCCCGGTGTTTTGTTCCACTCTTGCCACCCTAGTTTCCGTTATACCGGTGTTATGTTCCTTGATTTTGCGTTCCTTACGCGGTCGGGTGATTTATGGGACCCCTTGACGATTCGCTTTGAATAAAACTCCTCCAAAGAAGGCCCAACCTTGGTTTTACCATTTGCCACCTACACCCTTTTTCCCTTGGGTTTCGCGAGCCCGAGGGTCATCTTTATTTTAGCCCCGGGCGGTGCTCCTTCAGTGTTGGTCCAACTTGAGCGATGTCCGGCGCCCCTTGGGCAACCAGGGTCTATGCCAACCTGACGTCTGGCTCATCCGGTGTGCCCTGAGAACGAGATATGTGCAGCTCCTATCGGGATTTGTCGGCACAGCGGGAGGTCTTGCTGGTTTAGTTTTACCATAGTCGAAATGTCTTGATGTACCGGGATACCGAGTCTGATCGGAATGTCTTGGGTGAAGGTTTATTCCTTCGATGATCGCGAGAGCTTGTCATGGGCTAAGTTGGGACACCCCTGCAGGGTATAATCTTTCGAAAGCCGTGCCCGCGGTTATGAGGCAGATGGGAATTTGTTAATGTCCGGTTGTAGAAAACCCGAAGTTGACCTTAATTAAAATACACCAACCGTGTATGTAACCGTGATGGTCTCTTCTCGTGAGTCCGGAAGTGAACACGGTGTTGGAGTTATGCTTGGCGTAAGTAGTCGGGATCACTTCTTGATCGCTAATAGTTTCACGACCGCGCCTTGCTTCTCTTCTCGCTCTCTTTTGCGATGTAGCCACCATATATATGCTAGTTGCTGCAGCAGCTCCTCCTTTTGACACCAGCCTTCCCTTAAGCTTAAATAGTTTTGATCTCATGGTGTGAGATTGTTGAGTCCCCTGTGGCTCACTGATTCTACCAAAAGCAGATCTGGTACGGTGATGCCGGTAGCAGATGGCGCCTTGAGCTGAAGTGGGAATATGATGAGGCCCTTGGTCGATACTATGTTTCCTTTCGGACGATTAGTAGTGGAGCCAGTTAGGCGATCGAGGATTTAATGTCGCAATTGGGGTTCTTCTTTTATTTTGGTTCCGTAGTCGGACCCTGATTGTATCTGGATGATGTAATGCTTTATTCATGTAATTGTGTGAAGTGGCGACTGTAAGCCAACTATGTATCCTTTTCCCTTATGTATTACATGGATTGTGCGAAGATTACCTCACTTGCGACATTGCTTTCAATGCGGTTATGCCTCTAAGTCGTGCTTCGACACGTGGGAGATATAGCCGCATCGAGGGCGTTACAGGTTTGCTCCCCCATGTGTCCGGCGGCCGAGGCTTCACCCTCCGGCGCCTCCCTGACGGCCTCCGGATTCTCTCCCGGGCCGGGAATTCTTCAGGAAGATGCCTCGGCACCATCCAGGTCCCGGGGAGAGGTGGTCGATGGAAGGGTCCCACTGTCCATTGCCGCTGGATCTAGCGAATCCTCTGAAGACAAGGACCGCTCGAGGTTGGACCGAGCCGGGCTGCAAGTGCATAATTTAGCACATTAAAACAATGAAGTAAAAAGGCCGAATACATGAACGTGTCCAGACACTTATGGTTTGGCCAGGGGTTTCTCCCTGGGCTCCCACTCCTAGCTGCTGTCGGTGGCTGCTGTGGAGCTGCCCGGAAGGGAAGCTTTCCCCTTCTTGGACGCCTCGGCCTCCAGATGCGTGGATGTCGTCCTCTTCTTTCTCCCCCCTATAGGGGGGAATTGGATTTCTTCTTCTTCCTCCTCCTCCTCGTCATCTTCGGCGGAGGAGTGAGCCTCGGCGTCTTTGGACGTCGCATCCAAAGTGCCCTTGTGGCGGAGACCACCTCTGGTCACCTTGGCCTTCTTCTCCGGCACCTCAAAAGGTGCCGGAAACATCATCTTCATTAGAAGTGGGGTTTCTGGGCCTTCGGGCAGCGAAGCCGGACAGTTAATCCACTCTGCTATCTCTGTCCAGTCCTGAAATAACTGATAGGAAGATTTAGATGCCTTCCTCGAATATGCAAGTAAAGGATACACCTTGAAGACATGAAAGAACTTACTAGATTAGCAGGGTGAGTTAGGTCGTGCCCACGATCCTCGTCCGTGGCTGGCGGCACCTCGTTGGCCTTGAAGATCACCTTCCAGATATCTTCGTGCGTCATGCCGAAGAGCTCTAGTAGGGTCTGGTGCTTGGCCGGATTAAACTCCCAGAGATAGCAAGTCCGGCGTTGGCACGGAAGAATCCGGCGAACGAGCATAACCTAGATCACGTTGACGAGCTTGACTTTCTTGTTTATCATGCTCTGGACACGCGTCTGGAGCGCTGTCAGCTTGTCCGAAGAGCCTAGGTCAGGCCCTTCTCTTGCCAGGAGGTGAGCCGCATCGGGACTCCGGATCGGAATGCGGGAGCCGCCGCCCAGTTGGTGTCGCGCAGCTCGGTGATATAGAACCACCCCGACTGCCATCCTTTGATGGTCTCCACGAAGGGGCCTTTGGGCCAGGTGACATTGGGCATCTTCCCCACCATGGCGCCTCCGCACTCTTCTTGTTGGCCGCTCACCACCTTTGGCTTCACATTGAAGGTTTTCATCCATAGCCTGAAGTGAGGTGGGATAAGAAGGAAGGCCTCACACATGACAATAAATGCCGATATGTTGAGGATGGAATTGGGGGCCAGATCATGGAAGTCCATCCCATAGTTGAACATGAGCCCGCGGACGAACGGGTGGAGAGGGAATCCCAGCCCGCGGATGAAGTGTGTAAGGAACACCACCCTCTCTTGGGGCTCCGGGGTGGGGACGATCTGTCCCTTGGCCGGAAGTCGGTGAGCGATTTCCGGGGCCAAGTACCCGGCCTCCCGGAGCTTCTTGATGTCCTTATCCTTGACGGAGGAGGCCATCCACTTGCCTCCTACTCCGGATCCGGACATGATTGGAGTGCTTTTTTGGGCGGAGAAGAAAAGAGCTTGGGCGCTGGAGCTCGAGAATGGATGGGCAGAGGAAGGAGAAGGCATGGGTGAAGAAGGATGAATCCCTATCTCTTTATAAAGGCAGTAAAAGTCATACGCCTCCCCACTCGCATTAAAACTCGCCTATTCCCCAAGGGCCATGCAGATGACACGGTTGGGTTACCCATGCCCGTATTGATGAGAATCCCGTGATAAGGGGACAGGATCTCTGCTTTGATAAGACGTGCCAATAAAATCGCACCTCGAAATACGGAATGACAAGCTAAAGAATGGTTCGAATAATGACCGGGCAGTGGCATGATGTCATGCTACGAAAAGTTGTCAGCGGATTGGACTCGTGAAAATATTAGACTCTCTATGGTTGTGTGTGGAACTTGTTTTGCAGAGCCGGACATGATTCTTGTGTTCAAAATCTACTTTGAAGTATTCGGAGAAGGAACCCGCCTTGCAATGCCGAAGACAATCTGCACGCCGGACTCATCGTCATTGAAGCCTGGTTCAGGGGCTACTTAGGGAGTCCTGGACTAAGGGGTCCTCGGGCAGCCGGACTATATACATATGCCGGACTGTTGGGCTATGAAGATACAAGATAGAAGACTTCTTCCCGTGTCCGGATGGGACTCTCCTTTGCGTGGAAGGCAAGCTTGGAGATTCAGATATGTAGATTCTTTTCTCTATAACCGACTTTGTGTAACCCTAGCCCCCTCCAGTGTCTATATAAACCGGAGGGTTTAGTCCGTAGGACAACAATCATAATATCATAGGCTAGACTTCTAAGGTTTAGCCATTACGATCTCGTGGTAGATCAACTCTTGTAATACTCATATTCATCAAGATCAATCCAGCGGGAAGTAGGGTACATAGAGAGGGTCCGAACCTGGGTAAACATTGTGTCCCCCGCCTCCTATTACCATTAGCCTTGGACGCACAGTTCGGGACCCCCTACCCGAGATCCGCCGATTTTGACACCGACAATGTCTACTACGCAACTTTGTTCTTGTAGACTCGTGTTGGGCCTCCAAATGCAAAGTTTTGTAGGACAGTAGCAGTTTTCCCTCAAGTGGATGACCTAAGGTTTATCAATCCGTGGGAGGCGTAGGATGAAGATAGTCTCTCTCAAGCAACCCTGCAATCAAATACAAGAAATCTCTTGTGTCCCCAACACACCCAATACAATGGCAAATTGTATGGGTGCACTAGTTCGGTGAAGAGATGGTGATAAAGTGTAGTATGGATAGTAGATATGAGTTTTTGTAGTGTGAACAATAAAAAACAGCAAGGTGGTAGAGAGTAAAACGGAGCACAAACGGTATTGCAATGATGAAAAATGAGGCCTAGGGTGCATACTTTCACTAGTGCAATCTCTCAACAATGCTAACGTGGTTGGATCGTATGATTATCCCTCAAAGTGCAATAAAGAATCACTCCCGAGTTCCTATTAGCAGAGAACAAAAGATAGAAATTGTTTGTAGGGTACGAAACCACCTCAAAGCTATTCTTTCCAATCAATCTATCCTAGAGTTCATACTAAAATAATAGCAAGCTATTCTTTCCGATCGATCTAATCAAGAGTTCATACTAAAATAACACCATATGATACATATCAACCAACTCTAATGTCACCTAGATACCCCAATGTCACCGCGAGTACCCGTGAGTTAATTATACGATATGTATCAAACAATTTCGGATTCATAATACTCAATCCACACAAAGAACTACAAGGAGACCCCAAAGTTTCTATCGAAGAAAAGATAATAAAAACATGCACCAACCCCTATGCATAGATTACCCCAAAGTCACCTCGGGAATCCGCAAGTTGAGTGCCATAACACATATCAAGTGAATCAAAAAATACCCCATTGTCGCCACAGGTATCCATATGCAAGACATATATCATGTGTTCTCAAATCTGAACATTCAATCCGACATGACAAAACTTCAAAGGGTAAAGATTCAATTCATCACAACAAGAGTAGAGAGGGTAGAAACATCATCTGATCCATCTATGTTAACAAAGCCCATGATATATCAAGATTGTGACATCTCAAGATCATGAGAGAGAGAGAGAATAAACACATAGCTATTGGTACAAATCCTCAGCCCCGAGGGTGGACTACTCCCTCCTCATCGGGGTGGCCACCGGGATGATGAAGATGGCCACCGGTGATGATCTACCCCCTTCGGCAGGGTGCCAGAACGGGCTCCCGATTGGTTTTCGTTGGCTACCGAGGCTTGCGGCAGCGAAACTTCCAATCTAGGGTCTTCGTGAGGGTTTTTGGAATATTTAGGAATTTATAGGGTGAAGAGGGGGTGCGGGAGGCCACCGAGGTGGGCACAACCCACTGGGGCATGCCTGGGGGCCCAGGCGCGCCCTGGTGGGTTGTGCCCCCCTCGGGGCACCCCCCCCAGGTGCTGCGTTGGCCCATTGGTAGTCTTTTGGTCCATAAAAAATCTACAAAAAGTTTCGCGGTGTTTGGAGAACTTTCATTTCTGCACAAAAAACAACACCATGGTAGTTCTGCTGAAAACAGCGTCAGTCCGGGTTAGTTCCATGCAGATCATACCAAAACAGTATAAAATTGTTGTAAACATGGCATGAATACTTTATAAATTATAGATACATTGGAGACGTATTAGTTACTTGCCCGAGATTCGATCATTGGTATCTTCATACCTAGTTCAATCTCGTTACCGGCAAGAGTCTTTGCTCGTTCCGTAATGCATCATCCCGTAACTAACTCATTAGTTACTTTGCTTGCAAGGCTTCATATGATGTGCATTACCGAGAGGGCCCAGAGATACCTCTCTGATACTCGGAGTGACAAATTCTAATCTCGATCTATGCCAACCCAACTAACACCTTTGGAGATACCTGTAGAACATCTTTATAATCACCTAGTTAGGTTGTGAAGTTTGATAGAACACCAAGGCATTCCTCCTGATGAGGACATGACTACCATGGATATGACCAAAAATATTGCATACATGTATATTTGTGAGGTGATTTCTAATGCAAACTATGCAATAATTTATTTATGTCATACAGGACAAAAATACTTCACAAACTTTTGTGTCATGTCTATTTATAGGTGTATGGGATATTTGTATAATCCAAATATGAAGATAAGGGAGAAAGAGATGTTTACTTGCTGTTCAAAAAGTTCTCTCACGTCACTTTTAGGCCAAGAGAAGATAGAGTCCAAGTCTCTTACGTTCTGGATTCAGATCCGGACTGCACAGACATACCTGACTCAAAACGCCAACAACTTTTTCATACGAACTCCGAATTGGGTGATTCTTTTTTTGTTGGAAAGCAGATTTCGTGATGTTTCCAACCCAATTGAATTCACCTTCAAATTCGGCCGGAGAATTGAGATATCGATGAAACAATCTGACACTGCAGTAGAATCCGAGTCAAACTACAAGTCCAAAGGTGTTGCATCACCTCCACTTGGGCCCATGAGCCTTGTACGACCTAGGGTTAGTTTTAGGCTGCCTTGGGATGTCCTCCCACCTCCTTGGACGCCACCCCTTGCTCCTATATAAGTAGATCCATCTAGTAGCTTTTTCCTTGGGTTTTGTTTAGTTAAAAGTTAGACATTGCTGCAACTTCGTGTACTTCGTTTGTGTCCAACGACCAGACCAAGACCGCTTATGAAACCTCACTTTTATCAATACTTCATCCATATTCACAATATTTAGATTGCTTAATCATATTCTTGCTTGTTCTTTGATTGCTTGCAGGAATAGACCTTCGTGGTCAGATTGATCGTGCTCCTTCGTGGTCAATAACCTCTCGGATTTGGTTTAGCGATTGCTAAGGTGCAACGTCGTTCCATGTTTGTAGTCGGATCGTCAAAGTCGTCTCCACCAAATCGATAGTTATCATCTCATTGAAAGATCGGGACACCCTCACCTCTATCAAGTGGTATCAGTTTTCAGGTTGCTCGGTGAGAATTTCCAGTTTTCCCTCGATTAGATTTATTTTCTTACCTATTGTCCAAAAAAAGCCCCCAAAAATTTTTAGATCTATTCATCCTTTGTCCAAGCCAGTCTAAGTCTTTGCAATTTTCTTTTCATTGTTTGCATTATTTAATTATCGGTTGCATCGTCGTGTCGAGTTGCTGGTCTTAGTGTCTAGTTCGTTTAGAGTTTCGAGTTCAGTTAACAGTAGTCACGCTGCCGCTGCGTTGTTATCCCTTCCACTGTCCACCACCCATCCATCAATTTTCATCATGTCCTACCCACCGTTCATGGTCATAATCATAGTTGAGGTCATTCACATCTTCGCTTGATCCAATCTGCATCTTATCTAGTTTGTTTTGGAAAGAGAGACCAAAAAAAGACAGAAAAAAAAGAGAGAGAAAGGTAAAAAAAGTCAGAGAAAAAAAAGGAGAGTAAGAAAAAGAAAAAAAAAGTGTGAGGAAAAAAGAGAGAAGAAAAAAAAACAAAATTCGGATCTATTTAGACTTAATCTCGTAGTTGAATTCGGATTGAAATTTGTTTTGTGCACTGTTCAGCAAAACAAGCATAACTTTCTCATACGAAGTCCGTTTTGGCTCCGCGAGTACTCAAATGAAAGCTAGCGACAAGCCGCATCTAAATAGTTGCAGAAGCTTGTTTCATATTTGTCACATCAAAATAGGCTTCTAAATAGGTCTTTTTGCCCTCCGAAGTTCGCGAACACAGCTTATTCCAGTTTTTCAAGCCAATTTTAGAATTTTTTGACTCCTCATATCCTCGGAATTGAGTGATTCTTTTTGCATTGGAAAGCTTGAGTTAGTAGCATTTTTTGAAATAATTTATCAGAAAATTGGCTCAAACTTTTCAAGAGGAAAGTTGGAGAGAGAGTTGTTGTATATCCTGCTTGGCAGTTGTTTTTCATCATTATCTTTACTGTCGTTGTGGTCTTCACTTATATCTTGCTGTCCAGAGCTACTTAGTATCCTTCATTGATGCTAGTTGTGCTACGTTGTGACCTCGTTAGTGTTCTAGGCTCGCGTCTCTAGTCCGGTCTAGCCTAGGACCATCACAGGACCGTCATTGAGCGTTATTCAACATTGCATCTTTGAATTGATTATTGCTAATTTTTTGCTAACATATATAGCCAACCCAGCCCCACATATTTCTACATCGTGTATACGTACGTTCCCCTGGCAATCACTTTACACAATCTTCAGAGTTATTTGACACCGCTGGTTGCCTGTCACCACCTGCTGCATGGTAAGAACTTGTAAGATATTGATATTTGCTATACTGTGAGCGTTTTACCACCACATCCTAGTAGTTCATAGGAACATTATTCTTAGATTTTATTTCTTGTTTTCTACTAACTATGGCAGGTTCCGGAGTTGTTAGTTCTTGGGCTTCATCGATCGTGGGAGATTTGCCATCACCTAAGAAAATACAACAACCGTCACAAGAGGAGCAACAACATCAGACTTCACATGAGGTTAATGTTTCCATGCTACCATTTACTGGTCGTTTTAGGCCTGATTTATATATTGAATGGGAGTATGAAATAAATGCTATATTTGCTTCCCACACTTTTGATGAGCATGGAAAATTTCAAGTTGCGGTTAGTACTTTCAGTAGCTTCGCTTTAGTTTGGTGGAGTGAATACTGTCGGTTAAACCATGATTATATACCTACTACTTGGGATGGTTTAAAACATGTCATGAGAGATAGATTCGTCGATGTTTATTATACTCGTGGCATGATTAAAAAACTAGAACATTTAAAACAAGGTAGTGACACTATAACAAAATATTATGATGATTTACAAACTGCCTTGTTGCACTAATTTTTAGAAGAAAGTGAAGAAGAATTTATGAATAGATTTTGGGGAGGATTAAACCATGATATTCAAGAGATACTAATTCATGAAGAGTGTTATCCTATGTACCATTTGTTTCGTCTTGCTTGTAAAGCTGAACAGGAGATAAAACGACGTGTTGCCCACAAGGAGAACAAGCGCACGGTGCACATTCCAACTGTTGATACAGATGTTTCTTCAACTACTAGGCGTACTATGACAACCCCATCCGTTGTTGCGAGGACTACGTCATCTCCACCATGTGACACATCACCATCGAGGGTGCCTGCATCATCTGAGTTGATCATAAGAGGTAATGACAAAGGTCACTCTGTGCATTTTGAAACCGAACCGAAAAACCATATCGAAAATAAACCGAACCGCACCAATTTTATGGTTTTTATGGTTTATGGTTTTGATATGGTATGAACTTTGGTTTTTATGGTATATACCAAAAACTGAATGATTAACCGAATAAACTGAGTGAAAAATAAATTTATATTTCTTGAGGCGAACAACCATACAAGTTATCATTTTTCTTCTACATGAGTGAAATTCACTACCAAGCACGTACCTTTTCTCGTAACATAGTCATTTTTCTCTTTAAAAAATGCTAAGAACGTCCATAACTATCAAGGGATAAATCCATTCATGCATATATACTTGTCTATATAGTTATATACTATTTGTGTAAAATAGTATGTGTTTTGAGTCATAAATTTGTAAATTGTTATTACGTCATTTTCAAATTCGCGTCAACTTTGGTTATTATGGTATATACCAAAACCATACCAAAATAATTTGGTATATACCGAAACCGAACCGTATTTTAATTTCATACCGTATTTACCAAAGTATTAATACCGTATAAACCGAAAAACCGTATAAACCGAACTATGTAAACCGAATAAACCAAACGCACAGAGTGAGACAAAGGTACGCATTTTCCACTTTCACATGAGAATGATGCATGCCTAGTTAACTTGAATACATCATGTGGTGAGTTACATATTGATTTAAGCACACCACCTATTTTAGAGACTTGTCTTACTGTCAAATGCATCATGTGATCAAACAACTGAAATACCAACAATTTTGAGTGCACCCATTAAATTAACTGTTGATGCAAAAGAACCAATGTTTAATCATTTTGATATGACCTCTAATCTTGGTGATGATTCTGTGTCAAATGACTTATTTCATGTTTGCTTATTTAAGCATGTTGTAGCATGTAAATTTTATTCAAGTAAGATTTATTCACCAATGTCAATCCTTTGATATGACTGAGAGCTTCACTTATATGTACAACTTGAGTTGCAATATTTTCATTTCTTCTAATACTTGTGACAATACTTTGGCTTTACATTTTATGAAGTATGAAAGTTACTCATGTATACATGTGTCATATGTGCAAAAATTAAGAGAAGTAAAAAGGATGACATACACATATACAACATGTACACCTTGTCTTTTTTGTTAGCCACATTTCAGATTAAGCAACACCGAGGACGGCTTTGTTTTCAAGAAGGGGAGGATGATGAGGACATGACTACCATGGATATGACCAAAAATATTGCATACATGTATATTTGTGAGGTGATTTCTAATGCAAACTATGCAATAATTTATTTATGTCATACAGGACAAAAATACTTCACAAACTTTTGTGCTATGTCTATTTATAGGTGTATGGGACATTTGTACAATCCACATATGAAGATAAGGGAGAAAGAGATGTTACTTGCTGTTCAAAAAGTTCTCTCACGTCACTTTTGGGCCAAGAGAAGATAGAGTCCAAGTCTCTTACGTTCTGAATTCAGATTCGGACTGCACAGACATACATGACTCAAAACGCCAACAACTTTTTCATACGAACTCCGAATTGGGTGATTCTTTTTTTGTTGGAAATTACATTTCTTTCTCTTTCCAAAACAATTGGATTCACCTTCAAATTCGGCCGGAGCATTGAGATATCGACGAAACAATCTGACGCTGCAGCAGAATCCGAGTCAAACTACAAGTCCAAAGGTGTTGCATCACCTCCACTTGGGCCCATGAGCCTTGTACGACCTAGGGTTAGTTTTAGGCTGCCTTGGGACGTCCTCCCACCTACTTGGATGCCACCCCTTGCTCCTATATAAGTAGATCCATCTAGTAGCTTTTTCCTTGGGTTTTGTTTAGTTAAAAGTTAGCCATTGTTGCAACTTCGTGTACTTCGTTTGTGTCCAGCGACCAGACCAAGACCGCTTATGAAACCCCACTTTTATCAATACTTCATCCATATTCGCAATATTCAGATTGCTTAATCATATTCTTGCTTGTTCTTTGATTGCTTGCAGGAATAAACCTTCGTGGTCAGGTTGATCGTGCTCCGGCGTGGTCAATAACCTCTTGGAGTTGGTTTAGCGATTGTTAAGGCGCAACGTCGTTCCATGTTTGTAGTCAGATCGTCGAAGTCGTCTCCACCAAATTGATAGTTATCATCTCATCGAAAGATCGGGACACCCTCACCTCTATCACCTCCGGTGTCCGGGAGTTGCATAATCTCATAGTAGGAGGAATATATATTTGGCACGAAGAAAGCAGTAGCAATAAAACTAAATGATTATTATGCTAAGCTAACGAATGGGTCTTGTCCATCACATCATTCCACAAATGATGTGATCCCGTTTATCAAATGACAACTCATGTCCATTGCTAGGAAACTTAACCATCTTTGATCAACGAGCTAGTCTAGTAGCAGACTAAGGCATAGCCTAGTGGTGGGAAGGGGCTGATGCCTTCCCACCCACCTAGGTTCAAGGCATGGTACTTGCAATTTGGGTTTGTTGCACCAATTATACTGTAGGGGGTTCCCTTACAGTCTTTCTGTCAAAAAAAAACGAGCTAGTCTAGTAGAGGCATACTAGGGATACAGTGTTTTGTCTATGTATTCACACACGTATCAAGTTTCCGGTTAATACAATTCTAGCATGAATAATAAACATTTATCATGAATAAGGAAATATAAAATAACAACTTTATTATTGCCTCTAGGGCATATTTCCTTCACCCACATCATCGCAGCTCCACGAACAATACCCCAATGAGTTTGGAGCACTCTAAATAGTTGCCTCTTGCAATGTTTTAAAGCGGATTTGTTTGTTGCCTTAAGGATCAGATATGGTCTTCACAACGCCGCTCACTGAGAGTAGATACCACCAGCAAGGTAGTACCCCATGTTGTAGTTGTGTTCTTGACGATGTAGTTGCACGATGGAGCTTTTCATCACAAAAGCTCTTGAACAAAGGAGATCGTTGGAGCACATTGATGTCATTGAACAAACTTGGCGTGCCAAAGAAAGCATGTCAAATCCACAAGTCCTTCGATGCCACTGCTTTAAATATGATGGTGGCTTCTTTGACATGACCTTAGTATGCCCATGCAAACCTTTTGGACAGTTCTTCTATTGCGAGTGCATGGAATCAAGTAAGACTAACATACCTGGGATCCTCTTGCTGCTCCAATTGCCAATAATTTTTTCGTGTCCTCCACAGCTAGCTCTCTCAGGTACTCTGGTCCAAACACCTTCATCATAGTGCGTGCAAATCACACCGTGGTCTGCAGGTCCGTGCTCTCTTCCATCCCGATTTTGGTGTCAATTGCATTGGCGGCCTTCCCATAAGCAAACATCCTGAGAGCAGCCGTGCATTTCAGAGGAGAGAAAGAAAGTTGTCGCAACAATCCTTCCTCGGCTTGAAGTTGTCATGAGACTTCTCCACGGTAGTCACTATACGCAAGAACACATTTCTGCTTATTCGGCAGCAACGTCGAAAGAAACTTTTAGGGAATGTTGCGTTCGTCGTGAAGTAATCTGTCAGCGTTCTGGGAACGGGGGTCCCCAGACTTGCCTGCCTGCGGCCTGCGGCATGGCTCAAGTGGGGGCCCAATGCAGCCCAGCTTCATCAGCTCAAGCTCAAGACCCTCGCGAGGGGCCAAGCCTCGCGGGGCGGACGACAGGGAGCTTCCTCAGGAGCAGCCTCCTCAGGCGGGCTCGCGAGGAGGCGGAGAGATCAAGGCGGGCACCTCCCTAGGGCCCCGTGATGCAAGCCATGACGATCGGAGGCCAGGCGGGTGCCAGGCGGGCGCCGGCTTGTGCAGTGTCCTTGTTCCCCTTTCTGTGCTAAGGGGGCACGCACATGCCAAGGCATCAGGCAAAGGTTACCGTTTTGGTGCAAGAAGACCAAGACCAGCAAAACGGCAGGATGGAGGTCATCGTGGAGCCCAGGGCAGCATCACCGTCAGAGCCTTTGGCAGCCGAAGACCAACTTTAGTCAGGATAAGTGTACCAGATGTTCCCCTTCAAAATGGCCAATTGTTGGCGCCCTTCCCGCTCATTATTTGGGGAGAGGCCCAGGGCCTCGCTCTATAAATAGGACTTGCCACCACAAGGTAGAGGTACCCGGAGATCGACCAGAGAGAGAGGGAGAGAAGCGACTGAACTCACCCAGGCAGTTCATTGCACCAGCTCAAGAACAGCCCCTCGCGAGGCTGTTCTCCCTATGTACTGTTCGTCATCAGCCCCTGAGGCAATCCACCACACCACACACTGGAGTAGGGTATTACACCACAATGGTGGTCTGAACCAGTATAAATCTCGTGTCCTCTGTGTGTTCATCTTTCTTGCCTAGATCTTTGTGAGACTTCGAGACGTGAGCTGGTAGGGGAGAGATCTTCGTGCGCACCCCAGTGTTTGAACCTCAAGGGTCTGCCGGAACCCGAAATCCGACATTTGGCGCGCCAGGTAGTGGTGCGCCGGAATCTTTTCTTCTGCTAGCCGTGTGTGATCTTCTGCCGTGACCATGGCTGACGCTCGCCGAGCTCGTGCCGAGCGTCGGGCTGCTCTCGCCACCCGCATCACCCAGACTGCGCCCGTCGGCGGACGCCCCCGTCGTTCCCCGTCGCCTGCTGCCAACGCCGCCACCGGCCTGGCGGGGAACGAGCAGCGGGCCTCATCCCTGCATCCTTCGGTGCGGCGCGATGGCCGCACCGTCACCCCATTGCTGACTCCAGCCGGTTCGTTGTCCCACGCCCGTCGTGCCCCCACGGACGCGCACGCCGCGCTGCTCCTGGCGCGTGAGCTCCTACACTACCGCCCCATCGACGACCTCTACGAGGACTGGCTCGCCCGCATCACCGAGCTCGTCAGCGCCGCAGGGGGCTCTCCCATGCTGTCCCTCTCACTGCCTCGCCCTCCATCCTGCGCAGGAGGCGAGGAGCAGGAGGTGCCTCCACCACCTCCACCCCAAGAAGGCGCCCTGGCTCCCAGGCGCGTGGTCCCAGGACGAGACCCGCCGCGTCCCGCGCCTGCGCGACAAGAAAGGAGCTGCCAAGAGATCCCTCGCCTCTAAGAAGGTCCTCGCGTGCTCCCAGCACCGGTGCGCCATGACCGCATCCCTGTGCCGCCACGTCAGGACCCCGCGCTGCTCCAAGCAGCGGCGCGCGGGAATCTCCAGGAGCAAGCCCCACACCAAGCAGCGGCACCGGTGGCCACCGCAGGCTGCCGCGCTTTTACCTCCGAGCTGCGTAGCGTCGCATGGCCCGGCAAGTTCAAGCCAGACCTGCCTCCGCGCTACGACGGCACTGCATACCCTGCGGAGTTCCTCCAGCTCTATGAGTTGGGCATCGAGGCCGCCAACGGAGATGAGAAGGTCATGGCGAATTGGTTTCCCATGGCGCTCAAGGATGGTGCCCGCACCTAGCTCCTGAACCTGGCTCCAGGCACGATCTCCTCCTGGGACAAGATGCGCACCCGCTTCATTGCCAACTTCCAAGGTACTCGCGACCGGCCCCCGGCCATGTGTGACCTGCGCCGCATCAAGCAACAGCCGGGAGAGACCCTGCAGAAGTACATCCAGCGCTTCAACAACGCCCGCCTCAAGATCCCTAGGGTGACTGAGGAGGCCATCATCTCAGCCTTCTCCGATGGCGTGCACGACATCAAGATGAAAGAGGAGCTAGCGATCCATGAAGACCTGTGCACATCGCTGGAGCTGTTCAACTTGGCTACCAAGTGCGCCAGGGCTGAGGAAGGGCGCCTCTCCCTCCTCGAGCTCCCGGCTGCCGACCCAGAAGAGAAGAAGCCCAAGGTCAAGGACGTGAAGTGCAAGGGGGCTTCCGTGCTCGCAGCGGAGCCGGACACCAAGCGAGGCAGGGATCAGCCTGAGTCATCTAAGGGCAGCCGGTACTGCGTGTACCACGACCTCCACACCCACAACACCAATGAATGTCAGGAGCTCAGGGCCGTGCGAGATGGGTGTATCGGCCGACGCCCCGACCGCAGCGACCGGGGCTATGGCCGAGGAGGAGGAAGAGGTGGAGGACGATGGGAAGACCGGGGCCCTCGCCAAGGGTGGCGTGACCGGCCTCGCGAGGACCGCTGGCAGGACCAGCCTCGCGAGGGAGGTTGGAGGGATCAGCCTCGCGAGGACCGCCCTCAAGGCAACGCAGGCCTCCCTCCTCTGCCACCGCCGCCAAGGAGGAATGAAGACCATCACCAGGACGAGGGGGCTGGGGGCTTCCAGGAGTCACGCTCAATCGCTTGCATCCTGGGCGGCGCTCAGGCCCCAGCCTCTCAGCGCATCTTCAAGCAGTTTGCTCGCGAGGTGAATGCAGTCCTCCCCAAGCTTGAGGCCACGCGCCCTCTCAGGTGGTCTGCGTGTGCTATCACGTTCAGCTCAACGGATCAGCTCAAGTGTGCGGCAACGGCCGGGGTCCTCCTGATGCTTTTGTTCCCAGTCATCAGCAATGTGCAAGTCACCAGGACCCTCATCGACGGCGGAGCTGGGCTCAACGTCCTGTCCGTCGAAACGTTCAACAATCTCCAAGTGCCATACGATCAGCTTCAGCCAACCAAGCCTTTCTCAGGAGTCACTGATGGTTCAACTATTCCAATAGGGCAAGTTTGTCTTCCCGTCACTTTTGGGCAGCGCAACAATTACCGCACCGAGCTCATTGACTTCGACGTCGCCCACATTCGCCTGCCGTACAATGCCATCCTCGGGTATCCAGCCTTGGCCAAGTACATGGCAGTGACTCACCATGGCTACAATGTCCTCAAGATGCCAGGAAGCGGTGGAATCATCACAATGCCTTGCGAGGAGAGGGATGCAGTGCTCTCTTGAGCGTGCCTTCCATGCCGCGGCAATCGAAGACCCAGATCACAGGAGCGGGAGGCTCCCTGAGGCGGTCCCTAAAAAGAAGAAGGCTTCACCTGGCCCAAGCGCTCGCGAGGCAGGCGCCTCCGGAGGCGCCGCGTCAGGACCCGCGCCCATTAATGGGGGCCACCCTCTGCCACATAGGAAGGCGCGCCCGACGCCCTCCTCGGGCAGGGCTAGGGGGCTCTCTCCTGGAGGGCCACCGACCTCGCCAAGGTCACGAGGGAGGCGCTCGGGCACCAATTGGAGGCGTGCTTCAAGGCACGTTTTCCTCAGGAAGGTATAAGGCAGGGAAGTCAAAACCACCAGGAGTTCATCGCAAGGAACATTCAAGAGCTACAGGAGTCAAGAGTCATGCGTGGCAGTCGCCGCCTACCCGCCGCAGCCCCACATCCCGGCGAGGATGGTGGGCTGCGCGTCTGCATCGACGTACTAGGGCTCAACCGAGCCGCGTCTCGGGAGCGCCTCTGGCCTTCACGTGTGGGGCATTGTGAGGGCCCACCTCACCGCTACGTTCGCATGCCCTTCGGCCTGCTGAACGCGGCTGTCGCCCACCAACGCCTGGTGAGGAGCATCCTGGAAGCTCAGGTGGCCAGGCACCGCGCGTTCCTGGAGGAGATGGAGATGGACCTCGAGGAGCCGCATGGACCCTCAGAGCCTCCCGAGCCTCTGGGCTCCGAAGGCTCATGAGGAGCGGCTTCTTCACCACGCATCGTCAGCTACTCCGACGCTCGCTCTGCAATGGTATCAGGTGGCATCTTTTTAAGTTTTATCTTCAGCTGGGAGTGCCCGCAGGGCCGCATCATTCCCAGGTCGCGTGGGTCCGTCCCTGCGGCATGTATCCGTTTTGCTTAATGTTTTTCATCTCCTTTGTTGGGGGCGCCTCTTGGGCTGCATTATCCCTAGGCTGCTCGGGCCAGACCCAGTGGCGTTTACTTCCAGGCATCTATCTAAATGGATTAGCTCCTTCATGCTTAACCTTCTCGACTTAACCGCCTGCTCGATTGACATCTACCTTTAGAGCCGCTCGCTTTGGCACGACACTTGCACATGGGCCCGTCCCTGCAACGCCGAAAAATCTGAGCAGCCGAGCTCTGGCCGCGGCAGCCCCGCGAGGCGCCACCTCACCAGGCTCTCAGTGCCCCAATCACTCCCTCGGAGCGACCAATGGCTAGCTGACAACCGTGACGGCAGACCTTGTTTCCCCACATGGTTGATATGCAGGACCCGCTCCAGGAGTAACGATGGTGGCATCGCGAGCCTTCTTCTCCTCCTCTTCGGCATGACCCGCTTGCACGTTAAAAGGGGGGCGCCTGAGCATCGCGACTCATGGGCTCTTACTGGCTCTCCAGCCCTCACCCCCTGGCCTTGACCCACGGCATTGCGACCTGTCATACCAGCGGCGGCTAAGCTCGCTCGAGGGCCGGGACCTGAGGACATAGAGCATTAAGGGAAGCGCGGGGGAGAGGGAAGAAGCTCGCGAGGGCCTAACCCAGCAGCATCTCAGTTGCCGTCGCGCAAGCCCGACACCTCAACGGAAACTACCCCAAGCCTACGAGATAAGTCACGCGAAAACTGATCCGACTCAGCGCTTAACCCTCGCCTACTGCAGCTCTGTCACGGCAATGCTGCTTGCCTTTCTCGCCCAGCGGAGGCTGCTTGAGCGCTAAAGGGGACCTCCTGAGCATCGCGACCGGCTCTTATGGACCTTGGGCGCTCACCTCCGGCCTTGACCACGGCATCACGACAGCATACCAAAGAACGGTGAAGCTTGCTCGGGATCGGGACCTGTCAGCATAGAGCACCAAGCCCTCGTGAGGAAAGAAAGGGGGAGCCAAGGCGGGATAGGACAAGCATCTCGCGTTAATTCGTCGTGAGGATATACTATTCACAAAAGACATGGCCATCGCCTTACATGCCCCCGCGGGGTGGTACTTCAATTCCTCGCAGGAAACAAAAGGCGCTAATCCTAAGGAGCGCTAACTACGCACGCCTCCATGGGAGACGCCATCATCAACAGTGGGCCGTCAGGCACCAGCGCCAACCCCATCCAGATCAGTGGCGTCGGCGACTTGACGAGCCTGCCCTGCTCCGAGCACGACGCAAGCTCGGGGGCTCGTAGCTGTCGTCGCTCGTCTCCGGGGTCGCGTGAAGCTCGGCGGAGTCGCCGGGTCCTCCAGCACCTTCGCCGCCGCCGGAGGAGCTGCTGGGGGAGCGATTAGCGGGCCAGGTCCTCGCTACGGTGATGCCCCGTCCGCCTTTCTCAGGGCAGCACTCCAGCCAGCGTCCTTCCGCGTCGAAGACCTTGAAGAACATCAGGGAGGCGCCATCGTAGACGAGGTGGATTACGAGGGCGCCCCCTGTCCGGCAGACCCGGGCGATCTCGCCCCAGCTGCGGGTCATGTAGACCTTGCCCGGAGCGACGACCTCGACCTCCGCTCCGATCGCGGGGGTGCCGCAGTCAGCGTGCTGCAGCCAGAGCTCAAGGGGTCCCCTCGGCGGGATCTCAAAGGCGAAGGAGGAAGGAAGGCGAACCCGAGACCGAGGAGCCATGGCGGCGTGGAGCACAAGCTCGCGAGAGGAGCCCTCGGCGTGGACTCCAGGAGGAACAACGCGTACCGCCGTAACCCGCCGCCGGCGGCGGCGGCACCAGCGGCGGCGGCGGCATCGGCGGTGCCGCTCGGCGCCTTCTTCTTCAGGGCCCCCGATCCGAGCATACAAGGGCAGCGGGAACCCCAGCGGTGACCGCTCGTACTAGGGCCTCGATGCCTCCTGTCGTGCACACTCGTCTCGGCGGCGGAGGACTAACCGCTTCTTTGGCGGAAGCGGGTCAGGACCCTCTCGGGGGGCCTTTCCCTTCTCCTCTGCAGAGAACCGGCGGATTGGTGCCATCGGCGTGAGGTGGAGCGATGGCGAAGATGAAGAAGAGGAGGAGTAGCAGAGGGAGATGAACTGGAGCGGCTCGCGCCGTTCCGTACTTATAGACGGAGGAGGCCAACCGTCGGCCTCCACGATCGCAGGTAATCATGACCCGTCTTTGCATGCAGGGACTTGTCAAGTCGTGCGGTTGCCGAGGCGTCGTGGGGAAGCGGAGACGCCCACGTCCAATCAACCGCCACGCGGCACCCAAGGCCGCAGGCTGTTGGGGCCCGCGGCGCTTCGCACTTGCCCCTTCGCTTCTCTGCTAAGCCAAGTCCGGACGCTCCTTGGACCCGGGGCTCTTGTCGGCGTTTCGGGAATGGGGTCCCAGACTTGCTCACTGCGGCTGCGGCATGGCTCAAGTGGGGCCCAATGCAGCCCAGCTTCATCAGCTCAAGCTCAAGACCCTCGCGAGGGGCCAAGCCTCGCGGGGCGGACGGCATGGAGCTTCTTCAGGAGCAGCCTCCTCAGGCGGGCTCGCGAGGAGGCGGAGAGATCAAGGCGGGGCACCTCCCGAGGGGCCCGTGATGCAAGCCATGACGATCGGAGGCCAGGCGGGTGCCAGGCGGGCGCCGGCTTGCTCAGTGTCCTTGTTTCCCTTTCGGTGCTAAGGGGGCAAGCACAGGCCAAGGCATCAGGCAAAGGTTACCGTTTCGGTGCAACAAGACCAAGACCAGCAGAACGGCAGGATGGAGATCATCGTGGAGCCCAGGACGGCGTCACCGTCAGAGCCTTTGGCAGCCGAAGACCAACTTTAGTCAGGATAAGTGTACCAGATGTTCCCCTTTAAAATGGCCAATTATTGGCGCCCTTCTCGCTCATTATTTGGGGAGAGGCCCAGTGCCTCGCTCTATAAATAGGACTTGCCACCACAAGGTAGAGGTATCTGGAGATCGACCAGAGAGAGAGGGAGAGAAGCAACTGAACTCACCCAGGCAGTTCATCGCACCAGCTGAAGAACAGCCCCCTCGCGAGGTTGTTCTTCCTTTGTACTGTTCGTCATCAGCCCCTGAGGCAATCCACCACACCACGCACTGGTGTAGGGTATTACACCACAATGGTGGCCTGAACCAGTATAAATCTCGTGTCCTCTGTGTGTTCATCTTTCTTGCCTAGATCTTTGCGAGACTTCGAGACATGAGCTGGCAGGGGAGAGATCATCGTGCGCACCCCAGTGTTCGAACCTCAAGGGTCTGCCGGAACCCGAAATCCGACATAATCCGTGTAAAGAAGCTTTGCACCGACAATCCTATCCCCGGGAATAACTCCCCGACCCTTTATTGGAACCCTTGAAATTTAGGGCATGCTCCTTTGACTTCTCAAACTCCTCTTTGATGCTCATGATCATTTCAACATTCTCATCGTCCGAATCCGACGAGGTAATGAACTCACTGAATGTTAATTCGTCAAGGTCAGGGTTCCCATAGCCATCATTCCACGACGAATCCATTGATGACATGGAAATAATGACCGAAAGAATAAAAATCCGGCTCCAAAATTTCATCGAACACGTAGAGCGTGAGGTGTAAATTTGGGGGAGTTGGATGTATCGGGACGGCATTCGATGGCGGAGATCTGGTCGACGGAGGTGTGGGTTGCGGCCTCCGGTGGCGAAACCCTGGGTTGGGGATGACAGCAGAGCAACAATGGCGGGGAAACTCCGGTGACGGCTGTGCGGACGAGGAACGACAGAGAAGAGGAGAGGATTGGTCGGGCAAGGAGGAGGTGGTGGACGGATATGGGTGAATTGACGCGCAGCCTTGTGATCAAGACGTGACGGGCACATCCGAGCGTCCTCATATCTGCCTCAGATATGGTCGGGTGCTGTGAGTGCTAGTCAGTCCGTGCGTTTGGACCAGGTATACGGGGATTCTAGTTTTTTTTTGAACATCAGTACAAACACAAGCGCTCATATACACGCGCATACACTCACCCCTATGAACGCACACACGCACACCCTACCCCTATGAGCACCTCCGAAAGCGGCCGACATATCATCTTGAGATTCTGAAGTCATCGAGGCGCCTCGTCATCGACGGAACGTCTCCTCCCATCTGAATCGCGCGTCGCGAAATCTTGAAATAAATCCAGAAATAAATCGAAGACCGCGATTTAAGCGCAATAAATTTGGATATCGCGCCTCTAACCATCCAAACACAGGTTGGTTCGCACGGGGCTTCTAATTGACACATGCGTGCGAGGTGCGAGCCATCTAACGGCGCAGAGCGCGTTCGTGGGCGCCGATCAGAAAACTGACGTTAACATTTTTATCATTTGTCATTTTTGGGTAAATAAAAAACCCAATCCCCGCACACACTTGGGCGCCGTGCCGAGCCGCCGCATGTCGACGCGCGCACGCAACCGAACAACCACATCCGTGCTCCCCGAACCGCTCCAAAAGACCAAAATGCACCGGAGATATCTATGCGTCCGTCTCTTCTTCTCCACCCGATCATCCATCCCCCCTTTGGAACCTTTGGAGCATCCGCTCGAACAAGGCGCACGAGTCGAGTTCCCCACGTCTGTCTCGGTCTGTTCGCTCTCACGTCACGCGATAAGCCCGTGTTTTTTCCGTCCCTCGCGTCTGCTCCCCCCACCTTCCCATCATCACGCGGCGCTAACGAGTAGCGACGCGGACAGGGGTTGCGTGACACTACCGGCACTGCAGCAGCACGGGAGCCATGGCGCGGGAGGAGGAAGGACCCGCAATGATGGACGCCGCGGGGCGACGCCTCCGCGTGGTCTCCGCGCACCTAGAGCCGCAGGCCGGCGCCACCGCCAGCCTCGCCGCTAACCCCACCGCCGGCGAGTACGCCCACGGTACTTCTCTCTTCTCTTCCCTCGCCCCTTGAGGTCTTGACCCTTTGGCCTGCATGTCCTAGTTGGACCGGCCTTCAGCGGGATGCTCTAGGATTTGGATTTCGCGTTCGATTCTTTCAACAGCACGCTTTAACGGGGATAGCGACTAACGCTGGCGGCGCGGTGGTGGTCAGAATCCTGTTGAGTGGCTCACGAATCGGGGCGGGGCACGGCGCATCTGCTCCGTCTCTCGCTTGCTTTTCCGTTGTGAGTTTGTTATATAATGGATTTCACTTTCCTGGAAAAGTAACATAGTACCAGAAGAGAGTGGTTGCTCCCGCACTAGACTGGGCAGGTTGTTTTGCGAAGGGTCCATAGCTTCCCTTTTTGGTTTGTCGGCACCAGGAAGGTGTGAATGGAACGGAATCCTCTATATGCAATCTGAAAAGCTTGAATCGCTTGCTGCAATCTGATCGGGATGCCTCTTCCTGAAAGGCTGAGTGCAAGGCTGTAGCTTAATCCTGGCTAAAGCAAACTCAAAAAGTACCAAATAAATTGGAATATTCCTTGCTACTTTTTGGGCCTGTTCGTGATTATTGGAATAGTTTATAGTATGTTTTTTTATGAATCTACTTAGAACTCTAGTGCATGGTTTTCCTTGCATGAACAGTGGTGTTATTGGTGTATTCAATGGGGTTTGCAAGAAGCCCCACCATGCCAGGCTTGGACCTTCTCTCTTTCAGACATTTTAGCGGAACAATGTATTTCTCGATACAATTTTACTTGATCTGAGCCTACCTCTACATCTCTCTAAATTCGTACCCGTATCCTGATCTGAAATATGGACAGAGACAGACAGTGGTTTTGTTATTAATTGTATATACCCCATCTCGACCCTATGATCCTAACAACATTTGTCAAATTTGCCGCTCAATTGCTAAGCATATGTGTTATTATTTGGAGCTTTGCATATTTGAGTTTAAATGGCACGTGCCCCAGGGATAATAATGCATGTGTTTGTCCTTTGTTTGAGAAAAGGCTTCTTTAAAAAAATCGATCACTAACGATTCAATGTACTCTCGATTTCACTTAGCATTCACTAGCACCGAATTTTTATTTTGTGAAATAGCATATTAAGAAGAAACTATCATTGTTAACTCAGTGCGCATATCTTCTTCAGTGCAGGGCTACAGCGTTGTTCTGCCTGAAAAGTTGCAAACTGGAAAGTGGAACGTGTACCGGTAGGTTATTTATATGTTATAAAATGCATTTTCATATACTGTTGCTCACAATTACTGTTACAATCCTGCAGATCTGCAGAGTCACCTCTGCGTTTAATTAACAGATTTCCTGCTACTCCAGACATTGGAACACTGCATGATAATTTTGTGTAAGAGTACTCACAATTTCTTGAACATGTGAACTTCTGTTTCTTAATATCCATCTAAACTTAATCATATACTTATGTTAGCAAACTCTCATTTCGAATGATTAGTGCTGCAGTAGCCTTTCAGATTATGTCCTCCTTATTTACTGAATATATGCTAGAAAGATGGAAATTTCTAGGGAACCTTTGAAAGGCAGAGTTCAGCAAAACGACTGTCAATTTTTTTTCCTGAGGAAGCTCTCACTATTTATTGCTATTTGGGCTGTAGTCTGGCAGATCCTAACTAGAAACAGAGTAATATGCAAGGGAACCTGTTTATTTATTGTACAACTTCATATGGTATCCCAAATTGTGCAGGTATGCAGTTGAGACTTTTACAGATTGTAGATATCTGGGTACAAGAGTGTGCGCTGATGGAGCAGTTGGAGAGTAAGGATCGAGTAACTGAGTATTCCTTACCTTTTCATTTTGTAGCCTTTTTCATGATTGTCTTGTTTGATTCTTATAAATGGCATATAACATTGCAGTTACAAATGGATGACGTATGGAGAAGCTAGTACAAGCAGGACTGCAATAGGTTCTGGTCTTATTTATCATGGAATATCTGAAGTGAGTCATCAAGATCTCAACGAGCACTTGCCCTTTTGTTATTGACTAGTAACAAGCAGATACCTTGCCATATATTGCTATCTTGATATTAGCACCTCAAGTTTCCCAGATTAACTTATTTGTACTTACTTCAATTCTTTTTATCTGAACCAGGGTGCACGCATTGGTCTGTATTTTATAAACAGACCTGAGTGGATCATAATTGATCATGCTTGTGCTGCATATTCATATGTATCTGTGCCACTTTATGATACTCTTGGTATGTTCCTATTACCAAATGATCTTTGCTCCATGTTTCAGTCATCCAGTAACATTTTCTATGTAATATACTTTCTGTAGGTCCAGATGCAGTTCAGTTCATTGTGAACCATGCAACAGTAGAAGCTATTTTCTGTGTGCCTCAAACGCTAAGCACTGTGAGCTTTAATCCCTTATTGCAACCTTAAATGATGACTGTTTTCTAAACTCCATAAAAGTTGGACCTTCCCTACAGTTTCCGCTAAAAAAATCCATAGAAGTTCTACTACTCATGCCATTTCTGATACCCATTGTCGAGTCCTAATTAGCAAGGCTGGCAAGTAGCTAATTATTTCCAGTAATTTACCTATACTTCTAGGTGTTAATCTCATCCTGCTATGGTCTTAATTTATGTTGAATATGACTCTTTATGAGGGGCTTCACGATGTCATGTCAAATACTTATTTTCTGGACTGACTGTATCAAGTATACAAAAGATTAATGCGGCCGGTATTGGGCCTCTATCTTGAAATAGATTTTACTTGGACTTAATCCAAATGTTATTATAGTTTGAAACACTACATCAGTTTATAGATACCTCTCAGCATTCAACTATGCATTGCATCAGGTACATTTGGAAAGAAGCATATATAATTTCCAGCTATGATCTTAACTATATTAATCCCTTGATTGCAGCTGCTAAGCTTCCTAACTCAAATGCCATGTGTGCGTCTTATAGTGGTAAGTGTGGACCATTTACAATACTTTATGCAATGTAGCGGTGATGTTTTTACGAGAACTTCTCTTCTGTATTTGAATCTTCTTTTTTGTATAGGTAGTTGGTGGAGACAATGCAAATATGCCATCTGCAACAGCAGCTGCTGGAGTGGAAATCATAACTTACTCCAGGCTACACAGCCAGGTAGGCTCGCTAATTGACCCTTCATTTAAAAAAACAAACATCTGTTGTGAATTTTTAATGATACATAAGAGGTTTACCTGTTGACGGCCGGATCCCCCCGGGGTAGGCCTATGATGAGGATATGGCCCGACAGGCCCTCCCTGCCGAGTCTTCTTCGAGCATACCACTCGGCTGGGCCGGCATCATTAATCCCATCTGGCTAAACTGCATCACGACGTTCATCCGACTGAACCGGTCGTGGCGTTACCAATGGTGCCATAAACCTCAGTTACACTATGATATCACCAATGGTGCCATCAAGGCCCTGGTAACGACCAACTTAAGTGCGCCGTTATCAGGACGTGGGCATAATGCCATTGTATTCTCTGCTTCGTCACCCTTATATAAGGCAAAGTTAGAGTAGAATCCAGAAAAGCTCAGTAGAATCACCGAGATCCACAAGATCACTCGGACACTACATTGTAACCACATTGTAACCACATTGTTCATACAAGATAGAAATATCCAGCAGGAGTAGGGTATTACCCCTAGAACAGTGGCCAGAACCTGCGTGAAACCTCCACTGTGTGAAATCTTGTACCTAGATCGTCCATGTGTGCCTTGCCTCCACAAAAATCCCCAAATCATGCATATTGCCGCAAAATCCCCGCGACACCTATGCAAGTCACTTCTCATAGGCTGCGTGTATCATGATACTCATTGTGTAGCTTCATTGTGCGCCTACTTCTAAATTCTAAGGGTATATAATGCAACATTTGAACCACAATTCCTGAGATATGAACTAGTCAGCTGCACTTCGTCATGTCTGCTACATTGTTTAACTTCTAACCCATTTGCAAGACTTGTTTTGTACACAGTAAGTTGCTGTGACAATTAGCTTCTGCTTATGTTAGAACATGCAGCGCTTAGCTTGCCGTGTAAATGGTATATGGTGAAGTTTTTCTTCCTTTTTGGTTGAAAATTGCTTAATGCAGAATGTGAAATTCGATTATCCAGTTGTAAGTAAACTGACTGGGTGATGTGTGTATGTTTATTCTGGTACAACAGTTATTTCTCCCCATTTTGTGAACCTTGTATCTCAATGGGACAATTACCGTGCTAAAGATAGCCAGGATGCTTGGCTGCAAGTGATTAAAGGTTGGGATGAACGCATATTTGGGAGAGTATGTCTATTCTTGTCTGCGTGAAACTTAGATATGTGGCATCGTTATGACATTAGTGGATGCTCAGGCTCTTAACCTTTCCTAACACAGTACAAACTCTAATGGTATATTCCTTTAGAACCCCCCCATCCCCCAGTTGCCCAACTCCCTTGTTTCCTTACTGCTGCAAGTCCCTGCCCAATAGGTGGCCATCTCTTCATCTCCTGTTGCAAATATGTTTGGCCTAACTGAGCTGCACCCTTTCACGGCTCTCTTCATCTCTTGATCTAGCACACAGCTCTCTCCGACGCACCAGACCAGTTGATATGGAAGTGGACGGCTAATGGTATATTTTTTTTCGAAAAGGGGAGCTTTATTACTTAAAAGATTTAAGCATTACACCCGGCCTCTGCATAGCTAAGATGCACACAGCCAAACAATATCCTCTCATTCAATAAATAAATAAATAAATAAATAAAGGCGAAATACAAGGAAAACATGCAGTATCCGTATAACGCCTAAAGCGGAGGGAGGCCAATCCTAAGATCATGCTGCCACCCATGTTGGGTAAAAGTATCCCTCGCCGTAGCCTCCAATCGTGTACACACCTCCATAAATAGGTCTCGATTCTCCACACGTTGTAGAGAGGACCATAAACGAAGAGTCCCGGTACATCTGTAGATAACCTGCATAAGAGAAGTACTTTTATCGTTAAAAACCTTATCATTTCTACAGAGCCAAAGCGACCAAATAACGGCAAGCGCTCCCACTCTGAGAAGGGTTCTAAACCTGTGATCAATCCCATGTAGCCAGTTGCCAAATACATTAGCAACACTACAAGGAGGATACAAGCCAGAAGCTATTTGGATGACTGACCAAATAGAACGAGCCAATTTGCATTGAAAGAATAAATGTTTTATTGTCTCATCATGGTGACAAAAGACACACTGCGGACTTCCATGCCAATTCCTCTTAATAAGGTTATCTTTAGTAAGAATGACTCCACGACGAAGATACCATGCGAAGATTTTATTCTTAAGCGGTATCTTCATCTTCCAGATCTTCTTGTTATTATCAACTGGCACATCAGACTGGATTAACGCTCTATACATAGACTCTACAGAGAACTGTCCATTCCATGTAGGTTCCATCGAATACATCAGACCCATGTGACAATTGCCTTTGTGGACAACACCGGAGCAGGATGTTCCACGATTGTAGTCTGGGTCCAAATAAATCCTTCGAATGTCACATTTGGCGGAAATGATTCCATTACCGTGGCGATAGTATCGCCCTTGTGACGCATAATGTTGTATAGAGCGGATATTGTTCCCGGAGAGTGGCATTTCCTAGCCACATATCCTCCCGAATCTAATTTCCGAGCCATCCTTAATCGAGAAAGATCCATAGCAAAAGAAATATTTCTTCGTAGCCATTAGACCCGCCTAAAAGTGAGAATCCCGTGCTTCCAATATACTTGGGATCTTGCCTTGGAGCCCACATATTTCCGTCGAGGAGGGTTTGCCATACACCATCTTCCGTTAGTAATTTAAACAACCATTTGCCGAGTAGGGACCTATTCTTAACCTCAAGGTCATGAATGCCCAACCCGCCTTGGTCTTTGGGACGACAAACCACACTCCATTTAGCCAATCGATATTTCTTTTCTCGCTATCTCCTTGCCAAAAGAATCGTGATCGGAAATAATCCAATCTATGTAAAACTCCTTTTGGCAACCGGAAGAAGGAGATCATATATAGTACCATATTACTTAGTCTTGAATTTATTAGGACCAATCTTCCTCCTAGAGACAAAGAGCTTACCTTTCCAACTGCTAAGTCTTTTTTGCAGCCTCTCCTCGACGTGTTTCCATTCAGCATTTGTAAGTCTCCGATAATGTATCGGTATCCCCAAATATGTGATCTAAACTCGCCCAACCCACATCCGAACAGTTCGGCATCTGGTGAGCCTCGTCTCGGGCCTCGCCAAAGCAAAACAATTCACTTTTATGAAAATTGATCTTAAGACCTGAGAGTTGCTCGAATGCTGATAAAATTAATTTCAGATTTCTCGCTTTCTCGAGGTCATGATCCATGAAGAGAATTGTATCTTCGGCATACTGAAGTATGGAGAGGCCACCATCAACTAGATGATTTACTACCCCATCAATTTGTCCATCAGCCTTGGCACGCTCAATCATGACTGCTAGCATATCCGCCACTATATTGAACTCAAGGCTGATTTTCTCCGTGAATTGGTTAATCTGGCGAAAGATAATCCCTACCCCATTCTTATAGGAGGGGATTTCAATTTGCTTCGTTTTCCAAATGAGAAAAGCCGTGGTAGGTTTGATAATCATTGGCCTTTCCTTTTCAATGCTGTCATCGACAGTCTCGATCTGCGAGAGGTTTCCATGATTGGAAGACAATTCACTTGGGCGAACAGTCTTCCGGAACCAACATACGAGAAACTAGATCGCGTTTTAATGGATACTGACTGGGAATCTAAATTTCCTATGGTGTCTGTTCGTGCTCTACCTCGTATCGAGGCCATATCAGACCACGCACCAATTCTCCTAACTACTGGTTTGCCACGACCACAACATAGACGCAAGTTCAAGTTCGAACTTGGTTGGTTGCTCCGGGATGGCTTCCATGACATGGTCAAGAAGGTATGGGAGAAACCGGTGGCCGGGGATACCCCAATACACAAATGGAATAACAAAATGCGTGCATTACGTAAATTCCTTGGTGGTTGGGCTAGGCATACAGTGGGTATCCTCAAAAAGGAGAAGCTTCTTCTTTCATCTATCATTGATGAATTAGAAGCATTGGCAGAGGTTAGACCATTATCTGAGCATGAAATCGAGATCAAGAGTCAATCGAATGCACAGATAGCAAGCATGCTGCGTGAAGAGGAACTCAAATGGTACCAACACTCTAACTCTCCTTTTATCCTGAAAGGTGATTCGAATACTAGATATTTCCATGGCGTCGCCAATGGCAGACACCGGAAGAAACTTATTCATTCACTTCAACAGGATGAGGGCACAATTGAGGGACATGAGCAACTTAAATCTTATATCACTAATTATTATAAAAATTTGTTCGGAGCCCCAGAGGAAGGAAACTTCTCGATGGATGAGTCTCGAACAGATGACATCCCTCAGGTCTCTGATGAGGAAAACAACCTTCTAACAGCACCATACTCCGAGGAGGAAGTTAGAAAGGCAGTTTTCCTAATGGAGCATAACAAAGCCCCGGGTCCGGATGGTTTTCCCGCAGAGTTCTATCAGAACTTCTGGGAAGTCATCAAACCGGATCTCCTCCTCTTGTTTAGCTATCTACATGCTGGCCAACTAGATTTGTTTCGCTTAAACTTCGGTGAGATTATTTTATTACCTAAGGTTAATGAGGCTGAAAGGATACAACAATATAGACCTATTTGCCTCCTTAATGTTAGTTTTAAAATATTCACGAAGGTTGCAACTATTAGGCTGAATTCGGTTGCTGAACATGTGGTTCGTCCTTCACAGACAGCTTTTATGCAAGGTAGACACATCCTAGACGGAGTTGTTATCCTTCATGAAACTGTCCATGAATTACATAGAAAAAAGTTGAATGGGGTCGTACTTAAAATAGACTTTGAAAAAGCTTATGACAAAGTCAAATGGCCCTTTCTTCAACAGACTCTCAGAATGAAAGGATTTTCTGCAGAGTGGCGCGCAATGATCCATAGCTTTGTTTCAGGCTAATGGTATATACTCGGCACAATCCTGCTACCTCGAAACCTTTCACGGCTCCACAACATGCGCATCCTGGAAGCTCTTTTGGAAGAACTGGGCACCCCCACACGTCAAATTCTTCCATTGGTTAGCCAACCAAGATAGATGCTGGACCACGAAATGGCTAGCCCGGCATGGCCTGCCGCACCACACCCACTTCCCCCTCTGCGATCAGGCCCTAGAAACCATGCGGCATCCACTCCTGGAGTGCCCCTTCGCCCGACACACTTGCATGAGATCCTCGCTTGGCTGAGGATGACAGTCGCTGCCCCAAACCAGGAGGACACGCTCATGGACTGGTGGCTGAGCGCAAAACAGAAACGCCAAAGCAGCTGCGCAAGGGCCCGGGTTCCATCACCCTACTCACGCCCTGGATGATCTGGAAGCATTGAAGCGATTGCATCTTCGAAGGTGCCGAGCCCTCCATTCAGACCCTTGTTGACAATATCAGGACCGAGGCCACGCTCTGGGCTAGAGCAGGTGCATGGGGCCTTCGACTGATACTGCCAGCAACATGGGATGTTCATTGATTGTAACCTTTTTTCTATGCTACTGCCTCTTAGGAGGTTGTAACCAAAAAACTCTTATCCTTTCAATGAAATGAAACGCAGTCTTTGTGTTTTCTCGAAAAAAAAACTGAGCTGCAGCGTTGGCGCAATGTACTAGCGTGCGCAACATGTAACGACAAATTGTAGAACTACCACATGGATTAGGCACTCTACTGTTGAAGCCACAGTTTTTTTATAGTTTTTTCTGTTTAATAACAACAGTACTTGTGTTAGTAGGCTTATATGCATGCTGGATATATTGCCTTCATTTTAGTGTGTATTGACTCCATGCATGTGGGATTCAATAATGTCCTATGTTGCCTTTTTAACTCAGGGAAAGATGAGTTCTCAAACTTACCGTCCTCCAAAACCTGAAGATGTTGCCACTATCTGCTACACAAGTGGCACTACTGGCACACCAAAGGTAAACATTCACTGTTTTTTATTATTCTTTGCTTCATCATGAAACTCTTCCGCTTCTACTTTCAGACATGTGATATTGGATGCCAATCTTTTCCCAGGGAGCTGTTCTTTCTCATGAGAACTTAATAGCGAATGTTGCAGGATCAAGCTTGGGCGTTAAGTTTTACCCCTCTGACGTGTGAGGATTTCATATACCCTTTCTTTTTTTGCCGTAGATTATTCAATGTACAAAAACTCATTTTTTGTATGATAATAACATTGTCATGTCTCCTCAGGTATATCTCATATCTACCTTTAGCTCACATCTATGAGAGAGCTAACCAAATTGCACTGCTTCACTATGGTGTTGCCATTGGATTTTACCAAGGGGTATGCAGATTTGAAACTATTTAAGATGAGAGTTAGTAGTACTTTGCATTATTGTTGGAGTAACTAGGTACCTATAGAAACTGAACGACACAAAGGACATGTATTGAGAGAAGTAACTGACAATATGTGATCCTGTATAAGTTTTACTCATCTAATGCAATAGTTTGCACTTGAGTTGTTTTTGGTCTGGGTAACTTATCATAAAAGCTCTGGATCGTTCAGAGACTACTTGAAGGCCATATGCATCAAGATCTTTCATCACCAAGATAGTATTTTAACCATCCAATTATAGTACTTGTCATGAGTATATATACCGATGTTTCCAGGATAATTTGAAGCTGATGGATGATTTGGCTGCTTTGAGACCAACCGTATTCGCAAGTGTTCCCCGGCTATATAACAGAATTTATTCTGCGTAATACAACTATACCAGTTATTACACATTTTCATGTTCATTATGCATATTGCTAGCCATACCTTTTCTGAGGTCCATTTTCTTCAACTAGGTTTTGTTAACTGGTTCATTGCTTGTTTACTCCATAGAATCACAAATGCTGTCAAGGATTCCGGTGGGCTAAAAGAAAGATTATTCCGTACTGCGTACAACGCCAAGAGACAAGCGCTTATGAATGGTAAGCACATCATGAAGTTCATTTAAGTTCAGTGTTCCGTCCATCATATTTTTGTCTAGAAACCAATTAACATAATTGTTGTTTACCAGTGAAGCATGAACTCAGCACACCAATACTTGTACACCATGCGCCAATTAGTTGTTACACAATTCACTGTATGCACCTGTGTATGTTGACCATAACGCGTTATCCTGTAGATTGATTGATTCTTTTTTTAATTGAAAGTGTAGCAGCAGCCCCAACAGTAGAATTTTATTAGAGACCAAGCATATGTAGAAGAGGGGCATGTGCAAGCAAAATTATTCTATAATTTTATAAAATCCGACATTGTTCCTTTTAAAGAGCCTATACTAAAGATGATGTTTTGTTCCTTCTCCTTCCTGTACAATTCGTGCCTAGGGTTCCGTTTTCCTTCAGGTTAGCTTTAGTCAGATTGGGCTCGCTTTCTTGTGCTCCTTCTGCATTCACTTAGTTTAGAAGTTTATTGTGCTTTCTTAAAGTAGTCCTAAATGCCAGAATACTGTCTGTTTTTTTCTTGTAAATGAACGCTAGATATGAAGATAAGTGGCTGCTGACATGTTTAACCTAGAGACTGAAAATACCAAAGGTGCAAGTGAACGACCAAATGGGTTCCAACTCTTTATGTAGGTCACTCTTAATAAGATTAAAGGGGTTGATATGTGTGATAATTGGAAAGATAGAGCTTATGTAGCATTTTCATGATTTTCTTGTAGATAGCAAGTAATCATAATTTCCAAGTTGGAAACATGGATAGTAATCCTCTTGTGTTAGTTATATTTCTGTTGCTTAGCAATAACTGAATACTGCAAGATGCAAATTTCATTCTTCTTGTAAGCACACCATATTTGCCATTTGATCCACTTTCATTCTCTTGCATATATAATGAAATTTACTTACGACGTTGTGTTTTAGGACGAAATCCTTCCCCAATGTGGGATAAGTTGGTATTTAATAAAATAAAAGCTAGGCTTGGTGGACGAGTGAGGCTTATGACTTCAGGCGCTTCTCCATTGTCAGCAGATGTAATGGAGTTCCTAAGAATGTAAGCTTATACCTTGTGTGCTGCCGTGCGTGATAATTGTTGGTAACTCCATGTTCTTAGTAAGTAAACACTGTTTTAACTTTCTGTAGATGCTTTGGTGGTGAGGTTCTTGAAGGCTATGGAATGACAGAGACATCTTGTGTCATCACTACAATGGATATCGGTGACAAATTAATTGGTCATGTTGGATCACCAAACCCTTCCTGTGGTAAGTTTTGTGTTTGGTTAAAATGTGTGCTTAGGTTGACCATAATATTCTCGTGAAGTCATTATTTTATGTTATTAGTGCATAGAGAATCCATTCTAGTAATCTCTACTATTAAAGGGGAATTGGGGATTTTATGTTTGTATGTCCAGCCCCCCCCCTCCTCCCCCACATCCCGCGTGAACTTCAAATCAAATCAAATCTTATCAAAACCTTAACTAAATCAAAAATTTCCTTGCCTTTCCCTACCATACTCAAATCAAATAAAATCTTACCAAAATCTAGAATATGATGGGTGTAAGATTTATGTCGGACATGATTGGTGTTGAACCACTAAAATATGTATGACCCCGTTGCAAAGCACGGGCAATTAGCTAGTGATGAGTAAATGTCGGTTAGATTTACTGTTTTTAGAGAATGTAGTAGAGGCTTGCCCATCTTTTCGTTAAGCAAGAACCCAGTCATATAAAATCGCGAAACCGACATGTGGCTAATTTACTAAAAGTAAAGGAAACCACTCACGTTCTACCAACAAACACACTCTAAAGTGGCACAAGCTTGACATCTTCCTTGATACTCCAGGAGGGATACTAGGTCGAATGCTGTCCCTGAACACACTGTTGTTCTGTTCGTGCCACGAAGTCAGCATGTCAGTGTCAGCGTTCATGTCAGATGGAATTCATTCTTTTCTTCAACGCACATCAAAATGCGTACTGTTTTGTATTAGAAGAGCAGCACAATGAGATTGCAGAAAAACAACCAAAAAATCAAACGAAAACTACAAAGTCTAACAAAACCGAATAAAAATGGAACAAGCAAAAACAAGAAGCTTACACAGCGCTACCAAGAAACAAAAAAGGTGAGGAACAAGTAGGTTAACACAAGCAGAGCTGAAGATATTTATTTGAGGTTCATTTAGCAAGGTCCATGGACCCATGTTGAGTGGATTTCTTTATCCAGAGACAAATTATATTGTGTCTTGAGAACTCTTTCAATATCTTTCCATGTTGACAGAAATTAAGGTCTCATTTATAATATGACATGGAGTTTTGTATTTTCTTATTCTCTCTTTCGTAATGCAAATATTGTTTTCATTTCAGAGGTTAAACTTGTGGATGTCCCAGAAATGAATTACACTTCTGAGGATCAACCATATCCTCGTGGAGAAATCTGTGTTAGAGGACCTACAATATTCCGCGGTTACTATAAAGACGAAGTCCAAACGTAATTTGCTATCCTCCAACTCCTATTTGAACTTTTGAATCTATTAAGTGAGCTAAAATAAACGCATTTGAAAATCTGCAGAAGAGATGTCATTGACAATGATGGCTGGTTGCACACTGGAGACATAGGTTTGTGGCTGCCTGGAGGGCGTCTAAAAATTATAGATAGGTAAAACCGGAAAACTGGATGGCAATTATGTGCATTTTGCTTTCATTTAGATTGCTTAATCTAGTGTAGTTTATCTGTTTAGTGCTCTTATACTGTCGATGTGCGAGCTATTAGAACTATCACTAAACAATTGAAATAGCTGAAGAGTATAGTTGATCTATTATCTAACGAAGTTCCAAGTGAAAGTGATTCTTCAGAAAAAGGAAAATGTATGTCACAGGTTCCTGCGGCTGCGAATGCCAGCAAGGGAATAATTATTTGCTGAAAATTATTCTTTTGCTTTCATATTCTTATGACTGATCTTTTGCTTTCATATCCTTACAAGGACTTGAACTTCTGTAGCATGTTGGAGCGCTTCTAAGCTAGTTAGATTTCTGTGATTTTGTTAGTTGTTCAGGGTGCACAAAGTAGACAAGGCGCACATGATTCTATCAAATTATCAACCTATGTCCTTAAGTTTCCATCTGCTTTCGTTTCTATTGAGGGGAAGTTATATCTTATGTATCAGTGCTTTTAACTTCTGTACAGATTTCTATTGCTACTCAGAAATTGCCAAATAAACTCTTAATGCTCACTTGAAAGTAGAATGTATTATGTGAGGTTGTCATGGTAGATGATAAAACTCTAATATGTTATTAGAACTTAATACTATTCTGAAGTGCGGCATGATTTCTTTCAAATTATGGTACTGCTTCTGATCCATATTAGTTGTCATTGAAATGGATGTATCTAGATACATCTGTTTGAGCGACAATTAATATGGATCAGAGGGAGTATGATGTCTGCCACTCAGTTATTCTTTGAATCAATATAATGTCAAGTATGTTAAGGACTATCTAAAGACAAGTTTGCGACCTTAAAATTAGAGTGTTACAGAGTGAAAGCAGCATATCGACCTTCTCAAGTACTGATCAAGATCTGATCACGCATAAATATTATTAGAATTTTGCTCACTGTTATTGAACCGTTGAACTTGGCAGGTCTTTGTCCTGTTAAGTAGTGTAATATTTGGAGAATTTTGAGGAATCACCTCAGATCACAGTTCTGTATCCTTTTATTTAGATTAGAGACTCTTTGGGTAATCACCCAATCTCTTTCCGCAGATTTCCCTAGGTTAATTCATTTAGTATGTTCAACTAGACTTGTTTGGTCTGACTAGTTCTCTTCCATTTCTTACTGTTCTATATTTCGCTGGACTCCAGGAAAAAGAACATTTTCAAGTTGGCTCAAGGAGAGTACATAGCTCCAGAGAAGATTGAGAATGTGTATGCTAAGTGCAAGTTCATTGCTCAATGCTTTATATATGGTAATATTCATGATTTTATATTAGTTGTACCTATCAATTTGGTGACGTGTTTTCTGAGTTGTTGATTTGGATGCAGGTGATAGTTTCAACTCTTTTCTAGTTGCCATTGTAGCAGTTGAACCAGATGTTTTGAAGGCTTGGGCTGCATCAGAAGGAATACAAGTAAGTACTTTAACCTTTCATTTCCCACTACCTTATAAGAGCAAACATTGAGATGAACTCACTGTTTCTACTCAAATTCGACTTAGGGCCTCTTTGAATTGTATGATTTCATAGGAATTTTTGTGGGATTCTTATCCTCAATAATTTGTTTCTTTTTTCCTATTCCTGTGCTTTCCAATTCTTGTGATTCGAAGAAGCATGGGTTGTTCCTAATATTATGTTTGATCATTCATAGAATTAGGCAAGTCCTTTTCATTTAGTGAATTAGCGTTAGTATTGAACACTTAACCTCAAAATGTTGGGTGTGTGATCAGGACCTTCTTGAGCCTTGTGGTAGCTAGAGTGTTGCTTTTAGATATATACAAGCTTATATTCGTGCTACTATCCCGACACCATGCATTATCCTCCAAAGGATTTTAAGAGTTCGTTTACAGTACTTTTTTGTGGTGTCCTGGAATTTTGAAATGCTAGTAACATGGCAGCATGGTATTAGCTGGAAACCGACACTAAACAAACGGCTTAAACTGGTCCCGTTGATTATGTTAGTACAGCGCATTAAAGCAGCACTAGTTCCATTATGGACGGCTGTATGGCAAGAAGACCAGGAGACCAGGATTGTAGTATTGTAGCAGAAGATGGTCATGTGTTGGGCAAAGATTTGCAGCAGCTAATAAAAGAGGAAAGTCCTTCAGGAAAGTATAGGATTAGGAAAAAGTCCTGTTGTGTACGAAAAGGTCTATTAAGTCTAATCGCATTAGGAGTGATCAAGGGTCTAAACCTCCACCATATAAAGGATCCCATGTATCTATGTTTCAGGGAAGCAAGAAATAATCAATCTAATCTCTCTCCCTATCCTCTCTTTCTGAACCTATGTCCACCCAATCTCTCGCAGCCAGAGTCTGGCTACCTTCAGCATGGTAGTTATCATTCACAAATCACAACAGGTCGAATACTTCATTTGCCACCAATAGAGGTCACTATCTTGGTTTTCTGGATGAGTTGGCTTACATTGAGAGAGAGATATACCAATTTCTTCCCATGGGGGGCCCTGTTAATTCATGCGAACATTCTTATCATATACCAAACAAGGGAATGGGAGTAAAATTCTATTCCCATGCCTAATTCTTTGATGAACTCCCTTGTGTGAATTCCCCCTCCCCTTCCCTTCCCAAAGGTTACCAAACAGGATGCAAGTATAGGAAAGATAAAAAAAAACCATTTTTCTTGTTCTTATGATGACTGGGAGACGACTACTTCAGGGTTTCACATTATCACGATCATTGCATACTATGCATACAAGCACACTTTTCCTCCTGTTCAAATATTCCTAAAAATATTGATTTGCAAAGTCTACAAGTTTTACTGGGAAACCTCTTTTGAGAAAGTTGTTATGTCTCACTTTATTTCTCAAGACCATGAACGAAGGAAAGTTTCGTTCCTGGTTTCATGCTTAAAGTGGTGCTGAGAAATAACACACTTGGGTCCTACTTTCTTGTGTTATTGTTATTCATATATCCTCCAATGGTTCTCGCATACAATTCAATCTTGTCATGTTATTTTCTAATATACATCCCGTCTAATCTCTAGAGCGAGGATTTAAGACAGCTTTGTGCTGACCCGAGAGCAAAAGCTGCTGTCTTGGCTGACATGGATTCTATTGGAAAGGAAGCACAGGTTTCTCTCTTCACTTCCGACTGTACATACATTCTCCATAAGTAATCTATTATGTGTATCATCCCTTGATAAATATTTGTATTATCATGTACCAGCTAAGAGGTTTTGAATTCGCCAAAGCTGTTACTCTTGTTGCTGAACCATTCACAGTAGAAAATGGTCTCCTCACCCCCACGTTCAAGGTAAGCACGTTCATTCTGTTACAGTAGTACTCCCTCCGCTCGGAATTACTCGTCCAAGAAATGAATGTATCTAGATGTATTTTAGTTGTAGATACATCCATTTTTATTTATTTTTGTGACAAGTAATTCCGAACGGAGGGAGTAGGTTTAAATACGGGAAAGCTAATCTCAGTAGTATGAACTCTGAATCCTTTACAGGTCAAAAGACCGCAAGCTAAGGCCTATTTCGCGAAAGAACTCGCAGATATGTATGCACAGCTGCGTGACGCCGAATCAGCTAGGCAGAAGTTGTAATTAATCGAGAAATGTTCAGGAGTAAGGTTCAAACCAATACAGGACAGGTTCACACAACGGATTAAGGATTTCTCATTTGCTCCATGAGCAGGAATACCTTTCAGCCGTCAACAGTCAGGAGTGGTGTTGGGTGTGGTTATTTTTATATTTATATAAAGGAATAAAGTGAAGGCCCCATTATAGAATTTCGTTCGTTATTTTGGTAGAATGCGGTTCATGTCTCCTTGCTGCTGCACAAGGTATACAAAAGACTGAAGATATACCTATACCTGTAATTTATAGGAAAACATTCTGTAACCATCAGAATGTTCAATATATATGTTACATTAAGGCAAAAATTGAGAAGAAAATCTTTACCGGAGCGGTTAGAGTATCTCCAGTTGGACTGGGCAAATACGCCCAAGGATGACAATGGGTAGGGTATGATGCAAGTATAATAATCCCATTGCCTATACCCATGTTCCTCATGAGCGTAAAATCGTACCCATACCCTACCTGTCGGGTAATATCTATGTCCATGCCTCATATCTATTAGGCAGATCAACACAACACTGAAGAATGATGGCGTAATTGCTGGATTCATCTTCTGTACATGTGCCAACCGTTGAGAAGTTTCTATGGTTGAAGAATTGGTTATCGGGAGGAGGATGGGTGGGCATGGAGCTTACATACATATCAGTTCAGGGTTTATAACACATGTTACCCATTAATAAGATGGCTTGGACATACCCAGGTACAAAATTGTATCCATGTCCTATCCACGGCTAGTCGGGTAGGTTTTGGACGCGCTGCCCATGGTACGAAAATGTGCCTATACCCTACTAATTTGGGTGGTGTATCCACGGGTACCCGTGCCTATTGGTAAAATTACCATCCTTAGAGCATTACTAGTAGTACCCCTAAACCCTCAAACCTTCATAAATAACCGCTTTTTTGCGGGTTGCAACAAAAAAAAAACGCAAAGACTAGAACCCCTAAACCCTCAAATCCTCAAAAAGAAAGTAAGGGTCCAACCCTCAAACCCAATTTCGAACCAGTAGAAGTGAGGGTGGAGGCGCTCGACCGACCAGACTCCTTTCCCCATCGCTGGAGGGAATTTTCCTTCAACTCCGCCTCCGGCCTCCCGCCCGCCCATCCCGCCTGCCGCCTCTCCCTCCCTCGGCCTCGCCGCCATCCCGCCTCCTGCGCCCGCTCGCCACGGATCCGCCTCCCGCCTTCGCGTCCTCGGCGCCGTCGCCCTCGCACCGCCCCCGGCCCCATACTGACCTCGCCCTCCGGCCTCCGGCCTGGCCTCCCGCCCGCGACCAGCCTCGGCCTCCGCCGCCGCCGCCCGCCCGCCCGGCCCCAGCGCCCGCCCATGACCTCCGCCCCGGCGACCGGCCCGGCCTCCCGCCCCAGCCGCCTCCGCCCCAGAGGCGAGGCAGGCGGTCTCCTCGAGCCGCCGCCCGTCCGCCCTTCGCCGCCTCCTCCGCCGGCCGTCGCCCCCCCAACCCGCGTATGCTTCATGTTCTTCCTTTTTTCTTTTTTTCCTTTTTATTCATTGTTGGCACTCACAATTTTTTGTTTGTTGTATTGTGTAGATGGAGGTTAACAACAACGACATGGACTCGTTGTCCAATTCGTCGGGTTGGTCCTCATCCGACGATTCGGACATCGACGAGTTGTTGCAAGACGACGACGTCGAGATGATGAGCCTCCTCATCGACGTGCAATCTTTTGAAAACCGCGTGAGGCTGATGGATCAGAGGAGAGGGTCGAAGATGGGGCGAGTCACCATCTACCGGAACCGCGCTCTCGGACACGAGCATTTGATGGAAGACTACTTCGCGGAGGTACCTACATACCCTCCTCGTCTCTTCCGCCGAAGGTACCGAATGCGGCGTAGTTTGTTTGTGAAGATTGTCACCGATTGTGAGGCCGCCTCATATTACTTTAAACGTCGTAGAAACGCCGCCGGTATCATGGGGTTTAGTGCATATCAAAAGATATCGGCGGCAATGCGGGTACTCGCTTATGGCATACCCGCGGATTATACCGACGAGTATCTTCGCATTGGGCAAGATACAACCACGGAGTCAGTCCGTAGGTTTGCCAAGTTGGTGATCAAGTTGTACGGTGAGCAGTATCTTCGGGCACCAAACGAGGAAGATACAAAAAGATTGATGGAAATGAATGAAAAAAGGGGATGGCCGGGGATGCTAGGTAGTCTTGACTGCATGCATGGAGGTGGAAAAATTGCCCAAAGGCATGGCACGAAATGTATTGCGGTAAAAGCCGTGATGCTACCATTGTGCTTGAGGCCGTAGCATCTCAGGACACATGGATTTGGCATGCATTCTTTGGATTGCCAGGAACACTCAATGATATCAATATCCTCAATAGATCTCCTTTGTTCAAAAGATTAATTTCGGGATGCTCCGACTTGCAACTACAAAATCATGGACAATGAGTACTCAATGGGATACTATCTCACCGATGGCATCTATCCCGAATGGGCAACTCTTGTGAAGTCCATCATGGAGAAAAATGGGGTGCCCTTAACAAGAAAAGAGGCTCATTTCACCAAGGCACAAGAGGCAGCCCGCAAAGATATTGAGAGAGCTTTGGTGTTTTGCAAGCAAGGTTTGCCATAGTTCGTGGTCCAGCTCGGTTTTGGGACAAAAACCTTGATGAACATCATGAAATGTTGTGTGATTCGCACAACATGATCCTAGAGGACGAGAGAGGTTAAACCTCCCTTGTTTCTATGACAATGTTGGTACCCGTGTGCAACCGGAAAGAAACCCTTCTCGCATACACGCTTTTCTTCAAGCACATCGTCAGATTGAGGATGCAACCACTCATGGTCAGCTCCGGATGATCTAATAGAGCACCATCGGCGGTTGGATGGGGCGCATTGGCCCATGATGTATCTTTTTTTTTCCTTTCCTATGTCCTATTTGATTCGAACAATTAGTGTTATTTGCTCAAACATTGTTGTAATAATTTGAATGATTATTGTTTTATTCGGTGTTGTAATAATAACTAGAATGATTATTGTTTTATGTCAATTGTGATGGAATTTGTGATATGTCATATGATGAAATGTGTGATATATGAAATGACAGTTTTAAAGGTTGGGGTTGAGGCAAATACTAGAACCCTCAAATCCAACCCTTAAAGCAGTTTACGGTTTGGGTTTGAGGGTTCTAGTCTTTGCCCCTGTTTTTCAACCCTTAAAAGTGTCAAAAACTGGCACTTCTCAACCCTTAAAACTGCTACAAGGTTTGAGGGTTTGAGGGTTCTACTAGTAATGCTCTTACCTTCTCCCAACCCATCTCATTTGTCCTTGCCAGCTGGGGCTGACCCTAGCATGCACGTGGCTCACACATACATATTTTTTAAGGACAATACTAACTTCTGGATGTCTTGCTTTTAGCGATAGATCCGGACGTATTACGTTGAGCCCAATAACCAACTAAGCCACCTTTAGTTGTTTTTATTGTGTATAAACAAGGTTATTTGAACCTTTTTTCTCTCATATTAGCAATAATAATATTTTTTTTCTTGGTAACTTTGGCATCATCGGCATGATAACTATGACCTGAGCAACATGATAACTATACTATGATAAGCCTAATAACTACATTATGAGAAGGTTAATGACTATACCATGAGAAGCATGATAACTTTAGCATGGGACAGTGGTAACTTCACACTGGGGGATGTTTCAACAAAAAAAATTCCTAGATGAAAGTTACCATGGTGTTTAAACTTAAGATATTAGGTATATGGTCCGTAAAATTACCATAAATTTACATGGAAATCACGGGAGAGGTTATGTTTCAACATTTTTTCCTTGAAGTCAAAGTTACCATGGTGGTTGAACGTAAGTTATGAGGTCCGCGTTGCATAAATGAACATTGATATTTACACAGTAGTTACCGGGGCATATTTCAATAACTTTTTCCCATGGTAAAAAGTAATCAATGGGTTGTATGTAAGTTACCGAGTGTGTTGCGTAAATTACCATGCTATTTACACTTAACTTATCAGGGTATATTTCTGCAACCTTTTCCATCTATGGTTAAAAGTTATCACAGGTCTATTGTACGTATATACTAAGTTATTTATACATGAGTTACCAGAGGAGTTTTTCAAGAAAAAAAATCTCCGGCTCAAAAATTACCATGTTTCGGCTAAGTAAGTTATCAGCTCTATGCTGCGTATATTACCATGCTATCTACACAGAAGATACCGGAGGTATATTTCACAATAACCTTTATCATAGGGTCAAAAGTTATCATGATATTTGTACGAGAGTTATCAGCTCTGCATTTGTAAGTTATCACGATATTTATACAGTAGTTACCGGCGGTATGTTTTCAACAGAAAAAAAAACTGATTTAAAGTTAACACCCTTTTTTTAGTAAGTTCGTAGGTAATCACCCAAGAAACCAGGCACATGGTGTGATAGAAACAAATTACAAATAAAAAATAAAAGTGGAAGTGTATGAGTGTTAAATATGGATCATTTGATTCCTGAGACGTTCAAAGCTAACCCCTAAAATTATGGATTTCACCGGTTATTTGGTTCAGTTTTGTAGTGTACCAAACTGATTTTTTTTAGGGGTGCCAAACTGATACTTTATTTTGTGCCAAATTGATGCATTATTTTGTGGGCTGTAACTACTGCCTTGTAGGTTTAAGTATATAAAATTGCTTATTCTACACAAGAACGTAGCATGGACTAGTTGGTAGTTTCGCTTACCAAACAACCAGAGGTCCAAAGCTTGATCCCTGGCACTAGCATATAATTTTTACCTCTTGAGAAAAGAATAGAAGATGGAAAAACGAGAGAATGATAACAGAACGAGCGAGTAACGTATAACGTCCAGTTGGCAGGAAGTTAGAGTAATGTACGACAGAATCGTTAGGATCTGTCGCTAACGTCGAGTCGGTAGAAAGTTAGCTTTCTCGATTTTTTAAAAGCAACTGCCAAGCTTGGGGAGGTTCCCCAGTATCGTATCTGAAGGAAATAAGCCCTAGAGGCAATAATAAAGTTATTATTTATTTTCTTATTTCATGATAATGTTTATTATTCATGCTAGAATTGTATTAACCGGAAACATAATACATGTGTGAATACATAGACAAACATAGTGTCACTAGTATGCCTCTACTTGACTAGCTCGTTTATCAGAGATGGTTATGTTTCCTAGCCATGGACAAAAGAGTTGTCATTTGATTAACGAGATCACATCATTAGAAGAATGATGTGATTGACTTGACCCATTCCGTTAGCTTAGCACTTGATCGTTTAGTATGTTGCTATTGCTTTCTTCATGACTTATACATGTTCCTGTAACTATGAGATTATGCAACTCCTGTTTACCGGATGAACACTTTGGGTACTACCAAACGTCACAACGTAACTGGGTGATTATAAAGGAGTACTACAGGTGTCTCCGAAGGTACATGTTGAGTTGGCGTATTTCGAGATTAGGTTTTGTCACTCCGATTGTCGAAGAGGTATCTCTGGGCCCTCTCGGTAATGCACATCATTATAAGCCTTGCAAGCAATGTGACCAATGAGTTGGTTACGGATGATGCATTACTGAGCGAGTAAAGAGACTTGCGGTGGCGAGATTGAACTAGGTATTGGATACCGACGATCGAATCTCGGGCAAGTAACATACCGATGACAAAGGGAACAACGTATGTTGTTATGCGGTTTGACCGATAAAGATCTTCGTAGAATATGTAGGAGCCAATATGGGCATCCAGGTCCCGCTATTGGTTATTGACCAAGAATAGTTCTCGGTCATGTCTACATAGTTCTCGAACCCGTAGGGTCCGCACGCTTAAGGTTTCGATGACAGTTATATTATGAGTTTATGAGTTTTGATGTACCGAAGGAGTTCGGAGTCCCGGATGAGATCAGGGACATAACGAGGAGTCTCGAAATGGCGAGACGTAAAGATCGATATATTGGACGACTATATTCGGAGTTCGGAAAGGTTCCGAGTGATTCGGTATTTTTGAGTACCGGGAGTTACGGAATTCGCCAGGAGAAGTATTGGGCCTTATTGGGCCTCAAGGGAAAGAGAGAGGGCTGCCTAGGGCAGGCGCGCTTCATGGCCTAGTCCGAATTGACTAGGGGAGGCCGCACCCTCCTTCCTTCCTTCTCTCTTCCCTTCCTTGTCTCCTACTCCTAATACATGGAAGGACTCCTAGTTGGACTAGGAAAGGGGAATCCTACTCCCGGTGGGAGTAGGACTCCCTAGGCGCGCCATAGAAGAGGGCCGCCCTCCCTCCTCCACTCCTTTATATATACGGGGTAGGGGCACCCCATGGACACACAAGTTGATCTACGGATCGTTCCTTAGCCATGTGCGGTGCCCCTTCCACCATATTCCACCTCGGTCATATCGTCATGAGTTTAGGCGAAGCCTGCGCCGTAGAACATCATCATCGTCACCATGCCGTCGTCGACGGAACTCATCTCCGGAGCCTTTGCTGGATCGGAGGGTGGAGATCGCCATCGAGCTGAAGCGTGTGCTAAACTCGAAGGCTCCGTACGTTCGGTGCTTGGATCGGTCGGATCGTGAAGACGTACGACTACATCAACCGCGTTGTGCTAATGCTTCCGCTTACGGTCTACGAGGGTACGTGGACGGACACTCTCCCCTCTCGTTGCTATATCATCACCACGATCTTGCGTGTGCGTAGGAAATTTTTTGAAATTACTACGTTCCCCAACAGTATCACCATCGCACTTCTATCTTTATCATTTTTCTTAGTTCGATCCTTTTGTTTATATCTTAATCTAGTAGAATAAAGATTTAGTTTGATCTAGCTTTGAGTTTTGTTTCGATCCCTATCTATGTAATTGAGTTCGTGAGTTATATATAATAAAGAGTAGTTTTGAGTTGAGGGCTTTTGCTCTCTTGCCATGATCTTGAGGGAACAAAAGAAAGAATAAAAAGAAATAAAAAGATCATATTGATCTTATGGAGAGTAATGACTTCACATATAAAGAGTATGATGAATAAAAATTGTTGAGAGTTGACAAACATAGTTTTGGTCATCGTTGCCATTAATAGGAAGTAATAAAGAAAGAGAGGTTTTCACATATAAATATACTATATTGGACATCTTTTATTATTGTGAGCACTGATTAAAATATGAAATGCTAAAAAGTTGATGTTGGACAAGGAAGACAACATAATGGGTTATGTTTTCTTATATCCGAAATAAATTATATTGTCATGGATCATCCAACATGTTGTGCTTGTCTTTCTCCCTCATGCTAGCCAAATTCTTTGCATCAAGTAGAGATACTACTTGTGCTACCAAACATCCCTAAACCCAGTTTTGCTATGAGAGTCCACCATATCTACCTATGGATCGAGTAAGATCTTTCAAGTAAGTTGTCATCGGTGTAAGCAATAAAAATTGCTCTCTAAATATGTATGATCTATTAGTATGAAGAAAATAAGCTTTATACGAGCTTATGATATGGAAGAAATAAAGGCGACGAACCGCATAATAAAGGTCCTTGTCACAAGTGGCAATATAAAGTGGCGTTCTTTTGCATTAAGATTTTATGCATCCAACCATAAAAGCGCATGAAAACCTCTGCTTCCCTCTGCGAAGGGCCTATCTTTTATTTTTACCTTCGACCCTTATACAAGAGTCATGGTGATCTTAACCTTCCCTTTTTACACTTTATCCTTTGGCAAGCACTATGTGTTGGAAAGATCCTGATACATATATCCACTTGGATGTAAGTTTTCATAAATTATTATTGTTGACATTACCCTTGAGGTAAAAGGTTGGGAGGCGAAACTATAAGCCATGGGACCCTACTCCTTTGGCTGCGCTGCACTCGGCCCTGTCACCGAACAACTACGGTGCCTTTGGAGATTGGTACATGGACTCGGGCACCATAGCCCACATGACATCTCATCTCGGTACCATAACTTCATCCACTCCGGTTCATACTTTGACTCGCATCACCGTTAGTGACGGTTCCTCTTTACCTATCACCCATGTTGGTCGTACTTCTTTTCCTTCCACATCTATGCCACGCACCATGTCTAATGTTCTCATTTCCCCTGATTTAGGCAAGAACCTTGTTTCTATTCGTTGTCTTGCTCGTGAGAATCCCATTACCGTTGAATTCGATGATGTCAGTTTTTCTGTGAAGGACGCCCATACCCGGATGGTTCTCCATCGATATGATAGTCCTGATGAGCTCTACCCGGTGCACTCTTCCACCACCACCTCCACCACTCCAGTCGCCCTCGCCGCAGGTGTCGACGTTTGGCATGCTCATTTGGGACACCCAAACTCCACCATGTTGCGTCAAATTCTTAAGAGTTTTTCATTCTCATGTAATAAGATCGATGACCATACTTGTGAGGCTTGCCGTCTCAGCAAGCATGTTCATCTTCCTATTAGTGCGTCCACCACTATTTCCACTTTTTTTGTTTCAATTACTTTATTGTGATGTTTAGACATCTCCAGTTGCAAGTAACACAGACCATCTCTATTATTTGGTGATCTTAGACGATTTTTTTCGTTATGTGTGGACATTTCCCCTTCGTCACAAATCTGATGCCTTAGCCACGCTCACGATAGTTTATTCATATGTCACCACACAGTTCCGTCACCCCATACTTGCACTCCAAACTGATAATGGAAAAGAATTTGACAATGTCGCCGTTCGAGATCTTCTTGCCTCTCACGGCACCATTTTCCTCTTAACCTGCCACTACACTTCACAGCAGAATGGCTGCGCTGAGCGCATCCTACACACTCTCAATGATTGTGTTCACACATTACTCTTTCACTCTAATGTCCCTCCTAGGTTCTGGCCTAATGCTCTTACCACCACCACTCTTCTTCTTAACATTAGACCGTGTCGTCCCCATTGGAACTACGCACCTCACCCAACTCCTCTTCAGTACGCCTCCATCATATGATGGCCTTCGCACATTCGGGTGTCTTTGCTATCCTAGCATCGCGTCTACCCCCCAACTTGCACCATGATCACTTCCTTGCATCTTCCTTGTCTACCCTTCCAACACCAAGGGTTACCGGTGCTATGACCTTGTTTCCCACCGTGTGCACACCTCACGGCACGTCTACTTTGACGAGAGGGTGTTTCCTTTTCACCAGGTACCACCGCTTGTAGCGCCTACGGTGGAGCCGCTCGTCGCACCCCCAGCATGGCGCAAGTCCTGGTCATGGCCCACCACCACCTCTCCGGTTCGGCGGCTACACCCCCTCCACCACCGGTCACGACTCCCTCCGCAGCCTCTTCAGGTGTCACCGTCGTGGTCGAGTCGGGCCGAGCGTATCCCTCGGGTGCCCCGGCTAGCGCCCCTTCCTCGAGACTGGCGGACGACGACATCGCAGCAGCGCCTCTATCAGCGCCGTTGCTGGCTCTGTTGCTGCTGCTGACGCTACTATCGGCACTGCTGCTGCTGCCGATGCTGCTAGCTCGCCTGCTAGCTCCTTTGCGTTGGGCTCGATTCCACCCTCGCTCGTTACCCCACCTGCCCCGGATACTGCACCGCCCCTTGGCATGATGACACGGGCCTGGGCTGGTGTGCACCGGCTGAATACACGCTATAATTCAGACGAGTGCACGTGTGCCGCTCTGACATCTACACCATCACCCATTCCCTTCTCTGCTTGTGCCACCCTTCGCGATCCTCATTGGCTTGTGGTGATGCGGGAGGAGTTTGACGTGTTGCAGCGCAACCACACATGGTATCTTGTTTTGTGGCCTCCCCACGCCAACATCATCAGTGGCAAATGGGTGTTCCACCACAAGACACGTCCTGATGGATCTCTCGAGCACTATAAAGCTCGTTGGGTGGTCCGTGGATTGTTTACCGTGATAATGTATCTGTCGTTTACCTCTCCACCAACCCTGTCCATCATCGGCGCACGAAGCATATCGAGCTCGATATTCACTTTGTCCGTGAGCAGGTGGCACTTGGGCGTGTTCGGGTACTTCATGTCCCCACCGCTCAACAGTTCATCGATGTTATGACAAAGAGGCTACCTACTTCCATCTTCGAGGAGTTCCGGTCTAATCTCTGCATCTTCGGCGACGCTTGGACTACGGGGGGTGTTGAACATACATTATCCATGCACATTATAGTACTAGGGTCTGTGTATTTTGTACTACCGTGCCTCCTCTCTCACCTCATATATTTGTACTTCTTGGGAGACAAGTAGAGTGAAAGATCGTGGATGTCGCCTAGAGGGGGGGGTGAATAGGCGTTTTAAAATAATTACGGTTTAGGCTTGAACAAATGCGGAATAAACCTAACGGTTAATTTGTTAAGCACAAAACCTAAAGCAACTAGGCTCACCTATGTGCACCAACAACTTATGCTAAGCAAGATAAACAACTATGTGATAGCAAGATATATGACAAAGAACAATATGGCTATCACAAAGTAAAGTGCATAAGTAAAGGGCTCGGGTAAGAGATAACCGAGGCACTCGGAGACGACGATGTATCCCGAAGTTCACACCCTTGCGGATGCTAATCTCCGTTTGGAGCGGTGTGGAGGCACAATGCTCCCCAAGAAGCCACTAGGGCCACGTAATCTCCTCACGCCCTCGACAATGCAAGATGCCGTGATTCCACTAAGGGACCCTTGAGGGCGGTCACCGAACCCGCATAAATGGCGACCCTTGGGGCGGTCACCGAACCCGTACACTTTGGCAACCCTTGGGGCGGTCACGGTACCGATCAAAATGCTCGGGCGATCTCCACAACCTAATTGGAGACCCGACGCTTGCCGGAGCTTTACACCATAATGATTGAGCTCTAACACCACCAACCGACTAGGGCGCCTAAGCACCCAAGATGAACAAGCTCAAGGGCACCAAGCACCCAAGAGTAATAAGCTTCTCAACTTGTAACTTCCACGTATCACGTGGAGAACTCAAACCGATGCACCAAATGCAATGGCAAGGGCACACGGAGTGCCCAAGTCCTTCTCTCTCAAATCCCACCGAAGCAACTAATGCTAGGGAGGAAAATGAGAGGAAGAACAAGAAGGAGAACACCAAGAACTCCAAGAACTAGATCCAAGGGGTTCCCCTCACATAGAGGAGAAAGTGATTGGTGGAAATGTGGATCTAGATCTCTCTCTCTTTTCCTCAAAACTAGCAAGAATCCATGGAGGGATTGAGAGTTAGCAAGCTCGAAGAAGGTCAACAATGGGGGAAGAACACGAGCTCAAAGGATGTCTTCCCAATGGGGAAGAAGACCCCCTTTTATAGGTGGGGAGAAAATCCAACCGTTATCCCTCACTCAGCCCGCACAACGCGGTACTACCGCTCGGTAGCGGTATTATCATGAGGTTGCTGGCGGTACTACCGTGGGGAACCACGGTACTATCATGACAAAGAAGACAGCCGAACTTGCTCGTTCGGGGGCAGATTACTACGCTATGCAGTATTATCGCTCCCCTTGCGGTACTACCGCAAGGCAGGAAAGTCTGACTGGGAAGGCGCGGATGAAATAAATTACATCCGTGCCTACTTCACGAGGAGGACTGCGCAAAACTCCGACGCGGTACTACCGCACACAAGGAGCGGTATTATCAGCGAGGGCGCGGATGTAAAAATTACATCCGCCCTACTTCCGCTCATCTGCTAAGCTGGCGAGAGCCTGACGGTACTATCGCGCCCTCGGCGCAGTATTATCAGCGAGGGCGCGGATGTAAAAATTACATCCGCCCCTACTACCGCTTCGAAAGCGGCGGCGCTGGTTAGAGGTTACGGTACTACCGCTCCCACAGAGCGGTACTATCAAGAGGGCCTCGGTACTACCGCTTCAAGAGCAAGATTATCAAGAGGGCTCTGCGGTACTACCGCTCCGAAGAGCAGTACTACCGCATGCCGCAGACCAGCAACACTAGGAGTCCATCATTTTGCAGAGAAGACAACAGAGGGTAACAATAAAACCAGAACTGCCATAACTTCTGCAAATGAGCTCCGAATTGAGCAAACTCAAGCTTGTTGGATAGAGGAAGACGAGTAGCATCAAAACAGCGACTGGTTATAGTAAGAAGAGGCAGGGGAGGTATGCCTAACAAGAGAGGATAGAAACCTCCAACAGAGAAGAACCGACAGAGCCTCCAACATCGAAAACATCATAGAAGATGCATGTAAACTCCGTTTTCGATGAACTCGAGCTTGTCATGAAAATGACCAAAAGCTCCCAAATCTCACAAGGAGAAGAACCAAACAAGAACCAATAAAGATGATGCAAGGATGCAATGGTTTGAGCTCTCTACGAACGATACGATCAAGCAACTCATCGAGAGCCCCCCTTGATAGTACGGCAATCGATCCTATAACCCGGTCTCCCACAACTACCATGAGACCGGTAAAATAGAAAACCTATCAAGGGCAAACCTTTGCCTTGCACAAAGTCCACTTGAGCTAGATGATGACGATCTACTCCTCCTCAAGATGGACCACCTTTCTTGATTGCGTTGGCTCGATGAAGACTAGTTGATTGCTCCCCCATACTCCACTATGGGTGAGACATTCTTCCATTATCTTCACAAGTCCATTGTCACCACAATGGACGGCAAGCTTCAAGCACTTGATCTCTTCGTGATGCATCACTTGAACTTGCACACCGCAACTAACCCCACAAAGAACTCTCACGAAGACCATGGGTTAGCACACAAAGCGTAATGGACAATGCTTACCATACCATGGGATCACTTGATCCCTCGATACATCTTGTGCGCTTTGTGTGTTGAATCTCTCCAACTCTCTTCATTCGAAAGATGTCTTGAAGGTAGACATGAATGATCACACAATCTTTTTCTTCAAGACATGCTTGCAATAAGCCCAACACTGACATGACCAATCTTTGGATAATTCCTTAATAGCACCGTGGTCAACACAAACTCTCCTTGAAACCAACAAATGGACTCCAAGAAAAGCCTATGGACAAACCCTTCAAATATAACTCAAGGCAACCATTAGTCCATAGAGATTGTCATCAATTACCAAAACCAAACATGGGGGCACCGCATGTTCTTTCATAGAGGCCGGCCCAATATACCTATACATGTGCCCATGGACACAAATAATCATTGTCGATGCATGCAATCCCTACTTTCCCATCTAACATGCTTGTTATACTAACGGATCTCATGAGTTTTCTCTTGAGTTTTGTGTGCTGAAGTTTTCAAGTTTTGAGTGAGATCACGATGGATGAAGGAATAAGGAGTGGCAAGAGCCTAATATTGGGGATGCCCAAGGCACCCCAATGTAATATTCAAGGACTCCCAAACATTTAAGCTTGGGGATGCCCCGGATGGCATCCCCTATTTTTTCTACCAACTATCGGTAAGTTACTTGAAGCTATATTTTTATTCATCACATGATATGAGTTTTACTTGGAGCGTCGTGTATTATATGAGTCTTTGCTTTGTTTGATTTTTAGTTTGCCACAATCATCTTTGCTGGACACACCTTTTTCAGAGGGACACACATTATTCGTGATTTGTTATAATACTCTTTGTGCTTCACTTATATCTTTTGAGCTAGTCAGTTGCTCTAGTACTTCACTTATATCGTTTAGAGCATGGTGGTGGTTATATTTTAAAGAAATAGTTGCACTCACACGCTTCACTTATATCATTCTGAGAGTTTGATAAATATTAATGGCAATTAGCATGGGTTATGAATTTGGTCCTACTATGATAGGTATTAAGAGGGATATAATAAAAAAATTCATGTAGATCACTGAATATGATAAGTTTGATTTCTTGCGATAGTTTTGCGATATAAAGATGGTAATAATATGTGAGATGTACTAGTGAATAATTGTGGTTTAGTAAGAATATTGGTGTTAAGGTTTGTGATTCTCGAAGCGTGCACATATAGTGTCTCATTATGCTATGAAGTTGGATCATGATTTATTATTGATTGTCTTCATTATGAGTGGCGGTCGGGGATGAGCGATGGTCTTTCCCTACCAATCTATCCCCTAGGGGCATGCGTAGTAGTACTTTGCTTCGACGGATGATAAACTTTTGCAATAAGTATCTGAGTTCTTTATGACTAATGTGAGTCCATGGATTATACACACTCTCACCTTTTCGCAATTTGCTAGCCTCTTCAGTGCTGTGCATTGCCCTTTCTCACCTCGAGATGTGGTGCAAACTTCCCGCTGCATCCAAACCCTGTGATATGATACGCTCTACCACACATAAGCCTCCTTATATCTTCCTTAAAACAACTATCATACGTACCTATTATGGCATTTCCATTGCCATTCCGAGATATATTGCCATGCAACTTCCACCGTTCCATTTTTTATAACACACATCATCATTGTCAAATTTCTTTGCATGATCATATAGCTAACATAGTATTTGTGGCTCGTCCACCATTCATCATTTTTCTATACATATTACGCTAGATCATTGCACATCCTAGTATACTGCCACATACATTTATATAGAGTCATATTTTGTTCTAATATCGAGTTGTAAGTAAATAGAAGTGTGATGATCATCATTATTTATTAGAGCATTGTCCCAAGTGAGGAAATAAAAAAGCCAAAAGGAGCCCATAAAAAGCGAGGACAAAAAGGGCCCAACAAAAAGAAGAGAAAAATGAGAGAAGGGGAAATGTTGTTAGGGAACGTAGTAATTTCAAAATTTTCCTACGCACACGCAAGATCATGGTGATGCATAGCAACGAGAGGGGAGAGTGTGTCCACGTACCCTCGTAGACTGAAAGCGGAAGCGTTAGCACAACGCGGTTGATGTAGTCGTATGTCTTCACGGCCCGACCGATCAAGCACCGAAAGCACGACACCTCCGAGTTCTTGCACACGTTCAGCTCGATGACGTCCCTCGAACTCCGATCCAGCCGAGTGTCGAGGGAGAGTTCCGTCAGCACGACGGCGTGGTGACGATGATGATGTTCTACCGTCGCAGGGCTTTGCCTAAGCACCGCTACGGTATTATGGAGGAGGACTATGGTGGAGGGGGGCACCGCACACGGCTAAGAGATCAATGATCAATTGTTGTGTCTATGGGGTGCCCCCCTCCCCCGTATATAAAGGAGTGGAGGAGGGGGCCGGCCAAGGGGAGGAGGTGCGCCCAAGGGGGGGGGGAGTCCTACTCCCACCGGGAGTAGGACTCCTCCCTTTCCTATTTGGAGAGGGTGACGGAAGGAAGAGGAAGGAGGGAGGAAGGAAGGGGGGCCCGACTCCCCTCCCAATTCAGATTGGGCTTGGGGGGGGGGTGCCCCCTCCCTTGCTCCTTTCCCCTCCTTTCCACTAAGGCCCATTAAGGCCCATATACCTCCTGGGGGGGTGTCCGATAACCTCCCGGAGCTCCGGTATTGTCCCAATCTCACCCGGAACCTTTCCGGTGTCCAAATATAGTCGTCCAATATATCGATCTTTATGTCTCGACCATTTCAAGACTCCTCGTCATGTCCGTGATCACATCCGGGACTCCAAACAACCTTCGGTACATCAAAACACATAAACTCATAATATAACTGTCATCTAACTTTAACCGTGCGAACCCTACGGGTTCGAGAACTATGTAGACATGACCGAGACACGTCTCCGGTCAATAACCAATAGCGGAACCTGGATGCTCATATTGGCTCCTACATATTCTATGAAGATCTTTATCGGTCAAACCGCATAACAACATACGTTGTTCCCTTTGTCACGGTATGTTATTTGCCCGAGATTCGATCGTCGGTATCTCAATACCTAGTTCAATCTCGTTACCGGCAAGTCTCTTTACTCATTACATAATGCATCATCTCGTAACTAACTCATTAGCTACATTGCTTGCAAGGCTTATAGTGATGTGCATTACCGAGAGGGCCCAGAGACCTCTCTGACAATCGGAGTGACAAATCCTAATCTCAAAATACGTCAACTCAACAAGTACCTTTGGAGACACCTGTAGAGCACCTTTATAATCATCCAGTTACTTGTGATGTTTGGTAGCACACAATGTGTTCCTCCGGTAAGCGGGAGTTACATAATCTCATAGTCATAGGAACATGTATAAGTCATGAAGAAAGCAATAGCAACATACTAAACGATCTAGTGCTAAGCTAACGGAATGGGTCAAGTCAATCACATCATTCTCCTAATGATGTGATCCCGTTAATCAAATGACAACTCATGCCTATGGTTAGGAAACTTAACCATCTTTGATTCACGAGCTAGTCAAGTAGAGGCATACTAGTGACACTACGTTTGTCTATGTATTCACACATGTATTATGTTTCCGGGTAATACAATTCTAGCATGAATAATAAACATTTATCATGATATGAGGAAATAAATAATAACTTTATTATTGCCTCTAGGGCATATTTCCTTCAAATGTTACTATCCTCCACACTTGTGCTTCGAAGTAGCACCATGTTTTTCATATAGAGAGTCTCCTATGCTTTCATTTTCACATAACTAGTGGCCATTTTTCATTATAGAATTTGGCTTGTATATTCCAATGATGGGCTTACCCGAGGTCTTGATGAGCAAGCAAGTTGGATGCACACCCATTTAGTTTTCTTTTTGAGCTTTCATGCACTTATACATCTTAGTGCATCCGTTGCATGACAATCCCTACTCCTTGCATTGACATCAATTGATGGGCATCTCCATAGCCCATTTATTAGCCTCGTCGATGTGAGACTTTCTCTTTTTTTATCTTCTCCATATTATCTCTATCACCATACTCTATTCCACCCATAGTGCTATATGCATGCTTGCGCTCGTGTATTGTGTGAGGGTTGAAAAAGCTAAAGCGGATTAAAAAGTATGAACTGATTGCCCGGCTTGTCATCGGGGTTGTGCATGATAAATACTTTGTGTTAAGAAGATGGAGCATGATAAGGCTATATGATTTTGTAGGGATAATGTTCTTTAGCATTGATATTTTGAAAGGTATGATTGTTTGTTGGTATGCCTGAGTATTGATGTTTTTATGTCAAATTATAGGCTATTGCTTTGAACCATTCAGATCTTAATATTCATGCCACAAAAGAGAGATTACGTGATGAATATGATACCTACTCGAGGACGAGCAGGAATTAAGCTTGGGGATGCTTGTTATGTCTCCAATCTATCTATAATTTTTCATTGTTCCATGCTATTATAGTATCAATCTTGGATGTTTAATATGCAATTATATATCATTTTTTGGTACTAACCTATTAACCTAGTGCGCAGTGCCAGTTGTTGTTGTTTTTGCTTGTTTTTGGCTTTTCAGGAAATCATTATCAAACAGAGTCCAAATGGAGGAAAAACTTTGGATTAATTTTTTTTGGACCAGGAGGGACCCTGGAAGGTTCGGGAGAAGACCTGACGAGCCACGAGGGAGTGACAACCTCTAGAGACCCGCCCAGGGGGGCGCCCCCAGGCTTGTGGGCCCCTCATGGCCCCTCTTGACATAATTTCGCCTCTATAAATCTCCAAATATTCCCCATACACTAGAGAGCCACCAAAAATACTTTTTCCGCCGTCGCAAGTTTCTGTTCTCGCGAGATCCCATCTGGAGACCTTTTCTGGTACTTTGCCAGAGGGGGAATCAATCACGGGGGGACTCTACATCAACCTTGTTGCCCCTTTGATGATGTATGAGTAGTTTACCATAGACCTACAAGTCCATAGCTAGTAGCTAGATTGCTTCTTCTCTCTGTGTGATCTTCAATACAATGGTCTCCTCTTTGTTCTTGGACATCTATTCGATGTAATCTTCTTCTGCGGCGTGTTTCTTGGGATCCGGTGAATTGTGGGTTCATGATCAGATTATCCATGAATATTATTTGAGTCTTCTCTGAACTCTTTTATGCATGATTGTTATAGCTTTGCATTTCTCTCTGATCTATCGATTTGGTTTGTCCAACTAGATTGATTTATCTTGCAATGGGAGAGGTGCTTTGTGATGGGTTCGATCTTGCGTTGCTCAATCCTAGTGACAAAAAGGGACATGGCACGTACTTTTATCACTGCCATTAAGGATAAAAAGATGGGGTTTATTCATATTGATTGGATTTACTTTGTCTACAACATGTCATCTTGCTTAAGGCGTTACTTCATTCTTTATGAACTTAATACTCTAGATGCATGTTGGATAGCTGTCGATGTGTGGAGTAATAGTAGTAGATGCAGGCAGGAGTCGGTCTACTTGTCTCAGAGATGATGCCTGTATACATGATCATTGCCTTGGATATTGTCATGATTATTTGCTTTTCTATCAATTGCCCAACAATAATTTTTTTACCCACCGTATTATGTTCGGGAGAGAAGCCTCTGGTGAAAACTATGGCCCCGGATCTATTTTGATCATATATTAAAATCAAAAATTACCTTGATGCAACTTTTATTTTATTTTGTGCTTTTGTTTATCTATCTATCACTGCGAGATTTGATCCTTGCAATTAACCGCCAAGGGATTGGCAACCCCTTGTTTGCGTTGGGTGCAAGTTTTTTTGTGTGTATAGGTACTACTAACGAGGTGTTGCATGGTTCTCCTACTGGATTGATAACCTTGGTTCTTAACTGAGGGAAATACTTATCTCTAATGTACTGTACTTCATCATCCTCTCCTCTTCGAGGAAATCCCAATGTAGCTCACAAGTAGCAGTAGACCAGTTCGTCCTTCTGCCAAAGGACTACGTCTGGTTTGAGGGACTTGTGATCGAACACAGGAGAAAACCCTCTGCATCCTATTCTTCTTTAACTAGGAGTTGATCAGACTCCAATTGATTTCACTCGTGGTAGATGCTTATCAGCGATCTCCAAACCTTCGATAGACTTCCTTCGCAAGGCACAATTACTATTGGTTGCTGAAGATTGAGGGAGGTCCTGGATTAGGGGGTCCTCGGACAGCCGGACTATATACTTTGGCCGGATTGTTGGACTATGAAGATACAAGATTGAAGACTTCGTCCCATGTTCGGGTGGGACTCTCCTTTTCGTGGAAGGCAAGCTTGGCAATTCGAATATGTAGATCTCCTTCTCTGTAACCGACTCTGTGTAACCCTAGCCCCCTCCGGTGTCTATATAAACCAGAGGGTTTAGTCCGTAGGACGAGAAGAACAATCATAATAATAGGCTAGCTTCTAGGGTTTGTGATGTAGGGCGGAACCCTATGGTGACGATCTTTCATGTTTGGAGTGGATCCTACAGGGAATCACGAAGAACACACGGAAGCATAAAGGGGAAACACGGGGGAAACGAGAGAGAATCACTGAACCGACAAGGAATCAATCACACAAGCGCTAGATCACCAAAAACAAAGAGTAACTCATGATCCACAATCAACAAAGGTAAGGATACAAAGGAACCGTTCTTCTCCGTGAGGAGGTCTTGATGGTCTTACCTAGAAAGGGGTCCTGAATCCGCTTGGGGGATCTTCTTCGAAGAGGTCGTGAACTCCGAGGAGAAGTATCCAAGTGGATGAGCAAGGCTCTCACACAAATATGAGCTAAACCAATGCTAACCCTAACTAGGAGGTGGGAGAGGTCTATTTATAGTCTTAGTGCAAAAGGGGGCGAAGTGAAGGGGTACATGGGCTTCGGCCCAAAACTGTGCGCAGACTGGTACCGGACATCCGCTGGGGACCGGTCGTCCGGTGGCTCATGGGGGTCCGGACGTCCGGTGTCGTCAGATATCCTCTAGATGCGTTCTGTGAAGGAGGCGTCGGTCGTCCGGTATCTTCATACTTCCGTTAATATCCATTCTATTGGGGGGTGCCGGACGTCTGGTGACTTCGGTCGTCCGCTCGCTGGAGAGTGTGGCCGGTCCTCCAGTCCGGGCCGGACGTCCGCTCGCTGGGGCCTGCGTTGGCTGGGACTTGGCCGCTGGGGCTTCAGGCGTCGGACGTCCGGTCCCGACCGGTCGTCCGGTGGCTGGAGCTTTCTCCGGTAGATCTTCTTCTTGACCTTCGCGGTTGGTAGCTTTGTCGTCTTGTCCGATGGATGTAGATGTACCATGGCTTTCCTCCAGGTACCTAATCACACACAGAGTGTCCATATGAGGTAGTAACCAAGTCTCATGAGTAGAGAGAGGAAGTTCGGAAAGGAGCGAGTTCACCTTATCTTCGATAGCCTTTGCTCTAGCTCTTGTCATGGGTCCGAGTGGTGTTGAGGGAGATGTAGATACGTCCATGGGGATGAGCGAGGGATGCTCCGCATCATCTCCCCCCCTTGGGAAGGATCCGACCACGGATCAAAGACTTCATCTCCATGGTATGGCATAAGGTCCTTGACGTTGAAGATGTCGCTCACATTGTACTTGCCTCATGGTAGGTCTATCTTGTAGGCGTTGTCATTGTAGCGTGCTAGCACCTTGAATGGTCCATCGGCTCGAGGGAGAAGTTTGGACTTGCGTTCTTTGGGGAAGCGGTCCTTTCGAAGGTGTATCCACACGAGATCGCCAATGTTGAAGATCATGGGTTGCTTGTTGACGTTGAGCTTGGTCGCTTGTCGTTGTACTTGGCACTCGATGGTGTGCATTGTATCCTCATGCATCTTATTGATGTAGCTTGCCCATGCACTCGCATCCATGTTGGTGCGCTCTTGTAGAGGAAGAGGTAGAATGTCCAATGGTGACGACGGGTTGAAGCCGTAGACGACCTCGAAGGGGGACTTGCCGGTAGTCGAATGTCTTGCACGGTTGTAGGCGTACTCGGCGATGGGTAGACATGCTTCCCACTCCTTGATGTTCTTCTTGATCAACACGCAAAGTAGAGTGGAGAGAGTCCAGTTCGTCACCTCCGTTTGGCCGTCAGTTTGAGGATGGTATGCGGATGAGAACAAGAGCTTGATTCCGAGCTTGGCGCATAGGGTCTTCCAAAAGTAACTCAAGAACTTGACGTCGCGGTCGGAGACGATTGTCTTTGGCACTCCATGGAGACGCAAGATTTCCCTACAAAAGAGATTTGCAACGTGTGAAGCATCGTCTATCTTGTTGCAAGGGATGAAATGTGCCATCTTAGAAAATCGGCCCACAACAACAAACATAGAATCCTTTCCATTTTGAGTTCTAGGCAAACCAAGTATGTCCATGCTAATGTCTTCCCAAGGTTGATAAGGAATAGGAAGAGGCATGTAAAGACCATGAGATTGAGCTTTAGACTTAGCTTTGCGACATGTAGAGCATCGGGTGGTGAAGCGTGAGACGTCTCGAAACATCTTGGGCCAAAAGTAGTTCTTGGAGAGCGTGGCGAATGTCTTATATCGTCCAAAGTGTCCCATGAGTCCGCCTCTATGAGCGTCTGGCAAAAGTAGCAAACGAAGGGAAGACTCGGGAATGCAAAGTTTGTTAGCTTTCATAAGATAAGCATCCTTGATATAATATTGTTCCCAAGAAGTATGCATCAAACACTTAGCATAAGGAATCGCAAAAGATGGTCATTAGCATACAAGTCTTTTATGTGCTCAAAGCCAATAACATTCAACTCAAGTTTAGTGACAAGCGTGCATATGCGTGAAAGCGCATCCGCAACTACATTTTCCTTACCCTTAATGTACTTGATCACATAGGGGAAATATTCAATAAATTCACTCCATTTGGCATGATGCTTGTTCAACTTAGTTTGACCTTTTAAGTACTTAAGCGTTTCATGATCGGTATGGATGACAAACTCATGAGGTCTAAGATAATGTTCCCAAACATGTAGCACACACACTAAAGCATACAATTCTTTGTCATAGATGGGATAGTTAAGTTGAGCACCGGAGTGTTTTTCACTAAAATATGCAATTGCTTGTTTTTCTTGCATCAAAACTCCGCCAATTCCGGTACCACTTGCATCGCAATGAACCTCAAAAGTTTTGTCAAAGTTGGGCAAAGCAAGAATCGGAGCATGAGTAAGCAAAGACTTGAGCTCACCAAAAGCGGTGGATTGTAAAGATCCCCAAACAAAAGGAGCATTCTTCTTACTCAAAGCATGCAAAGGAGCGGCAATTGTGCTAAAATCTTTCACAAAGCAACGATAAAAACCCGCAAGACCAAGAAAACTACGCACTTGTTGCAAATTGGTGGGTTGGGGCCAAGTTTTAATTGCTTCAATTTTAGATTCATCAACATGAACACCCTTGGATGATACAACAAAACCCAAGAAAACCACTTTTCAACACCAAATGTGCACTTTTTCATGTTGGCATAAAGACTTTCCTTGCGAAGTGTTTGTAAAACAGCCCTAACATGATCAAGATGCTCTTTCATGGTTTTGCTAAACACAAGGATATCATCGAAGTAAACCACAACAAAGACTCCAATATAAGGGCGAAGCACATAATGCATGAGACGCACGAAAGTACCGAGAGCTTCCGATAAACCCATAGGCATAACTAACCACTCATATAAGCCGAATTTGGTTTTGAAAGCAGTTTTCCATTCATCTGTTGGGGAACGTAGTAATTTCAAAAAAATTCCTACGCACACGCAAGATCATGGTGATGGCATAGCAACGAGAGGGGAGAGTGTTGTCCACGTACCCTCGTAGACCGTAAGTGGAAGCGTTAGCACAACGCGGTTGATGTAGTCGTACGTCTTCACGATCCGACCGATCCAAGCACCGAACGTACGACACCTCCGAGTTTAGCACACGTTCAGCTCGATGACGATCTCCGGCCTCCGATCCAGCAAAGCTCCGGAGATGAGTTCCGTCAGCACGACGGCGTGGTGACGATGATGATGTTCTACCGGCGCAGGGCTTCGCCTAAACTCCACGACGATATGACCGAGGTGGAATATGGTGGAGGGGGCACCGCACACGGCTAAGGAACGATCCGTACACCAACTTGTGTGTCTATGGGGTGCCCCCCGCCCCCGTATATAAAGGAGCTAGGGGGGAGGAGGCGGCCGGCAATGGAGGGCGCGCCAAGGGGGGAGTCCTACTCCCACCGGGAGTAGGACTCCCTTCTTTCCAAGTTGGAGTAGGAGAAGGGGGGAAGGAGGAGGAAGAGGGAAGGAAGGGGGCCGCCCCCCTTCCCTTGTTCTATTAGGACTAGGAAGGGGAGGCGCGGCCCCTCCCGCCTCCTTCCCTCTTCTCCTCGAGGCCCATGTAGGCCCAATAACCCCGGGGTTCCGTAACCTCCGTACTCGGTAAAATGCCGATTTCACCCGGAATGATTCCGATGTCCAAATATAGGCTTCCAATATATCGATCTTTATGTCTCGACCATTTCGAGACTCCTCGTTATGTCCGTGATCACATCCGGGACTCCGAACAAACTTCGGTACATCAAAACTTATAAACTCATAATAAAACTGTCATCGTAACGTTAAGCGTGCTAACCCTACGGGTTCGAGAACTATGTAGACATGACCTAGAACTATTCTCGGTCAATAACCAATAGCGGAACCTGGATGCCCATATTGGTTACTACATATTCTACGAAGATCTTTATCGGTCAAACCGCATAACAACATACGTTGTTCCCTTTGTCATCGGTATGTTACTTGCCCAAGATTTAATCGTTGGTATCCAATACCTAGTTCAATATTGTTACCGGCAAGTCTCTTTACTCGTTCTGTAATGCATCATCCCGTAACCAACTGATTGGTCACATTGCTTGAAGGCTTATAATGATGTGCATTACCGAGAGGGCCCAGAGATACCTCTCCGACGATCGGAGTGACAAAACCTAATCTCGAAATACGCCAACTCAACATGTACCTTCAGAGACACCTATAGTACTCCTTTATAATCACCCAGTTACGTTTTGACGTTTGGTAGTATCCAAAGTGTTCCTCCTGTTGGAAATATGCCCTAGAGGCAATAATAGAAGTATTATTATATTTCCTTGTTCATGATAATTGTCTTTTATTCATGCTATAACTGTATTATCTGGAAATCGTAATACACATGTGAATACATAGACCACAATATGTCCCTAGTGAGCCTCTAGTTGACTAGCTCGTTGTGATCAACAGATAGTCATGGTTTCCTGGCTATGGACATTGGATGTCGTTGATAACAGGATCACATCATTAGGAGAATGATGTGATGGACAAGACCCAATCCTAAGCATAGCACAAAGATCGTGTAGTTCGTTTGCTAGAGCTTTTCCAATGTCAGTATCTCTTCCTTAGACCATGAGATCGTGTAACTCCCGGATACCGTAGGAGTGCTTTGGGTGTATCAAACGTCACAACGTAACTGGGTGACTATAAAGGTGCACTACAGGTATCTCCGAAAGTGTTTGTTGGGTTGACACGGATCGAGACTGGGATTTGTCACTCCGTGTAAACGGAGAGGTATCTCTGGGCCCACTCGGTAGGACATTATCATAATGTGCAAAATGTGACCAAGGGGTTCATCATGGGATGATGTGTTACGGAACGAGTAAAGAGACTTGCCGGTAACGAGATTGAACAAGGTATCGGTATACCGACGATCGAATCTCGGGCAAGTATAATACCGCTAGACAAAGGGAATTGTATACGGGATCGACTGAGTCCTTGACATCGTGGTTCATCTGATGAGATCATCGTGGAACATGTGGGAGCCAACATGGGTATCCAGATCCCGCTGTTGGTTATTGGCCGGAGAGTTGTCTCGGTCATGTCTGCATGGTTCCCGAACCCGTAGGGTCTACACACTTAAGGTTCAATGACGCTAGGGTTATAAAGGAAGTTTGTATGTGGTTACCGAATGTTGTTCGGAGTCCCGGATGAGATCCCGGAAGTCACGAGGAGTTTCGGAATGGTCCGGAGGTAAAGATTTATATATGGGAAGTCTTATTTTGGTCGCCGGAAAAGTTTCGCACTTTATCGGTATTGTACCAGGAGTGCGGAAAGGGGTCCGGGGGTCCACCTGCCCCGGGAGGCCACATCGGCTGTAGGGGGTGCGCCTTGGCCTATATGGGCCAAGGGCACCAGCCCCAAGAGGCCCATGCACCAAGGAGACTTGGGGAGGGGAGAATCCTAAAAGGGGAAGGCATCTCCGAGGTGCCTTGGGGAGGATGGACTCCTCCCCCCCTTGGCCGCACCCCTTCCTTGGAGAAAGGGGCAAGTCTGCACCCTCCCCCTCTCCCTTGCCCCTATATATATAGTGGAGGGGAGGGAGGGCAGCCGCACCTGAAGCCCTGGTGCCTCCCTCCCTCCCGTGACACCTCCTCCTCTCCCGTAGGTGCTTGGCGAAGCCCTGCAGGATTGCCACGCTCCTCCACCACCACCATGCCGTTGTGCTGCTGCTGGATGGAGTCTTCCTCAACCTCTCCCTCTCTCCTTGCTGGATCAAGGCGTGGGAGACGTCACCGGGCTGTACGTGTGTTGAACGCGGAGGTGCCGTCTGCTCGCACTAGGATCTCCGTGATTTGGATCACGACGAGTACGACTCCTTCAACCCCGTTCTCTTGAATGCTTCCGCTTAGCGATCTACAAGGGTATGTAGATGCACTCTCCTTCCCTCGTTGCTGGTTTCTCCATAGATAGATCTTGGTGACACGTAGGAAAATTTTGAATTTCTGCTACGTTCCCCAACAGTGGCATCATGAGCTAGGTCTATTGCGTAGATTCTTTTCATGAGTAGAACACAAAGTAGTTGTGGGCGTTGATTTTGTTCAATATGCTTACCATTACTAGTCCAATCTTGTTTCGACGGTATTGTGGGATGAAGCGGCTCGGACCAACCTTACACGTACTCTTACGTGAGACAGGTTCCACCGATTGACATGCACTTGGTGCATAAGGTGGCTAGCGGGTGCCGATCTCTCCCACTTTAGTCGGAACGGATTCGATGAAAAGGGTCCTTATGAAGGGTAAATAGCAATTGGCATATCACGTTGTGGTTTTGCGTAGGTAAGAAACGTTCTTGCTAGAAACCCATAGCAGCCACGTAAAACATGCAACAACAATTAGAGGACGTCTAACTTGTTTTTGCAGGGTATGCTATGTGATGTGATATGGCCAAGAAGAATGTGATGTATGAGATTGATCATGTTCTTGTAATAGGAATCGCGACTTGTATGTTGATGAGTATGACAACCGGCAGGAGCCATAGGAGTTGTCTTAATTTATTGTATGACCTGCGTGTCATTGAACAACGCCATGTAATTACTTTACTTTATTGCTAACCGGTAGCCATAGTAGTAGAAGTAATAAGTTGGCGAGACAACTTCATGGAGACACGATGATGGAGATCATGGTGTCATGCGGTGACGATGATGATCATGGAGCCCTCAAGATGGAGATCAAAGGAGCAAAATGATATTGGCCATATCATGTCACTATTTGATTGCATGTGATGTTTATCATGTTTATGCATCTTGTTTACTTAGAACGACGGTAGTAAATAAGATGATCCCTTACAAAAATTTCAAGAAGTGTTCTCCCCTAACTGTGCACCGTTGCTAAAGTTCGTCGCTTCTAAGCACCACGTGATGATCGGGTGTGATGGATTCTTACATTCACATACAACGGGTGTAAGACAGATTTACACACGCAAAACACTTAGGGTTAACTTGACAAGCCTAGCATGTACAGGCATGGCCTCGGAACACAGAGACCGAAAGGTCGAGCATGAGTCGTATGGAGGATACGATCAACATGAAGATGTTCACCGATGATGACTATTCCGTCTCACGTGATGATCGGACACGGCCTAGTTGACTCGGATCATGTAATCACTTAGATGACCAGAGGGATGTCTATCTCGAGTGGGAGTTCATAAGATGAACTTAATTATCCTGAACATAGTCAAAAGATCTTTGCAAATTATGTCGAAGCTCACGCTTTAGTTCCTTTGCTTAGATATGTTCCTAGAGAAGATATAGTTGAAAGTTGTGATGGCGATTATGCGGACAAGAGAAAGCTTATGTCCTTAATGCACCGCTCGGTGTCTTTGAACCCCAAACGTCGTTTGTGGATGTTGCGAACATCGGACATACACGTTTTGATAACTACGTGATAGTTCGGTTAAACAGTTTAGAGTTGAGGCACCAAAGACGTTTTCGAAACGTCACAGAACATATGAGATGTTTTCGAGGGCTGAAATTGGGATTTCAGGCTCGTGCCCACGTCAAGAGGTATGAGACCTCCGACGATTTTCTTAGCCTGCAAACTAAGGGAGAAAAGCTCAATCGTTGAGCTTGTGCTCAGATTGTCTGAGTGCAACAATCACTTGAATCAAGTGGGAGTTGATCTTCCAGATGAGATAGTGATGTTTCTCCAAAGTCATTGCCACCAAGCTGCTAGAGCTTCGTGATGAGCTATAACATATCAGGGATAGATATGATGATCCTTGAGGTATTCGCGATGTTTGATACCGGGAAAGTAGAAATCAAGAAGGAGCATCAATTGTTGATGGTTGGTGTAACCACTAGTTTCAAGAAGGGCAAGGGCAAGAAGGGATACTTCATGAAACGGCAAATCAGCTGCTGCTCTAGTGAAGAAACCCAAGGTTGAACCCAAACCCGAGACTAAGTGCTTCTGTAATAAGGGGAACAACCACTAGAGCGGAATTACCCTAGATACTTGGTAGATGAGAAGGCTGGCAAGGTCGATAGAAGTATATTGGATATACATTATGTTAATGTGTACTTTGCTAGTACTCCTAGTAGTACCAGGGTATTAGATACCGGTTCGGTTGCTAAGTGTTAGTAACTCGAAATAAAAGCTACGGAATAAACGGAGACTAGCTAAAGGTGAGCTAACGATATGTGTTGGAAGTGTTTCCAAGGTTGATGTGATCAATCATCGCACGCTCTTTCTACCATCGAGATTTGGTGTTTGCGTTGAGCATAGACATGATTGGATTATGTCTATCGCAATACGGTTATTCATTTAAGGAGAATAATGGTTACTCTATTTATTTGAATAATACCTTCAATGGTCTTGCACCTAAAGGAATGGTTTATTGAATCTCGATCGTAGGGATACACATTTTCATGCCAAAAAGATATGAGATAGTAATGATAGTACCACTTACTTGTGGCACTGCCATGTAAGTCATATTGGTGTAAAACGCATGAAGAAGCTCCATGTTGATGGATCTTTGGACTCACTCATTTTGAAAAGTTTGAGACATGCGAACCATGTCTATTGGTGTATACGCATGAAGAAACTCCATGCAGATGGATCGTTTGGACTCACTTGATTTTGAATCACTTGAGATATGCAAATCATACCACATGGGCAAGATGACTAAAAGCCTCGTTTTTCAGTAAAATGGAACAAGATAGCAACTAGTTGGAAGTAACACATTTTGATGTGTGCAGTCCAATGAGTGCTGAGGCATGCAGTGAATATCGTTATGTTCTTACTTCACAGATGATTCGAGTAGATGTAGAGTATATTTACTTGATGAAACACAAGTCTGAATTATTGAATGGTTCAAGTAATTTCAGAGTGAAGTTGAAGATCATCGTGACAAGAGGATGAAATGTCTATGATATGATCATAGAGATGAGTATCTGAGTTACGAGCTTTGGCACGCAATTAAGACATTATGGAAATTGTTTCACAATTAATACCGCCTGGAACACCATAGTTTGATGGTGTGTCCGAACATCATAGTTGCACCCTATTGGATATGGTGCGTACCATGATGTCTCTTATCGAATTACGACTATCGTTTATGGGTTAGGCATTAAAGACAACCACATTCACTTTAAATAGGGCACCACGTAATTCCGTTGAGATGACACCGTATGAACTATGGTTTAGAGAAACCTAAGCTGTCATTTCTTAAAGGTTTGGGGCTGCGACGGTTATGTGAAAAAGTTTCAGGTTGATAAGCTCGAACCCAAAGCGGATAAAATGCATCTTCATAGGACACCCAAAACAGTTGGGTATACCTCCTAATTCAGATCCGAAAGCAATAGGGATTGTTTCTTGAATCGGGTCCTTTCTCGAGGAATAGTTTGTCTCGAAAAGTTGAGTGGGAGGATGGTGGAGACTTGATATGGTTATTGAACCGTCACTACAACTAGTGTGTAGCAGGGCACAGGAAGTTGTTCCTGTGGCACCTACACCAATTGAAGTAGAAGCTTATGATAGTGATCATGAAACTTCAGATTAAGTCACTACCGTACCTCGTAGGGTGACAAGGCTACGTACTGCTTCAGAGTTGTACAGTAATCTTGTCTTGAAGGTCATGTTGCTAGACAACAATGAACCTACGAGCTATGGAGAAGCAATGGTGGGCCCAAATTCCGACAAATGGTTAGAAGCCATGAAATCCGAGATAGGATCCATGTATCAGAACAAAGCATGGACTTTGGTGGACTTGCCCGATGAACGGCAAGCCATTGAGATAAATGGATCTTTAAGAAGAAGATTGACGTGGATGGTAATGTCACCGTCTATGAAGCTCGACTTGTGGCAAAGAGTTTTTCACAAGTTCAAGGAGTTGACTACGATGAGATTTTCTCATCCGTAGCGATGCTTAAGTCCGTCGGAATCATGTTGGCATTAGCTGCATTTATGAAATCTGGCAGATGGATGTCAAAACGAGTTTCCTTACCAGTCTTCATAAGGAAAGGTTGTATGTGATACAATCCGAAAGTTATTGTCGATCCTAAGGATGCTAAAAGGTATGCTGGCTCCAGCGATCCTTCTAAGGACTGGAGTAAGCATCTCGGAGTTAGGATGTATTTCCAAAGAAGTGAGTGGGAGCACTATAGAATTTCTGATGAGTATATGTTATTGACATATTGTTGATCAGAAATGATGTAGAATTTCTGGAAAGCATATAGGGTTATTTGAAAAGTGTTTTCAATGGAAAACCTGGATTAGGCTACTTGAACAATAAGCATCAAGATCTATAAGATAGATCAAAATGCTTAATAGTACTTTCAAATGAGCACGCATTTTGACATGATCTTGAAGGTGTTCAAGATGGATCATCAAAGAAGGAGTTCTTGCACGAGAAGTAAGGTATGAAGTTAAGACTTAAAAGCTCGACCATGGCAGAATAGAGAGAAAGGACGAAGGTCGCCCCTATACTTCGACGTAGGCTCTATAGTATGCTATTGTGTACCGCACCGAAGTGTGCCTTGCCATGAGTCATCAAGGGTACAAGAATGATCCAGAATGGATCATTGGACAATGATCAAATTGTCCTTGGAGTAAATAAGGACATGTTTCTCGATTATGGAGGTGATAAAGAGTTCGGCGTAAAGGGTTACGTCGATGCAAGCTTTAACACCTATCCGAGTGACTCTGAGTAGCAAACCGGATACGTATAGTGGAGCAACCATTTGGAATAGCTCCAAGTGGAGCGTGGAAGCAGCGTTTACAATATGATCTAGAGATTTGCGAAGTACATATGGATCTGAATGTTGCAGACCCGTTGACTAAAACCTCTCTCACAAGCAAAACATGATCAAAACCCCAGAACTCATTGAATCTTAATCACATGATGATGAGAACTAGTTTAATGACACTAGTAAACTCTTTGGATGTTGGTCACATGGTGATGTGACCTGTGAATGTTAATCACATGGCGATGTGAACTAGATTATTGACTCTAGTGCAAGTGGGAGACTGTTGGAAATATGCCCTAGAGGCAATAATAAAAGTATTATTATATTTCCTTGTTCATGATAATTGTCTTTATTCATGCTATAAGCAGTATTATCCGGAAATCGTAATACACGTGTGAATACATAGACCACAATATGTCCCTAGTGAGCCTCTAGTTGACTAGCTCGTTGTGATCAACAGATAGTCATGGTTTCCTGGCTATGGACATTGGATGTCGTTGATAACGGGATCACATCATTAGGAGAATGATGTGATGGACAAGACCCAATCCTAAGCATAGCACAAAGATCGTGTAGTTCGTTTGCTAGAGCTTTTCCAATGTCAAGTATCTCTTCCTTAGACCATGAGATCGTGTAACTCCCGGATACCATAGGAGTGCTTTGGGTGTATCAAATGTCACAACGTAACTGGGTGACTATAAAGGTGCACTACAGGTATCTCCGAAGTGTTTGTTGGGTTGACACGGATCGAGATGGATTTGTCACTCCGTAAACGGAGAGGTATCTCTGGGCCCACTCGGTAGGACATCATCATAATGTGCACAATGTGACCAAGGGGTTGATCACGGGATGATGTGTTACGGAACGAGTAAAGAGACTTGCCGGTAACGAGATTGAACAAGGTATCGGTATACCGGCGATCGAATCTCGGGCAAGTATAATACCGCTAGACAAAAGGAATTGTATACGGGATCGACTGAGTCCTTGACATCGTGGTTCATCTGATGAGATCATCGTGGAACATGTGGGAGCCAACATGGGTATCCAGATCCCGCTGTTGGTTATTGGTCGGAGAGTTGTCTCGGTCATGTCTGCATGGTTCCCGAACCCGTAGGGTCTACACACTTAAGGTTCGATGACACTAGGGTTATAAAGGAAGTTTGTATGTGGTTACCGAATGTTGTTCGGAGTCCCGGATGAGATCCCGGACGTCATGAGGAGTTCCGGAATGGTCTAGAGGTAAAGATTTATATATGGGAAGTCTTATTTTGGTCGCCGGAAAAGTTTGGCACTTTATCGGTATTGTACCGGGAGTGCCGAAAGGGGTCCGGGGGTCCACCGGGGGGGTCCACCTGCCCCGGGGGGCCACATGGGCTGTAGGGGATGCGCCTTGGCCTATATGGGCCAAGGGCACCAGCCCCAAGAGGCCCATGCGCCAAGGAGACTTGGGGAGGGGAGAATCCTAAAAGGGGAAGGCACCTCCGAGGTGCCTTGGGGAGGATGGACTCCTCCCCCCTTGGCTGCACCCCTTCCTTGGAGGAAGGGGCAAGACTGCACCCTCCCCCTCTCCCTTGCCCCGATATATATAGTGGAGGGGAGGGAGGGCAGCCGCACCTGAAGCCCTGGCGCCTCCCTCCCTCCCGTGACACCTCCTCCTCTCCCGTAGGTGCTTGGCAAAGCCCTGCAGGATTGCCACGCTCCTCCACCACCACCACGCCGTTGTGCTGCTGCTGGATGGAGTCTTCCTCAACCTCTCCCTCTCTCCTTGCTGGATCAAGGCGTGGGAGACGTCACCGGGCTGTACGTGTGTTGAACACGGAGGTGCCGTCCGTTCGGCACTAGGATCTCCGGTGATTTGGATCACGACGAGTACGACTCCTTCAACCCCGTTCTCTTGAACGCTTCCGCTTAGCGATCTACAAGGGTATGTAGATGCACTCTCCTTCCCTCGTTGCTGGTTTCTCCATAGATAGATCTTGGTGACACGTAGGAAAATTTTGAATTCTGCTATGTTCCCCAACACCTCCGGTAAACGGGAGTTGCATAATTCTCATAGTTACAGGAACGTGTATACGTCATGAAGAAAGCAATAGCAGTATACTAAACGATCAAGTGCTAGGCTAACGGAATGGGTCATGTCAATCACATCATTCTTCTAATGATGTGATCCCACTAATCAAATGACAACACATGTCTATGGTTAGGAAACATAACCATCTTTGATTAATGAGCTAGTCAAGTAGAGGCATACTAGTGACTATATGTTTGTCTATGTATTCACACATGTATCATGTTTCCGGTTAATACAATTCTAGCATGAATAATAAACATTTATCATGATATGAGGAAATAAATAATAACTTTATTATTGCCTCTAGGGCATATTTCCTTCATCATCACCCTCTTGAATGCGTATTTGATAATAGCCACTTTTAAGATCAATTTTTGAGAAAAAGTTGGCTCCACTAAGTTCATCAAGCATATCATCTAAGCGAGGAATGGGATGCCTATAGCGAACGGTGATAGAATTTATAGGTCTACAATCAGAACACAAGCGGAAACTTCCATCGGGCTTAGGCACAAGTATAACGGGAACGACACAAGGGCTTAAGCTTTCACGTACATGACCGTTGTCGATCAGTTGTTGTACTTGCCGTTGAATCTCCTTGGTTTCTTCGGGATTGACACGGTATGGAGCTTTGTTTGGAAGTGGCGCTCCGGGGATGAGGTCGATTCGATGCTCAATGCCTCGTAGAGGAGGTAGACCCGGAGGTAGCTCATCGGGGAAAACATCTTGAAATTCCTGCAAAAGAGATTGAAACACTAAAGGTAGCTTGTGAGGGGTGTTAGTGTTAGGTTCCCCATCCTTGCACACAAGGACAAAGTGCATCACACTCGATGGGTTCTCACACACTTCCCTCATCTCACTTTTTGTGGCAAATAGTATGAGGTTTTTCTCTCTAGGCGAAGAGGCGCTCAAGTTTGGCTTGTGGCTCTCACTCACTTTTTGGTGGATCTCTTTTTCACTCTTCTCTCTATGGTTGGTGGCTTGCTTGTCAGCTATCACTTGACTAGGAGACATAGGGTGTATCACATATTCTTTCCCTTTCATCTTGAAGCTATAATGATTGGTACGCCCGTTGTGGAAGACACCACGGTCGAATTGCCATGGTCGACCAAGAAGGAGGTGGCAAACTGTCATTGGGACCACATCACACTCCAAAGTGTCCTCATATGCACATATTTTGAAGGAGACTTCGAACGTATGCTCAACTCGTGTAGTTCCAGAGTCACTTAGACATTGAACCTTGTAGGGGTGCGGGTGCTTCCTCTTGACCAACTGAAGCTTGGAGCATAGTTCTTCACTTGCCAAGTTGTGGCAACTACCTCCATCGACGATGACCTTGACAGACCTTCCATTGATGTCGGCCTTTGTGTGGAAGATGTGGCATCGTTGGTCTTCTTCTTGTTGATGTTGAAGAGTCAAGACCTTGGAGACAACAAGAGCGGGGCTCGTATCTTCATCACAAAAGACTTGGTCATCTTCATCTTCATTCACTCGCCTATGCATGGCCACTTGCTCAATAGCTTCCATTTCATCTTCACTCATTGAGTCGTAGGTGACATCGTCGTTGAGGATCATGGTGCGCTTGTTGGTGCATTGGAAGTACTTGTGGCCTCGGCCGCCACATGTGAAGCACTTGATTGAACTTGTCTTGACGGTCTCATCGGTCGGAGTAGAGGAAGAAGCACGCGGCTTGTAGTTGCTTGTAGTAGGAGGAAGACGACTTGAACTTGATTAAGGTTTCTTGTAGCTTGTATTGTTGCCGTTGCTTGGAGAAGGCTTGGTTGAGGTAGATGTTGGAGGAGTTGTTGAAACTTGATTGTTGGAGAAGCCGTATGTCTTGGATGAGTACTTTGCGTACTTGAAGTCATCTTGCACTTGACGTTCCGCCTTTGTAGCTTGATGCACGAGCTCAATGAGGTTGGAGTAGGGTTGGAAGTCGGCGATCTTCTTGATGGTATGATTGAGTCCATTCAGAATTGTGCCATTGTTTGCTCATCATCTTCCGTGACATTGGCTCGAATCATGGCTATCTCCATTTCCTTGTAGTATTCTTCAACACTCTTTGTTCCTTGCTTGAGGAGTTTTAGCTTCTTGAATAGATCACGGTTGTAGTAGGTTGGTACAAAACATGCTCACATGACATCTTTCATTTGAGCCCAAGTGGTGATTGGAGGTTCACCTCTTGCTTGAGGCGCTCAAGGACTTGTTCCCACCATATGAGCACCTAGTCTTGGAACTCAAGTGATGCCATAGCGATCTTCTTCTCTTCCTCATAGTTGTGCAAACAAAAGATTTTGTCGACCTTCAATGCCCATGAGAGGTATTCTTCGGGATCATTGCTTCCATTGAACTTGGGCATTGTGAATTTGAGCTTGCCATAGCGTTGCTCTTCATTGTGTTGTTGGCGATGGTGATGATGACGCCCTTGACATGGAGGGTAATCATCCTCATGTTGCTCTTGGCATGGAGGAAGTCCATGATCAACTTGCTCTTGTTGACCTTGAGGTTGAGGTGGAGCTTGACGAGCTTGTGGAGGAGCTTGAGGGACTTGACATTGCACGCGCGGTAGATAGTTCCTCTCTTGGATTTCTTCTCGAAGGGCTTCCTCTTGATTGCGCCGTTCGCGATTGCGGTTGGCGATAGCTCGACTTGATTCTTGAAGGGCACATTGCGCCTCAAGAGCTTGTGCTTCACGTAGTTGTTGTTGAAGACGTTGAGCCTCGGCGTCTTGTTTCTCTTGGTGTAGACGCGCTCGTTCTTCTTCTTCTTGGCGACGAAGACGTTGTCATTCTTGAGCTTGGGCAAAAGTGACTTGATTTGATTGAGGACGAGGGACTTGCTCATTGGCTTGCTCTTGTGAATGCTTGACGTGTAGCGGGTTTCGAGATGCATGACGGTCTTGACGCGCGGCTCGTCGAAGAGTGTTCGATGACGGTGTACTTGAGCTGGAGAAGGAGTCGTCGGAGTGTCGACTTGAGTGGCTCCATCTTGAGTATGACGATGTAGAAGGAGGCCAGTTCACCAACAAGGCACAGATCTCGTCCATTCTTGCATCGTTCTCTTGCTTGTGCGCGTCGAGCTTGTTGTCGAAGTAGTCGCGTGTACGTTGCTCGGAGAGTCGCAAGTCGGTGGCGAGGTTGTCGATGCGGTCGTTCATTGCTTGTTGCTCTTGATGTAACACTCGTTGTGCACCAAAGAGGTGGCTCTTGGTGACGTATGATGACATGTCGTCGTCTTGCTCGATGAAGAGTAGGTTGGTAGAAGTACTTGGCCTATCCATCATTCCAAGCAAAATGTGAGTGGTAGAAGGAGAAGAACTTATACCAATGTACCTTTGACCTATGTTGATGATGAATCAAGTTCACTCAAATGCGGACAATGAAATAGCACTATTGGTACCACCTCTTGTCGGTTCTCACACCTACACAAGTAAATGCTTATGGTGGAGCTTGGTTAGGATGGTGGCATAAAATTTGATGCAATAGTAAGTGAGCTTCAATAATGTTGGAAATGATTCACAAATTTGCAAATGCAACAAGTATACCAAGCAAATAGTGGAACACGGGAAAACACACGCAAATATATAGATGGGATTGTGCAAACCAAAAGTGAGCCAAAATGTGGAACCCACGAAGATGCTCTTCTTGCCCAATACTAGAGAGACGCTAGCACGATTGCACAATAGGCAGATACGGAACTTGTGCATGACCTACTAGGCAAAAATGTAACAATCTCTATCCCAAGTATGCTATATGTATGGTATTTCGGTGCTATGATCCAAGATGATATTATATGACAATCTTAATGTAGTATGATGCTATGGTTCTTGCTCATAAGCTCTTAGCTTATCTTTCTCTTTGCTTAAAAGCTTGGGTGGCTCTTTCACTTTTGAGCTATTTTCTCATGCAAAACTTCACGAACCAAGATAGCAATTGTGTATGCGATGACAACTTTGCGACACACAAGTTGATGCCAAGATATGCACCACGATGGTAGGGTATGTATGCTATGGAGTATGATCACTAATGTGCACAAGTCACGTTGCCAGCAATACTCAATGGCTACTCTCGATGGGTAAGCTACGCAAAAGTAAGGCCATGTGGGGTATCAATGCAATTGCAAGGTATGACAAAGATGTCGTTGAAGTTACCGTCCTTGGCGATGATGAGACCCTTGCGAAGATGAGTCGTGGTGATGATGAAGTAGAACCGTACCTAAATAGCCGAAACACAATAGGACACGAGATCCACAACTCAAAATCTCAAGGACCAAAATGTGTCAAAATCGTCATAGGAGGTATTGGGGAGGATGGTGGTGTATGTGGGTTTGGAAGATGTGGTGGAAGGTGGGGATGAGGTGGTGGCTGAACTGAAAAATTCAGTTTCGTCAGAGTTTCACGGACGTCCGGTTTTTACGGTCGTCCGGTCGTCGGACGTCCAGCAGGGTCCGGTGCCTGGGCGAAATTCGGGCACGGGATGAACTGCGCGATTTCGGGGTGGATGAAGATGGTGAGGTCGAAATCGGGCGGATTGGTGGATGGAAAAAGGGTGGGGAAAGCTAGATCCACACGTAGCAACTCAAATCCATGAACCAAATCCAACAAAATCTCAACTCACCAACAAATCACAAAAAAATTTGGGGCTATTTTCGGTGGGGAATTTTTGGATTTAGGACGAAAACAACAAAATCAAGCTAGAAAACACGGGGTAGGGGCTCCAAAAACGTGATCAACGTGGCTCATGATGCCAAGATGATGTAGGGCGGAACCCTATGGTGACGATCTTTCACGTTTGGAGTGGATCCTACGGGGAATCACGAAGAACACGTGAAAGCACAAAGGGGAAACACGGGGGAAACGAGAGAGAATCACTGAACCGACAAGGAATCAATCACACAAGTGCTAGATCACTGAAAACAAAGAGTAACTCATGATCCACAATCAACAAAGGTAAGGATACAAAGGAACCGTTCTTCTCCGTGAGGAGGTCTTGATGGTCTTCCCTAGAAAGGGGTCTTGAATTCGCTTGGGGGATCTTCTCCGAAGAGGTCGTGAACTCCGAGGAGAAGTATCCAAGTGGATGAGCAAGGCTCTCACACAAATATGAGCTAAACCAATGCTAACCCTAACCAGGAGGTGGGAGAGGTCTCTTTATAGTCTTAGTGCAAAAGGGGGCGAAGTGAAGGGGTACATGGGCTTCAGCCCGAAACTGTGCGCAGACAGGTACCGGATATCCGCTGGGGACCGGTCGTCTGGTGGCTCATGGGGGTCCGGACGTCCGGTGTCGTCGGACATCCGCTAGATGCGTTCTGTGAAGGAGGCGCCGGTCGTCCGGTATCTTCATACTTCCGTTAATATCCATTACGATGGGGGTGCGGACGTCCGTGACTTGATCGTCCGCTTCATTGGAGAGTGTGGCTGGTCGTCCGGTCCGGGCCGGACGTTCGCTCGCTCGGGCCTGCGTTGGCTGGGACTTGGCCGCTGGGGCTTCAGGCGCCGGACGTCCGGTCCCGACCGGTCGTCCGGTGGCTGGAGCTTTCTCCGGTAGATCTTCTTCTTGACCTTCACGGTTGGTAGCTTTGCCGTCTTGTCCGATGGATGTAGATGTACCATGGCTTTCCTCCAGGTACCCGATCACACATAGAGTGTCCATATGAGGTAGTAACCAAGTCTCGTGAGTAGAGAGAGGAAGTTCGGAAAGGAGCGAGTTCACCTTATCTTCGATAGCCTTTGCTCTAGCTCTTGTCATGGGTCCGAGTGGTGTTGAGGGAGATGTAGATACGTCCATGGGTATGAGCGAGGGATGCTCCGCATCAGTTTGGCCTCTACGATCTCGTGGTAGATCAACTCTTGTAATACTCATATCATCAAGATCAATCAAGCAGGAAGTAGGGTATTACCCTTATAGAGAGGGCCCGAACCTGGGTAAACATTGTGTCCCTCGCCTCCTATTACCATTAGCCTTAGACGCACAGTTCAGGACCCCCTACCCGAGATCCGCCGGTTTTGACACCGACATTGGTGCTTTCATTGAGAGTTCCACTGTGCCGTCGCGGTAAGGCTCGATGGCTCACCTTGTTGTCAAGGACAATATCACCTCTGGGGGAGACATGGCTATAGGCCAGACTCTCCGGTTGGGCGGCTTCATTATAACCGCCCGTTCGGCCGCCGCACCGATGATGACTTCTCAGGTCATCAAGAACAGCCTCCACGTCAGCTCGGAATTCACCGAGCAGATGGATCCAATGGAGCTCTCCTCCCTGAATGAGCTCTTGGATCACATCGCCGCCCTGGGAGTCGCTACAGACTATGATCGGATCGGGCTTAACCCGACCAAAGGGAGATTAACTCTTTGCTAGTCACCCATCAGATAGCGGTGGTGGAGGAACAACGCAGCGATTCTTCCCCTATTTTGAAGACGAACTATGTCCGGATTCCCGAGCTCTCCGAGCCGGATACCCGTCTACGGGAGGACATGGCCCAGGCTCCAAACCTAGAATTGGATAGCGGGCCTAGTAAATTGGACAACATCCCGGAGCCCAAGCTGCCAAGCTCGGAAGCTCCCCTGCCCCTGGGTCTCAGATCGGGTCAGAGTTTGGACTTAAATCTACCCACCCACCCAGATACAAGCGATCTTTCCCAAATTAGAAAAGATCCCCAAGAGACAGTACATCTCTTCTGGGCCAGATTCCTCCTTGTAATGAACAAGGTCAAGGACTGTCGCGAGGAAGACGCAATCTCATTCTTTTGCAAAAATTGCACGGACAAGGGAATCCTCAACTCCATAAGTCGCCGTGACATAGTACACTTTGCTGACTTGGCAACCATAGTACAGAAGTACTGTGCGATGGAAAGCGCCTGGAAAACCCAAACAAAATTTTGGGATCCTCCGGCTCTCACTAAAACCCCCGTCCGAACTAAAAGGGTGCACTCTCGCAAGTCACCCAATCCACTTGCAAAGAAACCAAAGCCCATTACAGGGTCTGGAACCATATTGAGGGATGGCTTAATGGGCCATGCAAAATTCACAGTACACCGGATACCATACCAACACACAGCCTTAGAGCATGTTGGATACTCCGACAGGTGGCCAAGAGCAGCAAGGATCTCCTCATCAGCAATACCGTAGAACACCATCCCGCAGAAAATAACAATACAGTACTGACAGTCTTCGAGACTTTCGCCTCAAATAATAGGCGCAAGCGAGCACTCCGCAGCCTCGTCGAAGTCTGCCACGTCGCAGCAATAAATCCATGAAACGACACAGCCATAACCTTCAATGCCAGTGACGAACCTCAATTCTGAACAGTTCGACCACCAGCCGCTCTGGTCCTTAGTCCAATTGTGGACGGCTTCTGGCTCACTAAAGTGGTCATGGATGGCGGAAGCGGATTAAACCTCATCTACGAGGAGACTCTTAACAAAATGGAAATAGACAAGAGTCGCATTGAGCAAAGCAGCACGACCTTAAGGGGAATAATCCCTAGTCGGGAAGCACGATGTGTGGGGGAAAATCACACTAGATGTGGTATTGGGCATGCCGGAGAATTATAAGGTCCGAAGAAATCACATTCCAAGTGGCCCCGTTCAGTAGCGGATACCACGCCCTTTTGGGGCGGGATGCATTCACGAGCTTCCAAGCCATACCCCATTACGGGTACATGAAGCTCAAGATGCCCGGGCCCAATGGAATAATCACTCTAGCTAGTGATCCGGACGTAGCACTCTGCGCCGAATGTAAAACCGCCGCTCTAGCCCTTGAGGCATTATCCGAAGACCTCGCGGTCGAGGAACTAACTGCGCTGTGCTCCATGGTGGACAGGGATGACGTGATACTCGACAAACGGCCCAAGTCCACCTCTTTCAAACCAACGGACGAAATAGTCAAATTCCAGGTCCACCCAACGGACCCTACAAAAATAGCATCCATCGGGACACAGCTAGACCCCTCAATAGACGCCGCACTGCGAGAGTTCTTGCGCGAGAATTGGGACATCTTTGCCTGGCATCCTTCAGACATGCCAGGTATCCCACGCAGGCTGGCCGAGCATACCCTAAACATACTGAAGGGATACAAGCCGGTCAAGCAGACTCTTCGGCGCTTTTCAGAACCTAAGCGACAAGCCATGGGGGAAGAGCTAGCCAAGTTACTCGAGGCCGGATTCATCAGAGAAATAAAACATCCGGACTGGCTAGCAAACCTGGTGATGGTATCAAAGAAGGACAAATCCTGGCGCCTATGTGTCGATTTCAAGGACCTCAATAAGGCTTGCCCTAAGGATCCCTTCCCACTCCCCCGCATCGATCAAATCATCGACGCTACTACAGGACATGACTCATTGTGCTTCCTCGACGCGTACTCCGGATACCATCAAATCAAGATGGTGGAGTCCGATCAAGCCGCAACGGCATTCATCACTCCATACGGCCCCTTCTATTTTAACACCATGCCTTTCGGGCTCAAAAACGTTGGTGCAACCTATCAACGCATGATTCAGACATGCCTGGAAACACAAATCGGCAAAACAGTGGAGGCATACGTAGACGATGTAGTCATCAAAACCAGACACGTCGAATCTTTAATAGACGACTTGAGGCTTACGTTCGACAATCTACGAACATATACATCAAGCTCAATCCAGAAAAATGCATTTTCGGCGTACCTGCCGGAAAGCTCTTCGGCTTCATCGTCTCCAATGGAGGAATTGAAGCAAATCCGGCTAAATATCGAGCTCTGTCACAGTTGGCTACCCCAACAGACCAAGCAAATCAAAAAATTAGCTGGATGCATGGCTGCTCTAAGCCGCTTTATCTCCCGATTAGGAGAAAGGGCACTACCTCCATATCGCCCTCTTCGACGCACTGAACACTTCGAGTGGACGGATGCAGCTACGACCAGACTGGAAGAAATAAAGGCCTGTCATGCCCAATATGCGACCCTATCCAAAAGGAACTCGAAGGTCCCACCAAGGATAGACCCGCATATTGGAACGCTTTTGCAAGGTGGATATCATTACATCAACATTACATAATAGTGGGGATACATCCAATACATACAATGTCACATGAATACAACAATACAACATACAAGAACAACATCCGACTACGGATGAATCATAAACAGAAACTCAAACGATATCCACCCTGCTAGCCCAAGCTGCCGACCTGGAACCTATCCCCTGATCGAAGAAGCAGAAGAAGAAACTCCAAAACAAGCAACATCGCTCTCGCGTCAAGATCATCGCATAACCTGTACCTGCAACTGTTGTTGTAGTAATCCTTGAGCCACGAGGACTCAGCAATCCCATTACCATGGGTATCAAGACTAGCAAAGCTTAATGGGAAGGAAGGGGTGAGTGGTGGGGTTGCAGCAGCGACTAAGCATATATGGTGGCTAACATACGCAAAGAAGAGCGAGAAGAGAGCAAGCGGAACGGTCGTGAAGCTAGCAATGATCAAGAGGTGATCCTGATCACCTACTTACGTCAAACATAACCCAAAGACCGTGTTCACTTCCCGGACTCCGCCGAGAAGAGACCATCACAGCTACACACGCGGTTGATGCGTTTTAATTCGGATCAGGTGTCAAGTTGCCTACAACCGGACATTAACAAATTCCCATCTGCCACATAACCGCGGGCACGGCTCTCGAAAGTTTATAACCTTGCAGGGGTGTCCCAACTTAGCCCATGATAAGCTCTTGCGATCAACGAAGGATATACCTTCTCCCAGGAAGACCCGATCAGTCTCGGAATCCCGGTTTACAAGACATTTCAACAATGGTAAAACAAGACCAGCAAAACCGCCCGATGTGCCGACATCCCGATAGGAGCTGCACATATCTCGTTCTCAGGGCAACACCGGATGAGCTATCCATTCAACTAAAACCAGACCTCAAGTTTCCTTGAGGGGGCGCTGCAAAGGGCTCTAGTTCGGAACAACACTTAGACAAGCATTGGCCCAGGGGGGGGGGCTATAATAAAGATGACCCTTGGGTTAATTACTCCCATGGGAAAAGTAGGTGGTGGTGAGGCAAATGGTAAAACCAAGGTTGGGCCTTTTTGGAGGAGTTTTATTCAAAGTTTAGCGATCAAGGGGTCCCATAAATCACCCGACCGCGTTAGGAATGCAAAATCCGGGAACATAACACCGGTACGACGGAAACTAGGGCGGCAAGAGTGGAACAAAACACCAGGCATAAGGCCGAGCCTTCCACCCTTTACCAAAATATATAGATGCATTAATTAAATAAGAGATATTGTGATATCCCAACATAACCCTGTCCGCCATGGAGCAATCTTGATCTTCACCTGCAGCTAGCAACGCTATAAGAGGGGCTGAGCAAAGCGGTAACATAGCCAAGCAACGGTTTGCTAGGAAGGGTGTCAAAGGTTAGAGGTTCAGGGCAATTTGGGAGGCTTGAAGAGCAAATGATAGGTAACGCAGCAAAGCGATAGAACGAAGCAACTAGCATAGCAATGATAGTAGTGAGATCCAGGGTAGCGGTCATCTTGCCTGAAATCCCGCAAGGAAGAAGAACGAGTCCATGAAGAAGATGAAGCCACGAAGACGAACCAAGCGTAGACGTACGAATCCTCACGATCGCAACAAAACGGGAACTATCGAGAATAAGCACACAACATAGTAAACACACCACACATAGACAAGACATGATGCACAACAAGCATGATGCATGACAAAGCTACATGAAGCTACTCATGACAAGATATGATGCAAACAAGAACAACACATCATGGCAAGTTTAAATGAGGCCGGAAACAACATATAACAATTCCGGTAAGTCCTCATATACAAATTTTGAAATTGGCCCAGATCTGAATAAACCTTATGTTCAAGTTGTTAAACAGCAAGTTAAGATGCACCAAGATGATCTACACGAGATTCTAGTCAAGTTACATATAAAGTTCATTGGATTTGGAGCTACGGCCTAGAAGATATGAGCAAAACAAGTTAAACATGGCATCGATGCAAAATGCACCCAAACATCAAGCAAACACCCCAAAATAAGGATGCAACATGATAATATGAAACTACATGCAATTCTAAGCAAGTTTCATATAGAGCACACTCAAAACGGAGCAACGGTTCAACACACACACACACACACACACACTCTATACAAGTCATAGCAACAATCTGTCCATAACAGCAACTAGGCATCCTGCAAGCATCAAAACAATAAGCTACAACACCCCAACATAAGAACAAAAGGCATGAGCATGTAGTACAGGTAAAGCATGACAAGACATGAACACTGAGCTATCTCCAGAAACAACTAGAACATGCTCAAAAAGACATGGAAAGATTGCAAATAATAACAGTTTCAGACTTTGCAGAAATAACATCAGGTTGCAATGTTTAGAGCTATCAAACAACATGTTACAGGAACTTATCATGGCAAACAAAGGCATGACATGAATCTACTAATGGCATAGAACAAGAGTCCCTTACTGACCATGAGCCAAAAAGGATTAGAAGATATGAAGACACCCATGTAAACATGGCAAGTTATATGACAGATTCAAACATGGCAGGAACAACAATAAGTAGGCATGTTGGTGAGCTTGAACCACTCACCATAGAGTAATACATGGCATGGCAAGGCAACCAACAGTAAGAAGGCATGTTTTTGAAGCTAAGCATGGCAAGAACAAGGTCATAGGGTGCATGGATCACTAGCAAACAATCATGGAAACATTGAACTTAATGTTAACAGGCTGACAGCAACATTTTCAAGCAACTTTGGAGCCAGATATGAACAATCTACAACAAGCTATAAATGCACCCAGGGGCATGAATGGATAGTGCAAGACATGTATAACAAAACATCCTTAGTGAACATCTCTAGAATAATGCACGAAATGACTAGTAGAAGCATGTTAAGATAGCAACAAAATATAACAGAATCTGTTAGGAAAACAGCAACAGCAAGTACCCTCCTTAACAAGCTCGATGCACTCACTACACAAGCCACAAAAATACATGGATAGCACCTCTGGAAAGATGGTGTATCATAGATCAAAACACATGTGGACATCAACCTCATAGGATGCACACATCAATCATGGCAAAAATGACAAATGAGCATGTTATAATAGTTTCAGCAGATAAACAGCAACATGCACTCTTCCAACAGCATTTCGGGCATCAAGATGAGCTCAAATGAAAATGATGCAATGGAATGAAATGAAGTACTCGTTGAGACGAACAATTTGACATATTACACGCACAAAATGGAGCAGTATGCACAGTGTTATGATACAATGAACATGGCATGATTATGCAAAATAACTTCGGGACTTGGTGGATTTGAACCTCGCAGAAGCTGGATCTCGCGGTCCCGGGGACGAGACGGTACGGGACGGTTTGGCCGTTTGGATGGAGGGACGATGTGGTCCAGGGTTGGGGCGGTGCAGATCGGGGAGGTCGCGACGTGGTGGCCGGAGCGGCAGCTCCGGCGAGCGGGGAGGGCCGGAGGTGACCGGATCTGGCCTGGATCAGCCGGATCCGGCGCGGCAATGACAGGAGGCCGGGCGGGCGGTGGTGCCGGGCGAGGAAGGCACGGCGGGCCTGACCGCTGCGCGAGACGGCGCTGGCGTGGGGTCGGGCTCCGCGAGCCTGGGTGGCGGAGCTGCGAGCGCTGGAGGCGAGGGGAAAAGGGCGGGAGGCGGGCGGCGCGCTGGGTCGGCGAGGAGGCTGCGCCCCGGCGAGGCGGCAGCGGGCCGGACGATGAGGCGACGGAGGTGCGGTGGAAGGCGGCCGGAGCGGAGGCGGAGGCGGTCGGCAGCAGGGCGACGGAGACCCGGACGGGCGGCGGGGCTCGGGCCCCGGATGGGCTCGAGGGCACCGCGCCTCGAACTGGCAGGCGGCGATGTGGGCGCGGGGAAGGACACATGGCGGCGCGCTAGAGGAAGAGGGAGGCGGTGTTGCTGAGGTGGCGGCTCCGGATTGGCTGGAGTGAGGTGGCCGGGCGCAGCGGACATGTCCGACGCGGTGGAGACGCGTCCGGTGTCGCCGGGAGGGGTTTGATCTAGGGTTAGACCGGGATTTCGGGGAGGATCACATATATATAGGTAGAGGGAGCTAGGAGACTCCAAATGAGGAGCGGTTTTCGGCCACGCGATCGTGATCGAACGACCGAGAGCATGGAGGGGAGTTTGCTGGGTTTTGGGCCACTTTGGAAGGGTGTTGGGCTGCAAAGAGAAAAAGGCTTTTACGGTTACCCGGTTAACCGTTCGAGTATCAAACAACCTCCAAATGTCACGAAACTTGACAGGCAGTCTACCGGTGCTATACCAAGGCCGCTTGGCAAGACTCGGTCCATTCTGAGAACGTTTAACACCCGCACACGAAAAGAGGTAAAAGAGGGCGCCTGGGAACATAGGAGTGCCGGATTGCAAAACGGACAACGGGGAAAATGCTCGGATGCATGAGACGAACACGTATGCAAAATGAAATACATATGATGACATGGCAAAATGCAACACGCAAGCAAATGACATGGCAACGACGGCGAACAACTGGAAGACACCTGGGGGCGTTACAACACTCCACTAACAAGAGATCTCGTCCCAAGATCTTAGGACCGAGAGGAAGGGAAAAGGGATGGGTGAAACAAAAACTCAAGAGAAGAAGCAAAGAATCGAGAGCACTCGAGAAGAACAGAGGAACGACGAGAATGATGAGAATCGAAAGCTCACGGAATCAGATAGACTATGAAACCACTCCGGTTCGAATGAGATAAGAAACGAATAAGACTGAAAGAATTTAGGCAGCACTCCGGCTGAAAATGGGAGGATTAGAACGAACTTGAGAGGATGGAATGATACTTGATGAAGACATGACACAAGACCTCCAGAAAGGATTGAAAGAGTTGAATTAAAAGGACGGAGAAGAAAATGACAACTTGTGCCACGAATGAAATAGAAAGCATCTTTAGAAGGAAGGTTTGAACGGAGTTGTTGAGAAAATCAACAACGAAAAGAATTGCTTGTTGTGGACTTATGGATAACATCTCAAAATTATGAGGTGATCTCCGACCACAAACGGAAATGATTGGATAACTGAGAAGAACGAAGAAATGCAAAACTCCACTTCAAAAGAATACGGAGATTTAATTGCACCTCGAGATGCAAGAACAAAAGATACTAGAACTCCTTGAACAAGAATCTTGATGAACACTTGAAAGAATGAATTAAATCATGAAGAACCACCATGAAGAACTCCAGTGACAAAAAGATGATGAGATAGAATGAAGGAAGAAAGAATAAGATGAGCCTTGCGGTGATTTAGATGAAGGTTCCGACGAGATGGCCAGGAAATTTGAACTCCGGGAAAGAAAAGATGAAAACACTTGAAACTAGAATTTATTCAACAAGAACAAACTCTGAAGGAAGGGATTACTCACTTGGATGAAATAAGAATAAGATTTATTGTATGCTTATCCTTCATCAAATTAAATTGATGACAAGCCATGGATTTTGCATATTACTTATTCTTCTCGAAAAAGGATTGAGAAGGTCTTCATGAACCACCGGTAGGATTCGAAAGAATGAATGGATTAAAAGATAATCAAGGAAAAAGAATCTTGAACGAACCACCGTAAGAATTCAGAAATGACTGTCGAAAGAGAATGAATCACCGGGAAGAATTAGAAGAACCAATATGCTAGAGGGGATTTAGAAGCAAAAGAACAAAGATCATGATCTGATTAAAGAACACTTGAGCCAAACGCCGGGATAATTGGGTAACGGTAGCTGAAATGTGAAGTCAAAGAATTCTTATGGAATGATGGCCTCCGGATGATCGAGAGAGAAAGCAACTCCTGAAATGCTCAGGATGAATGAAAAGAATATCTGACAAATGGAATAATTCGAGAGGACAACATGAAGCTAGAACCACGAATCTCCGGGGGAACGGGCAAGATAGGAAAAACTCTTCTTCTATCTTCAAATGATGACGAGAGACACCACCAAAATTACTGAGATACTCCGGGAGAATGAAAACCGAAAAGGTTGAACCAACAATGAAAAGAATTTGAACGAGATCTTGGAGAGGGCATGTGACTGATGGAATCCATTATTACATCACACTTGAAAAGAATTTGCGAATAACTCCGGGATAATTAGAAGAGTCAGGTAAGATCCTGGGAAAAGACCTGTGGGTTAGGGCCCACTAAAAGAAAACACCGTTGGAAAGGGTTGTTGAAAAGATAGATGATGCACCGGAACAATTGAAATATTTGAATGAGGTGACAACCTCGAAATAATTGAATGCAAACAGAATCTACTGAGATGTCTTCCGACCTCCGGAATGATTGAGTGGCGAGAGGCAATGAGCAAGAAGAACACTTGATCCAAGTAAAAGAATATGGTCAACCTGAATAACTTGAATTGAATCCACCGGAAAAGAAAAAGAGATAAAGAATGACGAACGAGACGAGAATTCGCCGGTTGAAATAATTGAGGGAAGATTGAAGAGGCTGCACACGAATGAAATTGATGCTCGAAAGAGACCCAAACTCCGAGAAGAAAAAGGGGTGGGAGGGCGGGAAAAACAAAAGCAACTTGGAAGGGAGAACTGGCGAATAACTTGAAGAGAAAACACTGGTTGAAATAATTGAGGAAAGAAAGCAAAGACTTCACCCGAGTAGGATGGATACTGACACGGACTCGGCCGAGAAGAAGAAGGGAGGGCGGGTGGGAAAAACAAGGACAACTTCGGACAGGGAAACAACATCGATCGAAAAGAGCTGAGGATTGATCTCCCAAAGAGAGAGAGGTTCGAATCAGCTTGACGAGGAATGCGCCGGACAAAAGAGGATGGACAACGAACGGAAAACCAACTACATGAACCTAAAGAAAAAATTTGAAGGGGAAGAGGAGTAGTTCAAAACACCTACGTCAAGATTCCTCACCAGAGCGACGAAGGGGCAGAGGAGTAAAAAGAATTCCTACTCTCCGATATAACTAGACTCCGAAAACAGTTTTCTTCTAGACTCAATAACGGCCAAACTACACGATCAATCAAGGGGGCTCCTAGGGTCGGTCGAGGCTCGATACCAACTTGAACACGCCTAATATGCGACCCTATCCAAAAGGAACTCAAGGTCCCACCAAGGATAGACCCGCATATTGGAACGCTTTTGCAAGGTGGATATCATTACATCAACATTACATAATAGTGGGGATACATCCAATACATACAATGTCACATGAATACAACAATACAACATACAAGAACAACATCCGACTACGGATGAATCATAAACAGAAACTCAAACGATATCCACCCTGCTAGCCCAGGCTGCCGACCTAGAACCTATCCCCTGATCGAAGAAGCAGAAGAAGAAACTCCAAAACAAGCAACATCGCTCTCGCGTCAAGATCATCGCATAACCTGTACCTGCAACTGTTGTTGTAGTAATCTGTGAGCCACGAGGACTCAGCAATCCCATTACCATGGGTATCAAGACTAGCAAAGCTTAATGGGAAGGAAGGGGTAAGTGGTGAGGTTGCAGCAGCGACTAAGCATATATGGTGGCTAACATACGCAAAGAAGAGCGAGAAGAGAGCAAGCGGAACGGTCGTGAAGCTAGCAATGATCAAGAGGTGATCCTGATCACCTACTTATGTCAAACATAACCCAAAGACCGTGTTCACTTCTCGGACTCCGCCGAGAAGAGACCATCACGGCTACACACGCGGTTGATGCGTTTTAATTCGGATCAGGTGTCAAGTTGTCTACAACCGGACATTAACAAATTCCCATCTGCCACATAACTGCGGGCACGGCTCTCGAAAGTTTATAACCCTGCAGGGGTGTCCCAACTTAGCCCATGATAAGCTCTCGCGATCAACGAAGGATATACCTTCTCCCAGGAAGACCCGATCAGTCTCGGAATCCTGGTTTACAAGACATTTCGACAATGGTAAAACAAGACCAGCAAAATCGCCCGATGCACCGACATCCCGATAGGAGCTGCACATATCTCGTTCTCAGGGCAACACCGGATGAGCAATCCGTACAACTAAAACCAAACCTCAAGTTTCCTTGAGGGGGCGTTGCAAAGGGCTCTAGTTCGGACCAACACTTAGACAAGCATTGGCCCGGGGGGGGCTATAATAAAGATGACCCTTGGGTTAATTACTCCCACGGGAAAAGTAGGTGGTGGTGAGGCAAATGGTAAAACCAAGGTTGGGCCTTGCTCGAGGAGTTTTATTCAAAGCGAACTGTCAAGGGGGTCCCATAAATCACCCGACCGCGTTAGGAACGCAAAATCCGGGAACATAACACCGGTACGACGGAAACTAAGGCGGCAAGAGTGGAACAAAACACCAGGCATAAGGCCGAGCCTTCCACCCTTTACCAAAATATATAGATGCATTAATTAAATAAGAGATATTGTGATATCCCAACATAACCCTGTCCGCCATGGAGCAATATTCATCTTCACCTGCAACTAGCAATGCTATAAGAGGGGCTGAGCAAAGCGGTAACATAGCCAAGCAACGGTTTGCTAGGAAGGGTGTCAAAGGTTAGAGGTTCAGTGCAATTTGGGAGGCTTGAAGAGCAAATGATAGGTAACGCAGCAAAGCGATAGAACGAAGCAACTAGCATATCAATGATAGTAGTGAGATCCAGGGTAGCGGTCATCTTGCCTGAAATCCTGCAAGGAAGAAGAACGAGTCCATGAAGAAGATGAAGCCACGAAGACGAACCAAGCGTAGACGTACGAATCCTCACGATCGCAACGAAACGGGAACTATCGAGAATAAGCACACAACATAGTAAACACACCACACATAGACAAGACATGATGCACAACAAGCATGATGCATGACAAAGCTACATGAAGCTACTCATGACAAGAGATGATGCAAACAAGAACAACACATCAAGGCAAGTTTAAATGAGGCCCGAAACAGCATATAACAATTCCGGTAAGTCCTCATATACAAATTTCGAAATTGGTCCAGATCTGAATAAACCTTATGTTCAAGTTGTTAAACAGCAAGTTAAGATGCACCAAGATGATCTACACGAGATTCTAGTCAAGTTACATATAAAGTTCATTAGATTTGGAGCTACGGCCTAGAAGATATGAGCAAAACAAGTTAAACATGGCATTGATGCAAAATGCACCCAAACATCAAGAAAACACCCCAAAACAAGGATGCAACATGATAATATGAAACTACATGCAATTCTAAGCAAGTTTCATATAGAGCACACTCAAAACGGAGCAACGGTTCAACACACACACACACACTATACAAGTCATAGCAACAATCTGTCCATAACAGCAACTAGGCATCCTGCAAGCATCAAAACAATAAGCTACAACACCCCAACATAAGAACAAAAGGCATGAGCATGTAGTACAGGTAAAGCATGACAAGACATGAACACTGAGCTATCTCCAGAAACAACTAGAACATGCTCAAAAAGACATGTAAAGATTGCAAATAATAACAGTTTCAGACTTTGCAGAAATAACATCAGGTTGCAATGTTTAGAGCTATAAAATAACATGTTACAGGAACTTATCATGGCAAACAAAGGCATGACATGAATCTACTAATGGCATAGAACAAGAGTCCCTTACTGACCATGAGCCAAAAAGGATCAGAAGATATGATGGCACCCATGTAAACATGGCAAGTTATATGACAGATTCAAACATGGCAGGAACAACAATAAGTAGGCATGTTGGTGAGCTTGAACCACTCACCACAGAGTAATACATGGCATGGCAAGGCAACCAACAGTAAGAAGGCATGTTTTTGAAGCTAAGCATGGCAAGAACAAGGTCATAGGGTGCATGGATCACTAGCAAACAATCATGGAAACATTGAACTTAATGTTAACAGGCTGACAACAACATTTTCAAGCAACTTTGGAGCCAGATATGAACAATCTACAGCAAGCTATAAATGCACCTTGGGGCATTAATGGATAGAGCAAGACATGTATAAAAAAACATCCTTAGTGAACATCTCCAGAATAATGCACGAAATGACTAGTAGAAGCATGTTAACATAGCAACAAAATATAACAGAATCTGTCAGGAAAACAGCAACAGCAAGTACCCTCCTTAACAAGCTCGATGCACTCACTACACAAGCCACAAAAATACATGGATAGCACCTCTGGAAAGATGGCGTATCATAGATCAAAACACATGTAGACATCAACCTCATAGGATGCACACATCAATCATGGCAAAAATGACAAATGAGCATGTTATAACAGTTTCAGCAGATAAACAGCAACATGCACTCTTCCAACATCATTTCGGGCATCAAGATGAGCTCAAATGAAAATGATGCAATGGAATGAAATGAAGTACTCGTTGAGACGAACAATTTGACATATTACACGCATCAGACGGAGCAGTATGCACAGTGTTATGATGCGATGAACATGTCATGATTATGCAAAATAACTTCGGGACAGTGGATTTGAACCTCGCAGAAGCTGGATCTCGCGGTCCCGGGGACGAGACGGTACAGGACGGTTCGGCCGTTTGGATGGAGGGACAATGCGGTACAGGGTTGGGGCAGTGCAGATCAGGGAGGTCGCGATGCGGTGGCCGGAGCGGCAGCTCCGGCGAGCGGGGAGGGCCGGAGTCGGCCGGAGGTGACCGGATCTTTCCTGGATCGGCGGATCCGCGCTGGCAATGACGAGGAGGCCGCGGGCGGCGGTGCGGGCGAGGGAAGGCACGGCCTGGCCCGCCGCGGGCGCAGACGGCGCTGGCGTGGGGTCGGGCTCCGCGAGCTGGGTGGCCGGAGCTGCGACACGCGGAGGCGAGGGGCGGCGGCGGCGGGAGGCGCGGGCGGCGCGCTGGGTCGGCGAGGAGGCTGCGCCCCGGCGAGGCGGGCGGCGGCGCCGGACGGTGAGGGGACGGAGGGCGCCGGCGAAGGCGGCCGGAGCGGGAGGCGGAGGCGGCTCGGCAGCGCGGGCGACGGGACCCGGACGGGCGGTGGCGCTCGGGCCTCGGATGGGCTCGGGCTGGCCCTGCTGGCTCGAAAGCGGGCCGACGGCGATGTGGGCGCGGGGAAGGACACGTGGCGGCGCGCTAGAGGAGGAGGGAGGCGGTGTTGCTGAGGTGGCGGCTCCGGATTGGCTGGAGTGAGGTGGCCGGGCGCAGCGGACATGTCCGGCGCGGTGGAGACGCGTCCGGTGGCGCCGGGAGGGGTTTGATCTAGGATTAGACCGGGATTTCGGGGAGGATCACATATATATAGGTAGAGGGAGCTAGGAGACTCCAAATGAGGAGCGGTTTTCGGCCACGCGATCGTGATCGAACGACCGAGAGCATGGAGGGGAGTTTGCTGGGTTTTGGGCCACTTTGGAAGGGTGTTGGGCTGCAAAGAGAAAGAGGCTTTTACGGTTACCCGGTTAACCGTTGGAGTATCAAACGACTTCCAAATGGCACGAAACTTGACAGGCGGTCTACCGGTGCTATACCAAGGCCGCTTGGCAAGACTCGGTCCATTCCGAGAACATTTAACACCCGCACACGAAAAGAGGTAAAAGTGGGCGCCGGGGAACATAGGAGTGCCGGATTGCAAAACGGACAATGGGGAAAATGCTCGGATGCATGAGACGAACACGTATGCAAAATGAAATGCATATGATGACATGGCAAAATGCAACATGCAAGCAAATGACATGGCAACGACGACGAACAACTGGAAGACACCTGGGGGCGTTACAAGGTCCTCTTGGCCAGCAATCCAATCCTGGCCGCGCCAAATATCGGCGAATCTATACTTTTATATATAGCTACGAATCAGGTTGTAAGCGCAGTGCTCGTCGTCGAACGAGAGACAGACGGACATAAGTTCCCGCTTCAAAAGCCGGTATACTACGTATCCACTGTCCTCACTCCATGCAAGTCACGGTACCCACATTATCAAAAGATAGCATACGCGGTCTTCATGGCATCCCGAAAACTACGACACTACTTTCAGAGTGTTCAATCACGGTGGCCTCTGAAGTACCCCTTAACGATATAATAAATAACCGCGATGCCACGGGCCGGATTGCTAGATGGGCTATCGAGCTCCTCCCGTTCGACATAACATATAAACCACGGTGAGCCATTAAGTCACAAGTACTGGCTGACTTCGTCGCCGAATGGACAGAAGCCGAACTCCCTAAAGAGTACGGCGCGTACTCCAATTGGATCATGCACTTTGACGGCTCTAAGATGCTGGCTGGTCTGGGGACAGGCGTTGTCCTGACATCCCCCACCGGAGATACATTCCAATACGTACTCCAAATACTATACACAGACTCCAACAATGCTGTCGAATATGAGGCTCTGTTGCATGGTCTTCGGATGGCAGTCTCCATGGGCATTCAATTCCTAGCAGTGCGTGGGGATTCGAACCTCACAGTATCTCAAATAAATGGAGACTTCGACGCCAAGGACCCAAAAATGGCGGTTTATCGCAATGCCGTCCTCAAAATGTCAGCTCGGTTCGAGGGGCTCCAATTCCACCATGTGGTCCAGGAAAATAATCAAGCGACGGATATCCTCGCTCGCATCAGCGCCAAGCGCGACCCCGTCCCACCTAATATCTTCTTGGAAAGGCTGTTCAAGCCATCTGTGGTGTGGGAAGGGGAGACCGGCTATACCAGTAAGGATCCGAACACAACCCCAGATCCCGAACACTCTGACATAATCGGAGGCTCCCCCACCGAAATAACACCTTCGGCCCATGTGATCATGGCTATCATCGCCCCGTGGACTGAACCCTTCTTAGCCTACTTCAATAGGCAAGAACTCCCTAAGGACCAAAATGAGCCACGTTGCATTGTGCGGCGCTCTAAAGCCTACAAGGCCCATGAGGGAGAGCTTTATAAAAAAAGCGCGACTGGAGTGCTCCAAAGGTGCATCTCCGAAGAGGAAGGGCGGCAGCTCTTGGCCAATATTAATGCCGGACTCGGCAGCCACCACACCGCAGCTCGGGCACTCGTAACCAAGGCCTTCCGTACAGGTTTCTACTGGCCGACAGCCCGGGCAGACGCACAGGACCTTGTCCAACATTGCGTCGGTTGCCAGCCTTTTGCAAATCAAAGCCATATGCCACCTACTGCTCTCCAAACAATCCCCATAACTTGGCCCTTTGCGGTCTGGGGGCTCGATATGGTTGGACCCCTTAATGGAGGAATCCATAAGAAGAAATACTTGTTGGTCATGGTGGATAAATTCACCAAATGGATAGAAGCCAAACCAGTTAAAACGGCCGAGTCCGGACCTGTGATAGACTTCATATCCGGGGTCATACACCGTTATGGTGACCCCCACAGCATCATCACCGATAACGGCTCAAACTTCACAGCCGATGAGGTAAAAGCTTGGTGCGGCAAAATGGGCATTAAGCTCGATTATGCCTCCTTCTATCACCCCCAAACAAACGGTCAAGTCGAACGAGCAAATGGTCTTATTATGAGCGGCATTAAACCCAGACTAGTGAGATCCTTGAAGGAATCAGATACACACTGGGTCGAGGAGCTCGACTCTGTACTATGGGGGCTGCGGACCACGCCAAATCGCACCACTGGATACACACCATTTTTTATGGTGTATGGCGCAGAGGCAGTGCTACCCTGCAATATCATTCATGACTTACCTTGAGTGCGCATGTACGAAGAGAGAGAGGCCAAGCTAGATCGGCAGGATAGTTTGGACGCCCTGGAGGAGGAGCGTGACGTTGCAAAGGCCCGTTCCGTATTATATCAGCAGCAGGCTCGAAGGATCAAAGCAGAGAAGTACGGGCCAAAACTTATAACATTGGCGAACTCGTTCTACGTCTACCAGAGAAGAAAAAGGACAAGCTCAAGCCCAAGTGGGAGGGTCCCTTCATCATTGATAAAGTTCTCACTGGAGGAGCGTACCGTCTGCGTGATGCATCAGATAATCGAGTCGAGCCGAACCCGTGGAACACGGCCAGACTCCGAAGATTCTATGCCTAGTGCCGAACTCTGTGTTCGTCCCCTCGCCTCCGCCTTTTTTAAGTTATATCCTTTCTCTCTTTCTTTCTTTCTTTCTTTTATAGCCTTAAAAGCTTCAAGTATGCTTCGACCGCACACTCCTGCCGCGCTATGCACGCTCAATATACCTAGGGGCTTCCTATACAGAAGCTTAATATAATTATCTTCTGGGCTTTATGCCCACCACATATGCATCATTATATGCGTCGATATGACTTAAGTTTTGGCCAAGCTGGGTTGCCTGGCTCTTGTGTTTATGCCCTACGTTCCCATTAATTCGGCTAGGGCATAAGGGGAGCACCTCTGTGATTGTTACAGCCGGGTCAGCCGGATGTGTACCTCAGACTGGGTGAAGCCAAAACCTACCATTCTTAAGGGAATATTTGGTCGGTGAACAAAAGATGTTTCTTACTTATTGCAATACATGCCCCCAGATGCTTATATCCTGCGTCATTTTTCGCAGTTTGTACATGCACATTAATGCATGCGTACCCAAGGAAAGGAACCCTTAACGGAACTATTCTCCCTGGAAGATGTTTCTTACTATCCATGTAATATAACATAGCTAGTTGGGTACTTGTCTGTTATAGCACTTATGACCCCTATGCCTAGTTTCCACGCGTGCCCCGGTTTTTACATAGCTGAGCGGGTATTCGGATACACTCTGGACTATCGGGTCCAGAGGTTGAAGCGAAAAGGTCCGCCAAGACAAGTGATTTACAATCCGGCTAGGGACAAAATATGTCCTTTGAAGTACAAAGTCACTTAGACTGACTAAATTCTTCTTCTATACCATCCAACAGGCTGTCTAGCCTACAATCCTGTTGGGAATACTTCACGGCTAATGCTACCTGGTCATATACCAGACTAACAGGGATATCTTTCCCATCTAACCCTATAGGTCTGACCTCGTCCATGTGGTTCGGGTCAGCCTTGGTGTATCGTGTCTTCACCATGGCCCATGCCTCCCTTGCACCTTGTCGGTAGGCCGATATCTTCCATAATCGGAAGTGCCGCCACACTCCCTTAGGCATCTCCATGAGCTCTCCCATGCCTCCGGGCAGGGATGCGGATGACCACAAGGCCTGGGCATTACCCTGCATCACCGGCCGAATTTGTCCGTGCAGTTGCGAGAGCTCTTGCAGAAGATCGCATGCAGATCCGGGCATCTCCTCTTCGGGATGACCTGTCAGCATACCTACAGACATAATCCTGTTAGCCCACTTCTTCGCCGAACTTTATAAAGGTTCGTTTGAGCACTTACTAAAAATGCCGCGTCGAAGCCTCTTATTCTCCTTCACAGAGTCGGTAAGCTGGGCCTGAACATCTTTTAATTCAACGTCCAGTCGGGTCTTCGCGTCCTGGAGATCATTTTTCTCCCGTATAACCTTTGTAAGCATGCGCTCGCCAGCCTTTAGCTGTCGTTCAACATATTGCTCATCCCCCGGTACGATCTCCGGATTACCTCCGGGATTATCTGCAGAATCTATTGTTAGATTTGCATTCATGCCGAATACTAACTGGTACACGTCATTATATTCGTTCTGATCAAGACAAGTATTACCAGATAGGGCCTTCTTGGACTCCTCCATTCCTGCAACTGCGGCCGCAGCTGGGCTTTGCACTCCTCCAGCTCTTTGGACAACTGGGTATTCTTCTCTGTAAGAACCTATGCATACAATGATCCTTAAAATTAGTTGCGCCAACTGTTTCAAGTCTCAGGGGCTACTGATATACATACTTATTAGATTTTCTTACCCATAAATCCTTTACATACTGGTCCATGGCTTTGGCGAGGCCATCTTGAGCAGCTCGGATGTATGCATCTCCTGAGTTGAAGGCATTGAACGCCTCTTCAGAGAAAGTAGGGTCGCGTAGTGTGGCCCGTCGGCGCTTGTGATTCATGGCGCTCTCCATTTTAGAGTTTGTAGCAGATAATCTATCCGCATCCTTTGTAGAAGGACCGTCTGGTGTTGTCCCCGCGTTAACCTCCGCCCTTGAGTCCGGCCGGTGGAGGCGTGGCCGGCAGGCTCTCCGGATACAGCCCGGCGAGCGCTTTTTCTGCCAGGGAACCATGGACTTCATTATACTTCAAAGACAATAATCACGGAGCAGATTTTTAATCATACCTCTGCAATGGCGTCTCGGTCCTGACCGCCTTCCTTTTAAGCCTACACGGCTTCGGTGCCCCTTGTTGACGAGTCATCGCGGGTTCGGCACGGCGCCCCGATGGCCTTCCCTGTAACAACGCAATTTATGTGCGGAGGGTAAGGTGCAAAGAGGGGATCCTTCTTGGAAGTTGGGACTCCGGTTTTACTTACCTGTGATGCAGGGAGTAGGCCAGGATAATCAGCTATGATGGCCACAAAGGCACCGTCACAGCTTAACTGATAAAATGTCCTGTCGACGAGTTCCACAAATGTGTCCGGATCTTCTTCAAGTCCGGGGTCGAGGGCCCGGTCAGGGTCCTCTGGCTGTGGAGACGGGTTGTGGACCTACCTCATAGCTTTTCATAGTTCCTGCTATGAATTGGCAAGGTAAATATTTGTGATGGGGAATGCGGGAAAGACTAGAATAAAAGATAGCAGCCCACCCAGCTTGGGGGGCTGTACATGGAGAATCCATCCCGTGGCTTAATACAAATGAACTCCTCTTCCTCTCCTTTGTACAAATCAGACAGTATTTTCGCCAGAGCGGCGGCGGAGTCCGGTTCTTTACGGCCGCAGCGGGTGGCGTCGTCTTCTCCATTGAAGTGCCACATGGGTTTCCCCGATATTGAAGTGGCTGCACTCCCTGTATTATACATATTGACACGACCTCAATTATTGTCAGCCCTGATTTGGCCAGTGTCTTTATCCTGTCCATTAGGAAAAGGACCTCTGTGTTATCTTCCTCCTGGGGGCTCCGAGGGCGCCAGCTTTGGCGTTTCTTCAATGGGGCATTTACAAACGCATGAAGGCCCATCCGAATAGGGTCCGGAAGGGGGACGTCCTCCATATAAAACCACTCTGAAGGCCAGTCTTCGGACGTCTTCTTCGGAGTACCGGACAGGTATCCGGTCCCGGCGATGCGCCATATTTCGGCTCCGCCCACTTGATATATCGACCCCTCCTGAATGCAGGGTAGGAGGCAGAATAGCCTCTTCCATAGCTCGAAATGAGCTTCGCAACCCAGAAATAGCTTGCAGAAGGCGACATAGCCTGTGATGTGTAGTATGGAAGCAGGAGTGAAGTTATGCAGCTAGAGGCCATAGAACTCTAGGAGCCCACGGAGGAACGGATGGATTGGAAATCCAAGTCCCCTCAACAATAAGGGACAAGGCATACCCGCTCCCCCTTGGATGGGTTGGGAGAACTCTCCGCTTGCTCCCCGCCATTATAGGTGGCTAGTCCGGCTCGGACGAGGACCATGTACGCAGGCGGGAGAAACCCCTTGGTCTGCAGCTCTACCAATCGGCTATGGGGGACAGAACACTTCTCCCAATTGTCTGGCTTAGTGCTACGGGAGCGAGAGGAGGAGCTGCGCCGGCCGGCCATGATGGGATGGTTTCTTCCGGGCGCGCTCTGATGGATACTCGCTGGGGGAGGATGGTGTGATTTGGATCTGAGGATCCCCGTCTCTTTAAATAGATGATTTACTTACATGGTCAGGGTGGCAAATGAAAAAATGCCCCGACTTCTCGCATTCGCTCGACACGTGGAGATAGCCATTATTGAAGCACAAAAGCCGAGGAGTGTAATATTGATGGGAAGCCGGACACTGCTTGTTACAACAGGTACTCTGGGATTTTGGAGAAGAACCCGCCTTGCAATGCCGAAGACAATCTGCACGCCAGACTCATCGTCATTGAAGCCTGGTTCGGGGGCTACTGAGGGAGTCCTGGATTAGGGGGTCCTCAGACAGCCGGACTATATACTTTGGCCGGATTGTTGGACTATAAAGATACAAGATTGAAGACTTCGTCCCGTGTCCGGGTGGGACTCTCCTTTGCGTGGAAGGCAAGCTTGGCAATTCGGATATGTAGATCTCCTTCTCTGTAACCGACTCTGTGTAACCCTAGCCCCCTCCGGTGTCTATATAAACCGGCGGGTTTAGTCTGTAGGACGAGAAGAACAATCATAATCATAGGCTAGCTTCTAGGGTTTAGCCTCTATGATCTTGTGGTAGATCAACTCTTGTAATACTCATATCATCAAGATCAATCAAGCAGGAAGTAGGGTATTACCTCCATCGAGAGGGCCCGAACCTGGGTGAACATTGTGTCCCCCGCCTCCTGTTACCATTAGCCTTAGACGCACAGTTCGGAACCCCCTACCCGAGATCTGCCAGTTTTGATACTGACAAAGATCTTGCTCAGTAAAGACAAGACCTCTTCAATACTCACGCCGACACCGATCCGTCTTGAAAGTGCGCATCTCTCAAGAGTAAAAGGTACAAGAACCTTAGGACTACTATGATGCTCAACCACTGTCTAAATTTTGGTTCTTGGTTTTCTCTTGGTGGATTTTAAACTCAAATCACTCGAAGAGGGGATGCTCAACCAATCTTATCAGAAATGTTGAGCAGAGCAGCCAATGGACAATGTTGGGCGGGGTGGCTATTTATAGCCGCAGCCTTCCCTAAGGGGTAATGACCAAAATGGACATGTGCGTCAACTAATGGTCGAACGACATGAGTCCAACGGTCAGAGATTGAGCACAATGGTAAGAAATGCTAACTCCCCAGTCCGAAAGATATCTCCTGTAGCCGAAGAACTACGTCTTTCTGCTGACAGGTAATCATTTGGAGCATAAAGAGATTTCTCTTATACTTGCATATGTTTGTGGTGGGAAACGTTGCATGGAAAACAAAAAATTCTACGCACATGCAAGATCTATCCATGGAGATGCATAACAACGAGAGGGGAGAGTGTGTCTACGTACTTCATGGACCGTAAGCAGAAGTGTTTAACAACACGGTTGATGTAGTCGAACTTTCGTTGCGATCCAAATGATCGAGTACCGAACGCACGACACCTCCGTGTTCAACACACGTTCAGCTTGGTGACGTCCGCGCCTTCTTGATCCAGTAAGACGGTGAGGTAGTGGATGAATTCCGGCAGCACGACATCGTGGTGACAGTGACGGTGAAGTTTTCTCCGCGGGGCTTTGCCTAAGCACTACGAAAATATGACCGGGGGTGTAAACGGTGGAGGGGGGCGCACACGACTAAGCAATTGTCTGTCTGTTGTGCTAGGCACCCGCTCCCACATATATAGGTGGGGTGGAGGGAGCAGCCAGGAGGCGCCCCCAAGTAGGCCGAATCCTACTTGGGGTCTTCCCCCAAGTGGCACCCCCTTTCTTATTTGGAGTGCGGGAGGAAGGAATTACACTACAAAGAAAATACACTTCCGTGATGATACGTGTTTGTCACAGTAGGTCGTGTTTTTTTCATGCATGTACATCCATGAAAAATTTATGACAGAATCAAGATAGTCATACCTGTGCTGTCGTAGAAGTGTTCCATGACATTACCAAAATTATCATCACGGAAGTGTCCACTTCCATGACGATAAATCACGCGTCACAGAAGTGCTTTCGTCAAGGGTGACCGACACGTGGCATCCACCATAATGGAACGCCGTTAAGCTATCGGGTCGGTTTTGGATCCGATAACCCGTTAACAGCCCCGACCAATGGGGATTTTCCACGTGTAAAATCATCATTGGCTGGAGGAAACACGTGTCGGCTCACCATTGGGACAGATGTCATCCACTCATTGGACAGAAGGCGCCTATGATACGTCGACACGTGGCACGGCCCAACAGAGGCCCATTCCTGTGAAAAGGCCGGCCCGTTTGACTTGGTCAAAAGGTGGCGGGCCGGCCCATGTAAAGCCTGTTAATGACCTGTTCGCATATAGCCCATTTACAGCCCGCTAACCCAAGGCCCGTTCGCCCTATCCGAATTAGGCCCGATGGCGTCATCTGGGCCACCCAATATGATTCTGCCCGTTTTCGCCGGCCCATGTATGGCCCATGACGTCTTTCGGCCCATATGAGGCCCTATGTAACTCTTGGCCTATTAACGGCCCGTGGTGAAACTGGCCCGTAATGAACTGTGTATTACTTTACACCCATTAACGGCCCGTGGTGAAACTGGCACGTAATGAACAGTGTATCACTTTATACCCATTAAGGGCCCGTTATTCCGTTGGGCCATTTCTAGCCCATGTTATCTTTCGGCCTTCTCAGAGCCCATTTATTCTTGGGCTCATTTCCAACATTCGTTTACTTACGGCCCGTTACTGTCATTTTCTGCTTATGGGCCAAATTCAGCCCGTGGTTATAGTCGGCCCGTTTGTGGTCCGTTAACATGTTGGGCCGTTTTCATAGCGTCATGAAATACGGCCTATTACCGATGGCCCGTTATGGTCGGCCCATGAACGGACGATTCCAACTCTAGCAAGTTTACGGCCATAATGCGGCCTGTTATTGGCCCATGTTTGGCCAATCGATCATACTGCCCGTATAAGGCCCATTGATGATACAGCCCGTAGAAGGCCCATTGTTTCTATGGCCCATAGAAGGCCCACTATTTCTACGACCCGTAGAAGGCCCACTGTTTCTACGGCCCGTAGGAGGCCCAGTGTCACTACAGTAAATATTAGCCCATGGTTATTGTGGCCTAGTTTTAAAAAATAGGTTATTGCAGCCACTAGCAAACCGCAGAAAAAGAACTGCAATGACTACAAGCAAACAAATAAACAAGACAACAAGGAAATAAATAAGCAAGCAACTTACGCTAGGCTATCACAGCCATCACACATATTACATCCACTGGGCATCAAAGTTCGCCACCAGTGCAAATAAACGCGTCGACAAAAGAATATACAAAACTGAGAGCACTTCAAAAGGCACTAGGCCTGTCCAAGTCGGGCCCCCAAACAGCCGAAGAAGTTGAGTAGACCTCAGTTGTGTCAACGATAGATGCATCAACACTAGATTTAAGGCATGATGGTGCGCACGGCAGTCCTCTGACATCTTCATTGCATCTTGGACTTCAAGTCGGAGCTGAGCTGAAGCAAGCCTTTCCGCTTTAAGTTGAGACTGAAGAAGTCGAACTGATTGAGGCAGCGACTGCATAGAGGTTGTTTCACACCTGCTGGTGAGTAGCTTCAAGTCACTATCTTCATCAAGACAGGACCTTGGGGTCATCTCGCTGTCCTCAAGATGGTTTGGCTCACTATCTTCCCTAAATTTTTGCCTGGCGTAAGAGATACGACTCTGAAAGAGAAACAAGGAGACACGTAACAGGTTTCACAATTATATAAGCAAATAAATGGATCTGTTCTGCATAAGGAACATGTTTTTACAACTACAATTTGAAACTGGTAGTTGTTGCAAACATCCAATCAGATGTAAACAGCAAAGCAAACAGAAGTGGAGGCAATGATGCCTATCCAAATCTATACTAGAACAAAGTTTGAAGGATTGAGAAGGATGAACTTACATTACATGTTAACACGGGCTGGACAAAGCCCTTCTCCATGTTGATGGAAGGATAATTCAATAAATTCCCCAAAGAAAATTCTTTATAAGCGTTGCCATTATTCTACATTTTGCAAAGAGTAAATATAGATCAAATAATATTGGAAGAAAGCAGAGGATAATGAAGCTCGGTGCATCGATGATACATAATCAAATAGCAATTAATTAAGTACAATGTTACAAGGCAAAAGGGAGAGAGGTACTGACAAGAGCAATGCAGAGCCCATTATTGTTTTGAGATCGTATGATCCTTTGAGCAAGGAGATTCATCTAAAATTAGTTTTCATACAAGAGAGAAGGTAGGGCACAAGCAGAAATTTAGGAGTTCAAATTTTGAATTGATATCATAGACAGTACCTGACGCTGGGCTCCCAACAATTCTAATAGGGGTTTGGCCCTTTGGAGTAGGGGTAAAGTGTAGTGCAGTTGGGCTGTGTTTTCTATGGCTGCTGATCTATCTGATTTAACAGGTACCACTACCTTTTCCAAATACCTAGTTTGTACTCCTTGAGGATCTGCACTCACCCTCTTCCTTTTGGACATCTATCACAAAAGAACAACATTTGATTGGAAAAACATAGTGTGACGACACATGGAATAGGTACAGAAAATGGATAGTTATGGAATATACTCATATATGATGCTTAAACTAAGCAGATGGTGTAACAAAGTAGAAGAAATGCAAGAGGTCAGATGCAAAATATGTGCGACCAATACAACTTTGCAAAGTTAGAGCAAGAACCTTGATGGGTGAATAAGATAGGCCATCCTCCACCATGCCAAGTTTGTTAGCCAGTGGATCATTCCGCAATATTCCTCTCGTGCACCCATTCTCATATTCATTTTGATAATGTTCAATATCTAACATGCATGAAAACATAAAAACAAGTGAGATTTTCTTTGTAATGCAGAAGTGATTCTAATCCAATACTGCCTCCCTGTAAACCCCTTTGTGCTATCTCCGCAATTCTTTTAAAAGATGCCATGCATGCTGTAATTGTTGTGTGCATTAATATAATGTGGCCTACTACACAAAATATGAGAGCTCCAGAAGTGATGACACTTCGTAGATGATAGCTTCAACATATAGTAAAGAAGAACAAGTCGACCTGACCTGATAGATTCAAAATATACTAAGGGAGAACAACTCGACCTGACCAGTCGACCGCAAGAGAAGAGTATCATCTTAAAGAAGAGCAGGAGAGCAAGCAGATTGAAGATATTACAAGTGTTTCAATACAATGTCGGTTGGCCACCCATGATGAACCAGAGTGCACAGAGAAATACTATTCTTGCCGGTCTCTCCATATGTGGCTCACATGCATTTCGAAACTAAAGTAGGAATATTTAGCTAACGAATTAAACGTCTCTCAGTTTTACTAATATCAGCAATAATATCAAATATGAATTTGTACAACTAATCTTGTTTAGCTCGATGGGTGGAGCAGTGCTATTATGACACGAACCATGTAGGCTGATTGTGGTCATCATAAAATGGGGAAAACATAAGCATGATCAGTACAGTGTTGACCGTGGCAGTGGGATGGCAGATCTGAAGCTGCAAACCGCACAAAGGGTAGTTAGCAACCGATGTTTGCTTTGAAATAACAACTAAGATTTGGTATGGACAAGAAAGTATGGTCAACAAGTGACAAAGAAATGCAATTATGCTATCTCTCTATATGTCGCGACATGCATTTGGAAACTCAAGTGGGACCTTTAGCTAACCAATTAAATGTGTCAGTCAACTAATATCAGTATCATATCACAATCATATTTGAACAACTAAGCTTTCGAATTCTGAGTGTTGTGTCGTTTAGCTTGAAGGGTGGAGTAATGCTAGTACGACAGAAAGCACCTATGGAGATCATAGTAGAGTAGATAAAAGGGGAAAACCCTAAGCATCAAGAGAAAAATCAGGAAAGTGGAACTAGCTGGACTAGTGGGTGGCGCACATGCTTTTCGAAATGAATATAGGAACATTAGGTGACCAATTTAACGTTCTCTGTTTTAGTGATATGAGCATCATATCGGATTCGTATTTGAACACGTAGGCTTTGGGTTGAGGTCTTGAGGAGCAGTGCTAGCACGACACGAAGCACCTACGATGATGGTAGTGAATATAAAGGGGGAAAACCATAAGCTTTACGAGTATAGTGCCTGTGCCATGGCGGATCTGAAGGTGCAAACTAAACAAAGCTACTTCGCAACCAATGTTTGCTTTCAACTAGCCACTACGATTTGGTATAGACAAGAAAAGTACAGTAAACAAATTACGATCTATTTTCCGGGTGAGATCAATAACTTAGGCACATATGGAAGAGTACCACCTCTCTCGCGACGCCGTGTAGGCCTATGCTGATACGTTGAGGGTGCTGTGGGTGCGATGGATGTTGGCGGTGGGGAAGAAGACTTTAGACGTCAGACGGCCGAGTCGGGGGATATATCCTGTTGCCGTGGACGAGGCAGTCGTAGGAGCGGCAATGACGAGGTGGACGACGGCGCCGATGAAGCAAGAGGAGGCGATGAAAGGATCCTGGTCCAGCGCGATGGATGAGAGACGTCCAGGGGTAGGGGTAGCGGCTCCGGCAAGGTGGAGGATGGGGTGGCGGACGGAGGAGGCTGGCTGCAGTGCGGAGGTTGTCGTGCCGCCGACGGTGTATGAATGGGGAAATGGAGGGGGGCGGGGGGCGATCTCAAACTTTGGGACGCGCTTCTCTGAAATGGGGGGAAGTTACGAACTTATCCCGCGTTTAAAATTTCAGACATCGCGTCAGTTGGGGATAGGACGGTAATCTCGCATCTCCCAAATATTTGCCGGTAACTATTTCGGGCGAGGAGAGGGTGTTTTGCCGCCCACGGTTGGCGCCCACGGTGTATGAACAGGGCTGACAGGTAAGGTGGTTGTGTCACGTCTGATGGAAGTTACACATCTGCCCCTATTTAAAATATTAGCCTACATCGATTTCGGACGAGGAGAGTTTGTTTTGCCGCCCACCGTGTATGAATGGGGAAATGGAGGAAGAGACACATGTATTTCGGACGAGCTTGAATCAAATGTGTTTTGCCGCCCATGTTTGGCGCCCACCGTGTCTAAATGGGCTCAGAGGCCGTCGTGTCACGTCTGATTGAAGTTACTAGTCTACCCCTATCGACAGCAGTGTAAATCCGGTTGATAAGGATGTCAAGTGACAGTAATTTCCATCTCGCAAACACTTGCTTCGGGCAGCCCACAAATTATAGTGGCTGTTTAGTCGCTTATTTCAAAACTTGGGAGAATTAGCATTCACGTTTGCCCTGGGACCTGGCAAACTAAATTCAAATCCACTTTGTATTCGATTACGAATATCCACAGATAATTATACGTTTGTTATTTATTTCTTCAAAACCACAACAAAGATTTATTCCACCTTTATATATGATTATGATTTAGAAATGCCGTGATCTTGAATTGAGAGGTTGGATACACTCGATTCAAACAGTTATTTCATCCAATACAATATGCTCACACGAAAAACAGTTCACCTTATGTCAATCATACAAGTCTTGAGGATTACCTCGCCTAAAAAATTAGGATCATTACAACACATGGACAACATGGAATTCGGACAACATAGGGGTCTTGCAACATAATCCATTCAGAGACATGACACAACATGCAAGTACAATAATCTAATGACAATTTCAACTGGTATCTAAAGAAGAACCGGGATTACCTTGGGCTTGGATAGCGAAACAATGAGGACCTCCTCCGTCTTCAAATGCAACATTCTTACTTCCTCCAATTCTTGGGTTGCTTGCATAATGTGTGCTGCTAATTCCGTAATTTCCAGCCTCAAGATAAAGATTACCTCATTCATGGCAGCCACACCATCTCTTTCTGCCTCTAGTAGAGCCTCAAGCACTATAATATCTGTGCTCAGACTGCTCTCTGGTGGTGTTGCCTCTGAACTGCTACCATCTGGTAACATGGATGGCGCACTGCTTCCACAAATAGATTCTGGGGTTGTACATTGTGTCCTAGTGCGAACGGCATCCTGAAAGGTTTCCGCTGGACATAAGTAAGAGATAGTTATCGTGTGATCCAGGCAGTAAGCTTATATGGTAAACGACGAATGAATTATTGCCGAGCATGGCAAACTATATTTAAATGGTTCGAAGTAGCATCAGCCGAAAAGAAATTAAAATGGTAAGATGAAAGTTGAAAGGGAGTGTACAACCGCTATATTTAAGTTGCCAAGGCATCTAAGCAGTTGAAATAATCTGAGAAAGTACTTAATAGTGTGGCCTCATATAAACTACGAAGACAGTCTTGTGATGAAGTTGAGAGGAAAAGTTAAGGACTCAAATGAAATAGGCATGCATTTCTTTACGATAGTACAACGAGTAATCAGCGACATATTGGCCAACTCGGGTATAACGTAACAACAAACAAGCATTGAATCAAGCAATAAAAAGCGAACAACTGAACTATTTGTAATTGGTAGGATTACGTTGAGGGCACAAGCCAAGAAAGCAGCCCACTCGCATTACATTTAACATGTACTAAAACACACCGGCTTACCATATGTTCTTTGTGAAGCCTAGCTGCTGTTGCAATGTTCTTTGAAGATATCATCGACATCCCGTGGTTGCAAATCTAGTTGTTGTAGTTTATTCCGCACCATCTATTTAGGTAAAATTAATTTTAATCGCATGCCTTTGGTCGAATTGATCATCAATGGTTCATCTAAACTAATGAAAGAAGGTTGTGTGCATACATGACAATATATCTGCTTCCCTCTATTTTTATGCTTGTTCGAGGTGCGGCACCAAAAGAACAAATATTTTGCTTGATGGGGTTGGCAGCTCCATAATTAATAGAAGCATCAAATTAGTCATGCAACTTGGGAAGATCAAGAACACACAAACAAGTAATGAGCAGAGGCTCGGAGCGGTGATGTAATAGCTAGCATCGAGAAAATGTAGGGTAAAATGAAAAAAAGCGGCGGAACCACATGCTAGTTTGCTGATGTGTAATTAAGCATAGAGAACATTAAGCGATCGATGGAACCAACGGTGGCATCGAGAACAAAACTAAAGCATATTAACTATATGTGCTTTGGTATGTAATTTAACACATGTAACATGTTCCTTTGCCGAAGTATGGCCCTCTGGTGCAAGCAGAATAACGCGTCTCATGAAAAACTGAATGATGCCCTGAAGAAATTCAAAGGTGCGGTGCTTATGCTAGGAAAGTAAACGTAGGCGCCGACCGTTGGATAATAGTACCTGATTCTCGGCGGCGTATGGGTATCGTTGTCATACTTGATAGCTAAGGATCGTCGATGGTGCTCGTGTTGCGGTTGAGTTTGGGCCGGCTGTCGCCGTTGCTAAAGCTGCTCCGGTGCTACGGTTGCGGTGCCTGTCGACATACAAGAAAGCTCATCTGTGGTAAGTGAACAGTTGCACGATAAAGAGAAAAACCGAAGGAGTACAAATCGAAATAACCTGATGAGGCTGCGGCATCGGTAAAGCAGGGCCGGTGGAGTTGAATATGGCGTCCGTGGAGCGGGTCCGGTGCAGTGGACAAAGGCTTCGGCGGGCGTGTTGTATAGTGCTTTTGGTGAGGCGGATCTGTTCCGTCAGACGAGGGCTTGTATGAAGGGCCAGCGAAGGGGCGGATGAGGGAGTCAGTGAAGGGCCTACGCTGTGGTGGAGGGCGCCAGTTAAGCAGATCCGGTGCGGTGGACCATGATGGCGGTCAAGGAGATCTGGAGCGGTGGACAAGCCAGTCGCTGAAGCGGCTCCAATGAAGTGGTGAGTTGGCAGTTGGGGGTTCCAAGGTGCGGAAGGTAGATCCGGCGGGGTGTGAGGTCCACCGCTGCGGCGGAGGACTAGATTCGGCGGCTTGCCGTGGTTGGGGGTCGGGGAGGGAAGGGGGGGCTCTGGGGAAGAATGTTGGGGCAAAGAGGGGAAAACAATGGAGTTACCAAAGCAGCCCTTTTCCGTTCATGTGGCAGGGGTAAAACAGGAATATCGCGAGGCTAAACTTTGGTAGCGTGATATTTTGATGTGAGCGGAAGTTTGAAAGCTTTTGGCGCCTAAAATTATAAGTATTCTACACTCGTCACGGCCGACTATGATATCATGGCCGACAATTTGTTTGTTTTGCATAAAAAAAATGTGCAAGTTTTGAAAATCAATGTCTCCAACTCGAAACTTAGATTGTCCATTCAATTCAAATATGGATCATTGAGCTACTACAAGCAAATACCATCATACGGTCCAATTCAAATGAAATTCCAAATGTGTTTATCCTAAATATGATGACAAAAGCAAAAATGTGTATGTGTATGAATAAAGTGGATGATTATAAAGTTTGAACATGCCCGTATGTGTATATCTCTAGGTTTGATATATGAATTTGAAATCATGAAATCGGCTTAAAAATGTACCTCCGTTTAAATGAATTACAAAAGCTAATGATGGAGTCAATTCCAAAATTCCAATCTTAGGTTTGTAATTACGGTACATCAAGGTATATCACGCATGTTCAAAAGTATCGTTATCTCATAGTACAAACTGTGAAACAAATGGATCAACCATGAGTGCACAATATCTCAATTACGCTAAAGTCCCTCAAATATAGACACCTCACTCTTTATCCAAGTCAACCCCCCCACCACACACACACACACACACACATAGAGAAGTCGTTCTCTCCCCCAAACACCAACACACGAGCACATTAACACCCCTCTCTCTTGTAAAGTCCGGACCCAAACATAGGTCTCTATCACTTTGTTTCTTGGGCATGCACACATCTCTTCCCTCACTCTCTAGGTCTCCCGCTATCTCTCTTACCCAAGCACACGCACTATGTAGAGTGTATATTTTCCATACACACAAAACGTCGCCCCAAATGTCTATCTCCCTAGTTATGTGGTTCTCGCGCACTCACCTCACACACCACCCCCAATGCAAACAAGCACACTTTGTCTTCTTGTGCACCACTCTCCTCTTTCTATCTCTCCCACATGCGGACCCGCCCCAGCTCCTTCCCTGCATACATATATGTCATGACTCTTTGCATAGCTCCCTAATGCTTAATCGTTCTCGATTTCGCACATTGTTCTCTACACCATCTATTCTAGATCTCTCATGAAGTCCCTATCACACACGAGACTCGCTTCCCTTGCGTCTCCGTTCATAGGCCAATTTCGGACAACATCAACATTGTCTCCCTATCTATACGCCATTTATGGACACAAACGACCCCTCTCGCCCCCTCTCTTCCTCTCTCTCTCTCTCCATCACTAGCTCTCTCTTTCTCTCGCTCTCACACCCCTCTCCCACACACACACTCGATTGCTCTTCCAAATAGTATGCTCCCCCAGCCCGCACCCGTGCTATCCCGCTACTACACATGTCACACCATTCCACCTTCCCTTATACTAGGTTTACATCATCAGTGGTCTCTCTACTCCATGTACACTCTCTCCCTCTCACACACAAACGCGTGCACAAACCCACACAAACACGCACAAACACCCATTTATCTGGATCCTCATCTCTCCCCATGTCCGCATGTGTATCTCACACACTCACTCTCTAATTATGTATATGTGTCTCCACGTTACACAACACAAAGCCCCATGTACATGTCTCTCTCTATCCTCCACACACATAGACACAAAGAATCTATTATCATTGCCTCAGTCTCTAACATATCACACACACACACTGTCTCTCTCTCTCTCTCTCGCAAACACGCTCATCAAGGGTTTCCCCATGAATAACTTACCGTCTATTCATCAACAGTCGTGGCAGTACGGCGAACACGAGACGTGAAAAAGAATAAATCTATACGTGCTTAGACCACCTAGTATGACTACTAGGACTAGAGCAAGCCAAAAAGCGCGCCACCGTCACCCCCTCCTTGTCGGCTACGGGAAACTCTTTGTTTTACACAGTCGAGAAGTCATTGTGCTAAGGCCCCACATGCCGAGGCGTTGAATAGAATGTAGATGCTAGTTTACAGAAGCAAGTATCGATAATACGTTTGTATCTCCATACTTATATTTCTTCTCTTATAAAAAACCGAGGTGGTGATGATGGTACATGTGCCATCTTGCAATATAGACCGTCCGATCTATATCTGACGGATGGAAATTAAACTAAAAGATACCCGCACCCCTCTCCACATTTGCAGACAAGGCCTTCCCTCGTTCATCCCTATCTCCAACAAACCTCATTGTTGAGCAATTAAGAAAGGAAGCCTCTGGAACAAAGCGGCACAGTGGCATTGCCGGCGTCGTCAATCCCCATGCCTCCGCTCAGTCCGACCACCAACCACCACCACACCCCACTCCTCTTCACCTTATCTCATATTTCTCGAGATATCATTAGTTTTTACACATGGGATTACTCCCGCAAGGGTCAATCACAACAAGTGTTTTATAAAAAAATGCATCTTGATGTTCCGTGCAATGCACGGATCTTGCTAGTACTCCTACACAAGACTAAGTTGGTGATGCTGGTGTGTCTACCATCCGTCGTTTCTGACCATTAGATCTACATCTAACGATTGTGAGGTAAGTTGTTGCCTTTTCTCACCAACATCCCACTTGTCTACCAATTTGCAGAAAAACCCATAATTAGTATCTTAAAACCAACCACATCCCTCCCTGACCTCACCAAAGCAGCCCAAGGAATATATTCTAATTGAAACATAATATATCTCTAGTGACATATGTATATCAAAATTAGAGTGTTTTGTACCAAGTTTGTGAATAAGTATTATTCTAATTATGATTTGTTGCAACGGACATGAACATTGCTAGTATTTCCAACCATGCATTTTTTCCCTAGTATTCCATAGTTCCGAGTTTTCCATCAAGATATTAGTCACTCAAGGTTGATATTTACTTTCAATCATGTACACATATGCACTATGTAACTAGCCTTGCTTATTGGCTACCAAAGCTTAACATTCACTCCTACTTGCAGTATGTAGAGTATTTAACAAAAAACTACCACTTTCAACCAGCCCTAGGAAGAATCTATTGTACAAAAAGTAGCAAAAACATACCCAAAATTTCTTAATCCACGCCAAAAACTACTACCTAGTACTCCTATCGATTAGGTTCATTTAAACCCATTTAAGACAGGGTTGGCCCACACGTCCGTGCTGACGAGGTAGCTTAAACCAACACATTTTGTTTGACTGTTGACACGAGGGACCCACATCTGACCTTCTATCCTGTTATTCCCCCTCAAATCATTATTTTTCCTGAACATTACTTCAAAAAATACTGATGCGTGTTCGTCGGTGGCGCCAGTGATGAGCGAGTTGGCCGCCGCTCCGCCCGACGGGCCGGACGCCGTGCTGGCCTCCGCACGGGTTGGCAGGCTGGCCCGAGCGTGACTCACGAGTGAGCAAGCCACCGAGCTGGCCTTCGCTCGAGCTAGATGGCTGGCTTTGGCCTTGTGCCTTGAAAGCAAGCCGCCCGCTGCTGCCGTGCCAATCTAGCTAGCAAACCTTGCGCACAAGCAGTGGATGGAGCTATCTTGGCTAGCTAGCGGCGCGAAGCGCCGGACGGAGCTGGCATCCGGCTGCCGCAACATGGGCTCCGCGCTTGTTGGCGGTTTTGACCTCGCCTTCTGCCGCGGTGGCGGTAGCGCGTCCCATGGCCGAGGATGACTAGGTGGGACGGGCGGAGGTAGGAGGTCACTCGAGGATTTTGTTGGTAAGAGCATGTGCAATGGTTGATAAGGTAGTCTTATCTTAAGTCTGCCACGTATGCAAGTGGTAGTAGTTTCTTGGCATTTTAGTGGTTTCTTGCAATATTAGGGGTTTCTTGTAAGGAACAATGTACATACTACTAGCAACAAAAGGCAATTCTAGGTTGCGTTGTACTCCAACGAGTACTACTAGTGGTCGCGGGAGTGTATACCTCGTTTTGTGGGTTCGATCCCGGCTGAACGCACGGTGGCCTTTTTAAAAAAATATTACTACTACACTTTGCTGCGAGCCATATTTTACACGGGTAGTTTGAGTTTTGAAGTCGAACGGACATGTGGCCCCACAATCTGGGTGCACTGGACAGCCTAGCCACGTGAACGGGTTTTCCTTCCCAGCATCCCGTGGCTCGCGTGCTCGCCCTAGCCGCACCTTGCTTGCAGCTTCCTCATCAGCTAGTAGCATATTTAAACTAGCGCCTCCCAATTAAGCCCGAGGAGCCGGAAAAGCCTGGCGGGGCATTGGGAACTGTGCAATATGGCTCCGTACATGAAGTGCTCTACTACTACTCTGTAGCTTGTGGCATTGCACGCATGGACTTCACTCCATTATCGGCTCTACTATAAAAGAAATTCCTCTTGATGTGTTTTTTTAAACGGAGGCAAAAGCTTTGCTTCATCTCATTCATAAAGAAGGAACTACTAACAAAGTTCGATGAGATCCATTACACCTCCACAAATGGGCGAAAAGCCTAGTCTCATTGTATCAAATAACTCAAATGTTCTCGCCTTGTGATAACCGTCATTGATAAACAGGTTGCTAGTGTGTGCGTGAGAGGAGCGACTGAGTAGGCCAGCTACTCCTACACGAGAGGAGTGGCTGAATATAGCACCGAGAGTACCCACTAGGCCACTATGCAGGTGTACTTCCCCTGCATTGATAGTACAGCGATGGTTCTAGGGAACAGTAGTACCCTCCACTTCCAACTGTAGCTCCTTGGCCCTGAGATTCAAGAGTTCAAAACTGGTGCACTATTCTAGACTAGACTAGAAGTACAGTACATCGCACTACTAGTTGAGAAAAGTAGTACAGTCTTTGCTTTCTGATGCAATCACGTACTCCTCCGTCACATAATGTAAGACATTTTTGACACTAGTTGACGTGTACAAAAAATGGCAAAAACATACCCAAAATTTCTTAATCCACGCCAAAAACTACTACCTAGTGCCAAAAATTTCTTACTAGTGCTATTATTTACAGCATAATGCAATCCCATAACATTCCATCATGCTAGTACTAGTAGTAAATAATAGCCTCACCCCTTCGCTGAGGAACGATCTACAGTTGGAAGGGACGAGGCCCTGCGGTTATTACGCTCTTATCTCCTCCTCAGCAGTTCCCCTCCCCCCGAAGAGAAGGCAGTTCGTTGCTACTCCCATGGATTCGCCAGGCGGTTCTCCTCCTCGTTGGGTCTGGGAGACCTTGGACGACGATCCTCTGGGAGAAATCGTACGCTGCTCCGCAAGACTCAGTGCTTCCTGCACCAAATTTTTCAAGACGCTACTTAAACAGGCTTGGGAAAAGGCCATGCTTGTTGGTCTTCCATGCGTCCTCGAGGAGAAAGTTCTTCTATGGGTCAATCCTTCGAACAGTCCACCGCACCCTGGCCATGGTTGCACGTTGACTCCGCTAGAGTTGCCGACGTTGATAGGTAGTCGGATTTTGTCCGATGAGCAGGTCAGTAATGGAGTTTGATCATGTAGTACTTAGTTATTCCATTTCCATCCCGTAATTTCTCCGCTGCCCACCATCTTATATATAGGTCTGGGTCGGTGCCAACGAAGATTGGCTTTCATACCTCTGGCCGGATACCACCATCATTTTGCACAACATCCACAGCAGTGCGGCCGTTCTGGTAGACCCCTTCTCCACCATTGGGATCGGCCTTCCGGACTGGCTGGGCTTGAATACGTATGATGATGCCTACATGAGATTGAAGAAGATAGCAATTGCGGACCCGCCGACAAAGCGACGCGGCTACGATGATTACTATCTCATCGCGGTGTTCGACATAAGGATTGCCATCAATGCAAGATGCAGTAACGGCAGAGGCTGGCGCATGTTGGCGATGGCAGATTTGTACCCCTACACGTTCGAAGACGCCCTGCACCATCTAGGCCGCATCTTCGCGGTGACAAGCCAGGGGACTTGTTTCATCTGGTTGCCATCCTACGGTACGAGATATTACAAATGGAATGCACAAACCATCATTTGCATCCCTAACGGTACTCCATTATTTTGTAGGGACCAGTCATCCCCCAATCAAAATAAGATCGCCGATCCTGGATGTGCATTTGCATCCGTGATTCGGTCTAACCTGGAACCTTGTAGATGACTTTGGCATATTGGGATCAACTATCTTAGCAGTCGTTACCCATGGTACCACTGATGTGCAACATGGTCACACAATCTACCACGATTGGACTGTCACCATCTACCCAGGTATTCCATTTTTTAACCCTCTCGCCTTCTCTTTCATTGTTGTACTAGTAGTATACTTAGTAGTACTAGTAGGAGTACTTTTTACCTTGGAGGACGCGTATAGCTAGCTAGGCCCTTGAAGACTTGAACCCACTAGCTGCCACCATTTTTGTTTTTCCATGTCTTACTATCTCATCCATGTAGCCAAGAGTGGCTATATATAATAAGCCAGTTATTTTACTTCCTCTATACCGGAGTAGTACTATTTCTTTGCAGTATTCTTGACCGCCATATTTGAGCACAACATTATTATGCATGGACCTTGACTATGTACGTCACCATGTGTCCAGATCTGGGATGCCGCGTGTACCAGATGAACGGCGCCGAGTTCGACCCCCGTGATGCTACGTGGGTGCCGAGGAGCACTCTTGGAGAGTACTCGCTTTTCATCAGGGACAACTACCCCATTGTGAAGCGGATGCCACCTTCCGTGCACGACACGGAAGGCCTTCCGTTCATGAAGCATGGTTGTGTCTTCATTGCGCACCGCCGGATGAACGACATGCTGGGACACGCTATCCCTGATTTATGCCGCTTCAGCTTGGATGAGTCTCCATCCTGTGATCAGACTAGAAAGCTGCGACAATGATTCCCGTTGCCCACCGCTATGGATCGTGCCATCCATGAAGAACACCTGGGACTGGAACCTGGAGGAGGACATGCATGTAGCCCATCTATAACGTGTAAGTGGAGTACGGTAATTGTGAACGGTAGCGATGTGAATATATGTAGACTAGTCGTGCACAAATTTATCACATGAATTGGAGATGAACTTGTGTGGCATACTGGCATTTGTCCTTTATAATTTATTACTAGTAAATGTGTTATGTGTACGTGCAACTTGTGTGGTTGTTGCACGGGCTCCAACATGCTCTTTGAGAAAAAAAGGTGGCACAGCTTTGGATATACGTTGCGTGGCGGCATCATACAGTAGCATCGTTCGCTATAGTTGTAGTACACTCCTACTAGGACAACAACTCTTATAAAACCTTGCGCTTGGCTCTTTGCCTCTTTGGGAGGTTCAACAGTTCGTACTCGTGTGAACCTTGCACTTGGCTCTTCGCCTCTTCGGAAGGTCCAACAATGATGATACTACAATACAATATGCTTCTGGCAATCTGACACCGATTGAACTACTACACGTCCATCGTGAGGGCGAGGGCGAGGGCGAGGGAGAGGGAGAGGGAGGGAGAGGGCGCTGTAGTCAAAACCCTCTCCTTGTCCTGCGAACCACCGCGTGTGTGGGCGAGGGAGAGGCGTAGTAAGCAAGCTTCTCCTCGTTTGGCGAGTTGACGGGACACATCAAAGGAGTACTAGTACTAGTAGTAGTCCATACTGCGTCCTTTCCGATTAATATGGCTTAATTTGAAACGAGAAAAATACACTGGCGGTCAACGTATGTAACAATACGCTCTTTACGGTCACTATATATAGTTTTCCGGCGATTATACGATCACTAGCTCATCATAGAGCACCATATTGCACCCTACTGACCGGCCACATAGTTGATGTGGCACTTTGTTGACTGGTTAAATTGTCACATGGTTTCTGGGTCCCACCTATCAGTTGTCAGAGCAAAGAAATCAGTTAAACAAAACTTTACACAAGCGCGACACGAGTCCAACCGTTGCGCGCGAACCGCCCTGGCTGTGTATGTGAGTGCATGCACGTGTCCTCCCTCGGTCTTCCAACAAAGAGTGTAAATCGGCTACAAAACAAAAGGTGTGGTACATAATGTACATCTACACTTCCAATGCATTTAGCCTTTAATCTAAATCGATATTGATTGACCAATGCACCAACTTGTGCTGTAGGTATAGGCTACATGTCTATCCTTAATTACAGCATGCAACGGCCTTCATTTAATCTTCTTATCTCAATGGTCGCATGCACACATAAGTCTGCTACTTTTGGGCGTTAATTATGCCCTGGTCAATGTGTAAATCTCTAAATGTACAGTCTTTCACGGACATAGGGAGTAGGTTGAGCACTTGAGCATGTGCTGTGTGTGTTGCGTCGTGTGTTGTGTGCCGCATGGGTGCGTGAGTGTTGCGTTCGTCCATGTGTACGTGTGAGTGTTGCATGTTGCATGCATGCATGCATGCATGGGGCTTACTCCCTGCCATTGACATGTTCATATTTCAAGCTTCCTCTGTTCCCTCCATATGGTGATACTCCCTCTGTTCCCAAATAGTACAGAGTAAAAGCCTCCCTCTGTTCCCAAATACGGAGTATTTGTCTTTCTACAGATTTCAACAAGTGACTAGGTACGGAGCAAAATGAGTGAAGTGAGCGTAGAGGCATAGGGATAATGTAGAAAGGAAGTCCTCGCGATCCATTATTCCCCATCTCGGTCAGAGAGAACTATTCAACTAGTCTTCGCAGTGAAGTGACAATACACGCTGCAGCAGATGGGACACGTAATTAATAAGCTGAACCAGCGTGTTGTTGTTACTAAATCAGCCTTACCCAGTATTGCCATCATGTTTGCTAGTAGAGCACGCTTCCGCAAATACGCCTATGCACCTCTGTCCTCCATTAACTGACATATGGGCCCTCTTGTGGTAGACCCACATGTCATCAGTGTAACTATTTACACTCCGAAGGATGGTATATCCTGGTAGTAGTACTAGTAGAATTGAGATTTAATGCACTTTCTTCCCCGTCTTCCACTCTTCTTCCTCCTCTCTTCTTCTTCCTCCTCTCTTCCCCATCGCCGCCGACACCCTTTACCCCGCTCCACCGCCGCCCCCACGCCATCTTCCTTGGTAGCTCATGCGTACCATATCCCCCGCTCCTTTGCTTCGACCACACGAGGAGAAGCTTCTTCGCCGCCTTGCCGAATCCACTTCCCGCTGGCTCGCAGCACCGAAAACCCCAATGGCGAACGGCCCGACATGCAGAGCCACGGTTGGAATTCCCTCCCCGATGTTCTCTTGGAGCAGATCTGTAGTCGTATGGACCTACTCAGCATCGTCCAGCTGACCGCATGCTCGGTGTCTTTGTACTGACTACTCGTCTGCAACCGGCCGGCTCTTTTCAAGACACCCTGCTTGCTGATACCCGATCCTCGCAGGTGGCCCAGACGCCGACTTGACGATCCTACGGAGGTTGCCGTGGTGCCCCTCGACATGCTACCACTACCCGTCCACCTATCCTTCATGCGTGGCCACTACTGGGCGGGCATGAAGGCCAACTAGATCGTCCTCATCCACCACACCGGTAGTCCGTGGCGTCTCGTGGATATCTACACCCAGCGAGAGATCACCCTTTCATCGTTGGATACCGCCGACATCGAGCCTCGTGGCCCGCCGGACACTCCTGCCTACTATGCACGAGACGAGTCAAGCTTTTGGCTCGACCTCTGTTTGCAGAAAGTTGTAATCTGTGAAGTGCCCACACCATCAAAAGACTACATGGATTACAAGCTCATTGCCTTGTTCAACAGGGGATTAGTCTATCTGGAATCCGGTCGCCATACATGGTTATGGCTCATCATCAATCCTGTTGAGGCAACATTTCTGTCTGATACTATAGTGCATGATGGCATCGTTTACAGATTGGCTGCCTATACTGGTGGAATCTATCGTCGTGTAATTGTTCTATCTCATCTCATCTTTACCTTATCAATACGACTGCCTGTTCATTTGTTACAAATTTAGAATGCATAGCATGTCTATAACCACATCATTGCTATGTGTTCCTCTCATTTCCTAGATTTTTATGACCACACATGTTATTGTTAGAGTTGATATGAGAACAATTGGCATCTAATGATTGTTAGAATACATATTATGAGCATAACATCATGATTGCTATATGTTACTCTCGTTTACAAGATTTTTATAACAACGCATGTTATTGCTTAGAGTTGATATGAGAACAGTAGTAGTAAGTGCTATGGTAGAATATGAGTAGGCGTTGTCATAGCTATTTTCCTCTCATTGTTACATGATGTTTGAACCATGACATGTTGCTAGAATATGAAAGCCATTGGCTTATTTTTTTAACTTGGGGTATGATTATGACCACGGCATTGCAATTCTCTGTCTATGATATGTGTCACTGTTATAATAATCTTAATTCCACACATACTCTGAACATGATTGTTTATTTTTGTCCTTTTGGTCTCCAATTTGAATTGTTGCAGCAGATGCAAATGCGCTGGCCTTCATGATTCCAGGACCTGGAATCATACCAGCCAATGGGTGGTGGTTTATTGCTCGTTTAGCTGACGGCGGTCATTTGATGCTCATTCACACGTACCAAATTGACCAAACCATTACATCAAACCACATGCAGTACAATGCGTGGGGCGTTCGTGACATTGATGGCTATGGCTGCTTCGTGTTCGAGAAAGATCCCAGCTCCGTTGGGCCAGGCGTATTCAACTAGAGGCGGGTTTACATCCTCGGCAACCACTCCTTGTTCCTCGGGCTCAATTATCCGATCATCCAACCAATCATCGATCATATCACCGGCGATGACTACTGTGCTATGCAACTTCCATTCACGAGGGGGGGGGGCTGTGTTTACACATCATACCATGGGTTTCATGAATCACCATATCCAGAGATTTGTCGACACAGCTTGTTGCCAGGTAATCTTCAGTGTGTGAAAGGCATCAAGCTTCCATGCGATGGATGGCTTTTGCAAACCAGACATGTGGCGATGTGGTTCATGCCAACAGCAAATATGCACAACTTGATTCGTGCTGATATCTAGACTGAGCCATCTATTCTGCTGCTATAGCACAACCCTCTTTTGATGAGGACAGAGTTGGTTTAGCGATTGCCAAGGCGCGACGTCCTCGCACGTTCGTAGTCGGATCGTCAAAGTCGACTTCCACCAAAGCGATATCCATCATCTCATCGAAAGACGGGACGCCTTTGCCTCTATCATCTTTTGTTGGATATTATGTACTATTGTTAGTTTGAAGCACTCCTCTGGTTTGATGGATAGATACCTTCCTGGGATCAAGTGCATCCTAACTCACCTGCGTAGGATGTACTGATAATGATGATGGAGATGCTGTGCAGAAGCCATATATATATATGAGTTAGGCTTCAAGTGCGTACTTGTTAGTTAAACCTATGTATAAATTGTGACACTAAATACGACTAGTAAGTAGTACAGTAGCAGTACTAGTATACGTCGGTCAAATTACTCATCATGTCCACACATTGAATTGACGGGACAACACGCTGCGCGTGAGGTGACACAAGAATCCCGGCAGCGTGTTCGGGTATTCTAGACTTCAGATTTGGAGTACCACTTATCTGTCGAAATCTTTCATCATTCACTTAAAACAGTCGATTGATCATACATTGAGTACCATATAACTAGAATTATCGATGCAAGTCGAAGAAGGATTGGCCGGTGCTGCCGGTTGGCGTCAAGTTCGATCCCACGGATCAGGAGCTGATCGAGCACCTTGAGGCCAAAGTGAGTGCTGACAGCGCGAGATTTCAGTCTCTCATCGATTTGTTCATACCAACCATCGACAACGAGCACGGCATATGCTACACCCAACCTGAGAAACTTCCAGGTAAGACACCGATCGGCCGTCTACTTGCACAAACATATTCCTTTGTTTATAGCTCTATTTTTCTTTTTAGACGCAGACCTGGTGAAGCAATTACAATTTGACAGTTAATAAAAAGTGAAACAAGTGACTGCAACATGCCAAAGATGTTATGAAAATGCCAACTACGTACACTAAAACATGTATTCCACAATACTGCAGGTATCACACTGAGTGGCCTAAGGAAGCAATTCTTCCAGCACAATTCCAGGGCGTTCAAAAGGGGCATGTGGATGCGTCTCAAGATACAGTCGGAGTGCGGCATGCACGCGATGTGGCACAAGACCAACAATACCTTGTCGCTGATGGTCAACGGCCGGCAGACGGGCAGCAAAAAAGGTTCTGGTGGTGCACACCAACAAGAACTTCGACCAGCAGAGGACCAACTAGGTGATGCACCAGTACCACCTCGGGGACCTGGAGCAAGAGAAGGAGCGGGAACTGGTCCTCTGCAAGATTTTCTACCAGACGAACACTAGGGCCAGGAGTAAAAAGATTATAAGTTAGTTAGGTGTTGGTAGTTGTACTACCTTGTCATCCGTAAGTTGATATTGTAGTTAACGATCTTTTGGTATGAACTTGCATTTGCTTCCAACCATCATGCCGAGGGTCGGCGTGGATATAAAGCTGAATCATTTGTTTCGAAACGAATTTTCAGGCACCTGATTTTTATTTGATGGGTAGCATAAGCACCCGCCTTTCGAATTCCCAGTTCTCCAATTTTTTTCGAAACAAGTCCATGCACTTATTATCACGATAAAAAACAATATCCGTGCTGCATCCCAGTCATCAGTCTGTACTTGCAGAATTCTCTCGTTTATTGAGCATGTATATTGTTTTTCGGTCGAGCAAGTTTCAAGCTGGCTGCAGACTACCCAGGGTTGGTTTTGTTTTTAACAGGCCCAGCCCATGACGACAACAGGGCACAAAGATCCAGCAGGTATCTACTGGCCTCTGGCCCGCCAGCGTTAGTTATATTTTGTCTTACAACATCCGCAGGCAGTTTTTTTTTACTAAATCAAACACACAGCCCAGTTCTATTTTCCTCTTGAAACGCATGTCCTACATCCGTTTTCTAATCTCTACCTATAGTTTTACTAGTTCATATACACGTATCATTATATTGAAAACACATGAAATTCCCTTTTCATATTTACATCCTTATTTTTGTTGTTTTTTCCCACCCAGCGCTGTTTTTTTACCACTGGTTTTCCCTTAAACCAACTCAATTGTCCCACGTCCTATTTTCTCACAAAAACAAAACGATTTTTTGGAAAATCAATAAGTTCTTAAAAAATGTTTATCATTTCGGGATTACAACAGTTCGGACTCCACCGAAATATGCAAAATAAGGTTGAACTTTTTGACTGTGGTCCTGGGCAAAAAATGGGTTGTAATAAATTACTTAAGAATTAGCAAATGGGCTGCAAATAATAAAACATAGCAAATGGGCTTTATGTTGTCTGCCACAGATTTGGAGGCTGACTTGTGGGCCTACCAAGTTCATGCGTACACAAGGTTTCGCAAAAAAGAAACTTAGTCAACAATCGACTCTACGCGTACGATCGTTAGATGTCAATCTAACGGCAATCGTCTTCTTGGTCTCGATCTTCCGCCCCTGACCGCCCAAACCAGCGCCGTCGGAACCGCTTTGCTCCGCCTCCGTGGCGGCGGTCTTTGCGGGCAGGCCTCACGGCCCCATCATACTCGCATCCCTGGCCTGTCTATCCCTCTACTCACCCACACCTCCTGTTATTTTTCGGCGACGGCAGCCGAACCAGTCAACCCTCGTACTCTCCACCGCGTGTGTAGCCACTGCCGTGCCTTCCCCGGCTTCGTGTCGTTCCCTTCGTAGGCCTCGCCGTCGTCCACGGCCCTGGTGCTCTCGGCGCGGCGTGGTCAACAATGTCCATCCAACGGCTGTAGTGCTTCTTCAACCTCTGGTCTTCTTGCCCCAGCCGCCCAAAGCAGCGCCGGTCGTGCCGCATGCACCTGCCTCCCGTGGCCGGCTGTGCTGCCGCGGAGGCCTCTCTGTCCCCATACTACTCCCACCATTGGCCAGACCATCCCTCCACTCACCCACTCCCCCTGTTATTCTGCGGCGACGGCAGCCTCACACCGCAGCCGAACCAGTGAACCCTCGTGCTCCTCTCCGCGTGGGCATCCACTGCCACGTCTTCCCCGGCTCCGCGTCGTCCCCTTCCTAGGCCTCGCCGTCGTCCACCGCCGTGGTGCTCTCGACGCGGCGTGGTCAATGTGGTCAACGACCGACTTCCATCGGAAGAGTACTGTACGTGGAGAGGCTGACAGCTGGGTCCACGGCAGCCGCAAGGAAGTGCCTCCTTATTACGCGCAAAATAATTATTCCTCCACCTGACAGCAGGGACCCACCGGACGGGCCACCAGTATTTCGCGGAATAAACATTTCCCCCCTGACTGCTGGGACCCACCGGATGGGTCACCGTATTTCGCGAAAAAAACGTTTGCCCCTGACTGCTGGGACCCACCGAACGGACCACCGTATTTCACGAAAAAAGATTCCCCCCGATGTCAGTTCGGACCCACCAGAAGTGCCTCCTTATTACGCACAGAAAAATGAATACTCCCACTGCTAGCTGGGACCCACCATGGTGGGAGGCTGACTTGTGGGCATACTAAGTTGACGGGGACGGAGGGCTTTGCCAACTTAGTCAATATGAACGATTCTAGCTCTAGTGACCGTACGATGTCCATCCAACGGCCGTCGTGCTTCTTCAATCTCTTCTCTTCCTGCTCCAGCCGCTCAAACAAGCGCCGACGGGACTGCCTGCTCCCTCCTCCCCGCGGCCGGCTGTGCTGCCGCGCAGCCCTCACCGCCCCATCGTACTCCCATCGCTGGCCTAGCCATCCCTCTACTCACCCACACCTGATGTTATTCTCCGGCGACGGCAGACGAACCAGTAAACCCTCGTACAGTCGTACTCCCCTCCGCGTGGGAAACAACTACCGAGTCTTCCTTGCCTCCATGTCGTTCCCTTCCTAGGCCTCGTCGTCGTCCACTGCCCTGGTGCTCTCGGAGCGGCCTGGTCAACATGGTCAACAACCGACATGCATCTGAAGTGGACTGTACGTGGAGAGGCTGACAGCTGGGTCCATGGCCGCACGCAAGGAAATGCCTCCTTATTACGTGCAAAATAATGATTCCTCCACCTGACATCGGGGACCCACCGAAAGGGCCTCCGTATTTCGGGAAAAAAACGTTACAGCCGCTGACAGCTCGGACCCACCAGCTATATCTTCGCAGGCAAGGAAGTGCCTCCTTATTACGCACAAAAAATGAATACCCTCCCTGTTAGTTGGGACCCAGTATAGTGGCAGGCTGACTTGTGGGCCTACTAAGTTGACAGGGACGGAGGGCTTTGTCAACTTAGTCAATATGCACGATTCTAGCTCCAGTGACCGTACGATGTCCATCCAACGGCCGTAGTGCTTCATCAACCTCTGGTCTTCTTGCTCCGGCCTACCAAACCAGCGCCGATCGTGCCTCGTGCTTTGCCTCCGTGGCCGTCATGCGCGCGGCGAGGCGCCACCTCCCCTACTACTCCCACCGCTGGCCGTGCCATCCTCTACTCACACACACCCCTATAATTCTGTGGCGACGACAGCCTCACACCGCAGCGAACCAGTGAACCCTCGTACTCCTCTACGTGTGGGCATCCAGTCTTCCCCGGCTCCGCGTCGTCCCCTTCCTACGCCTCGCCGTTGTCCACCGCCCTGGTGCTCTCGGCGCGGCATGGTCAACGTGGTCAAGGAACGGCTTCCATCGGACGTGGACTGTACGTGGACAGACTGACAGCTGGGTCCACGGCCGCAGCAAGGAAGTGCCTCCTTATTACATGCAAAATAATTATTCCTCCACCTGACAACGGGGACCCACCGGACGGGCCACCGTATTTCGCGAAAAAAATGTTTCCCCCTGACTGCTGGGACACACCAACTACATCTTCGCACGCAAGGAAGTGCGTCCGGGCAAAAAAAAACGATTCGCCCCCCTGACTGCTGGGACCTACCAGCTACATCTTCGCATGCAAGGAAGTGCGTCCGGGCAAAAAAAACGACTCACCCCTCTGACTGCTGGGACCCACCAGCTACATTTTCGCATGCAAGGAAGTGCCTGACAGTCGGGACCCACCTGGTCGAAGCGTACGTAGCGTTGTCATTCTGGTCACGAACGTGTACGTACATACTGCTCGTTGTAGAGGCGCGCACGTGTCGTAGTAGAGGCGCGCACGTAGCATGTACATGTACGTACAGCGGCCAGGGTGCAAGAAAGAAAATACGGCCACGTATGTGTACATACAGGCGGGGTCTCAAACGCCTACTCGCGCATACGTACGGCGAGGGCTCGTGTACATGGCTGGGTCGGAACGGAGAAACATCATCGTCGTCGTGTTCATGGGGAGGCAACGGAATGCGTCGTGTTCATCAGGAGGCAACGGAATGCGTCGTGTTCATCGGGAAGCAACGGAACGCGTGGGAGCCAACCGGTTTGGACGGAACAGGCGATGGAAATGAGGCCTGGCGTACCGCACAACGGAGGAAACGGCCTTGTGTTCGACCGGCCACGTTTGGAACGGGGTCCTGTTGATCGGGAGGGGTGTGGCGTACCGCAAAACGGAGGAAACGGACCTCCTACGGTCGAAACGGGGGTCTTGTTGATCGGGAGGGTTGTGGCATACCGCAAAACGGACGAAACGGACCTCCTACGGTCAAAACGAGGGTCCTGTTCATCGAGAGGGGTGTGGCGTACCGCAAAACGGAGGAAACGGACCTCCTACAGTCGAAACGGGGGTCCTGTTCATCGGGAGCGGTGTGGCGTACCGCAAAACGGGACTCCACGGGATACTGTTCATCTCCACCGTCGACCTCCTCTAGCCTCCATGGGCTACCGTCGAACTCCTCCAGCCTCCACGGGCTCCTGTTCATCCAGCCTCCACCGCGCCCTACTCCACCGACTACTGTTCAACCACGCCTCCACGGGCACCCCTCCATCGTCTACTGTTCATCCAACCCTCCGCACCACGGGTCTGTTCAACCACCCTCCACGGCCACCCTCCACCGCTCATTGCTCATCCAGCCCTCCACACCACGGGATCCTGTTCATCCAGAGGCAACGCCACCGCTCATTGTTCATCCACCCCGAACGCCTCGCTCGTCCAATCGTCGGCTTGATTAGCGTAGTAGCGGCGAATTTCTCCATCGGGTTCAGTTAATAGCCATCGATCGATCGCTCGGGTTCAGTAACGCGTAGCCTACAATGCAATCGCTCGGGTTCAGTTAGAGCCCAACGCCTCGCTCGGTTTCAGTTAGAGTCAATGCCTCGCACGTGTACGAGAGAAACGCGCATCGCTCGGCCCCCAAC